>JAFJYI010000330.1:0-600000 GCA_019022655.1 Acacia acuminata
TCACCTGCATTGCTCTTGGATTGATATTTCTATGGATTTGTGTTAGGGCTACCTCGGTCTAAAAATGTTAAAGATTCTATTTTTGTTGTGGTGGACATGTTTTCTAAGATGGCACATTTTATCTGTGCAAAAGGTTGATGATGCAATCCACATTGCTGATTTGTTCTTCAAGGAAGTGCATAAAGATGGTAGAGTAAGGCGGAACATGTGTGGAAACTACATGAAAAGGTGAAGGCAAACATTGAAAAAAGGTAGAGAGTTACATCAAGCAAAAGCGAACAAGGAAGGAAAAAGTTAGTGTTTGACCCGGGTGATTGGGTTTGGGTTCATTTGAGAAAGAGAGGTTTCTGCCCATGAGGAGAAATCTAAGCTTCAACAAAGGGAGATAGTCCTTTGCAAGTGCTATCCAAGATTAATGGATAATGCCTATAAAATAGATCTCCCGGTGAGTATGGTGTAAGCGCTACTTTTAATGTAGGGCGATTTGTCCCTTTTTGATGTAGGAGAAAGGTTATAATTTGAGGAAAAATTCTTCTAAAGAATGAGGAATGATGAGGACATAAGTGGGCGGCATGACCAAGCACTAGTGGAAAAAGGGCTTTAAGACTACCTCATTTAGACCGGAGTAATGACGCACCGGTCTTAATAGTATAACCAGGTGGCGGTTTTGTAAATATAAAGAACTTCTTGGACCCTTCCTTTATCAATGAGTCTTAAATATATTATTTAGACCGCTTAACAAAACAAACGGTCTTAAAAATATTATTGAAAAACTGAAAGTTCAAATTTCTTTATAGAGAAATCTCGAAAAGTGACTTATATTTTCTGCGGTCCAAAATAATGAGGAAAAATTAAATAAACTTTTAAGACCGAATATATATAACGAGATGGTCTTAAAGATTATACTTTTAGACCCGAGACATAAATTGTGACCGGTACTAAATATTTTATTACTTTTAAGTTCGGAGTTTAATAAACGGCGGTCTTAACATTTAAGAACCTCTTTTTACTTCATCCGGGTCTTTAAAATAAAGCGCCAAATATATTCTTCTTGAGCGAAACGTTCCTTACTACTTACGTTGTCCCTACGAACTACGAAACCCCTCTTCTTGTTGTGAAACCACTCTTCCTTGTTGCATTACCTCTCTTCCTCACCCACGCGAAAACGTTACCTTACGACTTCGTTGTCCCTCTAAACTCGAAAACCCTCTTCTTGTTGTGAAACCACTCTTCTTTGTTGCATTACCTCTCTTCCTCGCCCACATACCATTAGCCTCTATTACGCTCTCATTTGCTCAGGCATTCCTCTCTTCCTGTCTCGAAAATGAACGGTGAAAACGATTCCATTCGTGTTCCGAGAACGCCAGTTGCTGGTGTGAGTCAGAACGAACCCTCTTCATCGATAATGTGCCTCGTAGCGCCTAGCACGTGGTAGAAGAGGCACAAGAATGATGGATGTAACCCTAAGTCGGACTGGGTCAAAGCTGGAGATTCGGTTTGATGAAAAGTTGCAACCTTTCGGTCTTAATAAAAGCAAATATACTAGTTTTGTGCTTTCTGTCTTGCACCTTTACGGCAAGGTTAGCATCTTGACCGATGAGTGGAAAAATGTGGACTTTGGCAAAGTAAAGCAACCATTTGGGACACTATTCAGCTTACATACACTTTCCCGATTCTCGAGAAGTTGAAAGACAAGACATTGTCTTATAACGATCGGTGGAGGAAGTTTAAGACCTCTCGCTAACAAGTATATTTTTGTCGAGGTTCGGCCCGACTAAAAGCCTTGGGACAAGCACACATTTATTGATGAACAAACTTTGCAACAATTTGTTCAGGCTGCGGACCACTCCCGAAGCTCACAGTGAGTTTATATTTAGTTTTTTTTTTTTTGCCCTTTTGTTTGCTTATTAACCAAGTCTTTGATATGTGAATGTTATTGTGTTCATCTAATCCTGTTAGTTAAATTGTTTGGTGTATGAATAGAAGTATACATTTCCTGCCTTTGTCTATGCAAGTCTGATATGTAAACCCTAAAACCCTGAAAAAGTAAAATACTAAGAAGGTAATTAGGGAAATAATAATGGCATAAGAGTCAAGCCATTATTATAGTCTTAGTTCCATTATAGTAGGTAGTGGCTAGACATTCTTTATTGGATTCGCTACTATCTAATGAGGATTTCTGATCCCCTTGGATGCCTTAAAAAGGATCAAGTTTGTATTATTACGTAAGCATAATTCCCTTTTGTTTTTTAACCTATCTATCTATAAAGTACAAGACATAGCTCCAATTTCTTCTACAATTCTACATCTTCCTTACATAAAATGTTGAAACTTGATGAAGTGAATTTGACTAGTGTTTGAGGTTCATATCAAGCGAAGTTCTCTAATTTCTATTAGTGAGATGGCTGGAATTCATAATTAATAGTTGTTTTCAATTCGATTCACGGGGAAAGAAGGGAATGAGCACGGGAGATAGGGAGAAAGAATGATTGCCCACATAGGCTTCTCATAGCGGATATGAAAAGGCTGAAAAAGAATTGATGGTGGCCAAGCGGAAGAGATTGGATGATGAAGCGTAATCCAATCTTCGCGTACATGATCCTCCGTCTCCATACGTCGCGAGGAGTTGTGGTTGCACATTCGGAGAAAGCCAAGCGGTGCCTACACGAGTGAACAAAGTCGTGTAGTTCTTTGAAAGAATTGTAAGTATCGTTATTGTTATTTTTAGTTACTAAACATGTTTCATTACTAAGCTTCTCGTTATCGTATCTTACGGGAAGATCTTAAAAAGAAAGAAGGAGGGATCTTTTGTGTCGGGCGGGAGGGTGATGTTCGGCTGCCGGGTTGCGGCCAGGAAAACCCAGATCATGGTGGCCGTGTAAGGTGGGGATTGGAGGACGGGTAGGCTTTGAAGGAATACTTTGGTAAATCCAAACGCCATAGACAAAGTATGGTTACCCGGGAGGAGATGGGCAGAGACGGTGGCCAAATTAAGTGAGGATGCAATGGGTAAAGAAGCAAGGTATCAATCCGAGATGAGCGGATGAGGAGGAATTGAATCGGATGAGCCGGATGAGGGAGGAATTGAATCGGATGAAGCGCTTTTGAGCAATCGTCCGAGAGACCGGTGTTCCCTTCACACATTCACCTGCACTACGTGCGGCAGAGCACTAAAGGAGCTGTATTGTTGGACGGTCAAAGCAACCTTGTGACCTATATGTAGAGGATCGTGATCGTCACCTTGCGATTAGTTGCAAAGGGACTCCATCCACAACTTATTGAGATCAACTGTACACCACCAACAAATGGGCGATGATGAAGTCCGGAGTGTCGGTTGAAAAGGTGATCATTGATGCACCTCTCCTCTCCCAACCGATCATTTGAAGCTTGTGAGTCATGTCAAGGGAACCTTCATCTCTTGGCCGGTGAAGCTTGTACATGTCTCCATGGTCCTCAAGCTTCAACCCTCCTCCTCAAGTTCCACCCCTCGTCAAGCTTCATCCCCTCCTCAAGCTCAATCCCCTCTTGCTAAGTTGATCACACGAAAAATATATCTCGATATGGTGAAGAGTGGATATTTTAAAGATAAATCGTGGCCTATCAATGAAGTATTAGGCGTCCCTCATCCTCTTCCCGTTCATGTTGACCTTGTTGATGTTGAGTCCCCTTCGCTTCCATGACGGGGAGCTTCTTTTGATGCAATTGTTCAAATTTTTATGAAGTAAGTATCTTACATTCTATGAGTACATAATTTAAATGCATCGTTTAGACACACATACATATATACTAATTCCCGATCGATGTCATTATCAGAGGTTATTGCATCAAGAATTGGTTCAAAAGGCGGGAGCAACGATTTTGGATTCTTGTGCCCTATCTATTCAAGTCAAACATCCATGGAGGAGAGGCAGAGTACATATCAAAGAGGTTGTGTGAAGTGAGAAGAAAGGTGTACTTGTTGCCATTCTTCCACAAGTACATATCACAAATCTTATCTCGCAATTCACTTAATTACTCGCTCTATATATCACTCGAGTATACTTTACTTTTGTGAATTTTCAGCCGCCTTGGCGGGTATTGGTCCTCATGTGCATGGAGGAGCATAAAGTTATCTTCTTATGCTCCACTCACAGCGAGCCGTTGCCTTCGATTGACGCAGACCATCAACGAGTAAACATGTCATTTTGATTCTCTTGTGCGAAATCTCTCGTAAATTTTCAGTGAACATTATTGATAAACTTGTGATTTTGATGATAGTGCCATGAAGACCTTCCAAATCAAGGTAAAGAAAAGGCGTGGGTATCGGGCCAAAGACCCCATCTAGGATACACCAGAGGTTGGTATAATATTTGTACACTTTGGCACATTGCCTTGTGAAGTTGGTCATTAAGCTATATATGCTCTTATATATATTCTTGTTCTTTTTAGACCCGTCGGCAACCACCGGGGTCCAACTTATGTGGCCAATACGTCATGAAACACATGTATGATATTATCACGAGAGGAAGGACTAAATTAAGCGCAAAGGTAAATGTATTTGATGTTACATATTATGAACGCAAGTTAATTCAGTGTCCGGCTTAATGTTATATATAGAATATGCACGCAAGTTAATTCAGTTTCTGTCTTTGATGTTACGAGATGTTTGACCGCCTTGATCCCTTTTTTTGATGATGAGGCTGGAGCACATACGCAATTTGTTTTGTGTATATCTGTATGACTTTGATAAAGTCGGGACAATAATTAATGTCCTAAATTCATTTGTAAATACATCCTGTACAACAATAATATTCTGTAAATTTGTTTATTTTTCCAAACAATATTCATTTGTAAATATATATAGGCAATGTAAAATTCAATAAATAAATTTGTTTAATTTTTCAAACAATTTTCTTGTGTCCATTTTGGTTTTTTGAATGTATTGGATGGTGGATAAAGCTATTTAGTGCTTGAAATTTGAGAAAGATCTCGACTTTTAGGACCGTATATTAATTAAAAGTCCAGTATAATAAACATCCGGTCCTAAAAGTGTTCGTTTTAAAAAATATAAAATTTTTAGGACCGTATATTAATTAAAAGTCCGATCTTAAAAGTCCACATAATAAACATCCGGTCCTAAAAGTGTTCGATTTAAAAAATATGAGACTTTTAGATATAGATAGACTTTTAGGATCGTATATTATAAACATCCGGTCCTAAAAGTCTTATGAGACCGTATATTATTTTACCTCACATGCTTCTTAAAGTTTTTTTATTTTTATTTTAGAAGTTGGCCTAACCTTTAAGACCATGTAATTGTCAAATGTCCGGTCTTAATAGTCTTCCTTTCTATTTGTTCACTCGCTTTTCGAGACAAATCATTATGGTTCGAGACAACCGAGGGTTACGGCGTTGCTCAAGCTAGGTCCTTCATTGTAGTCTATGTTACCTCTCCGATCTTAAGCAAGATTATCGGTTTCCCTTTTCTTTGTCTCTTTTCTTTTTATCGAAAAAAGAAGGAGGATATTGAAAAGGTACTTTGTTTCAAATCGGGGGAGGTAAAACCGACCACAACGACGGTCCAACCTCGAGAAGAATGTCACTTTGTGTTTGTTTTTATTCAAATAAGGTAAAAGATGTTTTTTGTTTTTTGTATGTTCTTAAGCGTATTCTCAGTGAATTTCTATTGTTGATTTACACGAGGACAATGTTTTGTTTGTTTCCTTTTTGTCGAAAAAGAAAGACGATAATGAAAAGGACAAGATGATCGAATATGGAAACCAAAGTTGACAAAAAGGCAAAGTATTTTAGGACCTCGATTTACTAAGTGTGCGGTCCTAAAAGTCTTCATTCTTTCATATTAGTTTTTTGAGTCTCGCCATTATCCATCTTTCATAGTTGCCTTGTTTATTGCTTTCCATGTTCAAATAATGGATAAACTAACTAATAAAAGTACTAAACTCGCACGAGAACAAAAAGAGTCCATAATATTTTATATAACAATTCAGCGATTACAAAAAAAACAACAAAAAAACAACTATAAAAAAACAACTAATCCTCTTAGTAGTCGGAGAGGAGGGGAGCCGGAGTCGCCGCTTGATCGGAGTCGAGTCGTCTTAGCGCCAGGATCGTACTCTACGTCATTGGCGTGAAGTACCATGTTCAGCTTGTTGTTCACGGTATGAACAAGCTAAACCAATTGGCCCAACCGTCGATCGATTTGATCGACGCGGCCACCAATGATCGAACAACCGCTTGCTTCACGGTTGGATTTGGAGGAGGCAATGGTGGAGGGGGCTGAGCTTGAAGAGGAGGAGGAGGAAACGGAGGACACGGGGAGCAGCCATTACGGTAACAACGGGTTTAAATAGAGAACCCATCCGAACAATGTGAAACGCCCGAAACTTTAATGAGGAGACGCATAGTTCATCGAATACGAGGAGACGCCTAGTTGGGAAGTTTATACGGAAGCCGATGAGACTACGAATCATTCATTTGAACGAGTGTAAGGATACGACTCGCCATCTGAATTTGAAAAGAATGAATTTTAGTACCGAGTAAATGATGAAAGGTCGGTCTTAAAAGTAATAGAATTGATTTCAAAAATAAATAGACTTTTAGGACTGAACATATTATAAAAGGTCGGTCCTAAAATAAATTGAATTGAAAAAAATTAAATAATAGAATTTTATACCTCGTACCTATAAATCCCGCTCTTAAAAGTAGATCATTTATCACTTGCGTCTCCGGCTCTCTGCCTTTATTAACTCCTCATACCTTTCTGTCCTTAACTCCTTATTAATTCCTTACTACCTCGTAAATCCAAACTATGTACGTGGCTATCCGAGAACAAAGCTCTCCGCCTTTATTAATTAACTCCTCATACCTCTCGCCCTTCAACCGCTCAAACCATGGTTAGATACAAGAGAACTGCTCGTAGGGGTGCTCTTACTCGTGATGTTCGTGCCTTCCGTCGATCGTTATACGGTGCGCCTCCTCCATCGAGAGTCCGTCCTATTGTGACGAAGAGTCTTGGGTCGTTGGACCCATTGTTATTTCTTCGGATGATGAAGAGATTGCTGCAACCCCTACCCATTCTTTCGCAATATCCCCCAATCTCTTGATCCCAACGACCCTCTCCATGAGTTCCTCCATCTTGTAGACCATGAAGAGGTTCCGCTCCCCCTCTCCAACCTCTTGGCCTCACCGCGACTACTCACGCCCCTCTCCTCTTTCCTCTAATGAAGCATTGTAGGCGATGCGAGTAAGACATGAACTTGCCGATCTCAGGGGGAAATTAATGATGTTCACGCCGATATCACCAAGGCTTTGGAGGATAATAAGCTTTAGGATGTTTAGTCGATTCTTGTTTTTGATAATTTTACGCTTGTTTTTTCTCTCTTAATTTTCTTGTGTACGTGCATATTCTCCAGTTATGTATGGAAGCAGTAAAACTAAGCTTGTGTCTTTCTAATATTCATATTCTCCAGTTTTCCTTTAATTTATTTTATTAACTCAGTTTCTGCTGCGCTCGCCAAAGGCAAACCTCTTCTTTTTTTTGGTTAATTAATAAACGAAATACTTTTAGGACCGTAGTTCTTATAACCGCTGGTCTTAAAATTAAATGAATATTGAAAGTTAGGACCGGAGTATTCTTAACTGCTGGTCTTAAAAATTAGTTAATAAATTTTGACTTTTAGGACTGGACACTTTATAAATCTCCGGCCTTAAAATTAAATGAATACTAAAATGTAGGACCACAGTATTGTTAACCTCTGGTCTTAAAAATTTATTAATAGAATTATATCTTTAGGACCGTATCTTTGTATAATTAACCGGTCTTAATAAAATCTAAAATATTAAGACATGTCTGTCGTCGCGGGGAAAATTAAATTTCCCTCTCGAACTTCTCTTGTCGCGCGAAAGTGATTACACAGTTGTCTCCGGTGTGTGTTGCGTCGTTCTTTGCTTCGCGTTCCTCTCTCAAGATTAACTCTCTAGTTCCTTCGCTAAACGTCTATAGACCTAGTTGTACGAGGTGTTTCGGTTATATAACTTTATGATTTTCCTTCTAATGGCCTTGGGTTTTTCATGGGTTGAACGAAATCGATGAAATGTTATTGTGGGTTTTCTCGTTGTTAATGAATATTGTATTTTGAAGATTATATTTGTACTTTAGACCTGCTTAACCGACCAAGAAATGTTTTTAGGTTACTCTTCTTTATCGCAACATCAACGTTCGTGGCGGGAGAAGAAAGACTCGGCAAACGCATTTGAATTTATATGGTACGGTGAGTCCACAAGATCTTCATGCGATGCATTTAATTTCCTCATCATGTATTTATTTTGCTTCTTGGATTCACTGTGATACATTTATGACCAAAAGTGATTCTTCGTTATGCATTTAATGGGCAAGTTTCTCCGTAAAACAAAAAAAAAAGACATGCATAACCGACATTGAGCATAAATATGCATTCGGAGTTGGCTTATTTTATATGCAAGTCTCTGCCTTTTTCGGATTATGTATATGTTAAATCTTTCCGTCTATAGGAATTCTACTATGGACCACGGTTGGATAAATGCTTTACGGACGAGTGTTGAATATCGAATGGGGTGAGGGACTTTATTGAATTTGCTAAACAAAATGCCCATGATGATAGTAGGAAGTTTTATTGCCCTTGTGTAAAATGTCGAATGAGGAGGCGACTAAGTGTTGAAGTTATACACACACATTTAATTTGTGAAGGATTTTGTAAGACTTATACGGTATGGGTATGGCATGGTGAAAAAATACCAAGTGGGTCTCAACATGGGGAAGTGGCCTTTGATGATAATGACACGGATATGGATGATCGCATAGAGGACAATATCTGTGATGTAGGAGCAGAGGCTTTTCATCAATCACATGCATATGGTAATATGTGCGTGATGCGAGACCCTCTATACCGTGGGTGTAAAAAATACCAATTGTTGAACGCTGTATTGAAATTGGTAGCATGAAGGCACGTCATGGATGGAGCGACAAGAGTTTTTTTTGAAATGTTTGAGGCTTTTAAGGACATGCTTCCGGATGATAATGTGTTGCCGCATCGATACTATGATGCTAAGAAAATACTTTGTCCATTGGGGATGTAGTACAAAAAGATCCATGCATGCCCGAATGATTGCGTATTGTATAGAAAAGAGTTTGAAGAGAAGCAGGATTGTCCAATATGTGAAACCCCAAGGTACAAGTCAAATAAGGGGCCTGCAAAAGTGTTGTGGTATCTTCCAATCATACCATGGTTCAAGCGGTTGTTTGCGAATGAAAATGATGCAAAAAATTTGAGGTGGCATACAGATGAGAGGATTTCTGATGGAAAGCTTCGACATCCGGCCGATTCTTCTCAATAGAAGAAAATCGATCAATTATTTCTGAACTTCGGTGAAGAACCTAGGAACCTTAGGCTTCCCCTTAGAACGGATGGCATGAATCCATATGGAAGCCTTAGCAAAGCATACATAGTTCATGGCCTGTACTACGATTATTTACAACTTATCTCCAATGTTATGCATGAAACGAAAGTACATCATGTTGTCTATGTTGATTTCGGGACCGAAACAACCCGGAAATGACATTGATGTTTACCTTGACCCTTGATCGATGACTTAAAGGAGTTGTGGGCGGAAGGTGTCGATGTTTTGACTCTTTCAAGAAGGAGGTGTTTAAAATGCGAGCCATGATATTTTGTACTATAAATGACTTCCCAAAGATATGGGAACTTGTCGGGTATAGTGTAAAAGGCCATAAAGCATGTCCGGTTTGTGAAGAAGGCACACGCTACCATCAACTTCAACATGGAAGAAAGACGGTTTATCTTGGACATAGGAGATTTCTTAGATGGGGCCACCCATATCGTCGATTAAAGAAAGCCTTTTTGGTGGCCAAGAGTATGAAGATGCTCCGGTGGCATTGACCGGGAGCAAGTTTATGAAAAGGTGAAAAATATCAATGTCGTCTTGGTAAGACCGCAAAGAGTATAAAAGAAACAAATATATTGAAAAAGAGATCTGTATTCTTTGATCTTCCATATTGGCGCAATCTTGATGTGAGACACAGTATTGATGTCATGCATGTGGAGAAAAACATGTGATAGTATTGTTGGCACGCTTCTCAACATACAAGGTAGTTCCAATGATGGTGTGAAGGCAAGATTGGATCTGATAGCAATGGGAATACGTGAAGAGTTACATCCAAGGCTAGATGGGAAGAGAACTTATTGTCCCCAGCTTCTCATACTTTGTCTAAGAATGAGAAACGAAGTTTTTTTGTGAGTTTTTACATGGCACAAAAGTTGCCACGGGGGTATTCTTCAAATTTGAAGAGGCTTGTATCGATGAAGGACTTGAAATTAGTAGGCCAAAAGTCTCATGATTGTCATGTCTTGATGCACAAACCTACTCCCCAATAGCTATTCGAGGCATCGCCGAATATGATCTTGGTCGTTTTGACTAGACTTTGTGTCTTCTTCAATGCGCTTTGTAGTAAAGTTTTCGAGATTGAAAAGTTGCCTGAATTGGAGAATGAAGGATATCTTATCTTGTGCCACCTTGAGAAGCTTTTAGTTCCTACATTTTTTGACATCATGGTTCATCTAATTGTTCATCTAGTGAGGGAGATAAAGATATGCGGCCCTATCCATTTACGGTGGATGTACCCAATTGAAAGATCTATGAAATTCCTAAAAGGGTACGTGAAGAACGCATACCGGCCAGAAGCATCGATTGTTTGGAAATATGTTTCTGAAGAAGCCATGGAATTTTGTCAAAATCATTTGGCCAAAGTAAGACATATTGGGCTTCCAAAACGTCGCATCTTTGAAGGGGGGTACACGAGGGGCTTCCGTAAAGAGTGTGGATCCGATGAATTGTCACAAGTCCACTTATACATCTTGAATAATGTTGATGAAGTTCAAGCCGAGCATAGCTGAACATAAAGAAGTCATGTAAGGAAAGAAAATCATCGAATGATCGAACAAAGGTTGATTAGGGAGCATAAATGAACTTTTGCAAACTGGTTCAAACAAAAGGTCGAGGTAGAGGAATGTGTTTCTGATACAATTAAATGGTTAGCACGTGGTCCTGAGGTCGATGTCATAAGTTGGAATTCGTATGTGATCAATAGTTATACATTTTACACGAAGTCCCTAGATGATAGGAGCACGGTCCCGTAACAATGGTGTTATGTTAGAGGCTGAATCTATGCACTTCTCCGGTTCGAAAGATAAGAGCCCTTTATTGGCGGTCATGCCATATTATGGGGTTATTGAAGAGATTTGGGAGGTGGACTATGTGAAAATTAGGTTTCCCATTTTCAAATGCAAGTGGGTCAATGTCAATAATGGTGTTCGGATCGATCGGCTAGGATTTACATTAGTCGATGTCCATGGTAGAAGTTTTGGAGATGAACCTTTTATTATGGCGAGACCGGGCAAAACAATTATTCTATATCACCGATCAAGAAAATAAAATGTGGTCAGTAGCTCTCCAAGGAAAGAGGGTCATTGATATTGATGAGGAAATGAATTCGAATTATGATATTCCTAAGAGTACTCCTTTTTCAAGGGGTCTACTAGGACATAAATGAAGAAGATGAAGCGGATAATGAACCCGGCATAAGAAGTGATCATCAAGAAGGGATATGGGAAGATATCCTTTATAAAAGAGTCAATTCATAAGGTAATATTCATATGGAGATTTCTTTGAAAACTTTAAGGTTTTAACTATATTATATTCTTCTATGTTCATAAACAATGTCATTGACTATGAAGTTTGTTCTTGTTTTATTTTTGTGGCAGGATCCGATCCAAAGGGGCATGTTATAAAAGAGGATGTTACGTTGTTGGGTGGGAATCAGATGAAGGCATGGTGAATATTATTTTGGGCATGTGTGTTGTATTTATAACTTATTGTATTTGTAAGTAAGTTATCTTATTGTATGAATTAATTTGGGTGTTGTAGTCATAGTATAATCATTAATTAAGAGGCCAAATAACTCATGGTGAATAATATTTGTATTCTTTTTCCAATTCAATTTATTCAAATAATTGTTCATAGCTTCTGACTTAAATTATTGACTTTTATGTCTTGGATTGGGTGGTGGATTTATGTGTAATACAATCGGGAAGAACGAACGGGGAAAAATTCAGGAAAATTTACACCGCAAATAAATGTGCCGGTCTTAAATGGTGAGTTTTTAAGACCGGATGTATTTATATGTCCTGGTCTTAAAGGTCGTTAACACATTTCATAATAAGCGCCGGTCTTAAAAGTCGGTCTTTTTAAGATCGGTAAATTTATACATGTGGTCTAAAATAAAATTTTTAAGACCGCATTTATTTATCATCCATCTTGAAAGTCAATCTTTTAAGACCGCGTATAATTAGTCAGTCTTAGAAGCCGCTAAGGTTAAGACCATATTTATGTTTGTCCGGGGTCTTAAAATTCTATCTTTTAAGAGCGGTCTAATTATTAGCCGGTCTTAAAAGTTGAGTTTTAGGACCGAACAAAAAGTATTTCAGGTTTATTTTAGTACGACTTTTAAGACCCAATGTTTTAAATGTCCGGTCTAAAATATTTTCTTTAAGACGGTCGTAGTCCGGTCTTAAATGTAGACTTTTAATACCGGCTGGAACAAGACCGGTCACGGGTCCGGTCCTACGATGCCTCTTTTGTCCAGTCTTAAAAGTCTTTTTTGCACTAGTGAAGGCAACAAACTTGGAAGACATACAAGGTCTTGGAGGCCCAATGACAAGAGCAAAAGCTAAAAAGGCTAAAGAGGCTCTAAATCTCCTGGTGACCACCTTACTTGAGACAAGCCCATGTCTAAAGGACGAAGAGGCCAAAATGATACACTAATTCAGATTGAAGACCTTGAAGAATAAGCCTCAATGGATATGCACGAAGGCTTCAATTTACTTGGCCCAAATTCTGCACTTAGTTTTATCTTTCTTACATTTAGTTAAACTTTTGTAATAAGGCTTATTGGGCTGGCTTATTGGGCTTTGTGTGTAAGCATATTTAAGTTAAACTTAATATGGATGTTGTCCACTATATAAGGGAACACCATAGCTTTTAAGACGGCAGCTTTGAATTCAGAGTTAACCTTTTTGGTGAGAGACAAGCTTCTTTAGGGTTCTTTTGAGAATCTCTGAACTTATCAAGGCCATCAATCCTTGTGGCGTTCTTGGGTTATCAATTTTTTGGAATTGTGGCGCCTACCTATAATCCATAAACTTCAGTTTTCGTTCTACATTTCTTGGTTTCGTATCTCCAGTTTCCCTTATCCTTTTTCGGTGTTTCTTGAGCCAAAATCGTGTTTCAGAAAGCCATCTTTCACCTCATTTTGGAAGCGCTCGAATCCGAGGTACGTAGCGTGAGATACATTCCGTTCTTATCAGGATGTGCTGGAGGCTGAATTTCTGGTACGAAATTCCGTTCCTAGTTGATCCAATCATCCTTTTCTTTTGGGAATCATATCACTTACCAAAAACAAAACTGTAACTTGTGTTTACAATTGTTAGTTATCATCAAAGCACATAGAGAACTAACAGATAAGGTTCTCGAGAATCATGTTTTAGGTAAGCAAGAAAAACAGTATTGTAAGACGCCCATCGACTATTCTTGAGAATTATCGATTCATTCTCGAGAACCATTCTCGAGAATCCCTGTGTTGGTTCTCGAGAATTCTGTTGATCTGAACCAGAAGGCTTAAGATTGTGAAATGCTTACGCTTATTCTCGAGAATCACATATGGATTCTCAAGAACCATTCTCGAGAATTGTTTTACAATTCTCGAGAGCTTCATGAGGAATGCTTTCTTCAGTGAGGGCTTAGATGAGGACCTCGACTATTCTCGAGAATCACTGTTATGATTCTCGAGAATTGGTTTCCAATTCTCGAGAATCATGTCAGCTTATGTATCTGATATGAGATTCTGTCTGGGCGTTCTCAAGAGCCTTTTACCCATTCTCGAGAATGATTCTCGAGAACTATTTGAGCATTCTCGAGAATTGGTCTCTGTGCAGAGTGCTACAACAATACTTGCATATTCTTGAGAGCTAAGATTAGTTAGCATTGATTCAAAATCTTTCAATCTTTTAAATCGTTGTTATCATCAAAACATTAGGAGCTAACATTAGACACTTTTTGAGCCATAAGATAGATATTGGCCGTTTGCTCTTCATCAGTTTCATCTTCATTAGATGATCTATCTCCCTATATGGCTGTTTCTCCAAATCCTTAATGGTTTTCTTGATTTCTTCTTGCTGAGTAAAGAGCACAGCAAAGCGAGTGTCCATGTCTGTCTTAAAATCAGCCAATGTGGTGTCAATGTCTGCCTTTAATTCAGTCAATACGTTGAAGTCAATATGGGCCCTGAGATTGATCATCTCTGTGTGAATCGCTTTAATCATTTCCTTGGTGAGCTTTTGATAAGCCTCCATGGAGTGTACCACAGGTTTCATGGCACTTTGAAGAGCACTTTGAAGAGCAGATTGTATCTGTGTCTGAAAAGCAACCTGGGCAAAAGATGGAGCAGAGGTAGAAACAGGTGAGGGTGCAGCCTATGAGGAGTGGCCTTCTTCTAGTTGCTTAGATGTTGATGACTTAGGGTCTTGTGGTGCCTGTTCCTTCCTTTTTCCGGTAGCCTCAATGAAGGAGATCATCATGTAGAGAAGATGAGTCTTGCCAAATTTCTTTGGGAACACGACTTTATCATTGTCCAAAAGGTACCAGATGTTATTGAAGCCTAGAATTCGAGAGACTAAGTGAGAATAGGGGATGGTATTTTTCTTGGAAGCCCCTGAAGTAGAGAGGAAGGTGGACATCTCAGAAA
Source organism: Acacia acuminata (assembly GCA_019022655.1). Lineage (NCBI taxonomy): Eukaryota > Viridiplantae > Streptophyta > Magnoliopsida > Fabales > Fabaceae > Acacia > Acacia acuminata. The sequence continues at coordinate 14,855 of JAFJYI010000330.1, forward strand.
CAACCAGTTTTCCCAAATTGTGAGGCTCTTTAAGAATAATAGATGCCAATAATTCGTAGTCTCTATTGACAAAGTGTGTAAAGATTTGCCCTTTGTTTACCATATTGCGACTGTAGAGATACCAAAGAACTCTTAGGTATCTGACATTTGAGAGGGCTTGAATTTGAGGACTTTCCCATCATATTGCATATGGGGCAACAGGACATTGAAGCATTCAGGCTCAAATAACTTGGGTAGATCTTCAGGTGGATCAATAACCCCAAGATAGGTATTGATATCATTGGCATTGATCTTGATCTTCTTTCCTCTCACAGGAGTGGTTAGGACAATATCTTCTTCATCCTTTTTCTTCAGTCATATTGAAGTAGAAAACTTTGACCACTTGAGGTGAATAAGGGGTCTGAATGTCTAATAATGGCATGTATGGTTTCATCCAGGGAGTCAAATCAAGATTACATTCTGTCCTAAAATCCTCTAGCTTTAGCCATACAGAAGGACAAAAAGGGCGATCTTCATAATAAATTGAGAAATTTGGGTCAGATGGGATTACCAGAGGGTCATGACAGAAGCCTGGAGGACAATGTAGTGTGCTTATTTGTCCAATTTGTTTTGAGGCAAAAGGTGGAAGTGTTCCGTATACAGAGGGTTGAGAATGGTAGCTAGAATGTCTGTGGGGAGGTCTTTGTACTCGATCCTCAATACTCTTAGATCTTCCCTCGTTAAACCCTAGAGAGTCCACATATAGATCTGAGGAACGAGTGGCCACTGATTTGGTGGGTGATTTCTCCTTATTCTTGCCCTTGTCAGATGGTAAGGAGTGAGTTTGAAGACGAGTTGTAGGTCTCAAAGATATGTCGATGGTCACATTCTTGGATTTTGACGTTGGCATCTCTGGCTGCTTAGAATATTGGACCTTTGGGCGAAACTTTGTTCGTCGCTTCTTGGTGAGAGGTTTTCCCGGTGATTCTGACGATGATTTTGTCATTGATCAAATGATTCGAGAGATAGAATGTGAACTAGAAATCTGAGAAGGAGAGTGTCGATGAGAGATTTGAACTTGAGAACTTAGTCAATAGAGATGAAATAGTGCAGGATTCTCGAGAGGAGGACAGGAATGGTTGAACAGTGGAGTCAGTAAAGGGTTTTGATTGCTAGGTTTTAAGGAAAATGATTGAAACGACGTGGCCGCAGGAGTGAAACGACATAGCATCTGGAATCGAATCGACACGATTATATGTTCGACAATTCTTGAGAATTGATAGTAATTCTCAAAAAGTCAGAATAAACTTTTGATATGAAGATGGAGTATGGCGATGATTCTTGGGAACCATTCTTTAATTCTTGAGAATGCCCTAAATCAACCGTTGTTAACTCATCTGATTCGTTAATTCTCGAGAGTGTTAACACTAATTCTCAAGAATGGAAATTTGAACACTGACTTTTGATGGCCAAATCCACGTCAATTCTCAAGAATGACTTTCTAATTCTCGAGAATGATGATGATTTTTAGAGTATTGATCTTCTGTGAAATCAGAATACTCGATGATTCTCGAGAATGATTTGCAATTCTCAAGAATTCTAGGGCAGTATGTCTACATACTTTACCTCAATTCTCGAGAATGGAGAATTCATTACGAGAGAATTTGCATACTCGTATACCTCTATTTTTTGAATTATCAAACAGAGAACCTGCAAAACATTATCAAGATACTCCGATGCTAAAGTCAGTTTCTATTAATCATCAAAACACAATTAACAACTTTGAACTAACATTCCTTAAAATTCATTGAGATTTACCATTCCCAATTCTCGACGGATGAAATTGAACTGTTCTTTTGCAAGTGGCTTGGTGAAGATATCTGCCAATTGTAGACGTGTGGGAATGAACATCACTTTGATATCTTTCTTCTGCACATGGTCTCTGATAAAGTGATGTCTTACATTGATGTGCTTGGTTCTTGTGTGTTGAACCAGATTCTTCTCCAAGCTTATTGTTCCGGTGTTGTCACACAGGATTGGAATCTCTTTCAGATGGACTCCCAAGTCAGATAGTTGATGTTTCAGCCAGAGGACTTGAGCACAGCAACTAGAAGCAACAACATACTCAACTTCGTGGAAGATACCACTACAAAGTGGTTTGTTTCTTGCTAAACCAAGATATGAGTGAGCCTCCAAGGAACTCACATTGTCCACTCGTGCTTTTCCTATCAGTCTTGTATCCAAGTATGATCCGAGTCAGAGTATGCAACCAAGTGCTTGGATTGACCTTTAGGAAACCAGAGACCAATTCCCTTGTATCTGAGAGATATCGAAAAATCCTCTTAACATGCTCAGCATGTGATTCTTTCAGAGCGGATTGAATTCTTGCACACATTCCCACACTGAATTGGATATTTGGCCGACTTGCAGTTAAATAGAGTAATGACCCAATCATTCCTCTATATTTAGTTATGTTGAAATTTTTGCCTTTTTCTTCATCGGCATCCAGAGATGCAGTTGAGCTCATTGGGGTGTCTGCACCATTGCAATGTTCCACTCCAAATTTCTTGAGCAAGTCGTCAAGGTATTTCGTTTGTGAGATAAATATCCCGTCCTTCCGTTGTTTGATATGCAATCCGAGGAAGTGATTTAGTTCTCCCATCATTGACATCTTGAATTCATTCTACATTTTCTTAGAAAATTCTTCACATATAGATTCGTTAGATGCACCAAAAATAATATCATCAACATATATTTGTACAACTAAGAATTCATTATGCTGATTGGTTTTAATAAAAAGTGTTGTATCTGCCTTCCCTCTACCAAAGCCTTGATGTAAAAGAAATTTACTTAAACGCTCATACCAAGCTCTAGGAGCTTGTTTAAGACCATATAAGGCTTTCTTGAGGCGATAAACATGATCTGGATGATGATCATTTTCAAAGCCAGGAGGTTGTTCAACATATACTTCCTCCTGGATAAATCCATTTAGAAAAGCACTTTTCACATCCATTTGATAGAGCTTGAATCCTTTGATGCAAGAAAAGGCTAAGAGTACGCGTATAGCTTCCAATCTAGCCACTGGAGCATAAGTTTCCTCATAATCAATTCCTTCTTCCTGATTATAGCCTTTGGCAACTAGTTGATGCTACCAAAATTTAACTAAGCACCGCAAGTGTACGGGTCATGAAAATAGTAAGTGGCAAATCAAGGTCATCCCACAGAGACTCAATCAAACTAGTGATTAGGTATCAAATTTCTTTTTTTCATTTAAGTTGAGGAAATAAGAATTGTTTTCAATAACAGTAAAACAAAAGAATCTAATAAAAACAAGCACTTTTAGAGAGAGAGAATTCAAATATCAAGGAGGACAACCTAGAGATACTAATCCCTTGTTTGTTTCTTAGATTTTATTGCCACTAAATTAATTATAACTTAACTACATCAGTTAATCTAGAGTATTAATGTTTATAAGTGCCTGTCGGTCCACTTACACACCTACCTCAAATAATTATGCAATATCTCACACAATTAACTAAGGTGCAATTCAAATCGGGCTCACTCTAATTTGACTATGCGGAGCTTCTAGGTATATGTTATCCTAGACACAAATTAGATTAAAACCTAATTCCATATTATTTAATCCAAGGTCAATTTAAGATTCCCTTCGTCAAGTTCAATCCTAAATCCCCAAAACATGCTTAACGGTGGCCAATCACTAAGCAATAAATAATAAAAAGCAAGATTAAATAAACTGATTAAAATTAAGCAAAACTAATGAGTGGGAACAATTTCTAAGTCTCAAACAAGTTCATAGTACTCTAGGTTGAAAAGAAAATTAGCCACACATGGCTATAAAAAAATCCATAACAAACTTAAGAAATTCAGATTCAAGCATAAAGAGAAGAAGAAGAAGAAGAAGAAATCTCGGAAAAACTCGCTTCTTCGATTGATATCACGCTCTGCTTCTTTTCGTCTCCAGCAAAATCTCAAGCTCCAATTTTTTCTCTCTCTCCGTGCGTCTCTGCTCCTTCTTTTTATTTATGCATCTTTTTTGCCTCTTGAATTCTTGTGCCGTGAGTCTTTTTCCTCACGTTAGGTCTTCAAGTCTCTTCAATTGGTGGGGCCCCTTTTGTCTTCAATCTCCAATTAAACCAAATTGATTCAATTGGAAATAATGCTCCCTCATGCTTCTTTCCATCTTTCCTTTTTTTCTTTTGTGTGGTCCCCACTTCATCAATCCTCCAATGTTTCCAAAACAATGAATTGGAAACAAATCAAATAATTACTCCTTGTGTTGCCCTGATTGTGCACAAGAAAAGGAAACTATATAAAAAGAATTGAATTCTTATTTTTATTTTTATTTTTATAGAAAACTTCCTATTATCTTATTTATTTCCTAAACTCAAACTTTTATTGAAATCCCCTAACTAATGCATCCAAATTGATATCTCTTAAAATCCCAATCAAATCTCTTTAATTTAGCATTGATGACTTCCTAAATATATCAAAATATATCTCAAATCAATTAAAAATAGGAAGTCATCACTAGTCTAGCCTTGTTACGGACTATAACGCATATTCATCACGTTTGTTTTTGAATACCCATTTAGTGCCAATGACCGGATGGTCTTTAGGCCTAGGTACCAAATCCCAAACTTGATTTCTATAAAATTGATATAACTCCTCTTGCATTCACCCAATCATTGTCGATAGGGCTTTATCAATCTCAAAGGGTTCAATATGTGATATGAAAGTAGAAAAAGTTACTTCATTTAAAGTGCTATTTCTAGTCCTTACTCCTTGATTTATGTCACCTATTACTTGGTCCAAAGGATGATTCCTAATGAACTTCCAAGCTCTAGGCTGAGATTGATCAGGGTTTTCTAAATTGTTTTGTGGATCAACTTCAAAAACATCTTCTGGGTTTTCAATAGAGGCAGGAGTAGTTTTCAAAAAGAATTCGTTTTTGAAAACATTTTCCTCATCATCATCTAGAGGATCATCAAGTTTAGATTCACAGAATACAACATGTATTGACTCTTCAACTACACGAGTACGTTTATTGAATACTCTATATGCCTTACTTCTATTAGAATAGCCAAGAATTATACCTTCATCAGATTTGGGATCAAATTTTCCCAAGTTGTCCTTACTATTGTTATGGACGAAGCACTTACAGCCAAAGACATGAAGATGAACCAAATTCGGTTTTCTTCCTTTGTAAAGTTCATAAGGAGTCTTGTTGAGCTTCTTTCGGAGATAAGCTCGATTGGAGATATAGCTGGCCGTGCTCATAGCATCTGCCCATAAGACTTATGAAGTCTGATTCTTGTTTAGCATGGCACGAGCCATTTCGGTGAGCACATGATTTTTCCTTTCTATCACCCCGTTATGTTGTGGTCTCCTTGGAGACGAGAAATTGTGATCAATTCTGTGAGCATCACAATATCCTCCGAAGGCTTGATTTTCGAATTCACCTCCATGATCTGTTCGGATAGCTGAAATGCAAATACCTTTCTCATTTTGCACCTTTTTGGCAAATACAACAAACAGATCAAATGTTTCATCCTTAGAAGATAAGAAATTAGTCTAGGTAAAATGAGAGAAATCATCGACAATGACCAAAGTATATAAATTACCACCGAGACTCTTTACCCTTGCTGGTTCAACTAAATCCATATGAAGTAGTTGAAGAGGTCGGTTTGTCGAGATTTCAGGTTTGTTTTTGAAAGATGATTTAATTTGTTTACCCCGTTGACATGAATCACAAATCATGTTATTTTTAAAATGAAGTTTGGGTAGACCAATCACTAAATCTGTTCTTAACAACTTATCCAGTTGAAGCATGTTAACATGAGCCAAACACTTATGCCACAGTCAACTTTCATCTAAGTTGGTAACAAAACACTTTTCAGAGTTTATTTTAGGCAAATCCAAAGTGTAACATTTCCTTCACGAGGATCTTTGAATAATACCTTCAGTTTACCTTTATCGATTGGGAGATCTTCTTTGTTGACAATGAGACATTCTTCTGAGTCAAAGATAATCCAGTTGTTATTGTCGCACTTTGGCTCACGCTCGAAGGTTATGGTAGAGACTTTCGATAAGATAGATGTCTTTGATCTGAGGTCCATCCTTTGCACCGATTTCACCAATGCTAGCGATTTTCCTGGATTGATTTCCTCCGAAGGTGACTTTACCATTGTCTTTTGATCTCATTGCAACGAATTTGTCTGCATCTCCTATCATGTGTCTGGAGCATCCACTGTCAATGTACCACTTGTTAATTCTTGATGCTCTCAAACACACCTGCAAGATCAGAAGAGATTAAGTTTTAGGTACCCATCTTTTCCAAAACAATGAATTAGGTACCTACTAGTAGTTGCCAACAGGTTTATCTCTTCTATCCCTTTTATGAAAACAAGATGAAGTACTGTGTCCCTTTCGGTTGTAGTAGTTACAATGAGCAAAAGGGTTTGACATATGAATAGTTTTCTGAAAATATTTTAAATATGGTTTTCCACCGGTTTTCTTCTTGCCTTTCTTCTTGTCAAAAATAGGATTATATCCTATGCCGATCGATCATTTGTAAATCTTTGAGCTTTTAGTATTACATTGAGCATTTCACTGCCTCTAGTGAATTTCTCAAGCCTTTTTGTGGGATATACATTTCTTTTCTCTAAATCTAGGCAATCATCACAGGCAAGGTTTTCACAAGAAAGATTTTCAACTCGTTGTTTAAGAGTTATGTTCTCCTTTTTCAAGGCTATACATTCCTCAACAACTTTTTCAAATTCAAATTGTATTTCATTGTATTAATCAAATAATTCATCATAGGAGGGCTGTAAATTATATACCTCATCGTCTTTTTCGAGTTGCTCTTCTTCTGCCACCAGACAGATGTTGGTAGTTTCCTCTTCTTCTTCGCTTTCTTCTTCTAAGGAACCATCTCCCCATATACCAAATACATACCCCTTCTTGTTGAAGTTGTTGAACTTCTTCTTTTTGTCCTTTTCGTTGCCTTTTAGCTGAGGACATTTGGATTTGTAGTGGCCCGGCTTTTCACACTCGTAATAGATGACTTGATCTTTATCTTTGAATTCGCGTCTGTTACTTGAGCCTCCTTTCTGAAATCTGTTTCTGAAGCCTTGGCCCTTTTTGTAGAACTTCTTGAATCTACGCACGAACATGGCCATCTCATCATCGTCCTCATCTTCTTCGTCCCTATCTTCTTTCTCCTTTACACCATTAAGAGCAACACCTTTGCTCTTACTAGTATTAACATCGTCTAGGCCCTTCTTGAATTTCAATTTGCTTTCATATTCAGATAAACTTCCGAACAAAGCAGCAACTGTGGTCATTGATTCTCCTCGGGCTTCTTCAATTGTAGTGACTTTGGCTTCCCAATCTTTTGTCAGGACATTAAGAATTTTCCTGACTTGAGAATTTGTTCATACGTTTTACCCAGAGCAGCCAATTGGTTGATCAGATGAGTAAAGCGAAGTTGAAATTCTACGATAGATTCATCGATCTTCATGCGAAGAAAATCATACTCTGTAGTCAACGTATGGACTCGATTTTCCTTAATGCCGATTATTCCTTCATAAGCGATCTCCAAGGCATTCAAAATTTCTCTTGCAGTTGGCAGATTACAGATGCAGAAGTATTACTGTTAAGTGTGACATTTCTTCGATCATTCTCATCGTAGTCCTCTTCCAGTTTTGGAACTCTAAGACCATCCTCGAGAACTGTAGGAGCATAATCACCTCTTTCAAAGACTCTCCATAGACCAAACTAGTAGCCATAACAAAGACTTTGAATTTGTTTTTCCAGAATGAATAATGTTGACCATTAAAACGTGGTGGTCGATTGATCAAAGCGCCATCTAGTAATATTCCGTCCATGATCTAACTCGGGATGTTAAGCCCAACTGAGTAACCTAGCTCTGATACCAAATGAAATTGGAATATCACCTAGAGGGGGTGAATAGGTGATCACAAAATTTTTCAGAAAAAATATACCCAGACCCTGAAAGTACATACATTTTGGCGTGTAGCAATTTTTCTGCTCTCGGTCCAAATTCGCACCCATGATTCTAGCCCCTTTTTTGCCCATTTATTTTACCTAGTAAATCTCATCCAAAGTTATCCTATTATATATCTAAATTCATGCCCCGGATGTCTAGTTTCTCCAAGTAAACTTTCAGCTTAAAACAAGTTCGTCAACACCTTCAAAAACACGTTAGAAGCTTCGTTGCCCAGATGCCCTAAAACTGGCAGCAAGCCCTAACTTAGTGTTTTTAGTGTTTTCGACTTCAGCAACTCAAACCATGACTATACCTTACACAAAATCACGTTCTAGAGCTATTGGGGACCTTAAAAATGCAAAAATCCAACCCCAACACCAAGTACCAACCTTTTGCACGAAAATACTTAATCAAGATTTTAAGAAGATAAGGTTTTTGGTGTTACCTAATATCGGAGAATCGTTGGGTGATCTTGGTGGCTTGGGTGTTGAGCTTGGCTATGGAGTTGCTGAGATCTCTTCCTTACCTCTGGAAAATTTCACCACTTTTAGGTGAAAAAGAAAGGTTAAAATGCCTTTTAATAAGGTGAAATTGATCCGGTGAAAATAGAATTAACTGGCGTAAATTTCAGTCTAGAATTTATCTGGCTTTTGGCTTTTTCCCCAAGTAAATCTAGATTCCAGGGAGCTAAAATCTAGATTCCAGGGAGCTCTAGGGACTTTCCAAGTGGCGCAGCCCTCACCATAATATCTGGATATTTTATGCTTTTTGGGACAAACTACCTGTTTTGGCCTGAAACTTTCAAAAATTACAATTGTGGCCCAGAACTTTTCAATAATTATCAACTTTTCCCATATCATTCCACCTGCCCAAAAGGACCTTTATGCTTTTTCCTCACTTTATCAGTCCAGTTCCCAATCTACCGGTCCGTGTCGATCGCTGGGCCAACAGGTTGGTTCACTTTTGCACTTTTCTTTATCTTTTTCAGACTTTTCCTTCTTGAATAGACACTCATATGTGACGTCCTTCAAACTTCCCGAAGTGGCCCCATGCTTGTCCCACTCAATCCAAAGGAACCCCTAACTGGTCCCTATCGGTCCCGTTTTATCGGCCAATCACTGTGGGACCCGCATTTCAAGTTTGGGCTTGAATATGACTAAAATCATCTGGTTTTCTCTTCTCCCTCATGGTGGTCAAAATTCAATGTTAAACGGACAAGGAATTGACTATTTTGCCCTTATTTTCCTCTTTTACCCCTAAAGTAACACGTGTCCCAATGTGATCATTACACGACTCTTACTCTTTGACATATGACTCTCCAGTGTCTCCTTCCTATTTTCCTAAAAAATATAGAGGATCTTTATCTGTCTAGGAAATGTCATACTCCTTAAATTGGGCTTAGTAGTCTGCCTAACTTAGGCTTATTCTCAAGTCTCCATGCCCGAAATTCAGGGTATTACATCCGAGCTTTATCCCGAAGAGAGAATGGGAATAATTTTATTCAAAAAGCATCGAGTGTGATTCCCAGAATGACGAACGAGTCACATACCTCCATAAAATACTTGAGGTGTAGATAAGGGTCTTTAGAAGGGAGTCCTCCAAATTGCCCGGCTGCATTCAGCATCTGAACACTTTTGATCTCAAAGTGCCTTACATTGAAGGTCGGGGGTGTGATAGCCAAATTTAGCTTGGTTAAATTAGGGATCCCAAACTCCATGATAGCCTTGTTCATGTCCGGATTTGGTGGTGGGGGAACCTGATCATCTCTGTTTATTGTTTGCTGATCCATTCATTCCTGGCCATGATTAACCGACATATCTGTTTTGGCAGCAAAGTCAAATAGGTGACTTCTTCGCTTCTGATTTCTACACCTTTGCTTGTAAGTGAGTTCAATCTCAGGATCGTAAGGCTCAAGGTTAACCGAAGGCTAGTTACGCATACACTACATAATGTATCTGAAAATCAAGAACAGAGAAGGAGTGAGCTTAATTGTATACAAAATTAAAAGAAAATATGATTGATTTGGGATTTTTGTGATTATGACTAATAAGCAAGAAAATAGCAATTGATCGCAGTCATAAGAAGATATCAGTAAAAGATAGGTTGAGCATCAGATTTCATCCTAAGTGCATCAATCCCCTAGTCTGCTTTCACACATTGTTATAGCAATTATATTTCACAGCTTCCACAATGTTACAACATAGCTTCCTTTCACAATGTTATTCAGTTAACCTAGTACTATTTTATACAGAAGCTTTCGCGTCCTATACGTACAACCTCAACTGTACTTCTCCCATATGCCTAGGGCGATTTTCTAGCTCAAATTACCATTTGAAATCAAAGGTGTTATGGTCATGAGTGGTAGACCCATTCCTGAAGCCTACAATGATAAGTCTATTGGAAATTATGCCCTAGGGGCAAGTCATTGTTCTCCATTTAGTTATCTTTTCATTCGCATGTTTATAGTGATAACTTTATCCCTGGATATATCTTGTAGATTATCCTAAATGTCCTTGGTCGGTCATCTACGCGGGAGCAAAGATGAAATAAGACTAGTATGACTTTGATGAGGTATGGAGATACGAATCAAAGTCACAGACACTTGTAAGAGTACAAGGTGCTGGACCGACCCACTATGAGAAAGCTACATGGATTTAGTCATAAGCTTAACTCATGTATAACTGAATCACAACGCCCTTTGACCGGAGATCATCATGAATTCGTACATGATGAGTCGCTGATCTTTGACCTAGTCAAAAGTCACCTTTGACCGGGTGATGATAAAGGCTTGGATCAGGATCAGTGGTTTTCATGCAGAGGAATGTGAATGGTCAAGATGGAATTTGTAGAGAGATAATACTGGGCCCCTCGATGAGTGAGTCTGAGAAATGTATGGCGATACTACGAAGGAAAGGAGTTTCCATTATTAGACTACTTGAGAATCGAGAAAGTTATGGTCAAGAACAGGAAGTTGACAATATCCATGCCTCATCCTAGACTAAATTATCGTGTGACCAAAGGGACGTGACATGGTTGTACCATAGGTAGTATCGTATCATCTATCCCCATATGAATTGGGTAGTCGCAATGTCTTACTGGAGGCCGCTTGTGACTTGTGGGCTAGTATAGTATTGGCCCACTGCCAATCTCATGTGGGCCTATAGGGTCACACACAAGAATAGCCCAACACGAGCAGAAGTGTCCAGATTCATTGAATCTTATATATGTCAAAGATTTAATGAATACAGTATTTAATCTAGGATGGATATATATATATATATTTATTATTAAATTCGAAAATAATAATGATATTATTTGTTGATAATAATATTATTATATATAGTATTTAATTTATTTGATAAATTAAATAACTATAATAAATTGAGAAATTGTATCTCGATTTAATTTTTGAATAAAAATGTAGTGTCTCAAATTTAATTAAATTGAGATATTCTATCTCAGATTTAATTAAATAGAAGGATATCATATCTCGATTTAATTTATAAAGATAAATTAAATTTGTAGGCTCATAATTTGAATTAAATAAATGTATTTGATTAGATCTATTGAATGATTTAATTAATATATTGTTTTAATTTAGATTCGAATTTCATGATTAATTGGATTAATTTTGGAATATTTTAATACGACTCATTAGGGTTTTAGAAACCCTTTAAATAGATATTAATCTAGTCGTATTAGATGTACGGATGAATTAGAGAAGCCGTAAGAAACCCTAGAGAGAAAAAGAGAGACGCAAGGTTTGAAGGCGCTAGCACGCTACCGCCCGTGTTCCAATGCTGTTCGTGTGGATACCGATAGAGGGAGGAGATTCATAAGTTCAACTCCTATTTGATCGAACGAGATGGCACCACGTTCAAGATGTATGATGGTCGAGACGCACGGCGAAGATGCATTGAAGACTGAATTGAACGGAACACTCAACCCCACGCATAGGTACGGTTCTTCTAATGAACCTTGATTTAAACGCCATTGATAGATCCTCCAATGGGATTCGTAAAAATGTTTAATTCGACTGCGCGTACGGATCCCAACAATGGCCTCAGAGCCAGATCAATCGAGCGTTTAAATTGGGTTTTCTATATGCATATATATGTGATATATATGTTTAATCGAATTTGCTATGCATTTAAAACGCTAGTTCACGTTAGGGTTTCTATGGATAGCTAGTCAAATTTTGGCAACTATTTTTGAATTGTTCAGATCGGATTTTGTGGCTGTTTCATGAGGATCTAAATCGCTCAAATTAGAGATTACATTCGTGCATAGGTCATGTTCTGAAAAGCTCAGAGGCGCTAATCATGCTCGGACGTTGGCCACACTGGGGTCGAACACGTTCGGAATCGCAAGGGACGTTAGGGTTCATCCTTCAACTATGTTTTTCTGAGCTGTCCAGATTCAACGACGGTCACGTTCAACTTGACCACGTTCGGACGTTTAGATCAACACGTTGAGGATGAATTTTCATCCATGCGTAGATCATGATTGGACAACGCCTGTTAGGGCTTGAAATTATTTTTTATGAAACAATCTTTCTAAAACAATATGATGTTTTCAAAAGTTCTGCCATGACAACCTGTTCGTAGTGCGAGAATTTAAATCATGATATTATTAGTGTAATATTGAACTCAATGATTTAATCATAATATTTTATTTCATAAGTGTATGAATTAATATATAAGATGTGATTTACCTTTTAAATGTTGTTTGGGTATGGTGAACAATATGGCTCTAGAGTTTTACAAGTGTTGTAAATTTTAAATATGGCCTGCAAGCCATGCCTCTCTAAATATTCTTGATGTACATTCTCTTCTCATCCCACTCCCCTCGTATGTCAAATGAGGTTTCTCATGATGTATTTCCTTTTATTATTTAGAGAAGTCCTCTCATTGGCTTGAGAGGATTATAGGTTAGATGAGCCATGTTGTGTCACGGTTTTTAATTATGTTTTGATTTGATCATTGCATAATTAATTGAGTTTTAATTATGATTTGATTAGATCACTCATAATTAATTCAGAGTTTTGATTATGATTTGATTATATCACTCATAATTAATTTAGATTTTTAATTATGATTTGATTAGATCACTCATAATTAATTCAAAGTTTTAATTATGATTTGATTAGATCACTCATAATTAATTCAGAGTTTTGATTATGATTTGATTAGATCACTCATAATTAACTTAGAGATTATATGAGATACAATTGTGATTGCATTCATATAAGTAGAATTAATAGGATTAATTAGATTATATCAAATAATACCCTCTAAATAAAAACTTAAGTCATAATGCCATCAATAAATGAATACTTGTCAAAACCTAGATCGCCCATTTGTATGTTCCACCAAAGTGGATGCATTTGAGTTATCTTGGTGAGATAAGAGTGAGTAATGGTGATACTCAAGCATTCATTATTGTCTTGACTTAATTGAGATTATCAAAACGGTTTTTGATCTCAAGGCATTAGATGAGATTAAACGTGCCAGGTCATATGATGATTGAATCCCATAAAGATCTAAGAGTTACATGTGATGTAATTGGCAAAGGGTTGCCTACCTAAATAACTTGATTTTAAGCGTCCTACCAAAGCGGACTTAAATTTAAGCCAAATATGGATCTTAGCCCACTAATTATAATGAGGGTTGTTAATTCAGTGGGAGGTTAGTAATTAAACTCTGCATATCTTTTAGTTGTAGAATCATGTAGACTAGCAATACTACAACACCATCAATGAGATCCGTTCTTGAGAAGGACGAACTCGACGAGACAAACTTTCTTGACATGTTTGGGAACTTAAGCGTTGATCTTAAGCATGAAAGAAAGGAGTATCTCATCGATCAACCAATTCCTGACGCACCTATAGCTACTGATCCAAGAGCTCAGACTAGTGCTTACATGAAGCATAAGGATGACTTTATGGATACAGGATGCCTGATACCTCGATAGAGATCTGGAACTTGTGGAGGTCTCTGAGATGGTTGATCATCTCATGGAAATGTTCCAGCAACAGGCAAAGCAAGAGAGGTATGAGACCACAAAGGCCTTATTTTCTTGCAAGATGGCTAAAAGTGCATTAGTTTGTCCTCATGTTGAAAATGAAAGACTACATTGATCACCTTGAGAGGTTGGGATTTCCCATGAGCCGGAGTTAGCTACGATATGATCTTGAACTCACTCCCGAAAGTTATGACCGGTTTGTCATGAACTACAACATGAACAACATGGAGGAATCAATTTTTGAACTGTATGGGATGCTCAAAACTGCTGAGCTGAGCCTTAAGAAGAGGTCCAGTACTGTTTTGTTCATTCAGAAACGAAGGGGTATGAAACGGAAAGCCAAGAAGGCAAAACCTCCGAAGGATGGGGTTTGCTTCTTCTGCAATGAAATCGCTCATTGGAAGAAGAATTACAAACTCTACCTCGAAGATCTGAAAAGAACAAGAAGGATAGCGGGGCTATCGCTTCTGGTATCTATGTCCTAGATATTCGCTTTTCTACTTCCTCAAACATGGGTATTAGATGTTGCATGTGGTTCTCAAATTTGTATAAATGTACAAGATCTCAAGGACAGTAGAAAATTGAATGGACATCTGTTTACCAAAAGGATCAAGTCAAAAGATTTGAGTCCAACCTCCCTATGGCATTGTCGTCTAGGCCATATAAATGAGAAACACATTTCAAAACTCCATAAAGATGGATTTCTTAGCTCATTTGATTTTGAATCATTTGATCCATGTAAGTCTTGTTTATTGGGAAAGATAACAAAGGCATCTTTTACTAGGCAAGTGAGAGGGCTACTAATTTATTGGGCCTCATAAATACTAATGTGTGTGGACCAATGAATACTTATGCCGAGGAGGTCATTTGTACTTCATTACATTTATAGACGTTTTAGTGGATATGGATATATCTATCTAATGAAGCATAAGTCTGAATCTTTTGAAATGTTTAGAATATTCCAAAATGAAGTGCAAAATCAACTTGGCAAAACAATTAAACACTTCAATCTGATCGGGATGGTGAATATTTGAACCAAGAATTCACGGACTATCTTAGGAGTTATGGGATCATCTTACAACTTACTCCTCCAGGAACACCTTAATGTAATGGTGTTTCTGAGCGGAGGAATCGAACTCTATTAGGTATGATTTGATCTATGATGAGTCAAACAGATCTTCCACCTTCCTTTTGGGGCCATACCCTGGAAACAGCTGCGTTCACACTAAATCGTGTTCTGTCAAAGACAGTTGAAAAGACACCATATAAGATATGGACTGGGAAGAAACCCAGTTTGTCCTTTCTTAAAATTTGGGGATGTGAGGTTTACGTTAGACACCAAGCCTTTGATAAATTATCTGAAGGTGGAGCTAAATCACCAAGAGGGGGGTGAGTTGGGGATTTTTAAACTTTTCGTTTTTGCTGTTTTTGTGCAACAAAACAGAGGTGAACAGATGATATGGAGAAGAATAGCTAGACACAAAGATTTATCTTGGTTGGTCTAACTCCTTGACCTACGTCCAGTCCCCAGACACTCTGGGATTTCCACTATGTCAATTGATTACACACTCTGTACTCAAGAGAAATTCTCTCTCTAGAACTTACTCCCCCTTACAAGCTGTAATCAATAAACCCAATCACCAAGTCCCTTGACTTGTGATTCTTTACAATAAATGATTTGCAGATAAAAACTCTCTCTAAGAGTAGATAATAATAAACACTTTGAAGCTTATAATGTCAAAGACGAATACAAGTGGCGAAAGGTAGTTGAGAAACTTGAATGCTTGTGCGTTTTCAGTTGTTGTTGTAGTTGGGAAGACTTGAATGCAGTTCTATTTATACTCAGAGATCATTAAATGACCGTTGTCATCCCAATAAATCCGTTGGAGAAGTTCAGCCAAGATTAGCAGATAGTTTAGGCATCTTCTCTCTCTAATCTTCACTTAATCCATCTGGCTAGATGATCAGAGTTGACTCTCTGTGAATTTGTAGTTGCTTGTTGTAGAAATTATTCTTTAATGCTTTGCAACCGTGTGCAGGTGGATTAAGCAAAAGTATGCAAGTTTCTGGGTTCAGCACCTTTTGCTTTTGCTTTTAACCTTCAATAATCATTCTTTAAGTAGTCTGAAACTCACTAAACAAATGGTTAAACATAGCAGGGAATGGTAGAGAATAATCCTGGAAGATATTATGATCAAAGATTAAGGATTTACAAATTTGTCTGATTTGATTTTCAAACTTAGCGTTCAATACTTGAGTATGTTTATCAATACTCGAGTGTGTCCTTGTGCACTTAAGTCAATACTTGAGTATTCATTCGATACTTGAGTATTCTTCTTCCGAGAGGAATCATCGAGTTTTGACTTTGGACCTTAGCATTGAAATAAGGTCAATACTCGAGTTTCCAAATCAATACTTGAGTTTTGAACTTTTGATATGAAAAACAAGTTTAAGTTCAAAACCTCAATACTTGAGTATTGACTTCAATACTTGAGTATTCAAATCATTGACAAAGAGCAAAGCTCTTGGTATGCCCAATACTCGAGTTTCCAACTCAATACTCGAGTATTCATTCATTTTGAAAAAACTTTGTGAAGTCTTTCCCAAGTCAATACTTGAGTATTGAAGTGAATACTTGAGTATTCATTATATGCATAAAACTTGTAGTCTTTTTGTTAGTCCAATACTTGATAATCTCTAAATTCATACTATTTTAAATGCAAAAAGGAGCTAGAAACTCTATCATTGTAATGCTTTAATGGATCAATTAGTTAAATATATGATTTCATCTTCATAATGAGTTTTTAGATTTTATTTGCATTAATCTTGGTCATATATTGAGTTTGGATTCAAAACTGAACTTTAGTCACCTTCTTACTACAATTGGGTCCTGAACACTGTTCGGTATTTTGGGTATCATTTTCGTTCTAGAAATCCAATGGATCTGCATTTTACATTTTCAGAAAGCTAAGCGGAAGCCCTACAAATCTTATGAAGAACTCAAAAGCAAACTCAGATGTTTAGAGGGCCAAAATGGGCCTGGAATCCGAAACAGGCTGCAGTTACTGGACTCTGAAACGATGTTCGGTATTTGACCTATAACCAGAGCTACAGACCTTCAAATTAGGTCCGGTTTGCGCGGTTGGAAAGCTAACATCCAGGGAAACATTTCATATGAAGACCACGTGGTCCAGATCCGCCGTTTAAGGGGTGTAATCCAGCTTGCAAGAGGACGCGTTTTTGGAGGTGTAAAGTGGTTCAATGATTCTTCCATGTTTCCCACTAACTAAAGTGACGAAATTAGGTGTAAAATGGATGAATGAGATGCCCAATTTTTCTATAAATAGATGGAGAGGCTGAAGGCAATTACACACCCTTGGAGACCAAGATCTCTCCCATTCTAGCTTCCTTCTTCTACTTCTTGCCTTCCACTTGGAATGGCTTTAGTTTTGCTTTATTAGTTTTATGTATTGTCTTTAATTCTTGTCTTTAATTTCTAGCCTCCTTCTTGGTATGGCTTAGTTTTAATCTTTCATTTTAATTATGTTATTTTGATTTTATGTTCTTCTTCTCTTTCTTTTATGGATTCATTATGTTCTTGAGATTTATTTTGGAATAGAAGCTTTCATTTTCTTTAATTGTTCTTCGTGTTCTTCATGTTCATGATGAACTTGTTCATGTTCTTCGTGGTCATGATGAACATCTTTCTTTCTACATTTTCATTTTATACAGCCATGCTTGGCTAAGTTTCGTGATCGACCCATGAGTTGAGGATTCCATGGTGTCATCCGGAGGACTTGTGCTTAAATTGGTAACTTGACTTGTTTGTTGATTTTAATCGGATCCGATTATAGTCTTGGATTGGGTATTAGATTTAATGCCTAGATTGAAATCCCAAGGACATAGGTTGGACCGGGTTGTAGAGAGCGTTGTGCGATCGTAAAGCGAGCTCGCCACGTGTTCGATCGATGCTAGGCGATCGTCTAGTTGAGGGAGTTTACGGACAAATGCGTAGATTTCAGTTTGTCTAGAATCAATCATAAGTTCAGTTATTCTATTTTTGTTCGATGATGGAAGGTATTGGAATCCCAATTCTGGGTTGATCTGTTTTAATTTGATTAACCTCGCCTTTTTCTCATTCTATCTTTAATTCTTATTCTAAATCCAACAAAACCAAATCCCCCTTTGTTTTCATTTCATTTGCATGACATCTAGATTACTTAGGATTCAATAAAAGGCTCCTCAAAAGAGAGAACGATCCTAGGTTTGCCTATACGCAATCCTTGGTTAATTGTTGATTGTGGACCCCAAGGCTAATGATAAAAGGTCTTCATCAATACTCGAGTGTGGATACCAATGCTCGAGTATTCTAGGTGCTTGAAAACTTTGATAAATTGATGACAATGCAATACTTGAGTTTGCAAAAGAATACTTGAGTATTCATAAACACATGTTAAATATGAAAGCTTTGTGAAAGTCCAATACTCGAGTATGTAAAACCAAAACTCGAGTGTCCATAAGATGAACAACTTGATATCTCTCTCGTATGGCCAATACTTGAGTATTCAATGGAATACTTGAGTGTTGAAAGCTAAAGTCATCATTGAAATTGTCTCTCGTGTGTTCAATACTTGAGTATGCATATCAATACTCGAGTTTGGCTCGGGGTTGAAAACTTGGAGTGCTTCGTAAGTCCAATACTCGAGTATTTTGTCCAATACTTGAGTATTGCTTTGAGTAATGGTTTTTGAGCAACTCTCTGTCAAGTCAATACTCGAGTTTCGAAACCGATACTCGAGTGTGGCTTTGACAGTAAGTTTTCCAACTTGCCAAAGACCAACTTCAATGAATGTTTACAATTGTTAATTATCATCAAAACACATAGAGAACTAACATTATCATCCAGATCCTCAAAAATGTCTTCATGTGGGATATCCTAAGGAAACTAAAGGATACTATGTCTACAATCCCACCGATCACAAAGTGTTTGTTATTCAGAATGGTATCCTTTTGGAAAAAGAGTTTATCTCTAAAAGAACCAGTGGGAGTAAGGTGAACCTCGAAGAAGTTCGAGAGTCATAAGACAACGTAGAACCATAGATGGAAAACGGAGAAGACTCACAACAAGTTGATAGCCTACTCAAGTAACACAAGGCCCACAAAGGTCTGATAGGTCACGGCTACAGTCTAAGAGATGTGGATTTCTGATTACTGGAGGTCGTGATGTTTTGTTCATTGAGCAGAACGAGCTAACTACCTATCACAAGGCCGTGGTGGGACCAAACTCTGAAGAATGGCTTAATGCCAAGAAGTCTGAAATGCAATCCATGTACGACAATAAGGTATGGACCTTAGTCGATCCACCTGAAGGTGTAAAAACCATTGGATGCAAGTGGGTTTTCAAGGAGAAAACTGACATGGATGGCAAAGTAAATGTCTTCAAGGCACGCTTGGTTGCAAAAGGATTCACTCAAACTAGTGGTGTGGACTATGATGAAACCTTTTCCCCAGTTGCACTGGCCAAATCAATTAGAATCCTTCTTGCCATTACATTATATTATGATTATGCGATATGACAGATGGATGTCAAAACAGCCTTCCTTAACGGAAAGCTGCTTGAGGATGTGTACATGACACAACCTGAGGGTTTTGTGCGTCCAGAGGACTCTGGTAAAGTATGTAAGCTCCAAGATCAATTTATGGATTGAAGCATGCATCTCGGAGCTAGAATCATCGTTTTGATGAAGTACTCAAAGAGTTTGGATTCATTCAAAACATGGATGAACCTTGTGTTTACAAGAAGGTTAGTGGAAGCACAGTTACATTTCTAGTGCTTTACGTTGATGACATCCTACTCATTGGGAATGACATTGCTACCTTGCAGAGTTTCAAGTCTTGGTTAGGAAAGTCTTTCTCAATGAAAGATTTAGGCGAAGCCACTTACTACCTAGGGAATAGGATCTATAGAGATAGATCCAAGCGGCTGATAAGCCTAAGTCAGAGCACATACATAGACAAGATACTGCATAGGTTCAGTATGCAAGATTCTAAAATGGGTTACATGCCCATGTCTCGTGGCATCCATCTCAGTAAGGATCTGTGTCCTAGTACACAAGATCAAAGAGGCAGCATGAATAAGATTCCATATGCCTCCGCCAATGGATCTATTATGTGTGCCATATTATGTACTCAACTGGATGTGTCATTTTCCTTGAGTATGACCAGCAGATATCAACAAGATCCTAGTGAGGGTTACTAAACTGCTGTGAAGAGTATCCTGAAGTACTTGAGAAGTAATAAGGACTTATTCTTAATATATGGTGCTTGGAGGATGAGCTATCTGTGACTGGTTACACAGATGCAAGTTTCCAAACCGACCAAGATGATCCAAGAATCAGGATATGTATTCCTGTTGAATGGTGGTGCAGTAAACTGGAAGAGCTCTAAGCATAGCACTATAGCGGATTCTGCAACAAAAGCTGAGTATATAGCAGCATAGGATCCAGCTAAGGAGTCCATTTGGATTAGAAAGTTCATTAATGAACTTGGGGTGGTTCCTACCATTTCAAATCCAATATACTTGTTCTGTGACAGTTGTGGTCCTATTGCGCATACCAAGGAGCCTATGTCACATCAAAGGACCAAGC
Source organism: Acacia acuminata (assembly GCA_019022655.1). NCBI lineage: Eukaryota > Viridiplantae > Streptophyta > Magnoliopsida > Fabales > Fabaceae > Acacia > Acacia acuminata. Next base: position 35,534 of record JAFJYI010000330.1, read on the forward strand.
AAATACTCAGGCGATTTCATCTTATCAGAGAAATCAATGATAGAGGTAATGTGAAAGTATGCAAAGTACCAGGAGAAGACAATGTAGTTGATCCGCTTACTAAACCACTTGCACAAGCAAAACATGAGAGTCATGTTAGGGCAATGGGAATTAGAGTAATTAATGATTGCACCTAATGCAAGTAGGAGTCTGTTGGAAATTATGCCCTAGGGGCAAGTCATTGTTCACTATTTAGTTATCATTTCATTCACATGTTTATAGTGATAACTATATCCCTGGATATATCTTGTAGATTATCCTAAATGTCCCTAGTTGGTGATCTACGCGGGAGCGAAGATGAAATAAGACCAGTGTGACTTTGATGAGGTATGGAGATACGAATCAAAGTCACATGCACTTGTAAAAAGTGCTGGACCAACCCACTATGAGAAAGCTGCATCGATTTAGTCATAAGCTTATCTCATGTATAACCGCGTCACAACGCCCTTTGACCTGAGATCATTATGGATTCCTACATGATGAGTCGCTGATCTTTGACCTAGTCAAAAGTCACCTTTGGAATGATTTGGGACAAAGCTCGGACGTGGCTTAACAACCTACCTACTAATTCCATCACCACATGGAATGATCTGGGAAGTAAGTTCTTGCTCAAATTTTTTCCACCTACTAAGAACGCTCAATTCAGAGGGGACATCACCAACTTCCAGCAAAAACCTAGTGAATCTACTTACAAAGTCTGGGATAGATTCAAGGATCTTCTAAGAAGATGCCCCCAGCACGGACTTTGTGAATGGGTCCAGTTAGAAACATTCTACAGAGGTCTCGATGGACAAACAAGATCAATTGTGGACACCTCCTCGGGAGGATCCATCCTAATGAAGTCTTACGAAGAGGCCCACAATTTATTGGAACGCATGGCCATGAACAGTCATCAGTGGCCAGCAGACAGAGCTACATCCTCCCGAATTGTTATAGGGATACATGAACTAGATACCATGACTGCTCTCACTGCTCAAGTTTCATCTCTGACATAAATGGTGAAAGGACTGACCCTTCTACCAAGCAACACATCGCTACAACCATCTCAGGTAGCTTGTGTGTACTGTGGCGGAGAGCACTCTTACTCTTAGTGCTCCGCTAACCCTTAATTGGTAAACTTCGTCAACAACTTTAACAGGGGCAGCAACACCAATAATCCGTACTCGAATACATACAACCCCGGATGGAGGTAGCATCCTAACTTCTCATGGAATTCTCAAGGGTCACAAGCAGCAGGGCAATCGTTAGGCCCACAATACTCAAACCGAACATCAAACCCACCAGGGTTTACCCAGCAAGCACGGCAGCAGGGCGGTGAGTCAGACCCACAGCACTCTATGTTGACCCTTCTGAAGGATTATATGGCAAAGAACGATGCAATCATCCAGAATCAGCAAGTGACCTTGAGGAATCTTGAAACTCAAGTGGGACAACTAGCAACAGCTCTAAACAACAGACCCTCAGGAACCCTGCCCAGTGACACTGAAGTGCCCAGGATCCAAGGAAGAGAGGAAGTCAAACTGATAGAGCTAGAAGTGGTAAAATTTTAGTGGCCTATGAAAATCACCAAGCAACCTCTGATTGCCACTGATTCAAAAAATGAGAAACTTAAGGAAGGATAAGGAGGTACTGAACAACCTCTTGAAGACGAGCAGAGGCAACCACGACTGTCACAACCGGAACATGAGCTGAACACCGCAGCATCGCCTCCACGTGCAGCACTAGATAATCACGTACAATACCCAAAAAAGAATGCTACCACCTCATCATCAAAGCATAATCCTGATCTCGGGCCTGCAGCGATGCCAAAGCCACCCTCGCCTTTCCCACAAAGGCTAAAGAAACAAGGACAAGAGAAATAATTCAAGCAGTTCCTCGATATGCTACGGCAATTGCACATTAATATTCCACTCGTGAAGTTTATGAAGGAAATTTTGTCTAAGAAGAGGCAATTGGAAGAGTTCGAGACAGTAGCATTGACCCAGGACTGTAGTGCCATGTTAACCAATCGGCTACCTCCGAAATTAAAGGATCCTGCCAGTTTTACAATCTCGTGTGCAATCGGACCCCATTACTCAGGAAAAGCCCTATGCGACCTAGGTGCTAGCATAAATCTCATGTCCATGTCGATTTTCAAACAATTGGTAATAGGGGAGGCCAGGCCCGCAACAGTCACATTACAACTGGCTGATCGCTTCATAGTGCTACCTGAAGGCAAGATCGAAGCAGTCTGGTAAAAGTGGATAAGTTCATCTTCCCTGTGGATTTCATTATCCTGGATTTTGAAGCGGATCACGATGTCCCAATTCTGCTGGGATGACCTTTTATGGAAACAAGTCGTACGCTAATTGATATGGAAAGAGGATAACTCACTATGCGTGTAAGTGATGATCAGGTCACCTTCTCAATACTTAAGACCGCGAGATTCAACGACCCAACTAAGAAGTACTTAACGTCGTCAAATGACAGCAAAGGCACTAAAGAAGCAGGGGACCGTCCTGCACTACCACAACATTAAATTGCTATAGCAAAGTCCGACTGAAGACTTTAAAGCAAGCGCTATTGGGAGGCAGCCCAATTTCGTGGCTCTGTCATGTCACGGTAGGAGGGGACGAGTCTAGCAAGGTACATGCTACGGCACAGGGTATGGCATCATGGCCCCAGAATAACAATACGGCACAAGCCCAGTTTCCGTCAGGTACGTGCCTCGTCTCTAACATAAACACTGTGTGCATGCGATTGTTTGAGTGGGCCACCTTCTTGGGCCCACTACACGCCGACTAAGAGGGTCACATTGTCTAAGGAGCCGTAACATTTCATATTCGAATTCCTTCCTGTATTCTATCTATTCTACCCCCTTCCCCCGCATCTTTTCACAATCCCACCGACTCCCTTTCTCCTTTCCCATCCCTCACCCACAGATACCTAAGGTCCGGACGAAATGTGTAGCACGGTGTGGCTGGGTGCCCCCACCGGCTTACGCTCGTTAGCCGCCCCGTCGCATTCCGCCTGCGACGTCGCCACCACCCATCCCCATCGAGGTCTCTTCCACTTCCTCCTCCTCCACTGAACCCTCTGCGGTCTCCGGCACCACTGATTCTTTCGATCGTTCCTACATCCTCACTCACGCCCTTCTTTACTGGCGCCCGGCCACTGATATGAAGTCTCCGCGCAAATTTCCCCGTCGCCTCTGTCGCCTACACAAGGAGCTTAAGACCCTCTAGAGTGATTCTTGGGCGAAACTTGAATCACATTACTCCCACTTTGCCATCCCTATGGTTAACACCCTCGGGGACTCTCCAGACGAAGAAGATACGGCCAGCAGTGCTCCAGCTCCTCCCGTTCCTCCTGCCCCGTAGTTTTCTTTTCTTTTGTTCATTTTAGTGCAGTTTGTTTCTCTTTTTTCTGAAGATCTGCTCAAGCCCTGGGCGTTTGCCCTGAGCCTTTTTGTGACTGATATTATGATCATTTTCCTCTCTTGCTTTGCATTTTTCTCTTGCAAAGAGGGCATTATATCGTTTAAGTGTGGGGGGACTGCTTAGATATGTGATATAATCTACCGTTATTTGCACCCTGCATACCCTTTTTTCTTGCACAAGCTGGAAATTCTTTTCAAATTGCATGATAAAGCATGAACAGAATCTTGCAGCCATGGGATGCATGTTTGTATAACGGAGCATAGCACAATTGCCTAGGGGAACTGAACCTTTAGGCTTGGGAAATTGACAGTGCTAACTAATCTGATACGAGGTAAAGTGGCAATGAGGAACTTTAAAGGGAAGAACCCCCAATGGAAGGATTGATTTGAACCTAATTGTTTTATTCTGTGTGCATGTCTGCTAGCCCATGTTTGATCCTTGATTTGTCTTAGTTCTTTAATAAACTATCTGGCATCTGAGTTTGAAGTTCGTAGGATAAAGGCATTCATGTCATACCCATTATTCTCATACACAACTCATTTATCATAGTCTCCCTGTTGCCACCCCTTTGAGCCACACAAAGTATGCTATAGCAGACCTAGTAAGATAGAAAAACTAGAAGAAAACTGTGAAAAATGCTACAGCATAGTGCTCCCATGAAATGCTGTCGAAAGAGCTGTTTGTTTGCTTATAAAAAAAACAAAACAAAACAAAACAAAAAGAGAAAAAAATGAAATTAGAAGAAGAAAGGAAAAGACTTAGAATAAAGAACAGCAAGAATTACTAGGTTCAATGAGAAACACTTGGCTAAAGCTAAAAGATTTGTCTACCGGATCTGCTATAGCATCCACCTCCATTTCCCATCTCAAAACACTAGGTCATCCTCACATTATAACCCAAGAAGCCCTTTGGATGAACGAATACTCAAATGCTAGGAAGCAATCTTAGAACTTCGACAAGGCTATGGATCTTCTGGGCTTGTTCGACCAAAGAGAGACTAAAATCCCCTAGGTGAGCGAGCGTAAACACCGACCTTGAGAACCCCTTGAGACTTCCTCATCTAAGCAATACCACGCATTTTGAGCGGTTGGCACTGGGCAGTGGGATTGCCGAATGGGGGATGAAAACTAAAAGCAAGCGTGCAAACAAAGTTATATGGACAGGAGTATTGCGGCTATGAGTTTTTGTTCGCTTCATTTTATTTTGCCCAGGAGTGCAAAAACCTAAGTGTGGGGGTATTTGATGAGCACAAATCATACTATGTTTTCCCTATACCTTATGATTGAATTGAATAGTAAATATAAGCTTAACTGTAAACAAACCAAGCAAAAAGGCATATATTCATGATATAGGGACTGAAGGATAGAAATCATTTGCTTGTGCTAAAAACGGAGCAATTTACATGTTTTTTAAGAAGAACGTATAGCAGAGCTGATACGATGCTATAGCATTAACGACAAGCAACTCGAAGTGCAATACAAGGCATCATGAAGGCTATAGCAAAGTAAAGGACAAAATGCTATGAGGCATGTTTTTTGACCTTTTTACCTTGGTGATTTCAGGAATAAAAAAAAGGGCAATAACGACAGATGGATTGCTGATATCACGGAATAGAAGATGCGGAGGATCGAAACTAAAAGATTTGAAGAATCCCACACGATTAGCATAAGCAATCCACTCGGATTAAGAGATACGATAGATCTCAACAGATTAGGAAAGGCCCAGCTCGCTGTAACTTACGCCGCAAGAAAAGCCTGTTTATAAAAGGAAACAGTGGAGCCAACCAAAAGGGAGTCGGAGAGCCCTTGAAAGAGATTCTACTTTCAGTAGACTCAAGAGAAGAAGGAGAGATTTCACAAGAGCACGAGATTCCCAGAACAACCCAGCATCTTTCCCTACAGTACGACAGAACGAAGAAGACGTAGAGTGGTGACGTGACAGGGCCGCATCCACGCCGTTGGAACTCCGTCAAAGCTTTCTGTTTTCCCTTTTTATTTTAGTTTTCCAATCATGGGTCATTATGTTAGTGTCGGTTTTGTGTTTCCCTCGTCAGTCATGAACTGATTTTCATATGGCTGGATGAGGATGATTCCTTAAGTTGTTAAATGAACCCAGTTGTAAGTTCTTAATTCAATAAATTTGGTTTGCTTATCAGTGCATTCATCACTAGTCGATTAACGGAAGTTAAGGGCTAGATTTGTGGCCTCGGCTTACTAGCAAGGAGTTGAGGTTAGACCTCTAAGAAACAGTGTTTGCTGGGCAGCCCGTGCACGGCTTGACCTATTATTGTAAGCTTTAGGAATGGGTCTACCTCTTATAACCATAACACCCTGAGCATAAAGTAGATCTGACTAGAAAGTTGCCATAGGAATATGGAAGGAGTATAGTTAGAATCATATTTTTCGAATGTGGAAGCTTCAGTAGACTATCGTGGTGGGTTAACCAAATAGCTTTGTAGTTAGTAGATATGATGTAGCATTGCGGAAGCTGTGCAGTGTAAATGCTATAGCATTGGGTAGAGCAACTGGGGGATTAATGCACTTAAGGGTTATTCTGAGTCCAACCTAACTTCTTAGTGATATCTTCTCAAGTTAATTCACTCTGTTTACTTCGGCTAGTAGCATAACCACAAAAACCCCTCAACCTGACTATATTTATTTTCTGCTTGTACAACTATCATAGCAATCGTGCGTCACTCTTTGGTATCTCAGTCTCTGTAGGACAATACTCTACTTACACTTTATTACTTGTTCGACTGGTTCACTTGCCATCAAGGAAATCGACCAACAATAACTCGAGCCTATGTGTGGTCAACTCAAGTGTAATTCAGACAGAGAGCAATCAAGCTTTTGAAGAGGAAACTGAATTTGAGCCAAGAGATAACCTAACTCAAGTCATGTCCAAATAGAGAGCAACCAAGAGCTGAGCAATTTTCAAACTCGAGCCAACAAGTAGTTCACTCGAGTCAACAAAATTTTTCAAGTGTTTTCATATGCACACTTGAAGTCTAGGTTAGCGCATCTTTATGTTAACTCGAGCCTGTTCTTAGTCACTCGAGCAGGTAACTTGAGTCATTAAGTGGAAACTCAAGTTAAGCGCTTTCTATATATATTGATGCTTGACTGTTGCTCTTCACTTCGCATTTCTCTCAAGCCTAAGTTTCTTTCTCTTTGAAATCCTCTCTTTTCTTCAAACCCTAACTCGAGCCTTTCTTTCAAAAATATTAGTACCTGTTGTCACCCAAGAGGGGGTGAATTGGGTAAAGATATAAAAAATTGGAACTCTAAAAATCTTTTTGCGTTTTCCAAATCAATAGTTAGATATTTAAATAAACATATACTAGAAATATAAGAGATAAGGGAAGAGAATATACAAACTGTGATTTATAATGCTTCGGCCCAATCCATGACCTACGTCTAGTCCCCAAGCTTCACTTGAGATTTTCAATCCACTATCTTCTTTCAACTTGATTACACGCTCTATACCTAAAGTAATCCTCTTACTAGGATTCATTCCTCCTAATAGGTTGTAATCAATTCACCCAATTGATTATACACACTGTACTCGAAGTAATCCTCTCACTAAGATTCACTCCCCTTACAAGTTGTAATCAACACAATGGGTTTCCCAGTCAAGATCACCCAATCTTGAGTAAATCTCAAATAGAAAGAGAAGATGATTACCATGAATCTTCTCTCTTAGAAGTGAATGAATAAACACTAAAGAACAATACAAATCATTTCACTTTCTATGATGAGCTATGTAAGAATTGAGAATAGAGAGTAAGCGATATGAATATCGAGTATTGGCATTTTAAAGATGTAAACTCGTGTATGTCCTCTTCTGTCTTGAATCTGTCTCTACTTATAGATAACTGAAATTAATCCGTTGAAGCAATCATTTGTTGGAGAATATTACCGTTGTGAATAGTAGATGTGAACAGTAACCATTGGATATTCAAACGTTGTAGCTTTCAACTGTTGTGTATCCGTTGGCTTTTTATTGTTGAAGTTTGAATCCATTGGAGAACATTACAGTTGAGTATTTAACTTTGTTTCTACAAGTTCCTTGTTGAATTCGTCTTCTCTCCCATTTCTGAATGTCTATAGTAAACTTCATCAAACTCTTCAAATATCAAAAATGCTTCGACAGATTTTGGTTTTCGTCAAGTTTGATGTTATTCCAAATTTTAATCAACTCGAAACTTATACACAAATGATATAAATAATTCTAAGAAGTAGTATAAGTTATTTGAGTAATCATCTGGATGTTCTTGATGAGAAATAATATTTTGGACACGATGATTTTCTGAAGCAAAGATGTAAACTCAAGTTTGCATATACTGACTCAAGTGTGCCACTTAATGACTCTAGTTTGATGTTCTTTCAACTTAGAAGATGGTTTGATCGAAAGCAAATTTGAACTAGACACTTGGAAACGCCTCGACTTGAGTTCCAACTTGTTAACTCAAGTTTGGCCTTAAACTTGAGTTTGCATTTGAAGACTTGAGTTTGGTTTTTCCTTGAACAGCTTAGTTGCTCTCGCCGAGATATACTCGAGTGTACAATTTGTTGACTCAAGTTAAGTCGTTGCTTTACTCCGATTCCTCTCGACTTGGCTAGGCTCGAGTTTGGACTTCCCTTAGTTCGAGTTAAACAAACTCTTCTCAATCTACATTCCTCTCTACTTGTCATAAACTCAAGTTCTTCATACTTACACTCAAGCTAACAATTCATTCCAAACTCATTGTATGTTGAGTGTTAATGCAACTTCTTGAACTGACTATCAAATTTTGAATGTCATATCTCCATGGTCTAAACTCCGTTTTGGTTGGTTCAAATCTTGATGGAAAGAATTTTGAGTCTGCTTTTATATGTCATAGATTTCAACTCAATTGGATTTGTAGTTTGTGAGATACACTCAAAACGTTGAAGCTTGGTCTATTGCATGGTGTGAATTTCACTATCAACTTCCACAATTCGTAACTCCTTGATTTGAACTCTTTTAGGCTTGATTTTATGTCAACATGAGACATTAGGAGTTTGGTTTCATACAAAATTGGTTTCACCTAAATCCAATTCTTGGTTTAGAAGATATCATCAAATTACCAGACCTTGCTCAGGTGAAACGTGAAACAGAGTAGAACAGAGGTGCTGAAAAGGCATTATTGACTCGAGTTTATAATGGGTAACTCTAGTTCAACTAGTCTAGAGATGCCAGAGATGCTGAAAACATTTATTGACTCGAGTTAATGATGGCTGACTCGAGTTTTGAGTCCTTAACTCAAGTTTGATCATATTCGAGAAGCAAATCACTGTAGCAAAGTAGTAAACTCAAGTTGAACCCACGAGACTCGAGTTTGCTCATCGGAACCATATATTTGCTTGTTTTAACTTTGAATTAAGGCATTCCAACTTGCATTTGATCGTGGAGACTTCTAGTATCAATCTAAGAATTGTATAATGATATTTTTATTCCATTCAACAAGTTCTTCCTTCTTCAATCTCCCATCTTGATCATTCTTCTTCATTCAACTTGAACTCATCATTCTCTACAAGTTTTACCTTCTTCAATATCTCATTTCTTGATCATTCTTCATTATTGAACTTCACATCTACATTAACTATAAGAAGTAGTCAAAGTAGAAGATAAATGTAGTATACAAACTTTTTGCTCTTGATATTGATAAGCATATTTGTCATCATCAAAACTAAGCATAACTAACATTCTCCCCCTTTTTGTTGATGACAAATCCTTCCATAAAAAATATGTATGAGTATGAAAACATATTATGTGCAACATATTTTTCTTGTCATTTTCTCCCCCTATTTGAAATTAGCAAAAAGTTTGAAGCAAAGAAGAAATACTTATGGAGAGGTAAATATGAAAAAAAGTTAGAAATAACTATGTCTCCTTAATCTTATGTCAAGAAAAAAAAATTTCTCTCCCTGTTTTTGAAAGTATTTTGATTTTCAATGTGATGCAATTTGGAATGTTTTAATGAAAACAAAAAGGAATTTGGAGAAATTTTCAAGAAATCTTTCATAATTAAAATAAATTGATACCAAACATGAGCACAATATTCATTGAATATAAAAAAGATAACGATTATAAATGCTCATATAGATTCTGCAAATTGATGAATGATCGATGAAGTCCATTTGCTTGCTTTTTGTTGTATGATATCATCTGAATTGTGCTCAATAGAAGGATCATGAATATCATTTGAGATGTGAATAGGACTAAAGTACTGGCTTCCTAAGGATTATCTTATTTGAATGAATATAGTCGTATCAGCTTCCATCCTTTGTCTCTTCTTTATAGAACTCTTCTGTAGAGCATAACTTAGCTTACTCCAAGAGGTTTTCTGCCTACTTTGTAAAGCATTTCTCAGCCTCAGTGTGATTGAGCATCAAAACATCTTTCATGAATTTAATAGTTTCTCCTTGTAGTGCATTAAGGAAGGTTTTTTGCATAGACTAAATTCTCCTACGACAATTGCAAAACTTTCTTGCGTGAGAGAATTATTTGGCAATCGATATCAAAACATTCCTTTCTATATGATATTTTCAAATTAAGATAATGAAAGGAGAATATAAGATTAACTTATCATCAAAACTAATAAAAGATAGCGAATGCAGATGAGTATGCTTAAAGGATTTTCTTCAAACAAAGGAGATACTCTTTTAATATATAAAACCAATGTTAGTCATGTTTAGTTTTGATGATGACAAATATGCTTTTCAATATCAAAAGCAAAAAGTTTGTATACTACATTTATCTTCTTCTTTGACTAATTCTTATATTTAATGTAGATGTAAAGTTCAATAATGAAGAATGATCAAGAAAGGAGATATTGAAGAAGGTAGAACTTGCAGAGAATGATGAGTTCAAGTTGAATGATGAAGAATGATCAAGATGGGAGATTGAAGAACGAAAAACTTGCTGAATAGAATGAAAATATCATTATACAAGTTCTTAGATTGATACTAGAAGTCTCTACAATCAAATGGAAGTTGGAATGGTTCAATTCGAGTTAAAACAAGTAAATATAAGGTTCCAGATGAGCAAACTTGAGTCTTGAGGTTCAACTGGAGTTTACTACTTTGCTGTAGTGATTTGCTTCTCGAATACGAGTGAACACTAGTTATGGACTCAAAACTCGAGTCAACCATCATTAACTCGAGTCAATAAGTGTTTTCAACATCTTTGGTGTCTCTAGACTAGTTTAACTCGAGTAAACCACTATAAACTCAAGTCAATAGTGCCTTTTCAGCACCTTTGTTCTACTCTATTTCACATGGGATAAGGGTTTTAAATGCCATGGAAGTTTTCACTCAGGAGCACTGGTAAGACGGAAGTTTTTTTTGGACCAAAAATGCCACGAGAAGTTTTTGAGGAGCAATTTTGCCCGGAAGGTTTCAACGAGGAGCAATTTTGCCCGGAAGTTTTCACTCGGGAGCAATTTTGCCCTTCGTCCCCAAATATTAAATTGGACTATTAAATCGAGTCAAAGACCACACATGTTATGCCTTGAAAGGTCAAACTTGGAGCCGAGAGAAGGAGATCCTTGAGATGTTGAGCTCAAAGGCGGCCGGAGTCGTGAGCCCGAACCGGGTCAAAGGGATTGAAAGGTTGACTGTCACAAAACCCAAAGGAAGCATCACTTATGATCTAAGCAAATGATCGCCTATAAAAACATAAATATTATCACTATTGATTTGTTTTTCTGAACCAATTTTTGGAACAATTCATTTCTCGTTTTGCGTTTCATTTGCGTTTTGTGACGTAGACCTTTCGGTCCCTTTGACCCGTTCGGTTTCATAAATTTCTGGCCGCCTTGATTTCAACATCTGAAGGATCTCCTTCTCTGACTCCAAGTTCGACCTTTTCAAGGCATGACATGTGTGGTCTTTGACTGATTTAATAGTCAAATTTAATATTTGGGGACAGAAGGGAAAAATTGCTACGTTTTGTAAACTTCCGAGGCAAAATTGCTCCTTAGTGTAAACTTCCGGGGCAAAATTGCTCCTCAGCGAAAACTTCTGGGGCAAAATTGCTCCTCAGCGAACACTTCCGTGGCAAAAATGATACTTCCGGGACAAAATTGCTACGTCTTGTGAACTTCCGTGGCATTTTTGGTCCAAAAAACACTTCCATCTTACCAGTGCTCCTGAGCGAAAACTTTCATGGCATTTAAGACCCTTATCCCATTTCACATTTCACCGAGTAAGGTTTAGTAATTCGATGATATCTCCTAAACCAGGAATCGATTCAAGTGAAACAAATTTTGTATGAAACTAGACTCCTAATGTGTCATTTTAACATAAAATTCAAGCCCAAAGGAGTTTAGATAAAAGAGCTATGAATTATGGAAGTTGACAGTGAAATTCATGCCACATAGCAGACCAAGCTTCGATATTTTGAGTGTATCTCACAAACTAAAAATCCAATTGAGCTTAAATCGGTGGCATGTAAAAGTAGACTCAAAATTATTTCCATCAATATTTGAACTGACCAAACATATTTCAGACAGAGAGGAACTAAGCTGTTCAAGGCAAAACCAAACTCGGGTCTTCAAATGCAAACTTGAGTTAACAAGTTGGAACTCGAGTCAAAGGTGTTTCCAAGTGTCCAGTTCAAATTTGCTTTTGATCAAACCATCTTCTAAGTTGAAAGGACATCAAAACTCGAGTCATTAAGTAGCACACTCAGGTCAGTATATGCAAACTCGAGTTTACATCTCTGCTTCTTAAAATTACCATGTCCGAAATATTGTTTCTTATCAAGAACAATCAGATGATTACTCAAATGACTTATACTACTTCTTAGCATGATTTATATCATTTGTGAATAAGTTTTAGGTGATTAACATTTGAAATAACATCAAACTTGACAGAAACCAAAATCTGTCAAAAGCATTTTTGATATTTGAAGAGTTTGATGAAGTTTGTTGCAGACATTCAGAAATGGCAGAGAAGACAGAATTCAACAAGGAACTTGTAGAAACGAAGTTGAATACTCAATTGTAATGTTCTCCAATGCATTCAAATGTTCAATAGTAAAATGCCAACGGATACACAATGGTCAAATGCTACAACGTTTGAATATCCAACGATTACTTTTCACATCTACTATTCACAAATCGGTAATATTCTCCAACAAATGATTGCTTTAACGGATTAATTTCAGTTGTCTATAAGTAGAGACGACTTCAAGATAGAAGAGGACAAATACAAGTCAAAATGCCAATACTCTAATATTCATATGACTGACTCTCTATTCTCAATAATTACATAGCTCATCATAGAGAGTGAAATGATTTGGATTGTTCTTCAGTGTTTATTCATTCACTTCTGTGAGAGAAGATTAATTGTAATCATCTTATCATTTTATCTGAAAGTTACTCAAGATTCGATGATCTTGAGTGGGAAACCATTGTGTTGATTATAGCTTATAAGGGGAGTAAATCCTAATGAGAGGATTACTTCGAGTAAAGAGTGTGTAATCAAGTAGGTGTATTGATTATAGCTTGTCAGGGAGAGTGAATCCTAGTGAGAGGATTACTTCAAGTATAGAGAGTGTAATCAAGTTGAAAGAAGATAGTGGATTGAAAATCTCAAGTGAAGCTTGGGGACTGGACATAGGTCAAGGATTGCACCGAAACAGTATAAATCATATTTTATATATTTTCTTCCCTTATCTCTTATATTTCCAATATATCTTTATTTAAATATCTAATTTTTGATTTAGAAAATGCAAAAAGATTTTCAAAGTTCCAACTTTTTATATCTACACCCAATTCACCCCTTCTTGGGTGGCAGCTGGTTCTAACAAAGAATGCCTCCTAAACATTTTGCCAACACTAAGGATGATGATTCCGACTTCGAGGCTACTGTATCTACATCTCCACCTTCTCTAAAAGAACCTCGGAGAGAGAATCATACTCCTAGACGATATCACCCTAAAGTGACTGTCGACGAGTCTTCCCCCAAAGCTAAGCCAAAGAAGGTCATGATTCAAGAGCCCCTTGATGTTCCCAATAAGAAACCCATTGGTCCTGAGGCGGCCAAACATAGAGGCAAGGAACCTGTGGTTGAGGTTCCTAAGAATAAGAAGACTGTTGCATCTTCTGATTTCAAGGGATCTTCTAAGGTCGTACTGCTTCTCATCCTCGTGAGTAATCTAGCCCCAACTATTTGTTGAACCCCAAGATCTTCAAGCTATATATTCTCATTCTAAACCTCCTAGGGATTTTTGTTGCAATCCCATTTTATTTAAAGATGCTGAAGCAAAATAGTTGAGGGAACTTTATGTTGATGGAAACTTTTACCCTACTGTTTATTTTGATCTTGCTAAGCTTAGGGAAGATTGCAATCTTGATCTTTCCCCATTGCTTAAGCATTTTGAAAATCTTCTTTCATTTCGTATCTCTTATAGTCCTAGCATAGTTAGGACTTTCTATTTCAATATGTCCTTAGCCAATCATTTGGATGGCAATGGCAATCTAATAGAGGAGAGAATTGTCACACATGTTGGGGTAAAAAGATTGTTTTAACTACCAAATATATCAATTCGTTACTAAGAATTTCAAATCCCCTCCTTTTGCTTTGTGTTGAACTATGACAACAGGGAAATCTTTCAAATTCTAAAACCTAATGAGCTTATGCCCCTATTGTCATGCCCCTATTGCATAGATCTATCTGGCATATAAATTCCAGGAATCTCATGCAAAAGGGTAAAAATTTCACACACTTTGCAAAAAGGGATTACCCCATTTTGGCTTCTATTAATGACAAACTACCTCATAATATAGGGCACTGGGTTCTTCAAAAGATGGCTAAGTTTAGATTTTCTTCTAAAAAGACTTCTACCATCCCCTTTCCAAATCTTGTATCTCTCATTCTCTTTAAAAAAAAAAGATTTGGTATTTAGCCTTGGATAAGCAAGCAAGTAAAGCCTCAAATGTTTGGAAAACATCACCTTAATCTAATGAGGATCTCATTTGAGGAAGGTCCAGGTCAATCAAGGGCCCCTTTAAGATCAAGGGCATCTCAGTGTAGCATGAATGAAGCCCAATCTACATCTATACTAGCTCAGTCTACTTCACCTCCAGCTAGATCATCTCAACCTCAACTACCTTCTAACTTACAAGCTTTAATCAAGGTAATAGTTGAGAAGGCAATATCGATTTAACGATAGGATTGAGAATGAGGTTGGAAGAATGATTTCTAAAGTGACAAAGGGCAACAATGATTTGATGGATGCTCAAGAAACACTAATGAAAAAGGGAGAACCTTGGAGGACATATTGAGGATCATTCAGCTAGTATTGGCACTCTTTACGCTATGATAATGTGATACTTAGTAACAAGATGGATAGGCTGTTGAAGTCTCAGTCTTCTACAGCTAGCCCTAGTCTTGGTGGTGATCCTAGTCCTGGCTTTGAGTTTGGTTTTGGAGTTCCTTCTTTCTCACCTCCTTATGTTTCTATTCCTTCCTTTCCTTCACTTCCCATTTTCACTCCTTTCATTTCATCTCCCATTTTCACTTTCACCACTCCAGTCATTGCTACCACTCCTCCTACTTTCCTTGTTCCCCCTTCATAAACCCCTACTATGAGGATTTCATCATCAGGCAACACAACTAACCTTTTTGATGAAAAATCCCCAGCCTTTTCCACTCATCCTCCGGATTCACCTACCCCTTACCCTCCACCTACACCTCTATTAGATACCTCTGTCTCTACTCATCCACCTCTGCCAGAGGTTTTAGTTTCAGCCCCACCTACTACTTCTCCTCTGATCCACCTGTTTTAAGTGATGACAAAAAGGGAGAAGAGAATAAGAGAAGTAATTGAGAGCATTTGAGCATATCAGCTATATTTTGTTATGTTGATGTCATAGTTTTTATAGCCTTTTCAATTGCTATGTATTACGACATTTGATGTATCTAGCTTTTGAATGAATGAAATGAATTGCATGTCTTTTTGGTCCTATTTTGAGTTCTGTTCATTTCATTTCCAATTCCTTGATTGCTCAAAATTTTTGAAAATTTGACAAATGGTTTACAAGTGTTGTCATCATGAAAAAGGGGGAGAATGTTAGTTCTCTATGTGTTTTGATGATAACTGACAATTGTAAACAAAATAAAGTTAATGGTTTAAGTCAAAATGTTATTAACCTGATCAAACTTAAACTAGTAACTTATTGTCAAACTCGACTCGAGTTTAAAGTTGTAAAACTTGAGTCAACACAAGACAGAGAGTTGTCAAAAATATTTGAACTAAACTTGACTCGAGTGACATATTGCTTGACTCCAGTTAGTGCAAGGCAGAGAGCTTTCAAAATATTTTGAACTCAAAGTGACTCAAGCCTATGCTATTTGACTCAAGTCATATTTTGTGGACTTACACTTATTTTCAAAATACAAAAGTCCTTAACTCAAGCTCATTGTCCTTAACTCGAGCATAGATTTGAAAACCTATATTCAAATGAACTAAGTTGACTTGAGTTAGTCACTTAAAGACTCAAGCTGACACGATTTCAAATCTTTTTCAAGATGTTATTTCAAAGTTTATTTCTGAAAGAAGAACTTGACTCGAGCTAACCATAATTGACTCGAGTCATGAACTTGAGTTAAACGTTTTAACCTTGAACTTCAAACTTATTTTCAAAGAATATGATCCAGTGACTCGAGCATAGAATGATTTACTCGAGTCATGTACTCTAGTTTGCTTGAAATTAATTCAAGTGTAACGTATCTCTAATTTACAATTACCGTGTCTATAAATGCAAAAACTTCAAGCATGATCTGTATACTTCATAGCTTACTCATTATTGTTCCTAACTATGTTTAATCAGTTTGTTAGTAAGTTTTAGAAGGTCAAATGAATGATTAACTACTGATTAATCAAAAAGCCAGTGATTACGTCAAAAGCATTAAATGTTGGTTCATAAAACAAAGCACGGATTTGGTCGATCATTCTCTGCACTTTCCAAAAGCATTAATGGGTTCTTTCCTTATTTAAATGTCAGGTCATCCAACTATAAGAACACAAAGAATGGTAGCTGTTACGGAATGAATCAAGTGACAAAGAGCAATGAATGTGTTTCAAGTCTAACGGCTATTTATTACTCCCAACGGTTTCATTGAATCCTCACAGCGGTCATCAAATGCCTTCATCATATATAGGCTAAAGCATTCAATTCATTCCAACTACCAGAAACAAAAAATGTTCAAACAATCAAAACGCATTTACTGTTTCACTCATCTGTATAAAATCTTCGGATATATTAAACTTCAGTGTTTATCTATCTACTCTTTTAGAGAGTTCATTTTTTATTATAAATTATTGTAAGTATATCAAAGTATTGAGACTTTAAGATTGAGTTATTTGATTACAACTTGTAAAGGGGAGTGAATCCTAGTGAGATGATTACTTTCGAATACAAAGTGTGTAATC
Source organism: Acacia acuminata (assembly GCA_019022655.1). NCBI lineage: Eukaryota > Viridiplantae > Streptophyta > Magnoliopsida > Fabales > Fabaceae > Acacia > Acacia acuminata. Next base: position 52,456 of record JAFJYI010000330.1, read on the forward strand.
GATTGAAGTGATACTGAAAATCCCAGAATGTCTGGGGACTGGACGTAGGTCTAGAGTTGAGACCGAACCAGTATAAATCATTTGTGTCAAGCTCTCTCCATCTCTTTGCTATACTGTTATTGAGCATTAATCTCAAAGGATTTCGAAAAGAATTTTTAAATCCCCCATTCACCCCCCTCTTAGTGATATTATGTTCTACATCCCTGTCTTTCTACATCTCAGAGGATTTCGAAAAGAATTTTTAAATCCCCAATCCTGTCTCCGTTGAGCTGCCACATATGGAAGACCCCGGGCTAGGACTCACGCTGGGAATACCATAGTTAGGGACTCAAACCCCAACATGCTCGTATGTTTATTTGGTAAAAGTATACACAAAAACATACATGGCAAACAACATACATCAAGACACATAAAAGTACTTGATTATAGCAGTTACTACCTGGTGGGGTATGGACTATCTTAATATTTTGTTGTGCCTGATCACTTCTCACAGTATGCATTAACCCTGAATAACACCAAAATACCTTATTTTAGTATTTACGAAAATACCCTTACATTTTCTCTTTAAATCCGAGCCCTTCACTAATTTTCGAAAATCCAGTGAATCTGACCCAACTTCAAACATTTTTAATAAATTCTGAAAAAAAATCATTTTTTTACAAAATCAGTGCCATCTAAGATGTCTACTTTGCACTAAAAATATTTCCAGAATCCGAAAGTATTCATATTTTGGCATGTAGCCCAATTTCTACCCTCTGGTCAGAAATACCTTTTTGCTTCTAGAGCCTTTTTCAAAAATTAATTTCTCCCAGATGAAAAATTAAAAGGTGTCAAATTACATATCAAAATGAATCTCAGGAAGTTTACTTTATTTCTGTAAAATTTCAACTCAAACCGAAATGCCCTTTAATTAAGGCATAAGCGGTAGCGGCTTATTCATGAAAATACCGAAATGCCCACACTATAGCCGAACATCATAGGGCATTCCCAGGTTTTAAGTTTTCCAAACTATTTAGATTTTAACTCCAGAAACAAGGCCTTGGAGTGGGGCCCACACTATTTTCATGAAAATACCGAAATGCCCTTTAATTAAGGCATAAGCAAAAATTGTAAGACGGTTGTGATTAGGTAAGGATCAATATTTTTCTTCCCCGACAAAGTGTCGAAGACAATGCATCAAAGAAGGAAAGCTAGTTATGCATAGAATCCATGAATTGCAAGACAAGTTTCTCTTCCATTCCAGGATGAACCCGTGGTTGTCACGCTTGTAGCTACTGTGGTTGTGTATTATCAACATCTAGCAGCTGATTTGCTATTACTTTTTGACTCGATCTTCTTCTTCCATGGGACTTCACCAGCTTCTTCTGATCGAGACAACACCGATTTCTCCATGGCAGCGCGAGGAGAATGAAAAGCCGTACGGAAACTCCGTTGTGGTGCTTTGTCAAATTTTTTAATTAAGGATGACTTCTTAAGTTAAAAATTGTTGGATATTTTTTATTAAAAAAATTGGAGATTCAGTTGTAAAAAATTGTAGGATAATGGATCCTTTCAATAGTAATCCTCATATAGAATAAAATAAATGGAATCCTTCAGAGGTTTTGATCTCTTCATCTAACAAAGTGGAATCCTTCAGGGTCGTGCACCTGAATTCTTGGATTTTGACGGCGCTTGAAGCACCACGTCCAGATCAGCTCCTTGAATTAGTTTTCTTTTGTTCTCGAAATCCAAAATAGCATATGCATATATATATATATATATATAAACCGATATCGCTTCCTAGAACCCGTGTCACGAAAAGGAGAGAAATGCTTCCACAAAGACCTTGCCTCAAAATTTCCCATCCGGCCGTCCACGTATCCAACACGTCTACGCCTTCTCGTCGTCCTTAATGATGTGTGTGTTGATGATGATGGTGAATCTAATCACCATCGCCCCGATCTAAAACCAAATCGAGAGCTAGGGGTGTGTTTCAAATCCATATACCGAGTTTTTGGGTTTTTTGTTTTTTTAATTAGGGAATTTTGGTATTTTTTATAAAAATAATGTGGGCCCCACCCTAAAATTAACACCATTAAGTTAGATTTTAACGGTGGTGTGACTTTTGCTCCAAAAACGTAACCACATGCGTATTTTTGCTCCAAAAAAAAACATATGGTGCTGGGCGCTCCCGGGGGTAAAGCACATGTGTATTTTTGCTCCTTTACCCTTTATATTAATAGAAAGCTCTAGATGTCTTCTTTATTCATGAAAAATTTTGTGATACATCAAATATTAGTCACAACATTCACTGCCAGACAGAACTTACAATCGGCGCTTTTCCAAACTTTCATCATAATCATCTATTGATTCTAAAAATATTCCCCAACATGTTTTTCACTCCATTTTGAGCTTTAAAGAAATGGAGACTTCAAAATATGAATGGAAATGTACTCTACAATTTTCTAGACTAAACTATAATTTTACTAAGAACTAAAAGCTTGAACTCAATAATATTACCTTTGATTCTTGAACTCTTTCTTCCTCCTCCTCTAGCTTCACCATTTCACCTCTCTCACTCTCTCAACTAAAGATCAGATGTTTGATTGTTTTTGGTGTGAAGAATGAAAACGGATCATTTTCTATTTATAGGAAAATCTCAAGCCCAATGTGGACCCTACCATGTGAAAATCTAACTCCTCTTCTTTCATCTCAACCATTTGATCTAATTTCACTTTACAAGATTTAATCATCCCCGCCCCACCTATGCTAGAGGAATTTTGGGGTCTTTGTGACGTCATTTTGATGACATAATCAAATCCTTAAGTGTCCCTAAACATCATTAATCAATGCCATCACTTTACAAGATTTAATCCTCCCCTTCCTCCTATGCCAGAGAACTTTTGGGATCTTTGTGATGTCATCTTTATGACATAATCAAATCCTTAAGTGTCCCTAAACACCATTGATCTATGTCATCACTTTTCAAGATTTAATCCTCCCCTTCCACTTATGCTAGAGGACTTTTGGGGCTAATTATGATGTCATCTTGATGACATAATCAAGGGCTTAGGTGTCCCTTGATGCCACATGTCCATGCCTTATTGTTTTGTTAGTTAATCATGATCATTAGTGCTTTATTAATCAAGCTTTATGCACTTTAATCTTTACTTATTTTCATTGTCTTTTATCAAGTTGAATACATATGCTACTAATATTTATTTAGTGCAAGCTTAATTGCCAATTAGCATTTGCTAATTTGTTCTAATTTAATTAAGTGTAGTCTCATACTTAACCATTGGTTAATTAATTCCAAAGTGAAATGTAGATAAAAATATAATAAATAGATTATAATCCCTTGAGACACATATTCACCATTGTATTTTGCTAATTATTTGCCAAAATACAATGTTTATAAGAATTATGAAAATTAGGGTATTACAAGTTTGAGAAAGAAGATATTAAAATTGGTGAAAAGAATATAAATAAATTTGGTTTAGCCAAATGAGATTAGAAATTACTCCCCCTCTAGTCCTAATTATAAGACCAAGTTGATTTTTTTGAACCTAATTATTATTTTAAAGTATTTTTATTTTATTTTTTTGTTTCCCCAAACAAATTAGTTTGACTAGTAAACTAATGTAATCTAACGATACACAACATATAATATGATTAAGTAACTTATTTAACTTATTTAATTTCTTAAAAAAAAGTCAACATGATCTTATAATTAAGACCGGAGGTAGTTGATACGGAAGTCAAACTGAGAAAAGAAAAGTATTGAGAGAAAAAGTAGTATTCTCATTGATAAGTCCAATCATGTACAATGGGTCTCTTTATACACAGAGAAATAGTTAAAGAGAGAATTACACCTATAGGGTGGTGAATAGGGGATTTCAAAAATCTTTTTCGTAAGGTTAAGACGAATCTGTTAGAAATTATGCCCTAGGAGCAAGTCATTGTACTTTAAACGTTTATGTTATTATGTTATTTAAAGTATTCTCCTTTAGTTATCATTTCATTTGCATGTTTATAGTGATAAATGTATCCTTGGATATATCTTATAGATTATCCTGCATGTCCTTGGTCGGTCATCTACGCGGGAGCGAAGATGAAATAAGACCAGTATGACTTTGATGAGCTATGGAGATGCGAATCAAAGTCATAGGCACTTGTAAGAGTACAAGGTGCTGGACTGACCCACTATGAGAAAGCTGCATGGATTTAGTCATAAGCTTATCTCATGTATAACCATGTCATGACGCCCGTGACATAAGATCATCATGGATTCCTACATGATGAGTCACTGATCTTTGACCTAGTCAAAAGTCACCTTTGACCGGGTGATGATAAAGGCTATGATCGGGATCAGTGATTTTCATGCAGAGGAATGTGAATGGTCAAGATGTAATTTGTCCCTCACATTTGTAGAGAGATAATATTGGGCCCCTCGATGAGTGAGTCTGAGAAACGTATGGCCATACTACGATAAAGATAAAGATAAATCTGAAGGCTCATAATAGCAAGGTATCATATCTTAGATATAATAGAGATATAATAGCAACTCCTATTCTAGCATTGAAGAACAACATTACTCGGGTAACTCCAAGGCTTACTCGAGTAATTTTTATTGATAGCCCAACTGACAAATTGCATCCTGTGAACACTTAACAAACCTTATCAGATGGAGGTTACCCGAGTAACATAAACCATTCACTCAAGTAATACATACTTAACACAATGAATATATACTGTATCAAAAACTCAACAATTTTAAATATAGAATCTATAATTATTTAAGTCTTGTTATCATCAAAACTCTGAGAACTAACAATAGTTACAAACTGACTAACTAGTTACAGCCTAACTACCTAATATAATTAGTTACAACAAATATCTATAAATGACAACAAATACCTCCACCCCCACAAGCTGGGGTGTATATAGAAACCATGAAAGGGCTATGGATGAAGAGGTTTTGTAAAGATATCAACAAGTTGATTGGCATTACGAATTAGAAGAAGTCGAATAAGCTCAGCTTGAACCGTTTCTCAAACAAAATGGCAATCAAGTTCAAGATGCTTGGTGCGTTCATGGAAAGTGGGATTGGATGCACTATCCATGGCAGATTCATTGTCACAGTAAAGAACAGTAAGAGATGAATGAGGAATATGTAAATCAGCAAGCAAGTAAAGCAACTACTGAATTTCACAAGCTACACAACCCATGGCTCTATGTTCAGCCTCAGAAGAAGAAAGAGAAACCATTGTTTGCTTCTTGGATCACCGTGAAACAAGAGAATCACCAAGAAAAATACAATAACCAAATAAAGATCTATGAGAATCAGGACAACCAGCCCAATCCGAATCACTGAAAGCCTTCAATTGTAAAGAAGAAGATGATAGAAAAATATATACCTTTGCCTGGACAATGTTTAATATACCTTAGAACTCGTAAAGCAGCCTAATAATGTACATCAATAGGAGCATGAGTAAACTAACATAGTTGTTAGACAACATAGGAAAAATCAAGTCTTGTGGTAGTAAGATATAAGAGACGACCAACTAATCATCTATAGGGAGCCACATCTGTGAGTAATGTACCAATATCTTGAAATAATCAAGTATGATGAGCCATAGGAGAAGAGAGAGGCTTACAACCCAAATAACCTACATCATGGAAATGGGTTCAGCAAAATCATGAGTAAACAGAATCATTACAGCCCTAACGGAAGAATGAGCTACTTCAAGACCAAGGAAGAATATGAGTTTACCAAGATCCTTAATCTTGAATGTGTTGTCAAGAAAGGATTTAATGTGAATGGGTTCAGTAGAATCATTGCCAGCTAAAATGATATCATCAACATAGACTAAAAGAAAAGTAAATGAAAACCCATTCTACTTAGTGAATAAAGAATAGTCAGCTTTCAATTGGATATAATCACAAGACAGCAAAGCAGAAGAAAGCTTGGCAAACCATTGACGGGAGGCTTGTTTCAAGCTATAAAGAGACTTTTGCAACTCACAAACTAAGTTGGAATGAGGAGGAGAAAACCCAAGGAGAAGAGACATATAAACATCGTCACGAAAATCACCATGTAAGAAAGAATTATTAAAATCAAATTGTTCAATATACCAATTTTTAGAAACAACAAAAGCAAGCAGTAAACGTACTGTAGTCATTTTTGCAACTGGCAAAAAAGTATCACCAACTCCCTCAATTTGGGTAGAGCCCTTTGCCACTAACCAAGGTTTATATCTCTCCAACATGCCAACAATATGAACTTTAATCTTAAACACCCACTTAAAACTAATAGGAGTTTTATCCTTAGGTAAATCAATCAAAATCCAGGTATTATTTTGCTCTAACGCTATGATTTCACCTTGCATTGCCTGCTGCCATTCAGGATGTTTAAGTACTTCTCGATATGTTTTAGGTTTAGAGAGAATAGAAATGGAACAAACATAGTGTTATAAGTGTGAGAAAGATTACCATAGGATAAGACTGAAGAAAGAGGATACCTACAAGAGCCAAACATGGAAACCGATGGTGCTGGAGTGAGTTGAGAGCAATGATAGTTACTTAGATATATGGGATGCTTGTGAGTCCTGTTAGAGCGGTAGAATTTTTGAACTGGAACAATAGGGACAGATGTAGGAGAAGAAGGAGGATCCTGGTCAGAAGAAATAGGAGAAACAAAAGAAGAAAGAGGAGGCACATAAGTTGAAAGAGGAAGAGAAGAAGGAATAGAATTGGAGATAGAAGAAAATTAGAATCAACGATAGCTAGCATGGAAATTAAATCCATAGAAGGTGGAGAAGCATAAAAAGGAAAAATGGATTCATAAAAAATGACATGGCGTTAAATAAAGATTTGATGAGTGTGAAGATCGACATATCCTTTGGTGCCATTTTGAAAACCAAGAAAAACACATTTTCAACCTCTAGAATAAATTTGGTTCTATGAGCTAAAGAAGTACAAGCAAAACATAGAGAACCAAACACCTTAAATTGGGTATAGTCTAGAATAAGAAAAATGGAGAATTACTATTTAAAACTGGAGTAGTGTTGGTCGATTTCGTTGATGGCAAGTGAACCAGTTGAACAAGTAATAAAGTGTAAGTAGAGTATAGTCCCACAGAGACTGCGATACCAAAGAGTGATGCGCAATTGCTATGATAGTTGTGCAAGCAGAAAATAAATATAATCAGGTTGAGAGGTTTTTGTGATTATGCTACTAGCAAAAGTAAACAGAATGACTTTAAAATGGGAGAAGATATCAGTAAGAAGTTAGGCTGGACTCAGAATCACCCTTAAGTGCATCAATCCCCCAGTTGCTCTACCCAATGCTATAGCATCTATACTGCACAGCTTCCGCAATGCTACAGCATAGCTACTAACTACAAAGCTATTTGGTTAACCCACCTCGATAGTCTACCGAAGCTTCCGCGTCTCGATACATATGACACTACCTATACTCCTTCCATATTCCTATGGCAACTTTCTAGTTAGATCTGCTTTACGCTCAGGGTGTTATGGTTATGAGAGGCAGACCCATTCCTGAAGCCTACAATAATAGGTCAAGCTGTGCATGGGTTGCCTATCAAACACTGTTTCTTAGAGGTCTAACCTCAACTTCTTGCCAGTAAGCCGAGGCCACAAATCTAGCCCTTAACTTCCATTAATCGACTAGTAATTAATGCACTGATAAGCAAACCAAACTTATTGAATTAAGAACTTGCAACTGGGTTCACTCAACAACTTAAGAAATCATCCTCGTCCAGCCATATCAAAATCAATTCATGACTGACGAGGGATACACAAACCAGACACTAACAGAATGACCCATGATCGAAAGACTAAAACAAAAAAGGAAAACAGAAAGCTTTGACGGAGTTCCAACAGTGTGGATGCGGCCTTGTCACGTCACCACTCCACGTCTTCTTCGTTCGTCGTGCTTTATGAGGGAAGGATCTTTGGGTTCTCCTGGAAGTCTTGTGCTCTTGTGAAATCTCTCACTCTTCTCTTGAGTCTACCGAAAATAGAATCTCGTTCTAGGGCTCTCTTAAACTCCCTAGGGTTGGCTCCACTGTTTCCTTTTATAATCAGGTTTTTTCCTTGCGACGTAAGTTATTGTGAGCTGGGCCTTTCCGAATCCGTCGGGATCTATCGTATCTCTTGATTCGAGTAGATTGCTTTTGCTGATCCTGTGGGATTCTTCAAATCTTTTAGTTCTGATCCTCTGCATCTTCTATTCCGTTATGTCAACAATCCACCTGTCGTTATCGCCTTTTTCTTTTATTCCTGAAATCATCTGGGTAAAAAGGTCAGAAAACATGCCGCATAGCATTGTGTCCTTTACTTTTCTATAGCCTTCGTGATGCCTTGTATTGCACTTTCGAGTTGCTGTCAGAATGCTATACGTTCTTCTTTTAAAACCCTATAAATTGCTCTTCTTAGCACATGTAAATGGTTTCTGCCCTTCAGTTCCCTATATCCTGCATGTATTTCTTTTTGCTTAGATTATCTTCAGTTAAGCTCGTATTTACCATTCAATTCAGTAGTAAAGGATAGGGAAAACATGGTATGATTTGCGCTCATCAAGTAGGAAGTCTATTTATGATGTAAATAGCATGAGTTACAACATATGTCCAGTAAAATAAAGGTAAATGAGATTGAAACATCAAAGCTTGAGCAACATGTAAAATATGTTGATGTTTCTTTCCACAACATTATTTTGCTCTGGGGTTTGAACACATGATGTTTGATAAGAAATACCTTTAGAAGAGTAAAAAGAATGCATTTGAAATTCAACAATATTATCTATTCTAACAATTTTAACTTTATGATTAGTCTGATTTTGAAACAAGATAATGAGAGATTGCAAAGCAATTATGGCTTCAGACTTAGTTTTTAAGAGGTATACCGAAGTATAACGTGTAAATTCATTAACAAAAATTAAAAAATAACAATGACCATTTATAGAAGTAAGTTTGTAAGGTCCCCAAATATCAGCATGTAATAGCTTAAGGAAAGAAACAAATTTAAATGTACTAATGGGAAAAGGAATCTTTCTTTGTTATGCAAAGTGACATACATCACAGGCACCAGAAGAATTACAACAGGTAAAAGGAAATTGATGCTTCAAAATACTCAAAACAAGACAAGACAAATAACCAAGTCGAAAATGCCACAAATCAAAAGAGGAAATAGGGGAAACAGAGGCAGAAACCAAACCAATACTAAAAGACATAGGTAAGTGACTATGCAGCTTGAATAATCCGTCAGAAATATCAGCTAAACCAATTGTTGTCCATGTCTTCGAATCCTGTATAAGGCAACAAGAAGAAGAAAAAATGAAGAGACAAGAGAGCTCATTGGCCATTTGTGAAACTAAGACAATATTAAAATGAAAGTCTGTGACATAAAGAACATTTGTAAGAACAATATGGTCATTAATTCGGGTAGTACCAGAGATATTAGCAAGGATAGTGGATTTAGTTGGTAATGTTAAATGAATGGGAGAAATATGAGAATAGGAGTTAAGAAAAGTTAGATACCAAAATCAAAATAATTTGGGATGAGTTGCTTAGTTTCCGCCCTATTGCTAATTGCTCTTGTTCTTCAAAAGAATATTTTTGCCAAGATTACGTCATTCGCTTTCTCAAGGGGTTCAATGAATGATTTGCAATTGTGCAATCTCAAATTTTATTGGTGGATCCACTGCCTTCTGTCAACAAAGCATTTTCCATGGTTGTGCAACAAGAACGTGATCTTACTGATCTCTCAAAGACAAGTATCTGTCTTCCTCGTCTGGATTCAATTCAACAGCCTTCACAGTTTGGTTCTCACCACGACTCAATCATAATAATTCCAAGGTCTACACTTATTGTGGCAAACTAAGGATTGAGACTAGCTACAAGAAACATGGATTTCCTCTTGGCTATAAGACTCGTAACAAGGCTTCTGTGAATAATGCGGTAACATCTTATCCTATGTTACACCTCCACCGACCTCGCCCTTTCGGGTGGTGGGTTAGAGAGATTCCTTTTATTTCTTACCTTAGGCTCATTACTTCAACTAGTCCCCATGTTCTTCGAATGGATCTCTTAGTTGTTGAGAGGGTTGCCCAAAAGCAGTATATAAGGCGTACCCAGTAAAACTTACAAGTAAACCAGACTTTCCTTTATAATTAGGCCCACTTGACTTATATCAGAGTTAACACAATAGAGCATTTAACCGGTTTGGACAATCTACTGTACTGTAAAAGTAACATAAACATAAAGTTAAAGTCCCCAAAGGGTTAATGGTACAGCTATCCAAAATAAATACCAAAACAATATATACAATCATCCAAAAAGTAAAGTACAAAATATGATAGGGCATTCCCTATTCTTTATCGCACTGTTATGCCCTACCTCTCCAAAAAGGTCTTCTCTATCAAGCATGCTTCCCTGTAGCTACAGAAGCGTCTGGAATTCGATAGTGGCCCCCAGAGTAACTGTCAATACTCAAATACTAAATGTGAAAAGTGTATGCATGCAACCATGTCAGAGATAAAATCACAGTAATTTTCCAAACATACCACATATGCAAGTAGAAACATACACAATAACTTGTCTTCATACCGTTGAGCCGTCTTACCAAGGCAAGCCCCGGCCCGGCATCCTCAGCGCTAGGAAACACATAGTTAGGGACTTGAACCCCAACAAGCTCTGATTGCATATTTGGCACAAATACAAAAATATACACACATGGAAAAACAGACATATAACAAAACACATAAAAGTACTTGAGTAAAGTAGTTACTGCCTAATCAGTTTTCCAAAAATTCCCTTGACCTAAATAACACTAAAATACCTTATTTTTAGTATTTCCAAAAATACCCTTGCATTTTTAATAAAATCCGAGCCTTGTACAGATTTCCAAAAAATCAAGTGATTCTGGCCCAACTTAAAAGATTTTTAATAAATTCCAAAAAATCATTTTTGTACAAAACTAACGCCATCTAAACCATTAGGATGTCTATGTTTTGGGAAAAATATTTCCAGAATCCATAAGCACTCATATTTTGGCGTGTAGCTTAATTTTTACTCTCTCGGTTAGTTCACCCTGTTGCTTCCAAAGCCAACTTTACCAATTTATTTCTTCTAGTAGGAAAATCCAAAAGACATAAAATTATATATCAAGATGCATCTGAGGAAATTTAATTTATGCCTGTAAAATTTCAGCCAAAACCAAGTTCATTTACTATTTTTAAAACTGGGTTGAAGCTTCGCTGCCCAAAATTTCCAGAACTTGCAGCAAGCTTCATCTTTAGTGTTTTCGGTGTTTTCGAGTTCGAAAACTCAAACCATGATATAATCCCAAACAAAATCACGTTTTAAACACTTTGAGACCATCAAAAACACCAAAATCAGATCATAACACCAAGCCCTAACCACTTGAACGAAAACCTTAATTTTAAGCTTCAAAGGTTCGGGTTTCGATGTTTACCTGAAATCGGAGTTCGGCTTGATGATCTTGGTGATTGGTCTCTTGCTCTTGGTTATGGAAGCTTGACTGACTCTTCTCTCCTATCTGAAAATTCCGTGCCTTATGGTGTAGAGAGAGAGAGAGAGAGAGAGAGTTTATGTCTTTTTAAAATAGTAAAAAGGTAATCTGAGCAGTCTAAATTAACTGGTGTAAATTCCTATCCAGTTGGATCTGACTTTTGACTTATTTCCCAAGAATTTCTAGAGGATTGCAGAGCCAGCCATGTGTCGCCTCCCCCTCCACAATATTCAGATTTTATCTTTTCAAAATGCTAAAATTACCTATTTTGGCCCGAAACTCCATTTTGTCCACTAAGTAAGGCCCACTTCCCAAGTCAAATTTTAATAATTAAGGGGGGTAGGTGGCACCTCAAAGGGCCCACCAAATCATCCATCTTGCCTTTATCTTCCTTTTCTCACTTTATCAGTCTAGTCTTTGTCCACCGGTCCTTGTCGGGCCCCGCTAGTTACAAGGGTGCTTCTTTTTGTACTTTTCTTCAACTTTTACAGATATTTTTCCCTGATTGGACATACATATGTGGCTCCATTTCACTCTTCAATATGGCCCCACATTTGTCTCATTCAGTCCAAAAGAAGCCCCTAACTAGTCCCTATCAGTCCCCTTACTACCGGTTAACATCCTGTGGGACCCGTATTTTGTGTTTGGGCCTGAGTACAGATAAAATCATCTGATTTTTCCTTCTCTCTCCTGGTTGGATGAAATTGATCCTTAAAATATGAGGATTTGACTATTTTGCCCTTACTTTTTTCTCTTTTAACCCTATAATGACACATGTCTCAAAGTAATTATTACACTGATTTTTGCTTTTTAGCATATGACTTTTTCAGTGTCTCTTTCTCTCTCCTATCCATATGTGGCGCATGGACACTGACCAAGGGCAAGGTTCTATGTTCTGCCAACCACATCATTATACCGACTTTTGTTATACCGGTGTTTTGCCTTGGGCCCACTCCTTTTCAAACCTAGGCCCCACCTGTAATATCGTGAATTTCGAGATTAGAGACTTGAAGAATAAGTCTAAAGTAGGTAGACAACTAAGCCCGGTTTGGGTAGAGTCCCAAGAATGATGAGGGGTAAGAAGCCTCCCAGGGGCTAATGACTCGGTTATACATGTCAGTGGACCTAATATGTATAAGCCGTGAAATTAAAAGTGCCATTGGAAAGGGGGCACAGGAGACCCATACAGTGTAGATCCGGTTAGAGAAAATTCCATTTAGTTATGCCCTGAGATATGGGACAATTAGCTAAGTAAAAATGTGCTAAAATAAATTTGTACATAAAATTTTCTGAATCAATAAGGGATTCCTGCGTTTTTAGGAATGGAAGAGGAAGAGACACTGCAAAATCCCCCTGATAAGAAAGAAAAGTCAAATGTGATAATAACCAGAGGACACGTGTCACCATAAGGTTAAAACTGACTTTTTGAAAAAATAAGTAATGATTACAGGGGTAGAAAAGTCAATTCCTTACCCCATAAGGATCCATTTTCGTCCACATGGAGAGAGAGAAGGAAAATCAAATGATTTTATCCATACTCAGGCCCAAACACAAGATACGGGTCCCACGGTGTAACACCCATACAGTTGTAACTATTGTACTTGTAATTACTGTGGAATTATTATTGTTATTTTATTTTATTTTATTATGAACAATCAATTGGTGAATAATCTAAAAAGAGTAAAAACGAGGGCGAAAAGGCCAATTCTTCGACCTTATAATTTTGAATTTTTTTTATCATGATGAGGAAGAGAAAACCAGGTGATGTAAGCCATACTCCAACCAAAACGTGTCATGCGGATCCACAGGTGATTAACCGACAGAAATGGGATCGATAGGAACCGATTAGGGGTTCCTTTGGACCGAGTAGGTCAAATGTGGGGCCACTCCATGAAGTTTGGAGAGTGTCACCTAGGAGTCTCTATTCAAGAAGGAAAAGTCTAAAAAGGATAGAGAAAAGTGCAAAGGGAACCACCCTGTTGGCCGGCGGGACCCACACGGACCGGTAGACCGAGAACTGGACTGATAAAGTGAAGAAAAAGGGAATTAAATACCAGGGACCAGATGTATGGGGCCCCTTAGGCGTCACACACTCCCTTTAATCATTAAAAATATTTACTTGGAGAGAAAGAAAGAAAAGTCAGTGTAAAAGTCAAACCGTAGGTCCCACGTTCAGAGAAAAAGGGCAAAATGGAAATAAATATGAAAAATTAATTTGGGAAGAAGTGTGGGCCCCACATGGCACCATATATGTCTTTTGGGCAGGTGGAATCATGTGGGAAAAATTTGGTAATTATTAAAAAGTTCTGGGCCACAATTGTAATTTTCAAAAGTTTCGGGCCAGAACAGGTAATTTGCCCCAAAATTAGGAAAATATCTATATATTTTGAGGGGGCTGCACCACATGGCTGAACCCTAGGACCCTCTAGAATTTTCTGGATTTGCTTGGGAAATAAGCCAAAAATCAAATCCTATTTATTACACAAAAGCCAGAAATTTACGCCAGTTAATTCCAATTTTACCGAATTCATTTCACCTTTATTAAAAAGGTAAATTGAATCATCTTTTCACCCTAGGGGGCGAAATTTCCAGAGGCCAAAAGAGAGACCATCCAGCCACCATAGCTAAAGCTCCAAGCTCAAGATCCCAAGTTCATCCATCGTTCCTCCGATTTTAGGTAACACCAACAACCTCATCTTCTTGAGTTCTTAATTAAATATTTTCGTGAAAAAGGTTGGTGCTTGGTATTAGGGTTGGATTTTTTCATTTTTAAGGTCACCAATGGCTCTGGAACATAATTTTTTGTAGGGTATAGTCATGGTTTTAGTTTCCGAACTTGAAATCACCGAAAAAGCCTTGAAAGCAAGCCTTTTAGCAATTCTGGAAATTAGTGGCAGTGATGCTTCAACTCGGTTTTTAAAATAGTAAATGACCTTGAATGAAGCTGAAATTGTTTAGGCAGAAATTACACTTCCTAAGGTTCACCAAGATTTATAATTTTGTAATTTTTGGATTTTCCTACTAGGAGATAAAAATTGTCAAAGTTGGCTCTAAGTGCATCGGGTGAAATCGACCAAGGTGTAGAAAATAAGCAACACGCCAAAATACACAAAGGTTGATAATTAACATCGTGTTCATTCAATTCCTTTAAAGTAGGCCGATTTTCCTGTTCTTCCGCCATAATTTCGAGTTAGAAAAATTGCTACTAGAATCAAGTGAAAACAACAAGACTATCGAAGTACTATCGAAACACAATCGAAAGATCAACGTAATGAACACAATCGGAATGGTCGACTTAAGTTCAATATCCAATTCAAAGTATTAATCCCACGACTTAGCCTAACAACTCTTCTAGCAAGAAGAATTGTTCTTTCTATTTCAGTATCAAATGGAAACAAGTCTTTCGGATTGATAGTGCTCCTAGTACTCATGCAAGATAATCACAAGGCGAATATGCAGAAAAATCAGAATTACGAAAATGCCACCAGCCAATCAGAATTACGAAAATGCCACTAAAAGTGGTAAAAAGGAGAAAAACACTAAGACACACAAAAACAAACACAAAAAGTAAAAACTTATGGTAGAAATTGATCTAAACAAGTCCAGAAACACTATCAAATGATTTTAAAAATTTTTGGGACTTGGACAGGGCAACTCCTAGACCATTGGGGAACCCAAAAATGATTCAAAAAAACTTCAAAAATTGAAAAAGTGGTCTAAACGATGGAATTTGGCAAAACGGAGCTTAGCACATGGAAAATCAAAGATTTTCAATGTGTCATGTGAGATAGGCCATTTTCTATCACCGTACCAAATTTCAGCCCATTCGAGATACTTCGAAAAAACCGACTAGTAGAAATCAAAAAATCAAAACTTAAAACAAGTGAAAAGTGGTCTAAACTTTGGAATTTGGGGAAAATAGGGTATACCTCACTCCCGGTTGGGAGTGACTCTTTCTTAGAATGCCCAATTCCTTGTGAATAAGACCGGTTTTAGTGATCCGGGTCGGAAAAGTTTCGTCCCGGCCACCCGAGCCACCTAAACTACCGAAAACAAAGCTATTTACACTACGTTACTAATCAAACCGATGCAAATTCCCCTAACGGCGCCATATTTTGACAGAGATTTGCCGTGATCTCCCAAAATAACAGATTAGAAAAGGATTTGCGTATAATGTAACCGGGTCGTTTCCCAACGAATTCGCAGATCGGTTCAATTCGCACGTAAATAAAACAAGGATGTAAATGGGGGTTTTTTTGATTCAGAATAATATTAAAGACGAAGTAACAGAGACAAAATGAAATAACACGAATTGAACAAAAAGAGGATTAAAGGATCAACCCACGATTTCGGATTCACCCACTACCCTTCCTTGAACGAAATGCATTTATAACCGAACTCGTAATCGACTCTAGACAAACCGAAATCTCGCATTTGTCTAGAAATTCCCTCAACCGAACAATCGTTCAGAATTTGTTCAATCGGGCGCACCTCCGTACGATCACACAGAAATACTTTAACCCTTGATCGAACTTCGTCCTTGGGAAATATTGATTTGGGTTTTTAATCAAAAACCCAATCCGAACCAAAAATCAAATCCGATTAAGGGATACGTAAACGAGTTAGACGGTTACCGATTAGGGCGCGAATCCTCTGGATAGTGGATGGAACCCTCATCGTGGATCAATCTCAGAAATTTAGCCGAACATAATTAAGAAAGACGAAAAAAGATGAAGAACGCGAAGAACACGAAGAACATTGCGTAGAATTTGAAAACTACTATTTTGATCCTCTCGAATTCTAAAAACGTGAATGAGAATGTGTTTGTGGTTGCTGCCTCACTTAACCTAAAATGGCAAAACGAAATGGGGCTCCAATCCACAATTCAGGCCCAGAACGAAAATAAAATAAAATGGGCTTTAGTTACAAAATTCGAGCCCAAAAATACATATGACTTCGGCTCCAAAATCGGCCACTCTCTTGTCCGAATTTTTCTTCATGTCTTCATAACAATTGTAGCTCTCTGAATCATCTGAAATATGAGACAAAAATGAGGCAAATCCGATGTCTGGTTCAAGAGTTATGGTAAAAATGGTGAAGCAATGTAAAACTGAAATTTATTATTAAATAATGGCTAAAATATAATAAAAGGCCCAAAGCCCAAATAAGTATAAAAGCCATTTTTATTAGATAAAGAATCCTAAATTATTAATCAAGAGACAAAAAGTAGTGTATGAAATATTCAATTATCAGTGCATCAGGGTGAAATCTGACCAAGGTGTAGAAAATAAGCAACATGCCAAAATACAAGTACTTTCAAGGTCAATTGGCATTGGTTGCATGCAAAAATGATTTTTTTTTTTGGAATTTATTAAAAATTGTGGAAGTTGGGCCAGAATCACTGAATTTCTAGAAATTCTGTGTTGAGCTCGGTTTTAGCAAGAAAAATGTAAGGGTATTTTTGTAAATACTGAAAATGGCATATTTTGATGTATTTAGGTCAGAGTCATTTTTGGAATAATCATCAAGCATAAAAATATTAAAAGCAGTATCCACACACCAAGTAGTAATCACTTTACTCAGACACTTTTATGTGTTTTGTTGTATGTGTTGCTTGCCATATTTGTTGTTTTTATATTGTTGGGCCAAATATGCATACAGAACATGTTTGTGATGTGTCCCTAGCGCTGAGGGTGCCTGCAGGGGTCTGCTTATACGGAGACTCAATGGAAACAAGTGGTGTCTGCCGGGGTCTGCCTGTGGGGCGTCTCAACGGAGACAAGCTTGTGCTTCCAGGGCCTGTCTTGGTAAGGCGGCCCAACGAAGCAGAGATGTAATTTTGTGTGTGTTACTGTTTGTATATTGTGGTATTTGGCATATTTATCTTTGTTTACATATTGACATGGTTGCATACATACACATCACACATTTAGTGCATGAGTATTTATGGTTACTCTGGGGGCCAAATTCAGACTCCATAAGTTTTTGGTGATACAGGGGAGAGTGCCTAAGCTATAAAGGCCTTTTTTGCAAAGGTAGGGATGGCATAGCAGATGAAGGATAGGGGATGCCCTATCATATCTTGTATTTTACTTTTTGGGATGACTGTATATATATTTTGTTGACTTAACCCTCCAGGGACTTTACTTTTTGTTGACTTTTACTTTTTACCAGTACGTAGTTTGTCCAAACCAATCCTGTGCTCTGCTACTCGTACTCTGATTTATACTTAAATGGACTAATAATAAGGAAAAGGTAATCTTTAAAAAGAATCCCTCTAACCCGCCACCCGAAAGGGCGAGGCCGATGGAGGTGTAACACATGGGATGCTAGTAGGGACCAGTTAGGGGCTTCTTTTGGACTGAAAGAGACAAATGTGAGGCCATATTAGAAATTAAAAAGGTTCCACATATGTGTGTCCAATCATGGGAGAAAATCTAGGAAAGTTAAAGGAAAGCAACCTGTTGACTAGCGGGGCCCAGCAAGGACCGACAGAAGGAGACTGGACTGGATATAATAGAAAAGCTTGATAAAATGGAAGAGGGAAGATTTGGTGGGACCTCTCATGCGCCACCTAGCCCTTATAATTATTAAAATTTACTTGGAGAAAAAGAAACGCAAAATCAGTCAAAAAGTCAAAGTGGGGGTCCCACTTTCTAGATAAAAAGGGAATAAATCACATAAATTGGGAAAAATAAAATAAAAATTATGGGATCTGATTTTTGGGCCCAAAATGGTGCCACATGGCCTAGGAAGTGTCTAGAAAGCTTAGGGAAAAAGAAAAGAATAAAAAAGGAGTTCTTGGCCAAAACTGGTAATTTTCACAAATTCTGAGCCAAAGTAGGTAACTTTCCCCAAATGAAAAGTAAATATCTAGATATTTTGCAGAGGGAAGTGCCACATGTCCAGACCCTAGAAGCTTCTGGTTTTTCTTGGAAAATAAGTCAAAAAGCCAGATGAATTTTACTAATTACTGGACAGGAGTTTACTCCAGTTATTTTAGACTAATCAGCTACCTTTTCACCATTATTAAAAGACACATGCTCTGTCTCTCTTAACCAAGGAGCATGAAATTTTCAGAAGAAAGAGAGAGGAGTCCAACCAAGTTACGTAGCCAAAACAAGGTCCAAGCTCCAAGGATCATCAATCAAACTTCCAATTCAGCTGAACACCGAAAACCCGCACCTTTGGAACTTAAACTTGTGATTTTCGTCCAACTGGTCGAGGCTTGGTGTTGGGGTCTGATTTTGGAGTTTTTGATGGTCCCAAAGTGCTTAAAATGTGATTTTGTATAGGTTTAAGTTGTAGTTGTTGGTTCGATTAGTTTTGATGATGTCTTATATAGATACCTCCCGAAGTTATTTGCGAGAGTGGTACTGTTCATACAAGCAATTCTCGAGAATCAGACTTTAATTCTCGAGAATCTAGTGTTCCAACATCAATGTCACTGTTCATGTGAAGATCTCAAGTCATTCCCGAGTGTTTCAGCGTCAATTCTCGAGAATCAGATATCAATTCTCGAGAATGGTCATATTCTTCAGCAATACTATGTTCTGCTCTGTTTCTGGCGACCTCTGGTAATTCGACGATATCTCTCAAACCAGAAATCGGATTGACATGAAACTAGTGGCATATGAAACTAGACATCCAACACGTATTTGTGGCAATATTTCATGTCCAAAGGAGTTCATATGAGAGATCTATGAGTTTTTCAAGTTGACATAAAAATCAACGTCACAGTCAGGACCAAGCTTCAGTTATTTGAGTGTATCTCACAAACGAAAACTCCAATTGAGCTGAAATTGGTGCCATTGGAAACTAGACTCAAATACCTTTCCAAAACCATCAAGAACATAGAAAACTAAGATCAATTGAAGGATTTATGATGTTTCGAAGTTGATAGTCTGTTCTGGATGCTTCAAAATCGCTGGATAAGATCAACTTTCATTCATATGATGGTAATGGACGAACTACAACCAGTTTGGGGATGATTCTTCTTGCATGGAAGGAAGGATTTAAAGAGCTTAAGTATTTGAATCAGAATTAACTCACTTGCACCCCATGTGAAATTGATTCTCGAGAATGAGCTTGTGATTCTCGAGAATGGACTTGAGGTATGTGACAGAATTCGCAGGCTTCTCTGAATGACTCTTCTTTGCCTACATCAGTTCTCATCCAATATGATTCTCAAGTATGTGCTTGGAACTCTTGAGGACTTCAACTCTCAAGAGTTCATGATTCTCCAAAGGTGTACGTGATGGTTCCTTTCAATATCCTTCGAGCAATTCTCGAGAATGACAAAAGGACTCGAGAATGATCGAACCAAAGATAGAATAGCATGATAGTATCTCGATATGGTACTCGAGAATTGGAAACCAATTCTCAAGAATGGTACTCGAGAATCATTAGTAATTCTCGAGAATGATCAGGCATGTCAGAAACTCTCTCAAACTATCTGATATGATTCTCGAGAATTGTAAACAAGTTCTCGAGAATAGTACTCGAGAATGAGTAGTAATTCTCGGGAATGATCGAAAGAAGATTATAACTCTCTGGACTCTCTGATATGATTCTCAAGAATTAGAAGGCAATTCTCGAGAATGGTTCTCGAGAATCAGTCTGGATTCTCGAGAATGCTCGTGCAGAAATCATCTCTCACTCTGACGATTCTCGAGAATTGGAAGACAATTCTCGAGCATGATTCTCGAGAATAAGTATGGACATTGTCGAGAATGGACAGAATCGATGAACAAATGTGAATACTTTTTATATTGATTATAACTTGGTAGTTTATATTATTGATCTATACTTCTAACCAAGTTTAAATAGCTGCTAATGAGTTTCAGGAGATTATATCATAGATTGCCAAAAAGTAATTTAAGTGTCAAGATGCTTGCATTTTTATCTAATATGCAAAAGAGCTATGCATTGAGTTACGATGAGCTGTGAAGCACAAGAGAAAGATGAAGAACAGAGCCAATGCACTGAAATAATGGGTAGCCCATAATGATAAAAGTGGCAAAACAATATTCCAAGTCATCCATCGAACAAGGGCACGTGGACAACCTGTAAAGTAACTCCACTAAACAAACATTCGGTAGTGGATAAACAGAAGGTGCGAATGTTTAAACCTTCAACGGACATATTCAAACGGATAGATTCAAATTCCTCCAACGGTCCTCAAGCTTCAACTAGTATAATACACGAAGGATTAATTCATCGAAGAGAACCAACGCATACATAGATAAAGCATACATAGAGTTCAACTTCTATTCTGTCTATATCTTCGGATATTACTGAGCTTCAGTGTTTATCTTCTATCTACTCTGTGAGAGAGTTTATCATTGTTATTACAATTCGTTCAAATCTCAAGATAGTGGTATCTTGAGTGTGGGTGTACAATTACAACTTGTAAGGGGGAGTGAGTCCGAGAGTGAAAGGATCATCCTTCATTTACAGAGTGTGCAATTGTGCCTAGGTTATTTGATTACAACTTGTAAAGAGGGGTAAGTCCTAGTGAGAGGATTACTCGAGAGTACAGAGTGTGTAATCAAGTTTGGAGATAGTGAAATCCCAGAGTGTTTCTGGGGACTGGACGTAGGTCAAGAGTTGGACCGAACCAGTATAACCTCTTGTGTTCATTGCTCTTCTCTCAGTCTCTGTTTTAAGTGTTCTTGAGCAATTTGTGAAAGAATTTCATAATCACCTATTCACCCCCCTCTAGGTGATATTCCACCTTCAGTAGTTTAAGTTTCCGAACTCAAAACACCGGAAACACTAGAGACAAGCTTGTTCGGCAATTCTGGAAATTCTGGCAGCGAACCTTCAATTGAGTTTTAAAAATAGTAAATGAACTTGGTTTAGTCTAATATTTTACAGGGATAAATTATACATCTTACGGTTCACCATAATGTATGATTTTGTGTTATTTGAATTTTTCTACTAAGAGATAAAAATTGTTAAAGTTGAACCAGGGAACAATTGTGCGAATCTGGACCAGAGAGTGAAAAATTGGCTACACGCCAAAATAAGTGTACTTTTGGCTTCTAGAAATATTGTTCATGAAAATTAGATATTTTAATGGTTCAAATGGCACTGGTTTCATATAAATATGATTTTTTTGGAATTTATTAAAAATCGTGGAAGTTGGACCAGACTCTGGATTTTTCTGGAAAATTGTGGGAGGCTCGGTTTTAACTAAAAATGCAAGGGTAATTTTGGAAAATGCTAAAATAAGGTATTTTGGTGTTATTTAGGACAAGGGAATATTTGGAAAAGTGACCAGGCACATTAAAACAATAAGGTTGAGCATACCCCACAGGTAGTAACCGCTTTACTCAAGTATCTTTATGTGTTTTGTTGTATGTTTGTATTTGCCATGTGTGTTTTTGTATATGTTTTGCCAAATATGCATACAGAGTTATGTGGTTCCTAGCACTGAGGACGATCGGTCTGAAGCCGGCCTTGGTTGGCGGCTGTAGAGGTCGATAGGTCCGAGGCTATCTTGGTGAAGGCAGCTTTACGGGTCGTGACTCCAGTAAGTTCGGGGCTTGCCTTGGTAAGGCAGCCTGACGGCACGTGGTAGTCGGTGATGTGTGTATTCTGTTTGCATATGTGGCATGTTTAGCATATTATTTGTGTTTTCATATCTGACATGGTTACCTGCATACACTTTACACATTTAGTATTTGAGTATTGACGGTTACTCTGGGGTCAATATTGGACTCCAGACACTTTTGTAGATACAATGGGTCGTGCCTGAAGTGAAGGACCTTTTTGGAAAGGTAAGGCATAGGAATGCAGATGAAGAATATGGAATGCCCTATTATACTTTGTATTTATTTTGGGATGACTGTATATATATATGGGAAAAACACTTCTCATGTTGTAGGAGAAGTGTATTATCATGTAACACACACATGAAATGGTGGGACCCACATATATATACAATTAGCATTATATATATATATGTGGGTTCCACCATTTCATGTGTGTGTAGGAAATTTATTCTTCTCATGTAACATGAGAAAAGTAAACCCCTATATATATTTGGTAGTTTATTTTGGATAATTGTACCTTTAACCCTTCGAGGACTTTTACTCTTTGGTTATTTACACTTTTACCAATATAGTAAGTAGTCCAAACTAGTTAAAAGCTCTGTTGCGCTCACTCTAATATAAGTTAAATGGACCTAATAATGAAGGAAAGGTAACTAAGTAAAGGAATCTCTTTAATCCGCCACCCGAAAGGGCGAGGCCGGTAGGGGTGTAACACCACCATAGTCTCTTTTTCTCTGGCCATAGTGGGCAACTTTTTGGGCCTTTTTAAATTCCATTATCCTGTCTCCCATTATTCTAACAGTCCTCTAATATTTATTATTAAAATAAAATATTACTAGAAAATAATAATTAAATTAACAGCCAAATCTCTTTATTACTTCATCAGTGCTTACAAGTACATTGTTTACGAGTGGAAGTGTTACATCCTAGTTCATCCCCTAGAATTTTATCTTCGACACGTACTATTGCTAATTCATTTCTCGCTTAAGACCAATATAATCAGTTGATTACCCTATTACAATTTGCGCCTAATGCTACTCATGGTTCAAGTGCTTTTGTTCCTGCCTCAAAAACTGATGCAGCTCCTTGTGTCAACCACGTATCTACTCTTAATTTGATTCCCAATATTGATTCCCAACATTGATTCCCAGAGTATGTATGCTAATTCTACCTTTGATTCCTCTAATCATTGGATTATTGATAGTGGTGCTACTACTCATATCTATTATTCTCCAAATTTGTTAGTAGTATAACTCAGCACGAGATCAAATTTAATTTTTCTCTCTTAAGATTTAAATTCAAAAATGACTTTCTCGTCCTTGTTTTCATATAAAGCTAAAAATACACCCGCCCTCATAAATAATTGGATCAATTAAGCAAAGAAGCCAATTACGAAATTCCACAGGGTAGCAAATGCGTAGGTTGAAAAAAAAAATTTATCAAATGCTGAAGTTTACTGGTCCATGCTGAGGGTTGTGTATTGATATGATTTTTTTTTTGTTAATAAACTTATAAATGGAGAAATATATGAATCTCTTATAAGCCACACCGGCCTTTGGATGCAACGAGAATAAATTAAGTAAACGGCCTTTTTTGCAACAAGTATAAATGAAGTAAACAGCCGTTTTGCATCCAACAAGTATAATTGAAGTCAACACACGATAGAACATTTGCACCAGTGTATAAATGAAGTCAACAGACGATGGAACATTTGCATAAATTTAAATAAACAAGAAGCAAATTAAATTCAACAAAAGAGTAGATTGAGAAAAATCACTAACTAAAACTGAAGTACTTTATTGTCGTTTTCAGTGCACAGGTTGAGTACTCGCAATATATGAAGTGAAACTAATAAATAGAATTTCATAGACAAGGATTCGAACAGTACGGTATAACGCAAACTCATGCTAAGAATATTTCTTTATTTCTTATATTTTTGTTTTGGGAGGAGGGGGGGGATTGACTGGAAAGATTTCTCGTATGCTAAGAATATTTCGACTCCTACAAAACAAATTTTCACTCTTTTTGTTATTTATTATTTTGACTGGAGAGAATCAATCTTAATTACCAAAAATTTCGCCTCCGACAGTGATATCAGATATGTCACATTCGAAATTTTGGATTTTGAGAATTAGAAATATTATAAAGAATTAATTATGGAAAATTAAGTCTGAATAAATTTTAAAATTAATATTTAGAAATTAAGGCACATTTCCCAAAATTAAGGTGAAAATAGTTTAGTGGCAGACCTTGGGATAAATATTTAGGGAACTAAATGTATACTCATTAACTAATTAAAAAAATATTTGGGGGCCCAAATGTACAATAAAATTATTTTAACAATTCTAATATATAAAATAACATACATTTTTACATTATATTAATTTTTTAAAAAAAATTCTGAACAAACTTTTTTTTGGGGGCCATGGCCTCCCCTTTCTCCTTATCTCTTCTAAAGTCTCGTCCCCGGTTAGAAAATAATTTTTTGCCTAAATATTTTAGAGACAATATTTTATTGCCTAAAGAAACTATTTGAGGAAGAAAAATCCTTAAATGGAATTAAGGATTAATTTATATCGCCTAACTAATGTTTACAATTAAATTAGATAAGGATTAAATTGCAAACAAGAGCCTTGTAAGGAGCTAAATGAGATTAATATTGGAGTGGGCCCCACACCTTTGCATACATGACACCCCATACTAGGGGTGAGCAAGCACCCCGCAGCCCGCCCAACCGCCCGCGCCCCGCGAAAAATTCCCTGGTTGAAGCCCGCCTGCATTGGGCTCGTCCACGGTAATGGGTAGCCCATTACCCGTTTATATTGAACGGGCGGGGCACGGGTTGAGGGGTGAGGCACCCATGCCCGCCTGTGCCCCGTTTAATATAGGTATTTTTTTTTTGTCCTTTACTCAATTCAGAAACGCACAGTGTCAATTCAAAACGCACGGTGTCAAACCGAAGTTGAGAGAGACGAGAGCCACGGGTCACGGTCACGGGTGCAGGCTCCAAACTTTTCAAACCCTCCCTCGGTCGCAACTGTAGCATCACTGCCACCTGCCATCGCAGATCGTCGTCCGTCATCTCTCTCGGTTCCAGCTTCCAAGTTACCCAGTAGCGGCTAACGTCGAAGTCCATCTCCGTCTCTCATCTTCTTCCCCCTAAGCCGCTCACCGTCCCTCATCTCCCTCAGTTCAGATCGCAGATCTCTTGTAGGCTGCTGTAGGCCTGTAGCATCGCAGATCGCCGTCCCTTATCTCTCTCTGTTGCACTGGTTGATCACCTCTTCTTCCGCCACGTCTCCCTCTCACTCTCAATCTCCATCTCCACAACTCAGTAAGGGTTCGTTTAATATACTTTTCTGAATCTTGATGTTGTGAAATTTATTGTTTGCATCTGTAAATTGCTGAGTTGCTGTCGACGTCTTTATCTGTTTGAAGTCTGGAACTTGCGATTTATTCTGTAAAAAGTATATATTACTTAAAGTCTAAAGACAAGAGATGGTGGGTGGGTGGGGTCTGGTTGAGTGAGAGTGAATAAATAGTCTTTCTCATCACAATTCAATGCACCTAAAGACAGGGTGTGTCCCCTCACGCCTCACTTTCTCCTTTTTCAAACAACCTATGAATAGTGGGTCAAACAAGGGGAAAACGCAGGGGAAAATGCAACATATTTGAATCAAATATAATTAAAACTTGGTGCGACCAATCGGGAATATTTTACGAAAGGTGTACTCAAGTTGAACAAAGCATGACTTTAATCGAGTCAAGACATTATGCTTCGATTTTTTTCAGATGACTTGTTTGACTCCTTCCCTCTCTTTAATTTGCATGGATCCATCATCATATTTAAAAAACAAAATATTAAATAAGACTATATACTTTATAAAACGGCATTAACACAAATCCTCAAGTTGGAAAGATGTAATAATCCTCAAGGTTGAGTACAGTCTCTAGTGATGGGTTATCATTAATGCTCCCACACGACTATCATTAATGCTCCCACAAGGCCTGTCACCCCTTTTTTTACTTCTCTTAATTTATTAAAAATAACCTATGCACTAAATGTTCAGAAGGATTTGTCTCATTTGAAAAAGGAAGGAAGAAAAGGTTGGTATAATTAGTGGGGTTGATTTGGATGTTTGTTTGTCTTATTGAAAAAGTGAGATATGAGCAATGCTTGTGTTTGTGTGCGTGTGTGACTTTGTAAATCACAAGAAAAGTCACCACTTCAAATATTTTATTCACTTTTCTTTGTTCTTGCATGTTCCTTTTATTTTATTCCCTTTTGGCCATATTGTACAGTGCATTGGATGACCAAAATTTTTATTTGACTATGTGTTTTTATCTTCAAATTAGCATGGAACATATTCCACCAGATAATGTGCAAGGCCAAGCTCCAAGTGTTGTAGGGGAAGATACTCAAGCTGCCCATGTTGAGAATGAAGGACAAAATAATGATTCCCAACCTAGAAAAAAAGAAAAGAAAAGAGTCATCTAGTATATGGAACCATTTTACAAGGTTGCCACTAGCGTAAAACTAAAGGAAAACATAGGTCAAAGTGCAACTATTGTCCAACAAATTATGCGAGTCATCCTTCGAATGATGGCACTAAGCAATTATGGAGACATTTTGACAAGTGTCCAAACAATCCCCACAAAGCAAGCAAGGGTCAAAGCTTATTCTCGGCTACTACAAATCAAACATTGACTCATCACTTATTCAATCAAGAGCGAGGTAGAAAGGTCGTTGCTAGGTACATCATAAAAGATAAGGTGCCTTTCCAATGTGTGGAAAAGGAGGGGTTGACAGAACTTTGTCAAGAATTTCAACCTAAATTTCAAATGCCATCAAGATGGACAGTTGCTAGAGATTGTTATGGCATATATAAAGAACAAGCAAATATCTTGACAAAATATTTCAAGACTTCTAAAGTTCGTGTGTCTTTCACAACCGATTGTTGGACATCTATGCAAAATAACAACTACATGTGTTTGACTGCACATTGGATTGATGATGATTGGATTTTGCAAAACGCATTCTGAATTTTTGTGAGATTAAAGATCATAGAAGTGAGTCAATTGCCAAACAAATTGAGGATTGCTTATTTCAATGGGGCATTGACAAAGTCTTTATGATTACAGTTGACAATGCTTCGCCAATGACTCGCAATTGCAATCCTAAAAAGCGTTTCAAGAGTTGGGATGGTTTTGCAATGGTATGTGATGGGGAATTTTTGCAAATGCGGTGTGCTGCTCACATATTGAACTTGGTTGTTTCTAAAGGTCTAAAAGAAATGAACAAGTCTATTAAGCTCATCTGACATGCAGTAAAATATGTTAAATCCTCTCCATCAAGGAAGCGTAAGTTCATAATGTTGGCTGAAAGAGAACGAGTTGAATCAAAAAGCCTTCTTACCTTAGATTGTCCCATGAGGTAATTTTTTTAATAATTTCTTTGAATGAGCTTTGATATGATAATGTATTGTAGTTTAATTGTTTTTCATTTCTATCATATCATTAGGTGGAACTTAACATACCTTATGCTTGAGAGCGTTGTTAAGTTTGTCAAAGTATTTACTTGGATGGAGGAGGAGGATGAAGAATACAAGCAATACTTCAAGAAGAAGAACATTGATTCCAATCGAGACACTTTTATCTTGATTGATGCTCGTGAAGGTGTTGACGATGTATTGGATGATACAACTACAAGAAGGATTGTTGAACCTACAATTTTGCCTCCTAGTGCATATGATTGGAGCACTGCAAATGAGTTTCTTGGCTTTTTAAAATTGTTTTACAATATGACATTGAAGTTTTCTGGATCAAACTATGTTACAAGTAACACTTGTTTCCAACACATAGTTTCAATACAGACAAGCCTTGAATCAAATGCAAATAGCTCCTACTGTTGGGTCACATGTCAAGAAGAATGCTATCAAAGTTTAACAAATACTGGGGGTCAGCTGAGAAAATGAATCTTTTATTGGTTGTGGCTGTGATACTAGACCCTAGATATAAATTGACATATGTCAAGGTTGCTTTCGCTGACCTTTTTCATGAACCAACAAAGTGTGAAGCTATGTTGAGGAAGATTACAACATTATTGTATCGTTTATATGACCACTATTCAACTTCTGTTCATGTTGGTGAATCTTCTTCTCAACCAATATCGAAGCAAGGGGATCATGTTGAGTTAGAACTTGAAGTGTGCCTTTGGCATCTGGTGATGCTACATTCCAAAAGTTTTTGGCCCAGGCAGATGCAGAGAGTAATGTTGAGAAAATTTCAGAAGTGGATGAATACCTTCGAGCTGAATTGGTTGGTTATCGTGATTCAAAATTCGACCTCTTGGCATGGTGGAAAGCCAATGCTTGTAAGTATAAAGTATTAAGCTTGATCGCATGTGATATATTGGCTGTTCCAGTCTCTACTGTCTCTTCAGAAGCAGCTTTTAGCACCGGGGGTCGAGTATTAGATGCATTCAGGAGCTCTTTATCCTCAAAGATGGCTGAGGCACTCATATGTGCACAAAATTGGCTATCAGTGAAACCACCCAACTGCAATGACTTTGATTATGATAATTTTGATGAGACAAGCTATTGTTATCGGTATATTAATTTGCATTTTCTATTTTCAGTTATTAATGTTTCATTTCATTTTCGTATTAGTTATTACATATTAATTAGGATTTATCTTCTTTCATTTTGTAGAGGTAGATGCAGCTAGGAGGCTAATCTCGAGCCGTGAATATTAATATTGTTCGATGATGAATTTTTGATGTTTGAAGTCATCAAGCTTTAACTTCAATTATTAATATTGTTATTTTTTATGTTTGAATTGTGAAGTTGTGGTGATTGAATTTTAGGGTTTATTGATATTATTACTTGCTATGTCCGATGCAATATGCATATTTTTTTGGAAGCATATTGATATTTTTCTGTAAGCATATTGATATTTTTCTGGAAGCATATTGATATTTTTCTGATGCAAAATGACCATATGCAATGCAAGTGTGAAAAAATAACAGTTTGATTAAAAAGAAACGCAGAAGCCCAGAAAGTTTGATTTAAAAAAAAAGGAAACGAATATGACCATATGGAATGTTTTGTAAAAAGTTTGATTAAGAAAAAAAAATGCAGAAGCACGGGAAAAAGGAGGGTTCTGTTGTGGGCCTAAAAAACACATAAAAAAGATCATATTTTGGGCCCAAAAAACTGTTTCGCCTACAACAAATCTGACTCAAAAATGTTTTTTTTTTTTAAAGCCCGGCGGCCTAAACGGGTTTCCCGGACCCGTTTAGGCGCACCGTTTAACCCGTACCCATTTATACGGATTAAACGAGTTTTTGCCCCGTACCCGTGATGCCTCATTCCCGTGAAATTTAAACGGGCGGGACGAGTTACCCCACGGGCCGCCCCCGCCCGTTGCTCACCCCTACCCCTTACACCCCTCCTCCTTGTAATACCATGTGCTCTCTCCCTTCCATTTTCCCTCTCCCTCATCCACCACACACATGCACACACACATATCCGGACACACACACACATAATTGCACTCAAAATTTTCATAAATTATGTTTTAGCCTCATAAAATTTCAATATTTTCACTTTAGTCCCTATTAAAAAGTCTCATGAAGGGACTAAATTGAAAACATTGAAATTTTTATGAGGCTAAAGGATAATTTCTGAAAATTTTGGGTCCAATTCCGTAATTTTCTCCCCTAATTTTAAATTCGACTCCACTGGGTTTTAGTCTGTAATTTTCACCCCCTCTGATTTTCATTCCTAGCTCCGCCCCTGGACTACTACTTCCATTCTTAATTCTCGGTGCAGCAACAAACACACAAACACTCTTTCTTGCGCTCATCCATCTCATACAACACACATACAACAACCCATACTCTCTCATCCTTCATCCCTCATTTGTCTTATCTTAGCCGGCACACAAACGAGATGGAGAGAGAGAGAACGGGAGCGTTCACAAGAGAGAAAGCGAGATCACCAGAGGTAGAAGAAGAGATCATCAAACTCACATGCAAAACTGTTTTTGGGTTTAGGTGAGGTTTCAAAACAATTTCCCATCTGGTTTCCTGGATTTGCTGAAGTTTTGTGACTTGTTGGTGGCTAAAACTCATAGGTTAGTGAGAGAGAGAGAGAGAGAGAGAAAGAGCTCATGACACTATTTTGATGCATGCATGTCGATTTTGAGATGATTTTTGGTCTCTTTTGGCTCAGAAAACAAGCTTTTAAACTATGCATATCTTATATAAGTGCATGGAGTCTGAATTCTAGAAGATTTGAGCCATAGATTGAAGTTGTATGTGTTGTTTTTCACCTCTACACCTTAGACCAAAAATAGAGCACCTTTTGCATGTTGTTTTCATGGGTTAGAGGTCGAATTTCTTTGTGAAATTTTGTCAGATGATAGTTCACTCTCTGATTCTTAAAACAAGTCTAAGATCACCTTAAACAGAGGTATAGAACTCGAGATATAATTTTTGGAAGTCGGGTCAAAAATTTGGAGAATCTAAAACTTACAGCTAGAGTGAAAGTTTTTGAGTAAGATAAAAACTGAGGAAACAACCTCTTCCGACCTTGAAAATATGTGAATATATAGTACACTCATTAAAATTTAATATGAGTTAAATAACACATCAATTGGAAAGTATAGAAGGAGTTATGATTTTTGAAAATGAGTTATAGTTCTAGAGTAACATCTGGACATAGGTTACTTTTTGTGAATTGGGAATGGTATGCGTCGATTAAATGTTGAAATCATTTTTCCTAGAAACTAGGCTTAATAAAGAGTTCATAGGTTTTGGAATCACCTAATTTTGACACCTAGAACTCCATATATGAATTTTTGAAGTTGAACATTGAAATCAGTAAGTTATATGTTTCAAAACTAGGACTGTTCTTTTCAAGAAAGATTTTGATTAGGTAAATGACCTTGCTTTTCTGGGAATTTTTGGACAGAGTGAAGTAGACGTCTGAAGCTTTAAAACAAGTCATAAAGCATGTTAATTGGCCGAAGGTCTAAAACTCAAATTATAATTTCTCAAACTTTGGATAGGGAATCTGGAAAATTCTGATTCCAGAAACAAACAATGTCCAATTTTCATAAATCTGGGAATGTTTCAGCCATATATTAGCTTGGTGATTATTAATATTTGAAAATCGACTTATCAAGTTTTAATTAGGAACTGAAATCACTCCATTTGAAGTTGTATTGACTAAGATATGATTTTTCCAAGTTCTCAGATAAATTAAAGGCTTGATTTCTGATAAGTCTGAAAATAATCACATAAGTGGATAATTGTGTTAACCTTTAAAGTGAGATTTTTTTTTTTTTTTTTTTTTTTTTTTTGTATAAGATATGAAGGGTTAGATAGCTGAAATAGTATTTGTTCTATAATTAATAGTATTCAGTAAGTCTCGTAGGTATACATTCATAGTCATGAGGGTATAATATTATCAAAAATGACTGATTGATATAAAAGGACAATTATTTTGGGGTGGGTCTAGAGAAAATAAAATCTTAATTATGTTATTAAGATTAGTTTGAATAATGACCTATCTTTATATAAATGTTAATATAGGATGTGATAATTGCCCGAGCTTGAAGGACAAGCAAATTGGTAAGAACCTTGGGGAAGGTATAGTATTTAAAAGATCAACATATAGTAATTCTAATCTCACATTCTTTGTATAACTGTATATGTTTGTTTATACCATATTGGTATGTCTCAGTATGAGGCCAGCACCACTTGTGAGCAATAAAGTATATGGTAATTTGATTATTAATATCCATCAATTAAGTTTTAATTGAGAGAATTTAAATCCGTTCCATATATGGCTTTTTCATAGGTGAATTTGTAAAATACATATAAACACATATAATGTTTTTATGAGCAATAAGGTAAATTTGGCTGGACATGTAAATTTTTATTTTTCTATTGTTAGTTATAAAAAGAAAAGCATCGTTCCGCTAAATTCTCTCCTTTAAAGAATACTAGAGTCGACATTCAAGGTTGATGCTGAAAGTTGGAGCTTCAACGGCAAATGTTGTCACCGAAAGGGTTAGTTTCAGGGGCTTAAAAAAAGTCACCGCTGAATGGATTGCTGAAAGTGTCTCCATTAATGACTTCTAGAGTCATCATTCAAGGCTGTTGTTAAAAGTGAGAGTTTTAGCAGCAACCATAATGCTAAATTTGATACGTAATACTGAATTTTGATGGATAGAAACTATTGTGATAAAGATTAAGATTGGGGCTTTAAAATTAGGTTTGCTATGAAGTAATACTTATAAGGAATACTTATATTAATTTTATATTAAAATAAGACATAAATTTTAAAAGACTATATAATACCCTTATCAATAAAAAAGGTAAAAAGTCTGCAACTCCATTTTCATTCACGTATCTCCTCATCTCCCCGTCTTCATCTCCTATCTCTGGCCAATAATCACATGACATGGTAGATTAATTCAACAAAATAGTTCAAGAAACAAATCAATTACATTTATTTAAACTGAAGGAAAAATAATTAAAAAGGAAAAAAAAGCTGCAAATCTAGGTAGCTCACCACATTTTGGATTACTGGTGAACAACTATGATTTTAGATGATAATAATTTTTATAAGTGATACTCGTTAAAATGACACTGGTTAATCGTGATTTCAGCTGGTTGTATGTGTGTATATATATATTTTATGAGTGACTTTGAGAATTTTGATTATGTTTATACATCATTTATTAAAATCACTTATACATGTATGATTACCGAAAAAAAGTATGAATTCAATAAAGATGCTTGCATTTCCATGATTATATTTGTTACGAACCGGCAAGCCCCAAGATCCCCCCTAATCGTAATCATAGCAGGAGATCCGGCGGCTAGGCGAGATACACGCCTAACGAGATCATTAATGGCATATCCCGGATATCCGCCCCATTAATGGCACGTCCCATTAAGGGCGTATCATCCGATATCCGCCCCATTAATGGCCCCCATTAATGGCGTGCCCGGATATCGCACCAGACACCTCTAGAAATACAGAGGACGGGTAACAAGGTACACACATTCTAACCTAGACTATTTACATACAGTCTCACTGTGCACACACACCACCCCTTTGTCATGTACGGTGATCCCACGCTTTCCCTCCCGGTTATCTCCTCCATAGATATCCGTGCAAGCCTATCCATCCAAGATCAATATACCAGACCTAGGCTGGACATCTGTGTTCTATACCAGAACATTGGCGCCGATCGTGGGGACCATAAATTTCTATCCCCGTGACCACTAATGGCCAACACCAAAAGCCACAGGCAAAGCCAGCGATCGGACCGGCCTAACGATGAAAGCATTTTACCTCCAAATCAACTGTAGGCCGGACCGAGTCAACCGTAGGCTCATGATCAACCTCCACGAGGAAAGACTCCAGAGGGACACGCATCGACACGGAGAGCACATCTCCTTCCATCGACGAATCTTCGCATGAGGGGCCGCCAAGAGTCCAAGCCCTGACGATCCGGCTCCGGACGCTCAGGTACTAGAAACCGACGTCCAAATTTTAAGGAGAACCCAAGAGTCGATGATTCAGAGGTTCGAAAACAAGGAAAAACTAGACCACCTCCAAAGGCAAAAGGATTTTCATGCTTTGGAATTGATGATAGAGGAAAAGCTTGAAAACCTCTTTCAACGCGGAACCCAGAGAAGCCCTCGTAAGGGGAAGGAGGTTGTGCGCCTGGATAGCAGTAGTCCGCGTACCAGCCCAGAATCGAATCGGCGACCCCGCGACAGGAATGAGGGGGAAGCTAGAAAGGAGCGAGAACGCCAGCCGACCCCCAGAAGGAACAAGGAGAGACCTTTGCGGATCCGAGATGCAGAAGACCAAGGCCAAGAAGACCGCCATGACGGTTATAAGGACCACGAAAACCGAGACCGTGATCAGGACTCAGATGAGCTACACGAGGCAACCACGACGCCTCGGACACGAGGATCCCCGCGGCAGTATAAGATGAAGTACTTGGTTGGCGCAGGAGGGACCCCATTCTCTCGAGCAACGGCCACGGCCCCCTACCCGAAGAATTTCGACCTAGCCGATCTCCCCAAGTACGATGGGACCCAGGATCCACGTCACCACCTGGAGATATTTGAAAAGTTGATGTGGGTCAGGTCAATAGAAGGTCTGGTCATCTTAAGGCTCTTCTCGGCCACGTTAACCGGGCCGGCCCACAAATGGTTGAGTTCATTACCCAATAATTCCATTCGGAACTTTGAAGACCTCGGGCGTAAGTTTGAATTGCACTTTGCTACCAAAGAAGAAACAACCAAAATCTCAATTCACGTTGAGTAAAGTAAAGCAAAAGAAAGGTGAGACGTTGCGTAAGTACCGGATCGGTTCGTAGATACGACAATGCAAGCACGATCATTATCCGAAGAGGTCCATGTACATTGCCTCGTCAACGGTCCGGACCCAACGACACGCTTGGCCGACATCGTGCAAGAATCGAGTATATTCATTGACCGAATTCTATACCAAAGCAAAGAAGTACCTAGACGTCGAGCAAATGGAAATTGCCAATGCCGACGAACCTGAGAAGGCTAGCAATTCATCGCCCAAAAGAAGGGATCTGACAGACAAGCACAAGCCGGAACCCCGTAGACGCGGCAGAGAGAGCCGATCCCGACAAGAGAGAACGGACAATAAGGCAAAATACGGCAACTACACCCCCTTGAATGTGCCGCGTTCGCAGCTGTGGAAGGAGGTAGCCTAGACCGAGATGAAAAGGGTGACCAAGCCGAGGCCTCTCAGAAACCGGTTCAATACAGACCGGGGAAAATTCTGCACGTTCCACGACCGTCTTCCGGCCATACCACCGACGAATGTTATGAACTCAGGGATGCTATCGAAAAGTTTGTGAGAGAAGGGAAACTGCGCCAATACGTCATCAAAACTCAAGGCAAAACAAGTAGGCGGAATAGTAGCCGCCGAAGCAGGAGTCCGGCTACGGACGCTCCAGAACCTGAGAAGAAACGGAAAACCGGCCTTCTCGAGGGTTTCCTAGAGACTGATCTCCAGTGCAACGGGATCAGTGGCGGTTTCAGAGGAGGTGGAGATACTATAAGCCAGCGCAAGAAATACCTGTGGGAGGTGCTGACGGTAAAAGATGTACCAAAGTTTAAAGGCACCTCATCGAAACCGAAGCCACCCCCGTTGGTCTTCACGGACGAGGAGCTCAAGGAGGTTATTCCTGGCCATCAAGATGGACTGGTCATCACCGGGATCGTCGTGAATTGCCGTGTCAAACGGATCTTCGTGGACGCGGGAAGTTCGGTCGACATCATAAGCTGGGATGCATACCAGAGGATGCACCTCGATGTTGAAGACCTAAAGCCGTGCAAATCTACCCTAATCGGGTTTAATGGAGAGCGTTCCTTCCCAAAAGGATATATCGACCTCAGATTAACATTGGGAACCAAGGAAGCTTTCAAGTCAGAACGTGTAAAGTTCGTAGTGGCCGACTTCCGCTCTCCTTACAACATTATATTGGGCCGACCCACTATACACAATTGGGACATGCTGGTGTCCATTAAGCACCAGAAATTGAAAATGATCAATGATAAGAATCAGGTGGTTGAAGTGTCCGGAGACCAGAAAGTATCACGGCAATGTTACTTCGAGACTCTCCGTGTTGAGGAGGAAGGACCATCATCCCCGCCGTGGCTCCGAACCAACGAGGTTATGACCGATGTCAGAACTGAGGGGCGGCCCCAGCAGTCGGTTAATATGGTAGAGTTAGACCTCCGTGAACCAGAAAACCCACGCCCAAAGCCGGAAGGGGAGTTGGAGGAACTAATCCTCGGGACGGATCCCTCCATGACAACTAAAGTCGGCAGAGACATGGACGCAGATATAAAAGCGCGATCGATCAAATTCTTAAGACAAAACCAAGACGTCTTCGCGGACGTCACCGAAATACTGTGGATCGACCCACACTTTTGCTGTCACAAGCTCGCCATATGGCCGGGGTCGAAGCCAGTGGCCCAGAAGAGGAGGAATATCTCAGACGACAGGAAGAAAGCCCTTGAGAGTCACATTGAAGAGCTCCTTGCCGCCGGATTCATCAGAGAAGTACAATACACGACTTGGCTCTCGAACGTGGTCATGGTCTTGAAACCGACCGATAAATGGAGGGTGTGCACTGACTACACCAATCTGAATAAAGCATGTCCAAAAGACTCCTATCCTATGCCCAGCATTGATCAACTAGTGGATAACTCGGCCGGGTACCAGTTGCTTTCCTTTATGGATGCCTACTCCGGCTACAATCGATTGCCATGCACCCGGAGGATCAAGAGAAAACCGCCTTTATGACGGACAAGGCTAACTATTGCTACAACGTCATGCCATTCGGATTAAAGAATGTCGGAGCTACATACCAACGAATGATGAATCGCGTCTTTGAGGATCAAATCGGACGTAATGTGGAGGTCTACATAGACGACATGATCGTGAAGTCAAAACAACCGGAGGAGCATATCCGAGACCTAGAGCAGACGTTTGACAAATTAAGACGATACTGAATCAGATTAAACCCGACCGAATGTGCCTTCGGAGTGCCCGCCGGGAAATTCCTGCGTTTTATGCTAACCAATCGAGGGATTGAGGCCAACCCGGACAAATGCAAGGCCGTGCTAGACATGCAAGTCCCCAACTCCAAGAAGGAAGTTTAGCAATTAATAGGTTGCTTGGCGGCCCTGACAAGATTCTTACCGAGATCCGCCGAGAAGGCTTTACCTTTCTTTAAATTATTGAAGAAAGAGACCCAGGGAGGATGGAATACGGATTGTGAAACGGCCTTTGAAGAAATTAAGAGATGTTTGGCAACCCCTCCGGTACTAACGAAGCCGGAACAGGGGGAGACCTTGTTCTTATACCTCTCGTGGGAGATGAAGCGGTAAGCGCCGCCTTGGTAAGAGAAACCGAGGCCGGACGGAGACACCCATCTACTTTGTGAGCAAGGCGTTACAAAACGCTGAGCTCAGATATCAGAAGCTGGAAAAAATGGCGTTCGCATTACTAACAACGGCAAGGCGGCTTCGGCCATACTTCTAGGGACATCGGATAGTAGTCCGGACCAGTCAGCCAATCCGGCAGATTTTGCATAAACCTGATTTGGCAGGGCGAATGACAAGCCGAGGCGATTGAACTGTCCGAATTCGACATCACTTTTGAGGCCCGACAGACGATCAAATCACAAGCACTGGCCGATTTCATCAGGGAATTGACCCCGGTTAAGGCTATCGAGGCATTCTGGAAGGTGTTTGTTGACGGATCTTCCAATCCAAAAGGCAGTGGAGCAGGAGTCATTGTTGAAAGCCCCGAGGGAGTCACTACTGAGCATTCCCTTCAGTTGGAATTCCCGACCTCCAATAACCAGGCCGAGTACGAGGCCCTCTTAGCCGGATTGTCTCAAGCAAAAGAGAGCGGAGCGAGGCGAGTTAAGGTGTTCACCGACTCACAACTCGTCGCCGCACAGATCGATGGCAGCTATCAAGCAAAAGGCCCCCTATTGGACAAGTACTTAAACAGAGCAAAAGAGGTAATGACGGAGTTTGAAGAGGTGATTGTCTCTCATATTCCGAGAGAAGAGAATGCCCGGGCCGACATTCTCTCCAAACTCGCAAGTACCAAAGGTCCTGGGAGTCATAGAACTATCATCCAACAGAATTTGGCCGAGCCCACATGCGTCATGACTATCTCGTCCGCCTCGGACTGGAGAAAACCAATTGAAGATTATCTGGAAAGGGGGATCATCCCAACAGATCCCACGGAAGCAAAGAAACTGATGAGAGAAGCCGCCATCTACACTATGGTCGATGATCAGCTCTATAGGAAAGGAGTGCACTGCCCGATGATGCGATGCCTCGGTGAGTCCGAGGCAAGGTACGTATTGTCCGAGATACATGAGGGATGCAACGGCCAACACATGGGGGGCAAGGCTTTGGCAAGAAAGGCATTACGAGCCGGCTATTATTGGCCCACCATGAAGCATGACGCCATGGAAGCCGCCAAGCGTTGCGACAGTTGCCAGAAACACGCCGGGATCTTATGGCCACCGTCGACGGAGTTAAAAGGGATGCCGGCCCCCTGGCCCTTCTATAAATGGGGAATGAACATTCTGGGACCGTTCAAACCAGCACCTAGACAGCTCAAATGGCTCATTGTCGCCGTAGACTACTTCACCAAATGGATTGAAGCGGAGGCATTGACTACGATCACGTCGTCCCAAATTATGAGATTTGTTCGTCATAACATCTTTGCTCGATTCGGGATACCGTGAAGTCGTCACCAACAATGGAACCCAGTTCACGGACCATAGATTCCAGACCTTAATGTCCAACTTGGACATCCAGCAACACTTCTCCTCCGTCGAGCATCCGCAGTCTAACGGCCAGGCCGAGTCAGCTAATAAGATCATTCTTGACGGATTGAAGAAACGCATGTTAAAGGCCGACTCTAGCTGGACCGAACAACTCCACACGTTGTTCTATGGGGCTACGGGACGAGTGTGCGGTCCTCGACCCAGAAACCCCATTCGGATGACATATGGATGTGAAGCAATGATCCGGTGGAAATCGGGCAGCCATCATGGAGGAAGATCGAGCCGGACAGAAGGACCGGTGTCAAATGACGACGCCCTAAAGACAGGACTGGACCTAATAGATGAGATCCGAGTCACAACTCATTGCCAAGAACTTGCCGCAAGCAGCCTACTCGCGGCAAAATATAATCGGAAGGTTCGACCACGATCCTTCAACCGAGGTAACCTAGTACTTCAGCGGGCCGACATAGGAAACAAGAATTCCCGGGACGGAAAGCTGGCAGCAAATTGGGAAGGTCCATATCATGTTAAAGAAAAACTCGATGCTGGGGCATATGTTCTCGAAACCTTGGCAAGGAAGCCAGTTAAAAGGACATGGAACGCCGATAAGCTAAAGATCTATTATAGCTAGGCCAAGGCTCGGCCCGCGATACCAAGGCTACTGTTCGGTCATTTCTTACTTTCTCTTATGTTTTCTCCAATTGTTTTCCAATTG
Organism: Acacia acuminata; assembly: GCA_019022655.1. Taxonomy (NCBI): domain Eukaryota; kingdom Viridiplantae; phylum Streptophyta; class Magnoliopsida; order Fabales; family Fabaceae; genus Acacia; species Acacia acuminata. The sequence goes on from JAFJYI010000330.1 coordinate 91,653, forward strand.
TTCTTTGCTTTGCATTTGAATAATTCATGACCATTTATACGCTCTTTAGAGCTGCTTTATTTAATGAAGGAATCCCTCAAGGAAAGGCGTCAATGTGCACAATTACTTGCTTAAGCGTGAAACCGAGGCCATTAAGCCCGGTCCAAAACCCGACACCGAGGTACTTACACCCGGTCATTAACTTAAAAACATCTAGATGTATGACACCGGCCGTTGTACTCCGACGTGCATTGGTAAGAGCTCGGCGAAAATGCCATACGTGGCCTTCGCGAAATTGACGTGTCAACGCTCGCCCGATTTAAGAAAGCAGGCTGTCATTCCGACCTTGATCAAGTCAAAATGTCAGATTTGAGGTAATAGACACCTCGGTCGACATGTGACGGCCTCGCCCTTAATTCGGTTCCTATCAAATTTTCCGACTAGTCAAGCCGGAATGAGGCAGTGCGGTTAAGTTAACACCCCCAGAGGTTAAGACGTACAACCCTGTCCCACACTCCCACACCTCAGTGTTGGTCGAGTAAACGACTCGTATCTGATACAGTCAATAAATTTCAACTATGGAATTTATAAAATGGCAGAAGGGTGAAGAAATAATTCATCCATAAGTCATAAAAATATTCACAAATAGTTACACAACGGCACAAATGCCGGAAACCTTCAAAATAAAGGGGCACAGACGCCCATTAAAGACCGAAGTCAAACTTAACTAGACGGGTCGGCCTCATGAGAGCCTTTGGATGCCTCGCTCTCCGCATCCGACTCTCCTCCCTCTTCTTCGGATCGGGACGGATTGGCGGAAGGAGGTTGATACGGAACTAAGACTCCGTCCTCAACAAAGGCGCGAAAGTCATAGCCGTCCAGGTTAAGCTTCATCGTCGGATTCAGGAATTGGATCTGCTCCAGGGCATTGTCAAAGTAATCGGCGGTCATCGATTTAAGAGTTCGTCGGACTCAAGGACGCCATCGCGCTACGGCGAGGGCCTCCTCGGCGTTGTAACCTTAGAAGACAGCGTATCACGCCGTTTCTCGAAGGGTTCTCACCGCTTCCATACTCTCGCCCGGCGCTTTTCGGGGCCCGGACACACTCGAGGCCGACTTCTCCGCCCCTTCTTCCCGCGTTCGTTGCAGATCTTTTTCCATCTTCACAACCGCGGCCTTAGAAGCATCCCGCTCAAGCCGGGCGGCATCCCGCTCCTCCTCCATAATGTGCAGTTTGGCCTCAGCATCGGCCAAAGCCTTTTTCGTGGACGCCGCCTCCTCCAGCCTTTGCGCCGGGCCGCCACCTCTCCCCGAGATGCTTTCGACGTCTATTCTCTCAGATCCGCCAAAGTATACTTCTCCCTCACAATAACGTAAGCTTGCAAAGAACCCAACAGATTTACACAAGTACCGCTCCCGCCGCATGCACCTCCTCGCGCTAGGCGGGGACAAGGCCGGCTCTCCATAAATTCCGAGGGGGGAGGAACGCGACGTCCAGCTCATCGGTCACCCCCTTGTCCCATATGAAACTGCGAGGAAGCACTGAAGAAGGACGTGAGGGCCCGGTTGAAGGAGGGGGAGGAGGCGGAGTTGGCAAAGACGCCGGAAGAACCGATGCCGAAGGAGTGGTCGCGACCACCGTAGATGCAGTTTCACCTGCCGAGACAGCAACTTGTTTCCCTTTAGAAGTATCAGAAACAACTGCCTGAGGTGATCCGGAGGGTACGGATGGAGCCGACTCTTCGACGCCTGAAACCTTAGCCTTCTTAGTCACAACAGAGGCATTAGCCTCGGGCACAACAGTTTTGACAGGGACGGCCCGTTTCCGAGACCGACCATTCGGAGATGCCGCGGCCGGATTCACTTTCTTCAAGTAACCGGGAAGGGCCTTCATGTCTTGAGCCGAAAAGGACAGTAAAGGGAAATCGGGAATAAACACAAAGTACTCCAACAATATACAAAACATGACCAAAAGAATAAGGAACATGGCAAATAAGGGACTCCTACAAGTAGAGGGGATTGGCCTAGATCCCTCCCCGGATATGAAAAAGGCTGCACTCTGGATGTCATACTTCTCCACGTAGGCGTCCAACCTAGGGACGTGAGGGGCCATCTCGGGCAGGAGGTCATCTTACGAAATCTGGAAGGATGAGGGGGTGGCTTTGTGGTGACTCTCCATCCAATATAAAGGGAAACGCCACTCCACGTCGGCATCCTCAGCCTCCTTTAAAAACCAAGTCGGCTTACCAGGCATGGCGACAACCTTGAAAAACGCGTTCTTAAACCGCTTAAATGAATCGGAGAAGGGCTTCATGAGTTTCCGATCGGGATTAACGCGGAGAGACACCAACCCTTTTAACTTGTCACCTTCCTTGGGAGAGCCAGGGGTAAAGGGGGCCGAAGTAGTAGAAGAAAAGATTGGTCGAGCAAGGAATCGGAACCGGGTAGGAGCGATATAGTTGCTCAAACGCTACAAGGTATGCCTACCCGTTCGGATGAAGTTGAGACGGGGCAAGTCTCAGATGCATCAGGGCCATCATTTGGAAATGGGTGAAAGGGAAGCAAACACCGACCCGAGTAAGATAATCCGGTAAAAATAAAAGAAATTGGGATTGCCTATTTCCCGTTCAAAGACAAACAGCTCGTCGGCCTCTGGGCGGCGTAGGATGCACCCCTCCATGGCGGGTAGATCCAAACAGGCAATGTCCGTATCTAACATCAAGGACCGGGTCTTCAAGACCTCATGGGACACCTAGGGATACCTACGACACAGGGCCTCGGGTGGACTAGAAGAGTCCGATGCCTCAGCCTCGGCCTTTTTCTTGGAAGGCAGAGATTTCGGAGCCATTAACCTATATGCAACATAAAATGAAATTAGCAGAGTTGGAAATACCTGGTAAAAGAATGTTAGAAGGCAAAACAGACGGCGGACTCGGACGAAAGGGCACGCCAGAAGAGGTGCCCGAAGGATGCCGATGCCGGCAAGAACCAAGAACCAAGGAAGCTCTGGAGTCTTCGCCGCGCTCAATGTGGAATGAACCCTCGGCCAAGCAGTCCCAGCAGAGGCCGAGATAATCATCAAGATAGGGGTCCAAGCTCGCAGAGGGTGGACCTCACAAAAGTTGAGCGGTTGGGCCAACAAGGCCGGAGACCGGAGCCGACAAAGGAACCAACCCCTACTGTAAAGATGATAAGGTAGGAACGTTGTATGCAGGAGCTCGGACAGAAGAGGGCGACAGAGCTCTAGCAAGTACGGGTTGGGGCCCGATTCGTCCTGAAGAACCATTCCCGCCTCGGAGTAAAGGGGCTGACCTCTCCGCTTCCGGAAGCTCAGTTCCAAGAACCCAATAAGAAGCTCGTGGGTAACGAGTACGAAGAAACTCCTCTTCCTCAGGGGTGAGCGTTGATCTGGGTTTAGGGAAATGCCTATTTCTATCCATCAGAAAAGGAACTAGAACCTAAGAACTAAAGGCTTTACGTCGAAAGAGAGGCGCGTATGTGTCAAAAGCAACAAAACCCAGAAAATGGTCTCAAAGGGGTACTCAGAAAACCAGAAAGAAAAAGGAGTGGGAAATGTAGATAAGAGACCAGAGGATATATAAATGGTACGAAGCACACCGTAAAAGAGTAAAGAGAAGGACGGAAAATACCTGCGTGAGTAAGAAGAAGGAGACTTGAACAAAGGAAATGGAGAACAATGGAGTTTTGGCAGAAGAAACTCGGAGCAAGTTCACAAAGAAAGTCGTAGCGGGAAATAATGAAATACGCAAACACGAAGCAAATACTTCATATAAGGAAAAGGAGAGGGAACGCGGGGCAGTTCGGTCTTTGAACACAAACACGATGGGAAATGCACGAATGACGTAGGAGCATTAAATGTGCACGCAAATTGGCACTCGGAGGGGCACGACGGCTACAGACCCTTTCCAATCAGGACAAGCCAGGTGTAAAGCAGCAATGATGGCGCATATGGAGAGAAGACCAAACGACTTACCCACGAGCAGGGGACTAACCACGTAAATCCGAGGCCGCTCACTACGCCCCGGTCAGGCATGACCCAGGGCACCACATAGACTGTCATAACAGGGATAAGCCGCGGCGCCAGAAGCCGAGTTGGCTGAAGCAAAGGCCCCGGTCACAAACCGGACCAGGGGAATCATACACCTCGGCCGCCCAGAAGCCTGAACAGCCGAGCTGGGGGGCAACTGTTACGGACCGGCCCAAAAGCCCCAAGTCCATAGCACGGCCCAAGCGGAGCCAGGAGGCCTAATCCGCTAATCATAGCAAGAGAGCCGGAAATCTCGGCTAGGCAAGATCCCCCCTATCGTAACGGCCTACCGAGATACACGTCTCATTAATGGCATATCCCGGATATCCGCCCCATTAATGGCACGTCCCATTAAGGGCGTATCATCCGATATCCGCCCCATTAATGGCCCGCCATTAATGGCGTGCCCCGGATATCGCACCAGACACCTCTATAAATACAGAGAACGGGTAGCAAGGTGCACACATTCTAACCTAGACTATTTACATCCAGTCTCACTGTGCACACACACCACCCCTTTGTCGTGTACGGTGATCCCACGCTCCCACGCTCTCCTGGTTATCTTCTCCATAGATATCCAGGCAAGCCTATCCATCCAAGATCAATATACCAGCCCCTAGGTGGACATCCGTGTTCTATACCGTAACAATATTTTAGTCCTATACTTTTGATAAATCCCTTATCAGGCCTGCTTAGGAATTTTTTAATATTGTTAAAAGACCATTATACCCTATGTAGTTAAAAAGAAAATTTGATTTCCAATATCGGGATTCACTTATTTTTTTAAAATGAGGAGAGGGATGAACATGTATAAGAGAAAAGGATGAAGTGGCAATGAGTGATTTTTTTAAACTTGCCTTTGAATCTCATAAGGAGAGAGTGTATCGTATTCGGGATTTCAGCCGTGCGGCTTCAATGGAAACAAATGCATTGAAACGCTTATTTCCTTTTACAATGTGCTCCTCTCACCATGTTGAATTTAGAAACACAAAAGGTGTGGCAATGGAACACGGACAACTAATAGGGGCTTCTGATTATGTCCATCAGGAGAAAAGAGAGAGCGGCAATGCAGAAAGAATGAGAGAAAGGAAGGAAGTTTAACCTAGCCTCTCAAAATTAATCATATTTTCAATAATGAATTGATCATTTCTAATCTCTGTTTCTTATATTAGCTTTCCTTCTGATTTATCTATCCCTCCTTGTAGGAGCGGATCCAAAAATTTGCGAAGGTTTTTTTTTTTTTTTTTTTAAGGAAATTTTTAAATGCATTAAAAAAACAAAAGAATATAAACAAGAAAAGAAAAGAATATCAAAAAAAAATATTCATGAAATCAAGTGAATACTGATGATGTAATAAGAGAGGCAGTTATTTTACAAACCTATCATTTCGAAAAGCAAGGCTAAGTGCTGTTCAAAATGCAGCTACATAAATTACAATAAAAGGTAGGCACTCAATAAGTTCAAGTACATATATTTAAATAATAATAGTATATTATAATAAAAATAATTCCAATATCATCCTTCTAGGCCTTATTTTTTAGAATTCCATCATAATTGTCTCGATTATCAATGCTATCAAGTACATTTTTTTTTTTTTCAATATAAGGTACTAAACAATCATTCAACTATTTATCCCCCATCCAATTACGAAGTGTAGTCTTAATGTTTAAAGGTGGGCACTTAATTTAAAAGTGGACAATCATTCAAACGTGTATTAATTTAGGGGGAATCCCCAATTCCCTAATCCAAGGGTGGGCACTTGCCCCCCTAATCATATATGTGGATCTGCCCTTGTCTCCTTATCTACTTTGTTGCTCCAAGGAGGTGGGGAAGAGATCTCACAATTAGTTCTTATGGAGAGAGAGATTCAAAGATGAAACTCAGAAATGAAGAGATGTCTAGGATGGTTCTTGAAGGAGATGACATGAGACAAATGGAGGAGAATGGCCCGGCCAGGTGTAGGTAGAGAGAAGAAGAAAAGGGCACATAGGTAAAATCACCAAATTCATAAATCCCTAATAAGGCCTCATGGTGGCTTGCTTAGGAATTTCTAAAAAATTTAGGCCTAAAATTGGATTTTGGTATATCAACCGGATTTAATCGAAATTTTTCCTAATTATTATTACAAATGATTTAATAAATGACATGAATGTTTAAATATTAATTTTCTTTTGCAATTGTTATTATTTAAATTAATTTTAAATAATGGGCAAAGTAACATTTAAAATAATATTATTTGAACTACTTCAATTGAAAAATAATAGGCAAAACATGTGGAGGGAATATTTGAAGAGAGAAGTTTAAAGATGGGATGAGGGAAATAATATTTAAAACAATATTATTTGAATTCCTTTGTTGAAAATTAATAGATAAAATATATGGAGGGAGAAGTTTTGAGATGAGAAGGTAAATTGAAGAAATTCCTGTTGCGGTAGTTTGAACAAGTAGTGAAGTGACCCGATTAATTATCTAACAAATGGCTCATCACGAGTTTGAAAAATTGAGAATTTTACACTTGCCCGGTCGACCATATTGTGATTGCATGAAGGTGCTACGGTCGAGCATTTTTATAGCGACACTTTCTCCAGGCTATCTAAGCCAACTTCACCGTGGTGAAGGTTCCCTCCCCAATTGTCCTCCCGATTTTGTACTTCCTCACCTTCCTCACTAACATGGCTGCCTCTTTCTCTACCCTGTTTCTATGTTTTTCCTTCTCTTCTTACTCCACCAGTCTTAAATGTATTTGGTTTGGAGGAAGGGGAGGGGATGAGAGAGGAGAGTAGTCATAACTGACTAACCATTTTACCTAATGCTTTTATTATTATGGATTGTTTAAATTAATTTATTCTTAAATTTAAATTAAATTAATACATTAATATTGTAATATGTGTATAAAATGATACTTTTATCCATAGCTAATATAATAAATATTTAAAAAATATTAAATCAACAAAATTTTCCTTTTATCCATAAACTATTTCGCTTTGCCCATTGATTCACACCAACAACAACAACAACAAATCCATCTCTGCCATCACGATCAATGAACGATGAAGTTATGAATTATTGGGATTAGGATTATTTAACACATCAATGCAAAAAGGATTTAAAAAGGGAGTGGAGATTTGCCCTTATATGTTAGTGCATAACTTTTTATATTTCTATGCTATACAAATTAACTTATATCTTAATTTAAATTACATAATTTATTAAATCCACTCTCCCTAACATAATTAAGTTGATTGATAGTGAAATAATAATAATTTATTAATTGTCTAATATTTCCCTATTATGCCTTAAAACATTTAAGACATATATTTAACAAATACTCCATCTAATCTTTATTATAACGAACCAACTAGCAATTGTGTTCTGTCATTTTTAAGCCATTTTCTTGTTTCCAAAGCGCATTAATTATTTTTTTCAATATATGCCCATAATAAATAATGGTAATGACTGAGAGTAATAATTAATATAATATTAGAGTTTAGTGCAATAAGTAGGGGTAATATTGGAAGTTACTTAAAATTTTAGGATAACTTTATTGATTTTAACTAATTTTATTGGTTTATGAGAATTGTTAGTTAGTACTTTATAACGAGGAGGGAGTATCAAGGAGGTTTGTGTGGCCTGGACCAAGTGGTCCCCACTAGTGCTTCTCTTTTATCTTCTAGCAGCACAACACAGTCAGTCTTGCAGTCCCTTCTCCTTTCCTCTGCGAACATCACTGCGTATGTGTGTGGCAGACTGACAATGACCTCGACCACTGTGGTCGTGTGGACTATAGCCTATGAAGCATGGACACTCCTATTTTTTAAAAATATGCGTGACTTTGAATATTACTAAATTGATGATGAATTTTCCTTTTGTATATATTTTTTTTTTTTAAAAAAAAAAAAGAGGTATTGCTTTTATGATGAGGCCAAATCTATGATGAGCTAGAACTAGAGGCCAGGATTTTACGGAATAAGATGAAAATAATTGAACATGAATGTAAATTATAATATATATATTTAATATCAAAATGTGTCCTAACATATTGGAATTTAGATTTTTTTTTTTTTTTTAGGATTAACGTGTCGAAGTATTGTGTCGTATCTCATGTCCCGTGTCGGTGTTGGTGCAAGATAAATTGTAGCTAGTTGATCTCACCAGCGTCCCTCCCTCGTTTTCCTTTTGTCTCTCTTGCGGTTGCCCATGGCTGCTTCATTTGAAAAATGTGACTTTGTGAGCAATTAACTTAAGCAGCCATATTCGATTTAAGATTTAATCTAATTCGAAAACTGTGAGCAATATCTTCAAGCTACTTTGTCTTTGCGATTTTAAGATCCATTAACATTTTTTTCCAAGTCTTAATTGCGCTTTTTTAAATAAATTGTTTCTGCTCCTAACCCCTTGCGTAGGCGGCCACGGAACCTCGACAGCAAGCACAGCTTGATTGGAATGAGCAACAAGAACCACAATCAACAGGAAGAAGGATGTGTATCATTGGAATATGAAGTGTTCATCAGGGTAAATTAGTCAAAAATTTCAGCTCCCCTCCAAAACCCCTATTTGGGGGAACCAAAATAAGGGGAGGGAAGGGAATGAGAGCCAAAATTTTAGCTTGTAATACCCTAAAATTCTCACTTATTATAAATGTCATATTTTGACAAATAAAACATATTAGAGATAGGCGAATATATGGTCTCAAACTTTAGAAGCTTTTTGACTATTATTTTAAGTGATTTCTTCTTGAAATTAAATAAGCTAAAGACCAAATATTCTAATTTCTTTTAAGGATCATAAAACACCGTAAGATTATCATCATTAAGCATAGTCTTACTTTAATCATGAGAGACAATTAAAATGACATGGAAATACTTATTCCAATAAAATAAAATTATCAACAACTAATGGGAAATTAAATTTGTAAACATTAAAATATTTAAGTTAATTTTTGTAATTAATTAATAATTAAATTAAAAAGGCATAATTAAGAAATGTATGAGATTAATTAGTGATCAAAGGCTAATAAAAACCCAAGATTAGCATAAAGATAATTCCTAATGATCATAATTAATATAGTAACCTATCAATTAAGCCTTATAACATCTAAAAACACTATCTTAGAGAATTTAGCCAAGATTAATTAAACCTTCCCTATTTTAAATATATGGTGGAAATTCTCTTTTAAAGAGGCAAGATAATTGCACCAATTTTAAATCCTAAGAGCACATAATATATGAACAAAGATCATCAAAAGTAATAGAATTTTTCCAACACAAATTAAAGACTTGGATTAAATCTAATAAAGCTAAATCCTAAGGCCCTAATTAAGTATCATAAAGTGTAATCATTGTGAAGTAAAAATTAACCAATGAGAGAATTCTTTCTAGATGAGTATGAAGTAATTAAAACACAAAAATTTGAAGAGAAAAGAGGGAAGTACACGGTTTTTACACCAAAAAAACTGAATAAAGAAACTGAAGTAATTAATTAAAAGAATTACTCAAGATAATTAAGCACATGCAAGTCTTAATCATGAAGAAAAATTATGTACTTCCCATAAATGCTATTAATGACAATAGAAGACTTTAGAGGCTTTAATGCTCTTAATAAGTTGGAAGAGGATAAATTGGAAAGAGAAAAAGAGTTGTGAGTGTGTGTGTAGTGTGTGAGTGTTGTGAGCCTAGTGGAAGAGAGAGAAAAGTGTGTAATTAATTGAGTTGTGAGTTAAAAACCACTGGGATTAATTCAAGACACAAGTAAATAAGAATCTATACAAAATAAATTGTATCCTGAGATACGTTAATCATAGATCAAATATAAGGATTTATTATGAACAAGCATATTTTAAGCTTGGAATAGGTTATCTCCAAAATCATTTTCTCAACTTTTGGAATTAATCTTAAAATGATTAAAAGGTTAGTTAAGACCTCTAAAGAAGCCATAATTTTGAGATTAGTGGATTGAAGAAGAAAACTTTTATAAACTACCATTTTGCAACTAGCTACATAAGCACTTGGTATAACTATAAATTGGAGCAATTAACTAGAAGACTAGGGGGAAGGGGACGGTTTTGAAGAAGAAAAGGAGAGGAAGGAAAAGAAAATAGGCTTAATCCAATGCAATTTGAAATCCACCAATAGGAAAAAATCAAGAGAAATGCTTTTAAATTAAATTGAAACTTCTTCATTAAGTATGGGTCCAATGGTTAAGATTAAAACTTCTTAACTAAGTTTAGATCCTTTGGCTCAAAAGCAAGAAGAGGCAAGTTCCATTTAACTATCAAAATGCCACACCAATTTACTATAAATAGGAGCTTAGGTTCTTCATAATTTTCACACCAAAACTCAACCAAAGTAGATGAGTTCAGAGAAGCAAGAGTAGAGAGAAAGTCATAACAAGAAGGAGTAGCAAGGTTCTCCAAGGGTAAGTTCTCTAGTTCTTAAGTTATAGCTCTTTAGTTTATGGCTTAAATGTTGTTTTGATCTTTAAATCTTCCAATATATTTTTATTATCATGTTTTATGGTTAAAAGTGATTTTAATTTTAAAAATTGATGAAGAAGGTGTTATAGCAAAATTTTTGGAAGATTAGGATCAAAGTAGCAAAACTCGGCGAAATTTTATCGGTTAGTGATTCCTGAAGTCGGGGTAAAACGCCAGTATTTTAAGTTGAAGATGAGGTTCTAAAATTCTGAAAAATTCATGGATAAAGTAGACATATAGGGATTTTCAAATATACCTAGAATATATTATTTTGAGCTCTGTACAGTGAAATAAAAATTCTCAAATTTGGGCTACGAATTTCTGGAAAATTCTGGGCAGACTTAAGAAACCTTAAACCTGGGAATGACTCAGGGATTCTGGGAAAAAATGAGTATTTTTCATTGAAAATAGACATCCTAAGGATTCCATGAAATTTTACGGATCCTCATTTCGATTTTTGTAGAATTAATTATGATTTTTCAAAGTTAGGCGAAAAAGCTGCCCGAAATGCTGAAACCAGCGTTTTTCACGCAATTAGGGGTTATAATTAGAATAACAAATCCATTAGGGGTAAAAAGTTCAATAGTGGCTATAATATCTCTAAAGATATTATTTATGATATAATAATGCGATGATAATATTATAGGCTATTCGAGAACACATATTGACAGACAGTACGTACCGCTATCTACACAGACTAAGGTACGCTCGCGACGTATTGTTACACTAACTCTGATGCTTATAGTATGATTATATATGATAGTTGTATTCATAAACTAAGATGTTGTCTTAGTTCATTACTACACATTCAGTTTTACACGGGTTATAGTATTGTTAATATCGTGAGTTGTAACGCCCCAAATTTCATACTTCAAAATGTGTCGGTTGACACTTAGTTTTAGAAAACTTAACAGAGTTTGAGGTGCTACCACTCAGAGTAATGCAGAAACGGAGAGCATGCACTAACGTTTGGACGATGAGTGACTTATACAAAATGCCTAGGCATATGCTGATGCCTTGACATATGCTGATATATTAAAATTTTCCCGGAGGATTATTCGTGTGATACAACAATACAGAGCTTTGTATAATTACAAATATTAAATGGTAACTATACAACCTTAAACCAAGCCTTAGGTAGAATTGGGGCAATGAACCTAACTCAGTCAATCAAACAATTTGACCAGGGTGGTGTCTAGTGGAAGTCTCCCCGAATTCACGGCGACTCACTGACTGAACCACATAGACGAACCCTTTCTAGACACCAAATAGGTTGAAGTAACCTTATTAGATTCATGCCAGAAGGTAGGCTCTGTTAAACTTATTCCGGCATTTTCTTCGACCGGTGCCTCTTCACGGCTCCGTCCATATGTTCCCCTCTACAGCTCTATCTGCCGGTGCCTTCTCTGTTCTAGGTTCCTTTCCTGAACTTTAGTCAAATCGAGATTTAATCAGATTGAATCTCGTGTAATGTGATTAACCTCTATAGCAGATATAACAATATATGACAGAGATATTCATGACATTACAAAGCAATAATCAACACATAAGCACATAGCAGATGTAAGATTAATATATTAACAAAGTACATATCACATGTAAAGTTATCTATACAATTCACTTGTATAGTTATCCGCACCTCACCGTGCCACGATGGCCTATCGTGTCCTCGCGCTAGGAAAACTCCAACGGTATTATCAAAACCATAACCCGTGTATAAATCTGAATGTATAAAAATGGTGATCTAAGCCCCATAAACTTAGTCACAGTGCATGACCCAAGACCTAGTCTTGTCCATCACTTCATGAATCAATCAATCATATATGATCATACAAGATATAGGCGATTAAAGTTACTAGTACGCGAACATACCTGAGTCGGGGATAGCGGTATGTACGTCGGTCGGTATATGTTCACGGGTTGCCTATAATAGTAATATCGCATTATTAATCCATAAATAATATCATAAGATATATTTTACCCACCAATGACCTTTTTACCCCTGGTGGATTTATTTCTCCTTTTATTTCTTAATTTTTGTAGAAAAACGCTGATTCTGCATTTAGGACAGATTTCTCATCTATCTTTGAAACATCATAATTAATTCTAGAAAAATCAAAACGAGGATCCGTAAAATTTCCCGGAATCCTTAAGATGTCTAATTTTGATAACAAATAATGGTCTTCACCCAGAATTTGTGAATCATTCCCAGTATTTACGTTTTTATATTCTGCCCAGAAAAATTTCCAGAAAACGTAGCCTAACTTGCAGAATTTCTATCTCACTGTACAGAGCTCAAAATAATTCATTCTTGGTATTTTTGAAAATTCATATATGTCTAATTTAACCATGAATTTTCTCAGAATTTTAGAACCTCATCTTCAACATAAAATACTGGCGTTCTTACCCTTGACTTCAGGAATTGCTAACCGACAAAATTTCGCCAGAGCTTCGCTACTTTGATCCTAATCTTCCAATAATTTTGCTATATTACTTTCTCCGTCCATTTTTCGAAATCAAACCATATTTAACCATAAAAACATGATAACAAAATTATATTGGAAGATTAAAGATCAAAACAACATTTAGACTATGAACTTAAACTAGAACTTCAAGAACTACAAAAGCTAAAGACTAGACACTAAAAGCTTGCTTACCTCTTGAAGAACTTCCTCCTCCTTCTTGCTTCCCACTATAATTTTCTCTCTACTCTTTTTTCTCTTAAACTCATCTACTTTGGTTGAGTTTGGTGTGAATTTTATGAAGACCCAAGGTGCCTATTTATAGTAAAAGGTCATGGCACTTTGGTAATTCTTTCAAACCTACCTCTTCTTCAATTGGAGCCATGGGATCTAAACTTAGTTAAGAAGTTTTAATCTTAACCATTGGATCCATACTTAATGAAGAAGTTTTAATTTAATTTAAAAAGCATTTCTCTTTATTTTTCCTATTGGTGGATTTCAAATTAAGATTGATTTAAACTTACTTATTTCTTATAGTTTATTCAAGTTTTCCTCTTTAATACTCTAATCTCAAAAATCATGTCTTCATTAGAAGTCTTTACTAGCCCTTTAATTATTTTAAGATTAACCACAAAAGTTTGGGAAAAGATTTTGAAGACAATCTATCCCAAGCTTAAAATATGCTTGTTCATAATAAATCCTTATATTTGATCTATGATTAACGTATCTCAAGATACAATTTATTTTGTATAGCTTCTCATTTACGTGTCTTGAATTAATCCCAATGGTTTTTAACTCACAACTCAATGAAAGTACACATTTCTCTCTCTCCTATGCTAGACACACAACACTCGCAACACACACACACACTTTTCTCTCTCCTATACTAGGCACACAACACTCACACACTTTATACTAGGCACACAACTCTCCCTCTCTCCTTCATCAATTTTCAATTAATGAACTCATGTGAACCCATGTGCATCCATTAATGCATTCTATTCTCTTCCATTTTTATTAATTGAATCTTATCCCTTGCATTAACCATGCACTAATGTAACTATAACAACTTAGTTTATTAAATAATCATTTATCCCCTCATCTTGATCTCTAGCCATTGGATTGATTTGTGTTTGTTTAACATAAATCCTTACCATTAATCTATGGCTTAATTATCCTATTGGTCCATTTAATTTTATGAGGATTTAGATCATTTCTTTGATTTCTTATTGGCTAATTCAATTACAAGAGGATTAAGGTTAATTATAGGATTAATTAGGACCATTGGATTCAATTGTGTTTGTTTAAATCCAATCTTCACCCTTAATTGCATTTGCTATTAGCCATTTGATTTATTAACTAATCATGAAAATTAGTGCTTAATTAGGCAAGTATTATTTCACCCTTATTGGCTTAATTATGTTTAAGTATAATTAGCCCTCTTTTGATGATCCTAATTTTCCTTTAATTTGTTTAAGTGCTTTCATAGCATTTTCTTGCTTATCTTGATTAAACAAGAATTAGGTTCTAATATGATAATCTTGTTGTATTTTATGATCCCTAAATATAATCTTAAAATTAGCCCTTGATTAATTTAATTTCAAGGGAAAAATTGCCCAAAAATTATAATAACAAATTTCAAATTTTTGACACAAACAATATCGGACAACTGAATATCTCTTACCCTCAAAACAGAGTAATTAGGAGAACTTAGTCCTTCCACATTTTCACCCTCGGATTGCTTCTTTCTCCTCTCAGATTTCACCTTCTTTTTAATTATCCGACGGGACATAATAACGAGTATAATAACGGTCAAAAAGAAAGACAAAATAATCAAAAGTGTGACAACACCAAAACCTTTGGAAACACCCAGTACTGCATATAAGCCCGTCCCAAATGCTATGATCATGAATCCCAATGCCGCTATGGTTAACCAATAATATCTAATTACCAGCTGTTGAGAAACCTCCTCGTACAGTTTACCAAGTCCAACTTTATTTAGCGCCATCGAAAAATATATTAGAACAACAACAGAAGTAGAGAGAACGAATGAGAGAGAGTCAGTGATAACAAATGCTATGAAAGCTGCATTATACTTTAATATGGGAGAACCCTTGTCTTGATTCAGTCCCCCAGGCAACGTAAATCCTGCTGTAAATGTTACTGTTGCAATTAAAATCGCCACTACAGAGAGATATTTTTCTGCTATTTCAGATACGTTAGATTCACCAACTACAGGATAATTTCTCTTCTCTTGTTCCTTCTCTCTCTTTTCATCAACTGCAGGATCATGTCTATTCTCTTGTTCCTTCTCTCTAAGGTGCTTATCCAGAACTCGTCCACCTAACGTTGCTCCAATACCTTGCAGTTTCCCAAATAATTTGTTCTGCAACATGCAACATATAAACCTCTTTCATTTTTAACGAGATTCAGCCTATGCATGTGGAATGATGAATTACTTGCATTCACTTACACCGTTAATGACCAATGTAATTACGTAGACAATTACGCCTGATCAAACTAGTACAATACCTATTTAAAGATGCCACGGACTTAACTAAAACAACATGAAAACAAATAGCTCATTCTCCTATCTTACAAAGCTTTAAAAAGAACTTCATATGTATATGCGTGTGTGTATGCTTGATTATAAAGGCACTCTCCATTTAGACTGTCATAGATGAAAATTTAGATCAAACAAATATAATATTCATGAATATTCTAAATTATTTTGTTCACAATGACTTAAACTCACGGCACGCATACCTAATTGTCTTTTACTCTCTCAATCTGTACAACATAAATACTTCTCTTGTTATCAGTAGCAATAGACAGTTTATAGAATGGTATTTAGGAAAAGGGGAATGAGTGCATGCAAATGTTTGCAATATCAAAATAAATGTAGTCAATAAATTCATATATATTTGTGTATTTGTGTGTGCGTAATAAATTTTTCAAAATTTTTAGTAACAAGATGATGTTACGTGTTACCTCAAAAAAAGCAGACTCTCGAGTCATATTATCAGCAACATCGAGAGGATTCTGGCCGTATTTATTGCATGCCATCGTGTCCACTACTCCTCGGAATTGTGGTTCCAGAAGAACATGGCTTTTATTATTATTCCATTTGGGAGCAATACGGGAAATGTAGTGAAGAGGTGTGTTTCCATCATTATCTTTCTCAGTACACAAGTTCCTCATTAGTGGTGCATTTTCCAGAATCTCTTTTTCTTTAGAAGGGATACCAAGGAAATAGCTTGCTCTATCCATTGTAGTGTAGTGAAGAGCATTGCTGCCCTTGTCATCCACCAATTCGCAACAATCTGCACAATATTCTAATATTATTTTCATTCCACTCACATTTCCACCAAGTGCTGCGAGATGAAGAGCCGTCCTTCCCTTGTTATCTCTCATATATGCCGTCCTTCTATCTTTACTTACCAACAACTCTACTATTTCTGAACATCCAACAATTGCTGCCAAGTGAAGTGGCACCCATCCATTTTTGTCTGCTTGTTTTGCTAATAATAAGTTTCTTGCCAACAACTTTGACACTTTTTCTGTAATAGGTAAGATCAAATTAAACGCCATCCAACTCATACAAAAACTAAATGCCTTCTCACATGGACAGTACTTTGAAGTGCTAATTTAAAACACAACTATCACACCTTAATTTGGATAGAAGTTTTATCCAATGATGGAAACAGCCCTTCTTTTAAATTATTTCAAAGTGTTTATATGAGTTGTTCTATCAATTTTTTTAAAAAAATTATTATAGGCATGCAACAATATTGTCATTATTGTTTAATACCAAGGAAATTAGACATATAGGATATACAAATCAAACGTTAATGATTATGAATGACAAATTGCAAAATTAGTGTAATACCCAAAATTTGTATTTATCTTAAATACAATATTTTGATACATAAAGCCTATTTAAAATAGGTGAATATGTGGTCTCAAATTTTGAGATGTGTTTATTCTATTTTCTAGGTAATTTTTCCTTAGGATTAGAATAACCAATGATTTATTAAGAGACTAAATTTACTAATACCCTATAATTAATATTTAGTTTATATTTAGATTCACAAAAGGCCATAAAGAATTATCAAAACACTTGAGACAATTAAGGGCCAATTACTAATAATTAATGAGCAATTAAAAATACACTAATGGGATATCTAGATAATTCTTTATAATTAATATTAATAGTCATTAATTAGAGGTGTATTAGACTAATTAAAGTTATATTGGGATAATTAAGAGACAAAAAACCAATAAGAGGTTAGGATTAGCACTAAATGAGTTATTAACAATCATCAACTACTCTAAGAACCACTAATGCAATAATCAAGAGGCAATTAAGCTCTAGATTAAGATGTTAATTAAACTCTAATCAAGCTTTGAAAAATCAACAATTGCAACTAAAATCTAAGGGTCAAGATTTAACCTCATAAAGTTAATCTAAGGGCTTAAATAAATAAGAAGCTTAATCCTTGTAAAAGATAAAAGAACCAATAGGAAGAGATTAAATTCATAATATCTAGATATTAATAAAACTAACCACATGGGGGAAATTTTAAGTCAACAAAAGAGGAAAGAGGTGGAAGAGGATATAAAGTGAAATGGAAGAGGATAAAAAGGTGAGAGAAAAAGCAAGAAGAGAGGTGTATGTGTGTGTCGTGTATGTGTGTATGAGAGAAGAGAGAGAGTGTGGTGTATGTCAATTCATTAGCCAATGAGAGAATAAAGCATAAAGTAGTTCATGGAACTAATTCTAGACATAGACCAATGGAAACCTATACAAACTAAATTGTATCTTGAAATCCATTAACCATAAATCAAATATAAAAAGAGATTATTGACAAGCATAATTCAAGCTTGAAATTGACTATAACCAAAGGTATTTCCTCAACTTTTGAGGATTGTGCCCAATTGAGAAAATAAGAGATTAAGGTCTCTAAATGAAGCTATAAATCCCAAGATTTCAAAACCAAAAAGAAAATTTGGATCAAACTTCATTAGGATCATCAAATGAATTTTTATCTAGTGGAGTGCAACACAAAAAATAAAAGAAACAACTTGGCTTGTGCACTAAGTTAGAACACATGGGATAATTTGCAAAAAGTAAAATTGGAAGAGGATATTGTACTTTGGATAGAAAATGGAAGAGGATAGGGAGAGAGAAAGGGGGGATCAGATTTGAAGCATTATAGGGCTAGGATTTTTGCTCTAAAATAACCTGGATCCAAGGGGTAACAATGCATAAGAGTTGTTAGAAAGTTAACCCCAAATTTTGCTATAAATAGGGAGGTGATGCCTTCATATTTTCTCACCAATTCATAAAGCAACAACATCTGAAATATAGAGAGAAAGTGAGAGTGAGAGTCTTGGAGAAGAAGGAGTAAACTTCTTGGTAAGTTCTCTAGCTTTAGCTTTGAATTCTTTAAGTTCTAGTTCTTAAATTCTTAGATAGAAGTAGTGTAGATCTTAAATATGCTAGGATAATTTTATTTACATTTTTTTATGTCAAAATTGGATTTATTTTGAAAAAACGATGGGGAGGTCATATAGCAAAATTTCGGAAGAAAATCATCAAAGTAACAAAGTTCGAGAAATTTCATTGGTTTGGAATTTGGAGGCAAAGTGATGAAAACGCCAGAATTTCATATTGAAACTATGGTCACAAAATTCTGAAAAAAATTCAAGGTTAAAATAGACATATAGGTATTTTTAAATATGCCAAGAACATGTTAAAATGATTTTTACAGGGAGATAAAAATCCTCAAAGTTAGGCTACGAATTTATGGAAAAATTTTGGGCAGAGTCTCAAAACTTTAAACCTGGGAGTGATCCATGTAGTTCTGGGAAAAGTTGATTATTTTTACTTGAAAATAGACATCCTAAGGATTCTAAGGAATTTACGGATCCTCATTTCAATTTTTCTGGAATTAATTATGATTTTTCAAAGTTAGACGAAATCCTGCCCAAATTGGTACCATCGTTGTTCTACGAATTTTGAAGACTAAAGTGAAAAATAAATGTACCAAGGGTCAAAAGGGTCATTAGTGACTAGGATATCTCCTAGAATATTATTTGTAAATTAATAAATACGATATTACCATTATAGGATAAGCGTGATCACCGACCAGGACGTGAACGTACCAAAATCGTCAACGAAGGTATGGACGCGTCTTGTAACACTAACTCGATGTTTACTTGTATACCTATATGTGATGGTTGTATTCATAGGCGAGAATCTGTTTTAAAAATTTATTGAGTATACATATACAGCTGTACACGGGTTATGGTATTGATAACGCCGTTGAGTTTTCCTAGCGCTCAGGACACGATAGGCCATCGTGGCACTGGTGAATAGTGCAAACGGTAATAACGTTCATATGCGTGGGCGTGTTTTGTTCGGTTATTATCTTTTATATGTGAATATTGTTGTGAAACCATGAGATAACTGTCATACATAATTGTACATGAACATGAGGTTAACCGTTACGAGGTTCAATGGGCATTGAACCTCGGCTCACCATAGCTTCGGGATCCGGAGTAAACGGGATCAAAGACAAGGGTAAGCGAGAGATGTAGCAACCATTTGGAGAAAGTCCTATTGACATGTACTTTACGATATCGACATTTGAAAAAAATTGTAACGCTGTTAAAAGCACATACATTACAGTGGATATTTATCAGTTACTTTTCAAATATTATTTACTTCCGATGCTCTACTCTGATCAAGATATTGTGAAAACGCTTTCGAAAATTGGGATGTTACATTTTGGTATCAGAGCAGACATCCTAGCACGAGTTTAACTATGCTACTCCAAACAGTCTGGTGTCTAGAAAGGGGTTTTGTGGTTGTCAATCAGTCGCTGTTAACCTCGGCGAGGCTTCCACAAATACACCACTGGCGGATTGTTTGAGTAACGAGTTAGGTTCGGAGTTTTTCAACTAAGAGCATTTTACCTGGCAGGAACCTAGCTCAGTTATAGCAAACTATTGGTACCGAAGGCAGGGCTAGTCTATGTGGGTCAGTCATTCAGTCGCCGTAGAGTCGGTGAGACCCCCATGATAGACACCTACCTGGCCAATCTGTTGATTAACTTAGTTGGGCTCTAAGCCATTATCTTAGAGCATTTTTTGAAAACAAGTACTGATAAAGCCCTGGTGTTGTTGTAGTGATAAATGCAGGAGTTTCCCTACGTAGATTATTATGGGAGAAGGAGACATATAGCACGTCGGTCGTAGTCTCGGAAACGTAAAAGTAAGATGAACTCGGAACTAACAAATCCACCCCCTATGCTCGAACCGGAACCATATTTCCCCGTCCAAAATACTATTTAGACCACGAGTATATGCCAACTACCCGATGACGAACCAGAGCCAGAACACCACCTTGAAAACATCTTTTGCCCCAATAAATGAGCCCGAACCTGTAGCGATCCGAACCCGAGTACCACTTCAAACCAGAGTATTTTGACAAATCCTACAACCCTAGACCAGTGTATCATTTCGAACTAGTATATTAATCTGAACCAGTGTACCACCTTGAGCCGGTAAGTCACCCAAGCCCTGAAAAACCCCTTGTACCCATTCACAACCATAAACCCTCAAAAATATACCATCCTAAGCTAGTGTACAATCCTGAACCTGTACTTCAACCTGATCAGCTATACCCCACTCTAGAACTTAACCTTGAGCTAATACATCTTTCTACTCCTGAATATGATATTGCTCCGATAATTGATCCGGAACCTGAATACCCCCGATCCGGAATATCCTTACGAAACCATATATGATCAAGGACTTTTTCATTCAGTATCCCTGAACGTAGTGGGCCCAGAACCAATGGCTAGTATACCCTCTGAGTAGACCCTCTGAGCCAGAAAAGACCTATAGGATCAGATCATTCATCAGTCAATGATAACCGTGCGTATTTCCAACTGTTAAGCTACCAAGATGATTCCGAAAGTGAATCTTGTTATAAACCCAAATACCCTGCGACGTGTCTTGAGTACACACAAAGAGCTGATAAGCGCTCTACGAACGAACTTTCTAAAGGCAGAACATTTTAGGCAACATGTAAATGAGTAGCCATTAATACGACAATACGAAAATGTTAAATATGACTGCAGGTATTAAAGCCAGTTAGCTGTTATGGCAGGTATATTACCTCATGTGGAGTATATGTTTGTTTAGAAAATTAAATTATTCCTTAATGTGTGTCATTAATGTGTGTCATTTTTAATAGAAAGATAAGATGGCAAATTTGCAAGGAACTAGAGTTCCTAGAGGTAGAGATAGAGATAGAGTTAGACAACTACGAGTGATAAGGCCACGAAACTTAGGCCAGGTAATAACACTGAACAAGTGAGAGGCCGAAAAATTCCCAGGGGAGGTCCAAGGGACTACCTCTCAATAGGAATCTACTCTAGGCAATATATGATTCGAGTGCTAATCACTCGTTTATTTCATATTTATGTATAAGACGTTTAGGGCACGTATGCCTATAGATTAACCTAAAGTAGTTACACCACTAGGTGTGACATTTTTTGCTTTTAAAACATGTCTGAATCGAATTACGTATATGAACAGACGTGAATATATTATAGACCTTATCTGATTATCCTTTCATGACATTGATGTCATTCTTGATTTTGATTAACTAACGGCGAGCCATGCAAATGATCAATGATAGTAATGAGAAGATACTGTTCTCACAATTACAAGCAGAGATAGAAATAGGTGTAAAGGTAGAAATAGACAACCGCAAATAAAACCAATACCTAGAGCAATGTTTTTCATTGGGGTCTTGATTATCGTTATGAACCCGGGCATAATCATAATCAAGGCATCATTGAGGGCCGTATAGGTGGTCCATCTTGCTCTACCCCTCTAGGCCAGTTTGACTCTGTAGACAGTACGAGATATCTTAAACAGTAAGGAATAGGTTAGCTGGTATTGAAAGACTCTTTATGGAGTATGTACTCAAGGAAGAAAAAGTATTAGTGGACTAATGCCTAAGTATACACTAGGAGACAAGTCTAGAAAACAATTAGTTAACTTTGTTGGCATCCATACTGGTGTTTGAATAAAAATTTGAAAGTACATAAGAAGGGAAGTGAGGATTATGTGGTATATAATATTAAGTTTGGTTTTCTTATATGCAAGATTGTTTTTGTTTTAAATGTTTTAGTTATATCTTGGCAAAACTCAAAAATCCCTTTCTTTATGTTGTTGTGAAGAAATATGTCCCATTAAATAGAATTTAAGCATCATCATGAAGTTTATGATAAATCAAGCAATGCCTTGTATGAACTCTCTCTTATCATTTGGACCATTTGCATGATTAGATTCTAGTGTTCTCTAATTTGACATTGAAAATCTTTTGTGATCATATGCTTACTGCTAAACATGTTTTGTATGATATGAGATTGCAGTGGATATTTGCACTTTAAGGTTGTTGTTAAGACTTGAAACTCGTAGGAGTTAATACATTAAGTATGTTACACATATCCTAAACGCTTACTTTATTTCTGAAAATTTTCAACCAAATATAACTCATAGACAGCACGTTGACCAATTGTTTGTTCACTTAGAAATCTAACCTGAGCATTTCACTTAAATTTTCCCAACTAAGCTAGCTTGAAACTATGTTTTTGAAAGTGATTCTTCTTTAAATTTGTTAAACATTGTTAAGTGCAAATTGTTACTGTATTTCATTAAAGTTTATGCATGTAATTATTGTAGCCCAACCATTAGTTGTAAGAACTCTAAATGGTGACGCTTGCATAGGGTGTTAGTCATATGTTAGGAAGTAACACTTAAATAGTTAGTTGAAAATCTAAGTATTTTGTGTTAACCTACTCTAAAAAGAGTTTGCATGTCTAATGATGTTATGACTTGTACATCCTTGTGATATTACTTGCTTCATTTAATTATATTGGCAAATCTGAGTTCGGAAATTTTACTTCATTATACAAGAAAATATTTAACGGATCAAATTCATGAAAGTGGCTTGGAGTATACTATATTAAGTTCCATTTTATATGTGCACTACCACTCTTTGAATTTTGCTATCACACTTGTGAAGGTCTGAACCAATAAATATTGTTGATATCATTTTTCTCAAATTACTTGACCATCCATTAACTTTGTTTTAGTAATCTCTTTGTCGTAAGTCTGATTGTTAGTTATTGGTGTGTTAAAACAGGATTAGTTCAAAAGGATGCATGTTAAAATTAAATGAAGCCTGATGAATAAACTAGTCTTAACTATTAAAAGGGCACTTGGTTGAATTTTGTGACATGCATTATATAGGGACCCTGTTTTGAAATACATTGTACTTTTGATCCATTGAAATTAAGATTTCTTATCACTGTAACATAATGAGATAACCATGCATCATATATCCTTGTTTCATTTTGAAATTTTGATGAGCGTCTTCAAGTTAACATACATGAACTATTTGGCTCGGCAAATTTGAATTTATCTTTGGTGCTTGGTAAGAAGAAACCATAAGGATTATATTCCTGGATTTTAAAGACATAAAGCTCTAAATATGAAATTTTGAGTGTACACTCTAGTAAATCTGGATTAATTAAGAGTTAGTATTGTTGTTGTTGATGCTCCGAAACCCTACTTTAGTACACCACCGTACTAATATGTTTATGTTGAACTCTGTCCAAACCATCAGATTTCAGGTATATAAAACATAAAATGGAATGTGTAGATTATCGTAATGCTTTGAAGTTGAATTTTTGTCTTCTTATTATTTGCATCTGTTGATAAGTATTGGACATGAAGTTTGTAGTAGCATGTGAATTTCATAGTTCTGGATTTCGTTGAAACTATTTTTCGGTTGCTTCAAGAATAGTACATTGACTTTTCCTCACACCGATAAAAATGCGAGAATTTAAGTCCTCACTTATGTTAGAAGTTTGGCGTAGTGTTTACTTTGGCTAAGAAAAGATTTGCTAATACAATCAATAATTCTTGTGTGGGGACTAGTAAAAACCTTAAAGAACTAAGGAATAGTTGAGCTTCTAAAATAGTTTGAGAGCCTGAATAGGAAAAACTCAGATAAAATAGACGAGCAAATTCTCGAGATCTAGGTGTACAAATATACACGAGGCGGTATCCCTAGGCCTTAAGGCAATGGTACCTAGCACTGTGTGAAATGTGAATTGTCATAGTAACCTTAGACTAGTATGTCTAACAGTACGAGTCTAGCAAAATATTCACTGTACCAGGTAGTAGGGCTAAGGTCCCTAGTATTGTGGTAATGAATTGAGCCGGAAGGCCAATATGTGTTAAGCCGAGAGGCTGAATGGGTCGAGAAGGCTGCGTAACCAAGCACGATGAGGAAGGACGAGAAGGTCCTATGTGTGAATACTATACCTAAGTACAAAAAATGAATAAGATTATTATTTGAATATTAGAGTGCGTGCTAAGTAAGCATAGTACGGGGAATAGACTAGATGTCTAGAGTTTTCCAAGTTTATACGATCGGATGACAAGGGCGAACGTATCAATCACCCTTATCTCGAGCGAAATTGCTTGGGCCGATCGGTTGACTAGACCTCCGAACAAATCGTTTTATTCAAAAGACAACTTCTAAAGACAAAGCGGATTTAAGAGCTACGACGACAAAAGGGGAGAAGGCTTCGAGGCGAAAGTTTAGTCCACGTTACGTAAGACCATTCGAAAATTTTAGTTAAACATGAACCGGTCACTTACCGAGATAACCTTACCCCGAACCCGATTAATCTCCAAAACATTTCCGTGTTTCTCAATTATACCAATCGAGATCACAATCGTGACATAGAGTATGAGGTGTCTTAAGTGGCCACTGTGTGTAGGCGCCACGGAAACATTTTTGGTATGTCAAGGTACGACATGACCATACCTTCGTAATTAAGCCGGAGAAAATTCTCGATCCCGAAAGAAGCGCTTAGACATAAAACGTTTTGCTAAAGTACATTTCCATGATTTATGATTCAAAATCCAGTTAGTATAGAGCAAATTTCGAGGACGAAATTTTATTTAATCTGGGAAGAAATGTAATACCCAAAATTTGTATTTATCTTAAATACAATATTTTGATACATAAAGCCTATTTAAAATAGGTGAATATGTGGTCTCAAATTTTGAGATGTTTTTATTCTATTTTCTAGGTAATTTTTCCTTAGGATTAGAATAGCCAATGATTTATTAAGAGACTAAATTTACTAATACCCTATAATTAATATTTAGTTCATATTTAGATTCACAAAAGGCCATAAAGAATTATCAAAACACTTGGGACAATTAAGGGCCAATTACTAATAATTAATGAGCAATTAAAAATACACTAATGGGATATCTAGATAATTCTTTATAATTAATATTAATAGTCATTAATTAGAGGTGTATTAGACTAATTAAAGTTATATTGGGATAATTAAGAGACAAAAAAACCAATAAGAGGTTAGGATTAGCACTAAATGAGTTATTAACAATCATCAACTACTCTAAGAACCACTAATGCAATAATCAAGAGGCAATTAAGCTCTAGATTAAGATGTTAATTAAACTCTAATCAAGCTTTGAAAAATCAACAATTGCAACTAAAATCTAAGGGTCAAGATTTAACCTCATAAAGTTAATCTAAGGGCTTAAATAAATAAGAAGCTTAATCCTTGTAAAAGATAAAAGAACCAATAGGAAGAGATTAAATTCATAATATCTAGATATTAATAAAACTAACCACATGGGGGAAATTCTAAGTCAACAAAAGAGGAAAGAGGTGGAAGAGGATATAAAGTGAAATGGAAGAGGATAAAAAGGTGAGAGAAAAAGCAAGAAGAGAGGTGTATGTGTGTGTCGTGTATGTGTGTATGAGAGAAAGAGAGAGAGTGTGGTGTATGTCAATTCATTAGCCAATGAGAGAATAAAGCATAAAGTAGTTCATGGAACTAATTCTAGACATAGACCAATGGAAACCTATACAAACTAAATTGTATCTTGAAATCCATTAATCATAAATCAAATATAAAAAGAGATTATTGACAAGCATAATTCAAGCTTGAAATTGACTATAACCAAACGTATTTCCTCAACTTTTGAGGATTGTGTCCAATTGAGAAAATAAGAGATTAAGGTCTCTAAATGAAGCTATAAATCCCAAGATTTCAAAACCAAAAATAAAATTTGGATCAAACTTCATTAGGATCATCAAATGAATTTTTATCTAGTGGAGTGCAACACAAAAAAATAGAAGAAACAACTTGGCTTGTGCACTAAGTTAGAACACATGGGATAATTTGCAAAAAGTAAAATTGGAAGAGGATATTGTACTTTGGATAGAAAATGGAAGAGGATAGGGAGAGAGAAAGGGGGGATCAGATTTGAAGCATTATAGGGCTAGGATTTTTGCTCTAAAATAACCTGGATCCAAGGGGTAACAATGCATAAGAGTTGTTAGAAAGTTAACCCCAAAATTTGCTATAAATAGGGAGGTGATGCCTTCATATTTTCTCACCAATTCACAAAGCAACAACATCTGAAATATAGAGAGAAAGTGAGAGTGAGAGTCTTGGAGAAGAAGGAGTAAACTTCTTGGTAAGTTCTCTAGCTTTAGCTTTGAATTCTTTAAGTTCTAGTTCTTAAATTCTTAGATAGAAGTAGTGTAGATCTTAAATATGCTAGGATAATTTTATTTACATTTTTTTTATGTCAAAATTGGATTTATTTCGAAAAAACGGTGGGGAGGTCATATAGCAAAATTTCTCGGAAGAAAATCATCAAAGTAACGAAGTTCCGGCGAAATTTCATCGGTTTCAGAATTTCTGGAGGCAGTGATGAAAACACCAGAATTTCATATTGAAACTATGGTCACAAAATTCTGAAAAAAATTCATGGTTAAAATAGACATATAGATATTTTTAAATATGCCAAGAACATGTTAAAATGATTTCTGTACAGGGAGATAAAAATCCTCAAAGTTAGGCTACGAATTTCTGGAAAAATTCTGGGCAGAGGCTCAAAACTTTAAACCTGGGAGTGATCCATGTAATCTGGGAAAAATTTATTATTTTTACTTGAAAATAGACATCCTAAGGATTCCAAGGAATTTTACGGATCCTCGTTTTGATTTTTCTAGAATTAATTATGATTTTTCAAAGTTAGACGAAATCCTGCCCAAATTGGTACCAGCGTTGTTCTACGAATTTTGAAGGACTAAAGTGAAAAATAAATGTACCAAGGGTCAAAAGGGTCATTAGTGACTAGGATATCTCCTAGAATATTATTTGTAAATTAATAAATACGATATTACCATTATAGGATAAGCGTGATCACGACCGACCAGCGAACGTACCAAAATCGTCAACGAAGGTATGGACGCGTACTGTAACACTAACTCTGATGTTTACTGTATACTTATATGTGATGGTTGTATTCATAGACTGAGAATCTGTTTTAAAAATTTATTGAGTATACATATACAGCTGTACACGGGTTATGGTATTGATAACGCCGTTGAGTTTTCCTAGCGCTGAGGACACGATAGGCCATCGTAGCACTGGTGAATAGTGCAGACTGTAATAACATTCATATGCAGTGGCTGTGTTCTGTTATTATCTTTTATATGTGAATATTGCTGTGAAACCATGAGATAACTATCATACATAACTGTACATGAACATGAGGTTAACCGTTACCTGAGGTTCAATGGGCATTGAACCTCGGCTCTCACCATAGCTTCGGGATCCGGAGTAAACGGGATCAAAGACAAGGGTAAGCAAAGCAGATGTAGGAACCGGCTGGAGAAAGTCCTATTGACATGTACTTTACGATATCGACATTTGAAAAAAATTGTAACGCTGTTAAAAGCACATACATTACAGTGGATATTTATCAGTTACTTTTCAAATATTATTTACTTCCGATGCTCTACTCTGATCAAGATATTGTGAAAACACTTTCGAAAATTGGGATGTTACAATCAGACCAAAAAATACCTCTGTCACCGAAAATGGTAGCTGCATGCAAAGCAGTTCTGCCATTAGGGCCATCTTATTGTGGCGAATCACTGCTATCCAATATTGTATCTACCACATTCCAATATCGCCTCTCAACAGCAATATAAAGTGGAGTTTCACCGCCATCATTTTTACCAAAATATGAATGATCTGGTTCTTCCTCTATCAAGACTTCCACAACTTCCGTGTGACGATGACGAGCTGCTTCATGCAAAGCTGTGTCGTTCTTATCATTTAATGCTCTTATAAGTCTTTTGTCAGCTCCACCTCCAACGACATGCCTAGCGTGACCTTTAGCAAGTGTAATTAATTCTCCCACTATTTTATCATGTCCATGCCTTGCTGCTATATGAAGTATGGTTTCATTCTTCACATTGGTCTTTAAAAGAAGTGCAGGACACCTGTCTAGAACCATTTCCACAAATGATTCTGATACACTGAGAGTATGGTTTGTGAAGTGTATATGAAGGATTGTATTTTTATTTGGGGTTAGTATAGACTCAATTTGCTCACTGTCCATTCCTCTAAAGGCATAGCTGTTACCTTCCATTGCCGCTTTGTAATACTTAGGTTCCATGCATGTGATTGTGAAAATTGGGGTAGCATTTTCTGTTGTTATCTCCATCCAGTTCCTTTTCTCAACCGCAACTGTTCATGCAATCCATCAAAAATGAAAACTTGAATTTTGGTTATGTGAGACTGTATTATTTGTTGGGAACTTTATTTTCGTAAATAACACTATATTAGACACATATAATGATTAGTAGGAATGAAAAGTTTGATTTGTGACCCATAATTTATCCCTATATAACTATCATTGATATGAATTCTCCTAAGCAGCGCAATATTGATATAGCACGACAGAAAATTACATCAAACCAAAACAATGATGCATATATAAAAAAGACAAAAGATGTTACGTGTACCTTATAAAATGAATGGGGTGAGACTGAACAGCTCTCTGTTGAAAGAATTTGAGTTTTGAAGAGTAATTTGATTTGTGATGACACGCCTTAATGGATTGTATTGCTGCCGTGATGATGTTAAGATCTCTATATATAATGCTTCGTGCTGTAACAATGACGCTAGACCCTAGATCAGCCACATTGGTTGGGAAGGAAAACGAAAAATGCCTTATAAGAGTCTGAATACCTCTCCTCTTGACGCATTTTAAAACTATGAGGGGTGACTAGACCCAAAATGGATAATATCGAGAAAGAGGTGCTGAAATGTTATATATTGCCGTTACATTTATAATTACATTTAAAACTTAAATTCCTTCACATTTATAGCAGATTCAATTGTTTCCTTCACATTTTGGTCTCAAATCACTCAGCTTATGAATCCCATGGCGTCTCTAGAGTACGAATGTCGCGTAAAGACACTTACGCACTTTCGTCAAAATCACTAGTGTAACATTACTTTGGGTGGGCCCTTACTATATTATTTAATATTCTACCATATCTGGTTATTTGATCCAAGATTAATATACTAGTTAGTGACATCTATGTCAATCTAGACAGAACACTACTCCCTCTTGTTTTAAACATAAAATAGAGTTCACTTTTTTTTTTTTTGAGATATTAAGGAAATTAAATAAGTTACATAATTATATAATATTTTGTATATCATTAGATTATATATATCGATTTAAAGATTAGGCAAATAGTTTGAAAAAAAAAATATTTTAAAGTAATTTAATTAGTTTGTTTAACATCTCCAAAAAAAGTCAATGTATTATAATTAAGATGAGGGGAATACCACTTTTGAGAGGCAACTTGAGATTGAGATGTGAGAGCTTCAACCACGGAATGCTAAAAGACAAGGATCTCTTGCTTATTACTTAATTTTATAAAAAAAGGAGGGGGAGAAAACCGAAAAAAAGTTCTTATCTTTTTATTTTTCAAAAAGTATTATTGTTTTTGTTTTAAGAAATTAGTTGAAAACTAATTATCAACCAATTTTTTCTTTTGAATTTTGAATTTTTTTTTTTTTTTTGTTTTGAAAATAGAAATTCAAACAAGTCCTAAACATCATATCATGTAATGATTTAATATTTTTGACATAAAAACCTTTTATTTTTTAAATAATAAATTTGTAACTTCTCACTTGAAACAATAAAATCATATAATTTAACGATTATTATCCATCCATGGTAAAACAAAAACGATTATTATCCATCAATTGAGCTTAGATTGGGGGATGCAATTATTCATTTGATTATATGGTCAAAATATATATAAATATAGAGGGATTCAATGGGTAAATGTGAATAACCTTTTTTTTTTTGATGAAGTCCCAAAAAAAAAAGAAAAAGATTTAATTATCCAAAAATTCAATAATAACTTAGTAGTTTGTGATGACAAATTTTAAAACAGAAAATGACAATGTGTTTATGGGATTTATGACTTTTTAGTAATTGAATCTATTACTTGAAACCTCTTTATAATTTTTCTTCTCTCTCTCTTTTTTTCCATCATAAACATTAATAACTGTTTTGCCAACAACGTGAACGTGAATACTATTTGGGGGCGAGGGAGTTTGTAAGATTTTCACAATTACAGGATTATGTTTGTTTGGAAAAATGTGCAAGCTAGCAAGCTACAACCTACCAGGATGTTTTCCGGTAAAAATAAATAAATAAAAAATAAAAAAATCCCATGATATTTTATTTTATGACAAAATTAATATTAAATTGCTTTATATATATATTTATATATATATATATATATTTATATATACACAGAGGTAATGCTAAGTTTACAAGTGAATTTATAGGTATACATACATATTTTAACAATTAACAATACAAAATAACAAGGGACTATAAAAATATACAAATCCTAATTTACATTATAATAGCTTATACAAAAAATTACAAAATTTTCATAAGTGAATCTATAAGTATAGATCAGATGCAATAAATTTCACTTGTTGATTAATAGGATTTTAACAACTAATAATAACAAAATAATAAGTATGATTGAGGAACTTAACTTAATAGATATAAACAAATTGATCTAATTTTATCCCTTATTTTAATTTTTACATTACATTTATGTTCCTTTTTTTTTTTCATATATAACTAAATAGACATTAATTCTAAAGTGCAATGAAAGAGATGCTCGGTTTTAAGAATAAAAGGGTTTAATTTTCTCTCATGAGTTGTCATGGAGCAATGATGTGCAATGAGTTCTCAAATCATAACAATTTTGACCATGCCATTATCTATAATAAAGTTTGATTATTAGTTCATCAAATATTTTAAATTGACAGGTTCATGTGTCATTCATATCATTTTTATTAATGTGGAAATTCACCAAGAAAAATTTCATTCAAAAGTAAAGTAATGTCACTCGAAGTTTCTAAATTGCAACAATATTACTTTGGCTATTATTCAAGTTAACTTTGACCGTCAGGTGATAAAATGTATTGAGCTGGCAAAGTGAACAAAAATGAAGAAGAAGCCATAGATGGAGGAGCAGCTCATGTTTGCTAGAGTATGAAGAATAAGATTTGATTACTAGATGCAGGACATATTGAGGGAGATTGTCGAGAATAAGGTTGCCATAAACTATATGCCATGTACCCTGGTGACCCTAAAAGAGGTAGATACCTCCTTGATTTTCTCTTAATCGCACGAGATGCTTCCACAACTATTTGATTTTATCAAATCCTTCAAACGGATGGAATTTTTTCCTTATTTATAATTCTAACTGGAAAAAAATGAAGTAGATGACACGTGAGCATGTCAAATCAACATATTTGATCAACTAACAATCAAACTTAACTAGGATAACAGGAAGGGTGAAATTGCTATAATTTAGAAACTTTCGGGATAAATTTAATATTTCAATCAAACTAACCATCAAACTTATTGTGTCAACCACTGTTATTTTTTAAAAAAGCTGAATTTAATATTTCAATCTTAACCATGTTTTGTGAAAACTTAAAATTTCAGTGTCAATACTTTTGTTGATGAATGTGATGATGTTAGAGTTAGAAAGCTAAAAAAACATTATATACATGTATATGTGTGTGTGTGTCTATAGTTTGTGTTTTGTCAAATGACATTTATTTCAGTCAAAACTACATTGTTTTGGGGTTAGAGGAATTAATGAACTTTTAAAAGTTTAATATTTTGGGGTTAGGGGAATTAATGAAGGATCTTTTGGTAAAATTCATACAATAAATAAATACAAAAATACAAAAACACTATTTATTAATTTCCCTAACTCCCAAAAACGACGAGTTTTGGGATCACTAGACATAACATTACATAAAGTTACGTATGACAAACGATAAACTCATATATATATATATATATATATATGATGCTGGAAAGTGTTTGAGTGAGGAAGAGAGTTCAATAAGGAAAGAGTACAATGATTCTGATGACGCAGCTTGATGGATCGGATTGCTCTCGTGATGATGAACGGCCTCCACAAATTTAAATGCTGGAAAGTGTTTGAGTGAGGAAGAGGGTTCAATAAGAAAGAGTACAATGATTCTGATGACACATGCAGCTTGATGGATTTCTCTCGTGATGATGTAACGGCCTCCACATATAATGCTTTGTGCAATAATAATGACGCTAGAGCCCAGAGGAATCCCCCACGCACACTTTTACTTGAACAAAAAAGACGTGCACTTCATCAAAATCACTAAAGAAAACATATCACTAGAGAGAAGCTTTCTTTCTCATTATTTTTCCCCCAATTACAAGGCAAGAATAAAGCTTCAAAAGTAACACCTAGAAAACAAAAAATCTCAGATGAAGGCTATATATACTCTATTTCAAGCTTTGTTCTTGCCTTGTAATTGGGGGAAAACAGAAAGAGAAAGAAAGCTTCTCTCCCGTAACAAAGAATAAATAAAGGAAGAGATTGTCTAGGAGGAGTCGAATTTATGCTCTTTATTTTCTTATGAAACGGGATTTTTCCCCCTGCAATATGAAATGGGATTTCGTGAATCGCGATTAATGAGTGAGGGCATATTAAAACTGTAATACCCGGATAATTATCTATCTCGGAATACTATATTTTAGCAAATAATACCTATTTGGAAATAGGTGAATATGTGGTTTTAAAACCTTGTAGGATACGTATTCTATTGTCTAGGGAAATTTCTAATGAAATTAGAGGGATTAAAGTGTCAAAATCCCTCAATGCAATTATGGGCCATGAAATGCCCTGAAAATATTATGATAAATCCCAAGAGGCAATAAAATATTTATTGAAAATTAGAAAGTATGTTGTCTCTAATTTTAGGAATTTTTGGGATTATTTCCTTTGAAAAATAATGAGGCAAAATTAAATATAATTTTGGGGAGCATAAGTTGCCCCATGATTTTTAATATGATATGTGGGACATAAAATACCAATGTCAATGAAATAGTTGTGAGAAAATGATTAATCCTAATTAAGAAAATTATCAACAATTAGAAAGTGATTAGTTAAGTAATTAATGGCTAATTGTTTAAGCTCGAACAAGAGAATATTTAAGGTAGATTATGGAAAATCCTTTAATTAAGTGTTTATGGCTAATATTAGCATAAAGTGTGCTTGCTAATCAATTAGAAGAGATTAAGAAAAGTTGGTGAGATTAAGAACATGAAAACCCTAGATCCTAAAAGATTGCTAATCATGGGATTAAGGCTCTAATTAAGCTTCTAGCTAATTTAGATAAATAAAAAATAATAATAATAATAAAGGGAAGAGAAAACCAAAATTTGAGTGTGAAAAGGGTTGTGAGTTTTTCAAAAATAATATCATGATATTTTGTTAATTAAATAATAATATAATTAAGATATTTGTGGAAGAACCAAGGTTGGATAAATGAGAACCGATAGAAATTAAATCTTATCTAGAAAACCATGAACTAAGTTTCTTAGGTCAGGACATATTACAAACAAGTGAATTTTTGTCCGAAGTTGGTGTTAGCTAAGTCATTTCCGAACCGATGGGGCGAATAAGGGATCGATGAAAAGATATTTTGTAAACAAAGGGCATATAAGAAAAGTGAGAACTAATGGAAAATAAATCATAACTTGAAATCCTTAAACTAAGTAGAAAACAACTGGACATATTATGAATCAGTGGATTTTTGTCTCGATTTGGCATTACCCGAAGTAATTTCCGTAACCGACGGCGTTTATCCGAAAATGTTCAGCAGGTTATGAAATACCCTGAATGAGATCAAAAATTTAGTTAATCCAAATATTCTTAAAGAGGAAGATTAGATCTTCAGTGAGTTGCTAAGGACTTTTTGAGATTGGTTAAGATTACGCGATTAGAACACCGAACGGGGGACTTTATCAGTAGAAGTTCATAAAGCATAATCCATGTGAAATTTAATCCACCAATAAGAGAAAAGAGTTGTGAGTGTGTGTGTGTCTAGTATTCAAGAGAGAGAAAGAGAGAGAGAAAAAGAAAATTAAAGCAAATTTGATAAAGTTTGAAATCCTAGAGTGAATTGGATAATGGTTTGAAATCCAAGAAATATCCGATGTACACAAGTAAAAACTCAAAACAACAAATAAAGTGAGAATTTATACAAATTTAAATAGTTGTGAAGAAGGAGGAACCCCTGAAGAAAATATAAGGACTTATTTTGAATCCACGTAATTTAACCTCGAAAGTAAGCCTAGTAAAGGCTATTTTTGCAAACGTTGAAGAATAAGCTTAGTACAACTAGGGGAATCTAATTAGACCATAAACTGGATATCCAACTACTAATCAAAAAGCATACTCGAATTTAAAAGTATTAGTGATTGATCGTGCAACCAAAAATGAATTTCGTTAAAGTAAAACCGAAGACTCAGTTGGAAGAAACTTCTTCATTAAGTATGGGTCCAATGGTTAGGATTAAAACTTCTTAACTAAGTTTAGATCCTATGGTGGAAATTGAGGAAGAGGAAGTTCAAAATAATTGCAAGAATGCCATGACATTTCACTATAAATAGAGGGCTTCCCTCTTCATTCTCTTCACACCAAAAACCATTCTAAGCAAGAGTGGAGTGAAGCAAGAAGGAGGAGGGAGTAGCAAGAGTCTTCAAGAGGTAAGCTTGTTCTTAGTTTCTAGTCTTTAGTTTTATGGTTCTTAGAAGTTCTTAGTTGTTCTTAGTAGTTCTTAGTATAAAGGTTAGTTTGATCTTTAAATCTTCCAAGAAGTTTTGATTTCATGTTTTTATGATTAAAAATGTCTTTATTTTGAAAATATGGTGGAGAATATTGTGGAGCAAAATTCTTGGAAGTTGAAGATCAAAGTAAAAGTTCCTAAATTTTCGATAAAATTTCTGGGCTAACAGCAACAGAAATGATAATATTTTATGTTGAAAATGAAGCCCATAAATCACGAAAATTTCCAGAAATAAATTAGACATGTAGGGCTTTCCGAATATATATAATATGTAGCGTTTTGATTCCTATACAAAGAAATACAATCAGTTGAAGTTAGGCTATTTTTCTGGACGAAATTTTGGGCAACGTTGTGAAAGATGAAAACTGGGAATTGTTCATAAATTCTGGGTATATAAAAGTATTTTTTATTGAAAATATACATCCTAAGGATTCCAAGGAATTTTACGGATCCTCGTTTCGATTTTTCTAGAATTAATTATGATTTTCCAAAGTTGATACAAAATCTGCCCAGAAAATTCAGTATTGCGTTTTTAAATAAATGTAAGGGCAAAATTGTAAATAACAAATCCACCAAGGGTAGAGAGGTAAATAGAGGTGAAAATATCCCTTAGGATATTATTCTAAGTATTATGGTGATATGTTAGGATATCCGGGAAGTCCGGGGTTGGGTTCAAAGGTCAGGCATGTTGGCCATTACACGGTGAAAGGTACGTCCGCATACTGTAACTTTAACTCTGATGTGTCTTGTATGCATATATGTGATAGAATGATTTATGAAGTGATGGACAAGACCAGGTCTTGGGCCAGGCACTGTGACTAAGTTTATGGGGCTTAGATCACCTGTTTATACATTCAGCTTTACACGGGTTATAGTCTTGATAATGCCGAAAGATAGTTTTCCTAGCTACCGAGGACACGATGGGCCGTCGTGGCACCGGTTAGTGCAAACAGGGATGACTTTACATGTCTTTGTGTGCTATGTACTTGTTGATATGTTAATCTTGCATCTGTTGTGTGCTTATGTATTGATTACTGCTGTAATGTCATGAATATCTGTCATCCATATACTGTATTACCTGAGCATGAGGTTAACCGTTACCTGAGGTTCAATGGGCATTGAACCTCAGCTCTTAACATAGCGTCAGGGTCAAGAGGACCGAGGATCGAGGAGAAAGGCAAGCGGCACGCATAGGGACTCACCAAGACTTTCTTCTTTTGTTATTTACTTTTGAAAACACTCGGTATAACGTATCACTACTGTAATCAGCCTGACTTACGGCATTTCGAATATAAATATCAGTTACTCAATCGCTCCAATGCTATACTCTGATGAAAAAAATATATATACTGCTTTTGAAATGGGATGTTTCAAAAACAACTTAACGAGGGCCCACCCAAAGTAATGATATGTTTTCTGTAGTGATTTTGATGGAAGAACACGTCCTTTTTGTTCTTGAAGTTAAAGTGTGCGTGGGGGATTCCTCTAGGCTCTAGCGTCATTATTATTGCACAAAGCATTATATGTGGAGGCCTTTACATCATCACGAGAGAAATGCATCAAGCTGTATGTGTCATCAGAATCATTTCACTCTTGCTTATTGAACTCTCTTCCTAACTCAATCACTTTCCAGCATCATATATATATATGAAATGTTTTTTAGTTCTCTAACTCTAACACCGTCACATTCATCAGCAGAAGTATTGACACTGAAATTTTAAGTTTTAACAAAACATGGTTAAAGATTGAAATATGAAATTTAATTTTTTAAATAATAGTAGTTGACACAATACATATTATTTGACACTAACAATATATGTATATATAATTTGTAAAATGTTTTATAGTTTTCTAACTCTAACATTATCACACATGAAGCAATGTTGTCTTGAAAGTTTTCTAGGTTCAATGTCGTCTGAAAATTTCAAATCATAGCAATGTGACATAGCCGTTATCCAGGTTAATTTTGACTGTTAGTTGATCGAAT
Organism: Acacia acuminata; assembly: GCA_019022655.1. Taxonomy (NCBI): domain Eukaryota; kingdom Viridiplantae; phylum Streptophyta; class Magnoliopsida; order Fabales; family Fabaceae; genus Acacia; species Acacia acuminata. The sequence goes on from JAFJYI010000330.1 coordinate 128,779, forward strand.
ATGAGCTAGCAAGTACATGTGTCATCAACATCATTTTTATTTTGGGTTAAAGTCCAAATTTGCCCCAAAATTTTTCAAATGGTAGCATTTCACCCTTATGTTATCCTAATTACACTACAAAAAAACACTGGATTACCGACGGAAATTACCCATAGAATTCCGTCGGTAATTGAAGTTACCGATGGAATTACCCATGGAATTCCATTGGTAATTGGATTTCCGACGGAAAATGTCTGTTGCAAAAAAAACTATGGCAAAAGACAATATTGACGGAATTACCCATGGAAATTTAAAAATGTAGCAATCTTATCCTTTTCCGTTAAAAAAATAACATTGACCGTTAAAAAATTGGCATGGACCGTTTAACTTTTTAACGGAAAATGGTAAGATTGTTACGTTTCTAAATTTCCAGGGCAACATTGAGCTAAAAAAACTTTCAGGGCAAATTTGCTACTTAACCCATAACATTATAGGAGTGAAACAAAAATGATAATATGAAGGGCTAATTTTACTCGATTGTTTTTGTAATTGAAAATAATATGAAGGGCTAATAATCCTCATAGAGCTCCATTTCATATTACAAGACAATTTTACATTATAAGGAGTTGACATAATTTTATAAGTTAAAAATCATAAAAATGGTTAGTCAACAAGCACTACTATAAAAAATGTTATACATCATGGTTATTTTTTATGCAAATCTTTAACAGTCGAACTGTGATGTATTTGATAACATATATGACTGTTCTAATCAACACCCGTAATGTATTGAGGCTTGGTTAGGTCATGATGTACATAATGCTAGCATAATACATAAAGGACTCACATTCCAAGAAATGGAAGTTAAGACATTTAATACTCCCTTTGGTCCTGATTAGAGGACAACACACTAGTGCAAAAAAAGGTTTTAAGACCGCCTCATTTAGACCGGACTATCGACGCCCCGGTCTTAAAGGTATGACTGCACTACTACAAATATTGGATATCACTACCCTAAAAAACGTCCTTATTTCAAAACAGGAAGTAAAAAATGATGGTAGTGGCAATCTTATAAATATATTGAAGGAAAATTAGCCTTCAGCGTCCTGAATTAGAGTTTAGGACTTATAAACTTGGATTTTGTCGTCCTACATTGTTTCAGGGCGCCTAATAGCCATTAAATTTTTTGTTGTTGTTTGGCGCCATGTGTTTTTTGCTAGATTTTTATTTTAGGCGACCGAATTTAATTCAGTCGCCCAAATTGAGCAAATTTTGGCGCCATACAATTTTCTTTGGTATAAAATTTATTTCTTTTGGCGCCGACTGGTTTTTTGTTGTAATTTTATTAATATTGGCGACCTGAAAAATATTCAGGTCACCTTATCTTTAATTCAGGCGACCTGAATTATATTCCGGTCGCCCAAATTGACTAATTTTGGCGCCATGGGTTTTGTTTATTGGTCTAAAACTTCTTTGGCGCCATGTTTTTTTTTTTTTTTTTTTTTCATATTGGCGACCGAAAACTATTCAGTCGCCTATTAGAATAAATTTTTTTTTTTTTTTTTTTGTCTCGAAACTTATTTCATTGGTGCCTTTTTTGGTCCGAAACTTATTTCATTGGCGCCTTTTTTTGGTCCGAAACTTATTTCCTTTGGCCCCTTTTTTTGGTCTAAACTTATTTCTTCGGCGCCATGGGTTTTTTTTTATATAATTATTGGCGACTGAAAAAAAAATCAGTCGCCCAAATTCTTTTTTTCTCGGGTCACAAACTTATTTCTTTGTCCACATGTGTTTTTTTTTTTTAAATATAATTATTGGAGACCCGAAAAGAGAATCAGTCACTTATTTTTAAATTTAGGCGACTGAATATTATTCAGGTCGCCCAAATTCTTTTTTTTTTTTTTTTTGCTGGGTCCCAAACTTATTTCTTTACCACATATTTTTTTTAATATAATTATTGGCGACCTGAAAACTTAACAGGTCGCCATTTGTGTATTTTAGGCGACCTGATTGGCTTTCGTGTCGCCTCAATTTAAAAAAGGCGACCCGAAAGCCAATCGTCGCCTAAAATACAAAAATGGCGACCGATTTGGTTTTCAGTCGCCTTTCAAAGAATAAAAACCGCAAAAACCCTATTCGATTAGTTCATTTCAGCCCCTCCTGCCCGCAACTCTCTCGTCCCTCCGCGCGCTCTCGTCTCTCATTCTGACCCTCCTCCCAGGCTCTCAACTCTGCTTTCTTCCTCGCCGCTGCTGATTGAGACCGTTAACTCTCCTCCAGTCCTCCTTCTTCTTCCTGCTCCAGGTAGCTGTTATTTCTGTAACACTCTGATAACCCATTTGTGATGCGCCCTACTACTATGATAATTATCGTGTATATTAGAGGGGTGTCATAGTTTTCATATTTTTGTTTTCACTTTCACTAGCACTGGCACATTTTCATTTTCATCTTCGTTATTTTGATTTTCAATTGTATATTTTCAATTTCATTTTCATTTGTGATGGATTTATCTTTTGGGATAGCATAACACGAACGGTATCGGCAGTGATGGGGAAGATATGGCATCTAATGGATGGTCATTGATCGGACTTTGTCTATGCACCACCAGGATACAATATAGGTGTGTCTAATTCTTCCTTTTTGGGTGGAAAAATCCGAGTGAAGTTTGGAAACGAGTTTTCCCCTTTTTTATTTGTTAACATTAGTACATGCATTTACTTTTATATCCCGAATGCTTTAGATATTGTATTATAGGTCAATGAGTTCTTTATCGCTTTATGGAGTACTAACTTGAGGCTTCGTATTGGAGAAGCTTGTTTGATTTGTATTGCACATTGAAGACCATGTTCTTTGATTGATATAGGTGAGCTATTAGCTATATGGAATCGGGATATGTGGTTATATGAGACAAAACTATTAAAAAAAAGGAGCTGTGTTTTAGAATCATAGTAAGAATGAAATAAAGTACCTCCAAGATGTGGTGGATTTGCTAGTGTCCTTTACAAGTAAGCATTTCTTTGAAAAAACCAGCAATGTTGCATGCAAAGATGTGTGATTACAAATTTATGGTAGTCTCAGTTAAATTCTAGAGATTCTTCCAAAGTTAAATTTTTCAGTTAGGACTCTACATGATTCCATAATGAACATTAAGTGTTGTTTTCACTACCAAGAGGATTATCAAAACATTTATAGATTTTACTTATTATCATCAATCTCTTTCTTGTCATCTCTTCTAATATATTTGATTCAAACTTTACATTCCCTGATTTCCAATAAGCATAAGCAAGACTTGTGTAGACAACACGACACCGATATACCCCTCCCTTCCGTAAGATTAAACAATAATTCTATTTGTACCGTTAATCATGCATAATCATATTGTTCCTTCATATAAACAAGGCATACAATGGTGTCATACGTATGCCAATTAAGAATCCAACCTAATGCCTTTGTTTATATCATAAGATTTTAGTTTTGAAAGTAATCATACAAAGTTGACTAATCGATACAAGTATTACTTTTTTGAGAACCATACAAGCAATAGAAAACGGATAATTTTTGGCCACCGCTCTTTGTTTTTTATCTTCAATTTCTAGTACCATTGATTGGTTGCTTTTAAATTGTGTATTAGTTTCATCGATGTGAGTTATCTTATTCCCATATCTTTCCATGAATTCTTCTTTTTTAAGAATTGAATTGAGTATTAATGATTTCTCTCGCACTACATTGATTTTTAATTGGAGGTAATTTTTAATTGTTTCATTTAGTATAGTGTTTTATTAATTTTGTATTATAAATTACATTGTTAACTTTTAATATTTTGATATATTATATAACATCTTTGGAGCAAGGGCCCTTATGTTTGTGGAATATTGTTGATTTTGAGTTTAATTATGTGATTTCGTATGTTATAATTTTGTATTGTTATAATGCAAATATAGACGAGAAGAGATCAAAGGACAATCATCTTTGTCTTTTTTACTACCCGAGAAATCTTGGTCAAAGGTTTGAAGCAAACGGTTGCGCTCCCAAATTAGGTCAATTGTTTTCATTTTATACACACACACATATATTGTCCTTATATGATACCTTCTTGAGAGAGAACAACACTTTTGTCTTATGGCTTCATGGTTTACCATTATTAGTTTAAGTGTTTTTAATCGAGTCCGTGTTTTTTTTTTTTTGTCTTTCCTATATTATTAGCCATATGAACTATGTGAACTTGATTAAAAAAGTGATGGCTTCATGGTTTACCATTTCCATTACCATTGAAGTATATGTCGGTAGGAATAATTCCAATGTTCTGTTAGTTGATGAAATTGTTGGATTTAATAGTTGATATTGTTCTGAATTGCTTTAGTTAGTAAGTTTTGTTGAATTAAGCTGAAATTGGTTGTTATTAAAATTTTGGGATGTCTTACTTTTAAGGGGAAATGCTGCCGAAATTTTCTTAAAAGAAACCATGTCGTTCTTGAAATTGTTATGAACTTGACTGTTGTTGGAAATGTCTTAGGTGATAAGAAAATGGGTCATAGTTGGATGAATGCTTTGAGAACTAGTGAAGAATATGAGAATGGGGTGGAAGAGTTTATTGAATTTGCTAAAAGGAATGTGGCTACAAAAAATGGGATGTACTATTGTCCATGTGTTAATTGTTTAAATGGGGTTCGAAGGGATATTGTCGATATAAGGGACCACCTAATTTGTGATGGAATAAACCTTCGATACACAACGTGGATATGGCATGGTGAGGAGGTAACTCCCAAGTGCATCCTACGAAAATGAAGTTGAGGTAGATGATGATGGAATGTAGAGAATGATTCATGATGTTGAGGTCGAATCCTTTGCACAACCGCATGAATGTGATAGCGTGCGGAGTGATGCAGAGACACCTTTGTTCCCTGGGTGTACTAAGTATACACGGTTGACTGGACCTTACATTTGGTCAACTTAAAGGCAACATGTGGGTGGACTAATAGCAGTTTCACGTCGTTGCTTGAATTGTTGTGTGATATGTTGCCGATAATAATGTACTTCCAAATCGTATGTATGAGGCCAAGAAAATCTTATCTACGATGGGTATGGAGTATAAAAAGATACACAGTTGCCCTAATGACCGCATATTGTACAAAAATGAGTATGAAGGCCTTAGTAATTGTCCGAAGTGTAAAACTTCACGATACAAAGTGAAGAAAGGTGGTGGTTCCGGAGATCACACAAAAAAAGGCAACCTTTGAAGGCCTTGTGGTATCTTCCATAATTCCTCGGTTTAAGCGTCTTTTACTAGTGAAGCAACAAAGAAAGAAGTTGAGATGGCATTCGATGAGAGAATATCCGATGGAAAATATCTACGGCACCCTACGACTCTCTCCAATGGAAGAAAATAGACGAAATGTTCCCGCAATTTGGCATTGAGCCAAGAAACCTTGGCCGGGGCTTTGTACAGATGGCTTCAATCCGTATCGAACTCTTAGCACCCATAGTGCATGGCCGGTTCTCCTTGTAATATACAACTTACCTCCTTGGCATTAAATTGTGAAAGCAAGTTGTGAAATTTTGGAGATTAATTGCCTCCAAATGTGAGAAAAATTTGTTGTCATCGAGTGGTGCTTTGTTTGTTGTTTTGGTCTAGTTTTAGTAACCTAAATCTAGGTCATACCTTCTTTCTTTCTCGTTGTTGAATTTGCTGAAAGTTTCCAATATGTGAAGCTACAAACTTTAATTCATTAAAAATGGTGACTTTCCCGAACTTGTCTTCTTAGGCTCCACCTATATCATGTTGAAGCGTTTTTTCTCTTTGGAGTTGTTGATATTCTTGCATCCTCATGGTTATGTTGGAAGCTAAGTTGTGAATTTGATTGATTTTGTTGAATATATGGAAGAAGAACATCTATATTGTTATTCTCTTGTATGATCTTGTATGTGTAGCCAATTCTTTTGTTGAAGTCACTTTTACAATTTTCTTATTGAACCTTGTTGTATTCATTGTTATTTCACCTTCTTTTGATGGAATGCACATACATATAATTCATACGGTCATAATATATTATCTATTGTCATTCTTTTGCATATGCGCTTAATTATTTTGTGAAGTATTTGCAGCAAATTGGCCAAACAAAACAACAAGCACATTTTTTTAAAAAAAAATAATTTAAGGCGACTGAAAATCAATTCGGGCGTCTTTGGATCATAAGAGACGAACCGGAATAGATAATCGTCACCTAAAATGCGAAAATAACAACCTGGTTCAGGTCGCCCCATACGAGGCGACCTAAATAGAGTTCAGTCGCCTAAAAAGAGGCGACTCGATTTGGGTTCAGTCGCCTAATATGAGGCGACTCTGACTTATGTTAAGGTCGCCTCATATGGGGCGACTGAACTAAATTTTATATGGGGCGACCTGATTTGTGTTAAGGTCGCCTCATATGAGGCGACCTGAACTCTTTTCAGGTCGCCTCATATACACCAAATGACTTCGCTCTCCCCGACGTCCCTTAGAATAAGGACATTAATTGGGTCTTTTTTAGGTCATCTTTTAGGTATTTTGTAGTAGTGCTGGTGGCAGTTTTGTAAATATAAAGAATTTCTTATACCGGATCATTTTTTCATAGGTCTTAAATATATTATTCAGACCCGTTAAAAAAACAACTGTTCAGCACCATATGCTTTTTTTGGAAGCAAAAATACACATATGGTTACCAAATGGGTGCAAAAGTCACATCGAAAGTTAGTTGACCAAACCGTCAACGTTAAATTAGAAGGAAATGACAGTAACATTCTCAAATATGAATTGTCCCTTGTTATTCTTTATTCTCCTCCCTCCCCGGTCCCCACATCCATTCTTCTCTCTCTGTTTTTTTAATAATAATTTTAACATCTTACTTTCACCCAGAAAGCATGTTGTGAACCTCAATATCCAATTACAAGCCAACTCATAGATCTCCTGATTGAAGCTTCAACCCTAACACGTCCTCTCTCTCTCACGCCAATGCCGATACCAAATCCAACCTTCCTATTCCTTATCAATCTCTTGTTCTTCCCCGTTTATCTTCCTCTCGTTACACACAATGTTCCAAAAGACACTTCCACTTCCACTTCCACTCACCGGTTCAAAGAAGCTCCCTAGTTTAACAATTCCCCGCTCGTAAAACCATCTCCGCCGCCGCGCCGCGATGACTATACTCGCTCCGATGACGTCGTCCATATTGCTATGACTCTTGACACCACCTACATTCGAGGCTCCATGGCTGCCATCCTCTCTGTCCTTCAACACTCTTCATGCCCATAGAACGTCTTCTTCCATTTCATTTGTTCCTCTAACATTGGGGGGGGTGGTGGTGGTTATAAAACATATGGCTAACTCATTTTGATGTTGGTGCGGGAGAGTGTTATAAGTGGAATACCTCGTGGCATGGGAGCTTCCATGGCCACCGCAGATCGAGGCTTACAAAGAATAAATGAGGCTCTCGTTATTATTATTTCCAATGCTCGGTTTAAACAAATGCAAGCCGGCTCGTTAGAATTAGGGACCGATCTTAAATTTCAGTTTTTTTGTTTTACGACATGTTAACCATCAGTGATAAGTACTCAACCGTATCGGAGATTCAAACTAAAATGGCTGATTCCAAACGGTCTTCAATGTGCTCAAACGGAGCCAATGGTTTCTTTTATGGAGTAGTACATATCTATGTCCAAGCGAGGCTTCCTAATACTGAAGGTTCAAGTTCTTTCATAAAACAAATAAAAGTAGGACAAATTATAAAGATGTTACAAAAAACTCATATTTATATAACTCAATATGTTGAGTTGCGTCAAACTTATAAAACGTATGCAAAATTATCTTTATTTTTTCTCGAATTATGAGAAATAATTTTTTCATACTTATTATGTATAGTTTGGTTGTCATATTTCAGACACCCACTCAATAAAAAACATTAAAGGTGATTGCTCAAAACCACGCAGAAGGAAGTGGGAATGGTGTGTGCATATATATCATGATGAACTGATGATTTTGTTGCAGATTCTAGATCAGAGCCAGCATTAATAGTATTATTTTTTTGACACGTGTTACAACTCATTCTATATAATCCATTGTTGGTGTGTGAAAAGCGACATTGGTTCAAGCGGAAAGTTCAAAAAAGTATTCCAGGAGAGGAAGAGAAAAGACGATGGTTGATTCTAGTAGCCCGTCCGACAGCAGAGAACTGAGCCCACCACTACATAATACCGAGAGGACTGATGAGGGAACGGGTTCGGGACGACATTGACCATCAAGCTCGGCCTTGAAGAAACTATGCCTGGGACGAATTGCGCAGTACGAAGACCAAGATGTTGAGGAAGACCGAGATGATGAGGAAGAGAGAGAGGTCAAGGAAGACCGAGATGTGAGGAGGGTATCCCGGTCACGAGGCTCCCCCAGAGAGTATAAGATGAAGTACTTGACAAGATTCAACGGCAGCCCGTTCTCGAAGGAAACCGCAACTGCACCATACCCGAAAATTTTTGATTTGGCCGATCTCCCAAAGTACAACGGAACCCAGGATCCACGCAGTCACCTCGAAACATTCGAGCTACTCATGTGGGTTCGTTTAATCAAGGGCCCGGTCATCTTACGTCTTTTTGCATCCATACTGATCGGACCGGCACAAAAGTGGCTCCATTCCCTACCAAATAACTCGGTGCGTAACTTCGAAGACCTCGGATGAAAGTTCAAATTGAACTTCGCAACCAGTAAGAAACGGCCGAAGTCCCAGTTCACGTTGAGCAAAATAAAGCAGAAAAAGGGAGAGACATTGCAAAAGTATTTGGACCGGTTCAATGAGGTAGCTCTGCAAGTACGCTCGCTACTGGAAGAGGTACATGTGCACTGCCTTGTCGACGGCTTGGATCCTTCATCGCGTTTGGCCAAGAATGTGTGTAAGAACTGAGTTTACACTCTGACCGAGTTCTACACCCAGGCGAAGCAGTATCTGGATGTGGAGCAGATGGAGATAGCCAATGCCGCCGAGCTCGAGAAGCGGAGGAACGCGACATCGGATGAGAAAGATCCTACCAATGGACGGAGAGAAGATTCTCAGAAACATAACGGAGATAATCGACCACGGGGGGAAAGGCCTGAAGCGAAGATGAAATACAACAGCTACACCCCCTGAATGTTTCTCGGGCACAGCTTTGGAAGGAGGTGGCTCAGACAGAAATGAGGACGGTCGGCAAACCGAGGTCAATCCGAAGTCGACCCACAACAGACCAATCCAAATTCTGTGTGTTTCATGATGGACCGGGGCATACTACGGAAGAATGCTATGAACTTCGAGATGCCATTGAGAAGTTCATAAAAGAGGGGAAATTGCGCCATAACGTGATCAAAACCCAAGAAAGGAGAAACGGCAAATGCAATCAGAGAGGCCGAAGCAGTAGCCTGGCCATAGACCCAAGGAAAGAGGAGAAAAGAAGAAAGTCTAACTCCGAGCACGAGTTCCCAGAAGCCGAATTCCGTTGCAACGCGATCAGCGGGGGATTCAGAGGTGGTGGAGACACAGCAAGTCAGCGTAAGAAGTACCTCAGGGAAGTCCATTTGGTGAAAGACCTCCCAAAATTCAAGGATGACCCAACAAAGCCTACACCACCGCCCTTAACATTCACAAGGGAAGAGCTGAACAACGTAGTACCGGGGCATCAAGATGGATTGGTTATCACCGGGACCCTGGTAAATTGCCTGGTCAAACGGATTTTCGTGGATGCAGGGAGTTCGACCGACATCATTAGCTGGGAAGCTTACAAAAGGATGCATATGGATGTGGAGGATCTGAAGCCATGCAAAATGGCCCTCATAGGGTTCAATGGAGAGCGTTCGTTTCCCAAAGGTTATATCGACCTTGACGCTAGGGACTAAAGAAGCGTTTAAATCGGAACGGGTAAGGTTCATAGTAGCTGATTTTCCTTCCTCTTACAATGTTATACTGGGAAGACCGACCATCCACAAGTGGGATATGTTAGTATCCACGAAGCATCAGAAACTTAAGATGGTCAACAGTAGGAACCAAATAGTAGTGGTCTTAGGGGACCAAAAAGAGTCCCGGCAGTGTTACTTCGAGACTCTCCGAGATGGGGAAGGAGGACCTTCATCTCCACCTCGATTGAGTAGAGGTGAAATTTCGGCCAACGCTGAAAAGCGCAGGAGGCCCCAGCGATCAGTGAACATGGTAGAGCTCGACCTCAAGGACAAACCCGAGGTCCCACAACCAGATCCAGAAGGGGAATTAGAGGAGTTGGTCCTGGGTCAGGACTCTTCGAAGACCACCAAAATCGGTGGGGCCATGAATGCTGAACTGAAATCCCGGTTGATTGAATTCCTGAAGCAGAACCAAGATGCTTTCGCATGGACATCTTCTGAGATACCAGGGATCGACCCACGTTTCTGCTACCATAAACTAGCCGTGCGGCTGGTGTCGACACCGGTGGCACAAAAGAAGAGGAATATTGCAGCCGATAGGCAGAAGGCTCTAGAGGATCATGTCACGGGGCTCCTGGTGGCAAGGTTCATCAGAGAAATACAGTATACCACTTGGCTTTCTAACGTGGTTATGGTTTTGAAGCCGAATGGCAAATGGAGGGTGTGCACGGACTACACCAACTTGAACAAGGCCTGCCCGAAAGACTCCTACCCAATGCCAAATATTGATCAGTTGGTTGACAACTCAGCCGGCTTTCAGCCATGCATCCTGACGACTAGGAGAAAACCGCCTTCATGACCGACAAGGCCAATTACTGCTACAACGTTATGCCTTTCGGACTGAAGAATGCCGGGGCCACTTACCAGCGAATGATGAACAGAATCTTTGAAGACCAGATCGAGCGAAACATAGAAGTCTACTTTGACGACATGATCGTAAAGTCAAAAGACCCAGAAGATCACATTCGAGACCTGGAGCAGACCTTTGAGAAGTTGAGAAGGCACCGGATCAGGTTAAACCCGGCCAAGTGCACGTTTGGAGTTTCGGCCGGGAAGTTCCTAGGGTTTATGTTGACAAACTACGGAATTGAGGCAAATCCGGATAAGTGTAAGGTAGTACCAGAGATGCAAGCCCTGAGGACTAAGAAGGAGGTTCAGCAGTTAACAGGCCGGCTCGCAGCCCTTACTCGATTTTTGCCGAGATCGGCCGAGAATGCACTCCCTTTCTTTAGGCTGCTAAAGAAGGAAACTCGAGGCTGAAATACGGACTGCGAGGCGGCATTTGAGAAGATCAAGCAGTGTTTGGCGACCCCCCAGTTCTGGCGGAACCGGAGCCCAGTGAGATCTTGTTCTTGTACTTGTCGGTAGGAGCCGAGGCAGTAAGCGCGGCCCTGGTAAGAGAAACTGAGGCCGGACAGGCACCGATCTACTTCGTGAGCTAGGCGTTACAGGGCTTGGAACTTCGGTACCAGAAGCTAGAAAAGATGGTGTTCGCCCGCTAACAACAGCAAGAAGATTGCGGCCCTATTTCCAAAGACATCGAATAGTCATCCGAACTAGTCAACTGATCCGACAAGTGTTACACAAACCTGACCTCGCTGGAAGAATGACGAGCTGGGTGATCCAGTTGTCTAAGTTCGACATCATTTTTGAAGCCCGACATGCCATCAAATCGCAAGCGTTGGCCGACTTCGTCGTGGAACTCACCCCAGCAGATACGGCCGAGATGGATCATGGAGAAATATGGAAGGTATATGTCGATGGGTCATCCAACGCAAAAGGAAGTGGTGCGGTAATTATAGTTGAAAGCCCAGAAGGTGTGGCCGTAGAGCACTCCCTTCAGTTGAAGTTCCCAACATCAAACAACCAAGAAGAGTATGAAGCTCTTCTTGCCGGACTGATACAAGCCAAAGAGAATAGAGCTTAGTGGGTCAAGGTTTTCACCGACTCATACCTCGTCGCGGCACAGATTGAGGGCACCTACCAAACAAAAGGTCCACTCTTGCCTAAGTATCTCAACAAAGCTAAGGAAATCATGTCGGAGTTCCAAGAGGTGATTGTCACCCACATTCCAAGGGAAGAAAACGCTAGGGCGGACATCCTCTCCAAATTGGCAAGTACGAAAGGTGCTAAAAATCATAGAACCGTGATCCAAAAACCTGTCCGAGCCGAGTTGTATCATGACCATCTCGGTAGCGACGGATTGGAGGAAGTTGATTGAAGATTACTTGGAAAAAGGCATTATTCCAACCGATTCGACCGAGGCTAAGAAATTGATCCGAGAGGCCACCATTTACACCATGGTCGATGATCAACTGTACCGCAAGGGCCTACATTCTCCAATGATGCGATGCTTGGACGGAGCAGAAGCCAAGTACGTACTGGCAGAGATACATGAAGGCATCAACGGTCATCACATGGGGGCAAAGCACTTGCTAGGAAAGCTCTGCGCGTGGGCTACTACTGGCCGACTATGACGGCAGACGCCAAAGAAGCCGTCAGGAGATGCGACAGTTGTCAGAAACACGCCAAACTCATTTAGCCCCCGCCAACAAAGTTGAAAGGCATCTCGGCCCCTTGGCCCTTCTACAAGTGGGGGATGGACATCCCGGACGTTCAAGCCAGCCCCGTGACGTTCGTGTGGCTCATCGTGGCAAGAGATTATTTTACTAAGTGGATTGAAGCTGAGCCGTTAACGACAATAACCTCGGCACGCATACGGAGGTTCTTTCACCACAACATCGTCTCTCATTTTGGAGTACCAGCCGAGGTGGTGACGGACAACGGGACGCAATTTATGGACCAGAGATTCCAGTCCATGATGTCAGACCTAGATATCAAGCAGCACTTGGCCTCAGTGGAGCACCTGCAATCCAATGGCCAGGCCGAGGCAGCCAACAAGATCGTGCTAGACGGCTTACGAAAATGGATGCAATATGTGGAGTCTAACTGGGTCGAGCAACTTCATAGCGTTTTGTGGGGCTACAGAACAAGCATTCAAACTTCAACCCAGGAAACCCCATTCCAGTTAACCTATGGATGTGAAGCGATGATCCCGGTTGAGATAGGACAGCCGTCGTGGAGGAAAATCAAAGCCCGCCAGGAGGGAGAAGCGTCAAATGATGATGCCTTAAGGACCGAGTTGGACCTGATCGATGAGGTCCGAGTCACGGCACACTGCCAAGAGTTAGCCGCCAAGCAGCTCCTCGCGGCAAAGTATAATCAAAAGGTCCGACCTCGGCCTTTTAACCGAGGCAATCTTGTACTCCGACGAGCCGACATCGGTAATAAAAACGTCAGAGATGGCAAGCTGGTGGCAAATTGGGAAGGCCCCTACCGGGTTAAAGAGAAACTGGACAACGAAGCCTATATACTCGAAACCCTGGCTAGGAAGCCTGTGAAGAGAACTTGGAACGCCGACAAGCCGAAGATCTACCACGCCTAGATCTCGGCCCGGAAAGAATAGTAGTGCCGAGACGCACCCTATTTGGAGCTCTGTTATTTCTTAATTTCAGTATTTCAATTGATTTATGTTTTAGGATTTCATTGAACTATTTGTTAGCTCTTTGGAGCAGTTTATTTTAATGAAGGATTCCTCAGTGGAAATTCACAAACGTGCACTATTGATCGCTCAAGCATTACACTGAGGTCTATACACCCGTTCATAAAAATTACACCGAGGTCTCTAAACCTGGTTACAAATACAACACATCTAGATGGATGACACCTGTCGTTGTACTCCGACGCGCCCAGGTTAAGAGCTCGGTGAAATTGCCATACGTGGCCTTCACGGAATTGACGCATCAATGCTCGCCCCGATTTAAGCATTCGAATTGGTATTCCGACCCTGATCAGGTTAAAATGTTTAAGTTTTGTATTTCTACACCATCGCTAAACATGTGGCAATTCGCCTTTATCTTGGTTACAATCCCGACCACGGTAGCGCGGTTAAGTTAACACCCCACGCGGTTAAAACACACAATCCTGCCACACATTCCCAGACTAAAAATCTAGAAGAATCCCTAGACTAGCACACATTTCGGTCAAAGAATGTCTAACTGTGCTTAGAATTCAAAAGAAAGCGTCAACTAAATGGTTACATAATCAAAGCTTGTCGATAAAATATCTATACAAGCGGCACAAACGCCGAAAAAATTTATAGTCAAAGGGCACAGACGCCCAAAGAGGAAAGCTAAAATGAGGACTCCGGCCCCTGGCTCGGAGGCGCAGCATTGACAGAAGGTAGCACCTCAGTGGAATGAGCAGCCTCGGAAGCACCTAGCTCGGCCTCAGCACTTTGACTCTCCCCACCTCTATGCTCCCCTTCACCCTCCTTGCTCAGTTCTTCGTCTTCACTTGAGTCTCCGAGAGAGGGAGGAGCCGGAACAAACACACCGTCCTTCACATAGGCCCGGTGGTCGTAGCCGTCAACGTTCAATGCAAAGGTGGGGTTCAGAACCTGGATCTGTGCCAAGGCCATTTTAAAGCAGTCCTTAGCCGTCTCTTTAAGAAACTCAAGTGACTCCAGATGGGCTTGTTGCTCGGCGGTAAGAGCTTTCTTGGTGGAGTCCAGTTCCGTGGCTAGATTGCCGTGTTGCTGTTGAACAACCTTCATGGCATCCAGGCTTGTAGCAAGAGCCTTTTGAAGCTGATGACACTCTGAGGTCATTTTTTCCAACGCCTCTTTGGTGATCAAGAGTTCCTCGGTTGCTTTCCCACCGAGGCACGCGAGTCCACGGAAAGCCGAATTGGGGGAGGGATGTCAAAAGTTTGAGGCAGAGATGGAGAAGGACTTAGATTTGCCGTAATCTCCCAAAATAACCGATGGCGATTAGAAAAGGATTTGCAAGATAATGTAACGGATCGGGTCGTAATTCCCAACGAATTAGAAAAGGATTTGGATAATGCGGGTCAATTCCCAACGAACAATCTTGCTCAATTCGAACAAAGAAAAACAAAAAAAATTGGGGGTTTTGATTCAAAGAGAATAAAAATGAAATAACATAAGTAACAAAAGTAAACACAGATTAAACAGATAAATGTAGGATTAAAGATTAACCCAGGATTTCGAATTCCACCACTTCCCTTCCTGACGAAAAAAACATTATAACCGAACTCGTGATCGACTAGACAAACCAAATCTCTCGCATTTGCCCTAGAAATTCCCTCAATCGAACAATCGTCCAGAATTTATTCGAATCGTTGGCGTATCTCCGTACGATCGCACAATGATACTTTAACCTAGTTCGAACTACGCCCTGGGAAATGTCGATTGGGTTTTAAATCTAACACCCAATCCGAAAGTAAATCGAATCCGAAATTACAAAAACAAACGAATTTGTTACCGTTAAGAACGAGTCCTCCGGATAGTGGAATCCTCAATCCATGGGTCAATCACGTAGCTTAGCTAGTCATGATTATGCATAATTAAAAATCGAACGTAATGAAGAAGTTCATCATGAACACGAAGAACACGATGAAGAGGAAGAACATAGATGAGAGAAAATAAAACTTCGTATTTGATTCAAAACTATCTAAAAACGTGAATGAGAATGTGTTTGTGGCTGCTGCCTCACTTAACCTAAAATGGCAAAACGAAATGGGGCTCCAATCCACAAGTCGTGCCCGTAACGAAAATAAAATAAAATGGGCTTTAATTACAAAATTCGAGCCCAAAAATACATATGACTTCGGCTCCAAAATCAACTGCCCTCTTGTCCGAATTTGCTCTTCATGTCTTCATAACAATTGTAGCTCTCTGAATCATCTGAAATATGAGACAAAAATGAGGCAAATCCGATGTCTGGTTCAAGAGTTATGGTAAAAATGGTGAAGCAATGTAAAACTGGAATTTATTATTAAATAATGGCTAAAATATAATAAAAGGCCCAAGGCCCAAATAAGTATAAAAGCCATTATTTATTAGCTAAAGAGTCCTAAATTATAAATCAAGAGACAAAAAGTAGTGTATGAAATATTCAATTATCAAATTCCCCACACTTATGTTTTTGCACTCCCCGAGCAAAATTCAAAGAAAAAGACCTAAAGGAGAAACTCTTCTTTTCTAACAATTGCTAACAATGCAAAAATTGAACAAGGGACACAAAGCTCCAAAAGATCAATCAATCAAGACCACAATCCCTTCATCTCAAATTACAATTCATGGTAATCTCAATTAATGATGCTAATCACATAAGATGGTCTCTCAAATGATGCGCTCAATCAATCAATCAATCAATCTCTCAAGTGTTTAAGGTAAATAAGTGTATCGCTTCAAATTCTACTCAAGAAATTTGCTCTACCATAAGCTTGCTCAATTTCTACTCTCCACTACTCATAACACATGCATGCACAAATCAAGAGAGCTTGTTATGAAAGGTTGTAATGGGGTTAGGTGAAGGTAGGTAATAGTATGGAATGAGAGGTTAAGCACCAAGGAAATTAAAAAGAGCACTAATTAACACAATCATTCTCTATGTAAGAAAATTTTTATTTTACTTATATATCTCCTTTCTTTCTATGTATTTTCTTTCTATATTTCTTCTCTTTTTTTTTTTTCTTTTTTTTTTTTTTTTTTTCTTTTTTCTTTTTTTTTTTTTTGCTTTTTTTCTTTTTTTTTTTTTTTTCTTTTGCTTTTCTTTCTTTTTTTTTTTTCTTTTTTCTTTTTTTTTTTTTTTTTTTGAGAAAAAAAATGAAACTATACTATATACATAATCACAATGACAAAAGCAAACATCCCCCCATACTTAAATTGTTGCACTCCCGAGCAACCCCCACACTTAAACACAAAACCAAGGTGAAACCAATGCTCAATAAATTTTCAAGGTGCGGAATAAAATGGTTTTTCGCTTAGGCTTGTAATGTAGCTTTGAAAAGAATGAGTCAAAAAGGCACAAAGGGCTAGCAAAGGAATCATAATGCAAGGGAAAGGCTATTTGGCCAAAGTGAGGAAAATAAAAGAAAGAAAACAAGCTTCCATCATACTTATGCACTTAAATGAAAAATGTAGTTTCAAAAAGAAAAGGAGCAAGTTCTAGAGAACACAAATCATGAGCAGATGCACACATGAAAGAAAGAATGGCAAAAGATGAATTCCATTCATGCAGCCCAAAACCTCACAAGGTCAATACCAACTTAGGCAATCAACAACATCAAATCAACTACCAAGACATGTAATCGAAGAGTCAAGAATGACAGACCAAACCAAACAATGATCCATTAAAACCAAAATGTCCAAGTTCATAATATGGAGCAATCATAGAAAGAGAGACCGTATTTATTTCAAAAAGCAAAGTAGAAAAAGGAAAACAAATAGAAGAAAGAGGGAGAAAGAAAGAAGAATACTCCCCAAGGGGTTTATGGAGGATAAGTGGCATCAATGAGGAGAATCTCTCGCTTCCTCGCCGCCGGGATCCCTCATGAAATGGCTTGAGGCGATGCCCATTAACCTTAAAGGTTCGTCCCCGGGTGGATCACATAGCTCAACAAAGACCAAATGGAAAAATGTTAGTGATCTCAAAAGGGCCATCCCATTTAGATCGAAGCTTACTGGCATAAACTTCAAACGGAGTTAAATGTAAGAACTTTCTCGCCCACGTAAAATTCTTTCCTCGTAATATGCTTATCATGGAATGCCTTAGTCTTTTCCTTGTATAACCGCTGAGCTTTCATAGGCATCCAATCTAAGCTCATCCAACTCTTGCAATTGTAGCTTCCGCTCCATCCCGCACTTGGCCAAATCCATGTTACACCGTTTAATGGCCCAATAGGCTTGATGCTCCAACTCAACCGAAGATGACATGCCTTACCAAAGACAAGCCGATAAGGAGACATCCCAACGGAGTCTTGTAGGCGGTGCGATATGCCCACAAAGCATCCTCTAATCGCTTACTCCAATCTTTCCGGTAGAGTTAATATTTTCTCAAGGATTTGCTTAATCTCTCTATTTGAGACTTCGCTTGACCGTTGGTTTGAGGATGGTATGTCGTGGAGACCTTGTGAAGCACTCCATACTTTGCGTAACAAGGCACCCATGCTTCGGTTGCAAAAATGGGAGCCTTGGTCACCGATAATAGCTCTAGGAATGCCAAACCCGCAGTAAAATGTTAGACCTAACAAAATCCACCACCACAAGAATCATTAGTCCGAGTGGCTTTCGCCTCAACCCATTTCGAGACATAATCAACAACAAGAATATGTAAGTATAACCATATGAAGCAGAAATGGACCCATAAAATCAATACCCCAAACATCAAAGATCTCACAAAACAATATAGGGTTCTCGGGCATCTCATGCCTACGGAAATACTCCCGCTCTCCGACGCTTATCACATGACTTACAAAAAAAGATGGGAATCATGAAACAAGGAAGGCCAAAATAATCCACTCGTCTAACACTTTCCTAGCAGTTCTTTGGGGTCCAAAGTGACCACCACAGTGTAAGCATGAGCAAAATGCAATATAGAGTGAAACTCATGATCAGCACACATCTCCTAACTACTTGGTCACTACAAAATTTCATGAGATAAGGGTCATCCCAAACATAATATTTAGACTCACTCTTTAATTTAAGGGTTTGGGCCCTAGTGGAATCTATAGGCAAAACACCAGCCTACCAAGTAGTTAACTAGATCAAGATACCATGGAAGCTTACCTTGTACCGTAGAAGCCGCTCATCGTGGAAATCATCCCGAATAGAAGAGGGGTGAGAGGGAGAATGAGTGATGCGACTCAAGTGGTCGCCTACCAGCTTTTGTGCTCCACTGCTGTCTCGAATCTCAACATCGAACTCTTGGAGCAATAACATCCACCGGATGAGTCGTGGCTTAGCATCCGCCTTTTTCAAAAGAAACTTCAAAGCAAAGATGGTCGAGAAAACAATTACTCTACTTGCTAGCAGATATGACCTAAACTTATCAAAGGCAAATACAATAGCCAACAACTCTTTCTCAAGAGTGGTGTAATTAGATCGAGCAGATCCAAAGTCTTGGAGGCATATGCAATCACATGAGATGCTCTATCAACTCTCGTGCCAAGATAGCACCAACCGCATAGTTGGAAGCATCACACATCAACTCAAAGGGAGGCACCAATCGTGGGCTTGATCATCTGGCCGTAGTCGCAACGCTTCAAATGATCGAAGGCCGCCTTGCAAGCATCATCAAATACAAAGTCGTTGTCCTTATGCGTAAGGTTGGACAAGGGTCTGGGCAATCTTGCCGAAATCCCGAATGAAACGCCGATAGAAACCCGCATGACCAAGAAAAGAGCGAACTTCCCGCACGACGCGGTGGGTAAGGCAAAGCAAGAATTACATCTATCTTAGCAGATCTACCTCAATCCCTTTCCTAGACACTATGTGTCCCAAGACTATACCCGACTCAACCATAAAGTGACACTTCTCATAATTCAAGCACAAGATTAGACTCAATACACCTATGCAAAACTCTAGACAAATTAGCCAAGCATGCATCAAAATCAGACCCATATACAAGTGAAATCATCCATAAAAACCTCCATGCAAAGTCCTCTAGAAACTCGAGAAAATGCTTACCATACAACGCCGAAAGGTGCCTGTGTGCGTTGCAAAGGCCAAAAGGCATCCTTCGGTAGAGGGCATATGTTCCAAAGGGGCATGTGAAGGTCGTCTTCTCTTGATCCTCGTGAGCAATATGGATCCGGAAGTATCCGGAGTAGCCATCCAAGAAGCAAGAATGGGACTTGCCACCAATCGCTCTAACATCCGATCAATGAAAGGTAGAGGGTAATGATCCTTGCGAGTGGCTTGGTTGAGTCTCCTATAGTCGATGCAAACTCTCCAACTATTCTCAACTCGAGTAGAATGAGCTCATTCTTCCGATTGGCTACCACGTTGACTCCGGATTTCTTAGGAACCACCGGACCGGCTAACCCACGGCTATCGAAATGGGATAGATGATACCACTTGCGTAAGCTTAGTGACCTCCTTCTTCACCACATCAAGGATAAGAGGATTAAGGCGCTCTCCGGGTTGCCTCACCGGCTTAGAGTCCTCTTCCAATAGAATGCGATGCATACACATGGAAGGGCTAATGCCAACGATGTCGCCTAATGTCCACCCAATGGCTTTCTTGTTCGCCCTCAATAAGCTTAGCAGCCTTCTCTTCTTGGTCGTGAAGAAGATTATTTGCCACAATGATCGGCAACCGCTCATCCACCTCCGTAAATGCATACTTCAGTGATCTCGAAGGGATTTCAACTCAAGCTTGGGTGGTTGCTCGCTGGAGGGAAGAAGCTTGGGTGGTTGTTGCAACAACTCGATGTCATCACAATCGAAATGCCTAAAACCACATTCAAAGAAACAAGGACCGTGTCTATACAAACTCAATGTTAACATCAATCAAGCTCATCAAAATCGAGTTAAGCTCATCAAAATCAATCGATGCACATTAGATCAAGGGTGAAGCTCAAACTCGTAATCAATATCGTAATCCACATGTAATGTAGAATCACCAAGCAAGTCAATCACCAAATAATGCAACATTAAGCAAATCAATGCAAAAAGCACCATTCATTATCAAGACATGCACAAATGGGAGAATCACTCGATGCAAAATCGATAATCAAGACACCAATCAAGAATAACATCATCCACAAGATCATCAATCACATCAATGCAAAAAAACAGAATGTTCTTCCCTAGGATGTCTCATGGCATCAAAAATATTGAAATTCACAGATATATCACCAAACTCCATGGAAAGAGTACCGTAATGCACATCTATCTTAGTCCTAGTCAAGCTGTTTTCATGAAAGGCCTCCTAGAATGATAGGTGATCTACTACCGGGAGACTCATCCTCCATATCTAAGATGTAAAAATCAGCAGGAAATATCAGTTCATTAACCTTGACTAATACATCCTCAACTAAACCGTAAGGATGAACATTACTCCTATTAGCTAGCTCGAACAACAACACCAAGAGGGACGTAAAGGACCAAGACCAAGAGATTTATAAATAGATGCATGACATTAATAGAAGCACCTAAATCTAGCATGCAATCATCAAATCTATAGTTACCAAAATAGCAAGGGATAGAAAACGTCCCCGGATCCTTGCACTTGCGAGGCATCGTAGGTGGATGAGTGCCGATACATTCTCGGTTCAAACTCACTCGCTCACTCCCCTTCGCCGCTTCTTATTGGTGCACAACTCCTTCGAAACTTGGCATATTTAGGAATTTGTTTGACCGCATCTAAGAGAGGAATGTTGATCTCTACTCTTCGAATGTCTCAAGTATATCCTTCTCTTGTGCTTTTTCTCGCCAACTTCTTAGATTGAATCGCTTCGAGGGAAAGGAAGAGGAATGGGGATGTCTTCCTCTTCACCTTGCTGCACCGCTTTTTATTTTTAGAGTCAATCTTCACATTTTCTCGACTCTTTTCGATGTGGAAGTCACATCTCGCAAATGGGT
The DNA here is from genome assembly GCA_019022655.1 of Acacia acuminata. Taxonomy (NCBI): domain Eukaryota; kingdom Viridiplantae; phylum Streptophyta; class Magnoliopsida; order Fabales; family Fabaceae; genus Acacia; species Acacia acuminata. Next base: position 150,162 of record JAFJYI010000330.1, read on the forward strand.
TTAGGTTCCTCCAATTGCTTGCCGTAACGAAGGGAGATAGCACTCACATTCCCTTAGGATTAGGAATTGTTTGTGAAGGAAGAGTGTTGGATCCCGAGGTTGAAGCCGGTTCAATGAGGTTGCCAACCGCCCAACCGTGTTTGCAAACTCGAATGGAAGTGTCGCTTGTCGTTGGAACCGCATATTGGCCGTGACAAATTGCTTCATCATATCCTCAAGTGGAGGAACCACCACTACCACTACTACTAGCCTCGTTGTTGTGTTGCCCGTGGAGGTGCACATATGGTCGGTCGAGGAGGTGGTGCTAGCAAAGGCAAAGGAGGTGCAGATTGCCGTTGGAAATTCTCGTGGTCTATACGCTCTCGTTGGTAATTCCTGAATTTTGCCGATATTGGTTACTCGGTTCGATTCTCGGGTTCCAACGAAAATTGGGGTGATTTCTCCAACCAGATTGTAGGTGTTGGAGAAGGCATTATTCTCGCCGGGTATTGTGGCTTTCCCGGAAAAGCTCCCACGGGGCTACCGATTGGTCTTGATAAGTAGGATCATGCAAGGTAGGGCAAGAGTCAAGAGAATGGTAAGGGTCGAACGTAACCCACATGAGTACCCAACCGAGGAGGAGAAGATTGTACTGTCTCCACATCGCCAACCGCCTCACCGTAGAGGTCGATCATCAAGTCTATTCTCTAATCTCTCGAGAATCGTCGGATCGGAGGTGTTTGAACATGGTAAAAAGGTACTATTGGCCCCGGTGCCAAATTGCCGAGAGTTGGCCGCCATCTCGATATCAAGTCTCGGCATCTTCGTGTGTCTTGTTACGCAGAGCCCCACCACTAGAAGCATCCACTAAACCTTTGTCTATCGGGAGCGCACCATCATAGAAATGGGTAATCAAGTCTTTCTCGAGATCTCGGTGGTGTGGACAGCTTGCACACAACCTTTTGAACCTCTCCCAAGCACTCATACAAAGTCTCCCATTGACTTGCTTAATGTTGGCAATTTCCTTCTTGATCGCAATGCTTGAAGAAGGGAAATATTTCTCCATAAATAACCTCCAACCTCAAATTTCAGCTCCCAATAGATGAAGGTCAAGGTACAACAACCAGCCTTTGGCTCCACCTTCCAATGAGAAAGGAAAAGCTCTCGCCTTGATTTGATCTTCATCAATGGCATGTGGTTTCATCAGGCCGCACACTAGATGGAATTCCTTCAAATGCTTAATGGCACACTCACCGAAAGACCATGAAACTTAGGCAAAGAAGTGTATTAGACCAGATTTAAGCTCAAAGTTAGTTAAAGAAGGGCGTGATATTGAATGCACAAAGGTTGATAATTAACATCGTTCATTCAATTCCTTTAAAGTAGACGATTTTCCCGTTCTTTTCCGCCATAATTTCTCGAGTTAGGAAAATTGCTACTAGAATCGTGAAAACAACAAGACTATCAAGTACTATCGTAAACACAATCGAGAGATCAACAAGATGGACACAATCGTAATGGCCACAATCGACTCAAGTTCAATGTCCAATTCAAGATTAATCCCACGACTTAACCTAACAACTCTTCTAGCAAGAAGAATTGTTCTTTCTATTTCAGATCAAATGGCAACAAGTCTTCGGGATTGATAGTGCTCCTAGTACTCATGCAAAGATAGTCACAAGGCGTAATCTGCAAAAAATCAGAATTACGAAAATGCCACCAGCCAATCAGAATTACAAAAATGCCACTAGCCAATCAAAATTTAAAATGCCACTAAAAGTGGTAAAAAGTAGAAAAACACTAAGACACACAAAAGCAAACACAAAAACAAAAAACCTATGGTAGAAATTGACCTAAACAAGTCCAGAAACACTATCAAATGATTTTTAAAATTTTTGGGACTTGGACAAAGGCAACTCCTAGACCGTTGGGGAACCCAAAAATGGAATAAAAAAACTTCAAAAATTGAAAAAGTGGTCTAAACGATGGAATTTGGCTTATATCTCAAGACCAAAGATTTTTAGCCCCGTGTCCTATGCTAAATAACATTTTCCTTCAGCTCACCAAAAATCAGCCCAATCGGAGTAAGTCAAACAATTGCTAAAATACCCGATATATCCTACCGAGACCAAAAAATGGTAAAAACAGGGTCTAAACGATGGAATTTGGCAAAATAGGTGAGACCTCATCTCCCTTAGGGAGTGAGTCTTGCTAGAATGCCCAATTTCTTGTGAATAAGACCTGGGTTGAGTGATCTGAGTCAAAAAAATTTCTGTCCAGCCACCCGAACCACCTAAACTACCAAAAACGAAGCTATTTACACTACCGTTACTAATCAAACCGATGCAAATTCCCCGCAATGGCGCCATATTTTGACAGAGATTTGCCATAATCTCCCAAAATAACCAGATTAGAAAAGGATTTGCAAGATAATGTAACCGGGTCATTTCCCAACGAATTCGCAACGGCTCAATTCGAACAAAGAATAAAACAAGAAAATTGGGGGTTTTGATTCAAATAGAATAAAAATGAAATAACATAACAGAACGAAGTAAACACAGATTAAACAGATAAACGTAAAAAAGATTAACCCAGGATTTCGAATTCCACCACTTCCCTTCCTGACGAAAAACAGATTATAACCGAACCGTGATCGACTGGCAAACCGAAATCTCTCGCATTTGCCTGTGAAATTCCCTCAACCGAACAATCGTTCAGAATTTATTCGACCGCATGGCGTATCTCTCGTACGATCGTACAATGATACTTTAACCTAGTTCGAACTACGTCCTGGGAAATGTCGATCCGGGCGTTAAATCTAACACCCAATCCGAAAGTCCAAAATCGAATCCGAAATTACAAATGTAAAACGAATTTGTTACCGTTAAGAACGAGTCCTCTGGATAGTGGAATCCTCAATCCATGGGTCAATCACAAGTGAGCTTAGCTAGTCATGATTAAGTAACGAAAATCGAAGTAAATGAAGAAGTTCATCATGAACACGAAGAACATGAGGAAGAAAAGATGAGAGAAAATAAAACTTCGTATTTGATTCAAAACTATCTAAAAACGTGAATGATAATGTGTTTGTGGCTGCTGCCTCACTTAACCTAAAATGGCAAAACGAAATGGGGCTCCAATCCACAAGTCGTGCCCGTAACGAAAAATAAAATAAAATGGGCTTTAATTACAAAATTCGAGCCCAAAAATACATATGACTTCGGCTCCAAAATCAACCGCCCTCTTGTCCGAATTTGCTCTTCATGTCTTCATAACAATTGTAGATCTCTGAATCATCTGAAATATGAGACAAAAATGAGGCAAATCCAATGATGTCTAAAATATAATAAAAGGCCCAAGGGTTCAAGAGTTATGGTAAAAATGGTGAAGCAATGTAAAACTGATGATGAATTTATTATTAAATAATGGCTAAAATATAATAAAAGGCCCAAGGCCCAAATAAGTATAAAAGCCATTATTTATTAGCTAAAGAGTCCTAAATTATAAATCAAGAGACAAGGGAAAAAGTAGTGTATGAAATATTCAATTATCTGGACAACCCAGAGAGTTTGAAGAATGGAGAACTAGTAGTTTCAGACTCGACCAAGTAAGTGTATTCCATGACTCGAGCCAACGCTTGAAATCTGGATCAATAGCACAATTGAAGAATTAACTTTCGAACCTCCTCAAATGCAACCTTGAGTTTGGGCCAACAAGTGACTCGAGTCCAATCAAGGTATTTTGTGCCTCAAGTCAAATGTTTCAAATGCAAAGCCAATGGATCAATTGAAGATTAACTCGAGCAAGGACTTTGTTCGCCTCGATTTTGGGCATAGACTCGAGCCAAGAATATTGCTACCTCAAGTCGGTATGTATGTGTTAAACTTATCTATGCTTTAAATGAAGGATTGACTCGAGCTAGGATTTTGGATGCCTCGAGGTTGGGGATAAACTCAAGCCAAGTGTTTCTATGCCTCAAGTCAATATTCTTCAGACTTCATTTCTGCATCTTCAAAGTACTCCAGACTCGAGCCAAAATCTGATTTAACTCAAGCCACTGTTCCTCTTATTATAAATCACCGTGTCTGAAATCTTGGATTTTCTTCAAGAACATCCAGATGATTACCAAAATGACTTATACTACTTCTTAACATTATTTATATCATTTATGTATAAGTTTCAGATGATTATATGAAGGACTCAAGCACACAGCTAGTCAGACAGCAGAGCTCAGTCCCACAACGTCTCCGAGAATTCAAAAATGATTGTTATCAATTGATTTCTACTTGTTATACTTCTCAATGCTATTAATCATGTTTGTTAGCAAGTTTCAGATAATCAAATGAAATATTAACATCATATTATCAAAAAGCATATGATGATGTCAGAAGCTTCAACGGTAATATTTCTCCAATGGTCAAATAGTTCCAACGGACATATCATATTCAAACCTGGAAGAATTGTTCAATGTTCTTCATAAACTATAAAAGGAGAAGCCTTCAAGATAGAAGGGGTTAGAGACAAGAGCTTACACTGTTGAAATGCCAACATTATGAATCCAACGCTCAACTTATATACTCTTTGTTTTCACAATGGTTATATAGTTTTTTCAAGAGAGTGTGATGATCGATTTTGTACTTCAGGTGTTCATCTTATCTACTCGTGAGGAGTTGTTAAACACTTATTCATCTCATTCAGATATTAAATCTTAAGGTTAAGGAACCTTAAGTGTGGGTGTATCAATTACAAGTTGTAAGGGAGGTGAGTCCGAGAGTGAAAGGATCATCCGTTGTTTATAGAGTGTGTAATTGTATCCTTACAGTGTGAAAGGCGAGTATCTCGGTAAGAGATTGTAAAGGCTGCACAAGTGACCGACCAAACTTGTGAGGTTGTAAAGGCTTTTCTCTTGCGCCCGGTTAAACAAGGAGATAGTGGATTGAAAATCTCAAGTGGAGCTTAGGGACTGGACGTAGGTCAAGGATTGGGCCGAACTAGTATAAATCTCAGTTTGCATATTCTCTTCCCTAAACTCTTACATTTCCAGCATATATGTTTAAATGACTGACTATTGCTTTATAAACTATTCTTGTCATTCGAACTACTTTCAGTAAGTTGCGAAAAGATTTTCAAAGTTATCTAAAGTTTTACCAGACACCCAATTCACCCCCTTGGGTGATAGCCAGGTTTAACAGAAGAGTTGAGATATATGCCGATAAGCAAAAACAGAGGTAAAGCGAAAACAAGACAAAAGGCTGAAGAACTAATAAACATGGGAACCGTACAATCTGAAGGAACCGGCTTAGACCCGACCCCGTTAATAAAAAAGGCTGCGCTTTGGACCCCGTACTTCTCTACATACACGGCCAGCCGAGCTATGCAGGGGACGGTCTCCGGTAGAAGGTCATCGGTCTGGACTTGGTACGATGAAGAGTTCAACTTGTAATGATCTTCACCCAATACAGGGGAAATCTCCACTCCACATCCTTGCCCTCGGCCCCATTTAAAAACCAGGGCTGCCGTCCAGGCTTGGCAACGACCTTAAAGTAAGCCGTCTTAAAGTGCTTAAAGGAGTCTGAGAACGCGAACATTAGCTTCCTATCTGGGTCCGCGCAGAGGGAAACCAATCCCTTCAGTCTCTCATCCTCCTTGGACGTCCGGGAAGTAAAGGGACAAAAGTAATAAAAGAACAAAGCCGTGGTACAAGGAATGGGCTTAGGGAAGGAAGAACATAGGTGCTCAAAGGCCACCAGATAAGCCCATCCGTTAGGATAAAGCTGGGAGGGCGCAAGACGCAGTTGTACCAAGGCCGAGATCTGGAACTCGGTGAAAGGGAAGCGGACCTTAACCTGGGTCAAGCAATCTCGGTAAAAGAAGAGAAAGTTGGTGCGTCCCTCTACGCGAGTGGAGCATATGGGCTCGCCCTCATCTGGAGGACTAACATAACACCTATCCATCTCGGGTAGCCGAAGTCGAGCAATGTCGACCACGAACATCAGTGACTGAGTCTTCAGAACCTCATGGGATACCCACTTATAACTCGCACAGAGTGCCTCAGGAGGACTAGAAGAGTTCGACTCCCCGGTGTCAGACTGTATGCTGGGAAGAGAGGATTTCGAAGCCATCTACCTAGAAATAAAACAGAAAAAAAAATACTAAGGTCAGCAAGAGAGGGAATACCTGACTGAAGCATAGTAGCATGAGGTAAAACAAGCGGACTTGGATGACTAAGACTGACAGAGGTGGAGTAGAGGAAGGTCGATGACGGTAGGAACCAAGGATGGAAGAAGCCCGGAAATCTTTTCCGCATGCGATATGAAAGGAGCTTTCTGCAAGACAATCCCAGCATGGGCCGAGATACCCTTCAAGATAGATGTCCGAACTCACAGGAGGAGGAGCTTCATAGAAACTAAGGGGCCGAGCCGATAAGGCATCGACGTCGGCAAGAACACCGGTACTAGGCCCAGCACGGATAGCCAAAACGGTCGGAACAGCACGAGTACTGGCACGAACAGGCGTCGAGTTAGGAACCCCAAGAACGGTAGATCGAGGCCCCACGTGCCGTCTCCGGACCCATCTCGTAGCGCAGTAGCCGACCTCTCCTCCTCTGCAAGTTTAGTACCGAAGATCCAATAGGAAGCATGAGGGAAACGGGCACGGAAGGCCTCCTCCTCCTCAGGGGTTAATGTTTGTCTCAAAGGGGGCAGGCGATTGCTCCTATCCATCACCAGAGAACAAAAACCTAGAAAGGCACTAAAAGGTGTGTGTAAAGACGGAAGAAATTGAAGAAGGTTGAACAGAAGGTATTTGGGGGGTAAAAGGTATGGGACAAGAAAGAGGCTCGATCTCATAAACCAACCCAGAAAACTATGAACGCAGCCTACCTAGAAATTCACAAAAATGAGAACTAAGCAATTAAACAAACAAAAACTGTTGGAAATATACTAGGGAAGTAAGGAGGATATACCTGGAAGTAAAGAGGGATGAGTGTGCTGAAGCTGATAATGGCAGAAAATGGTGGATACGGCAGAGAATAGAGAAACCAAAGAAGAATAGTAGAAATAGCGAAAGTAAGTGAAATGGAGGGAAATATGAATGTTATAGGCCTACACACGGGGCAGTGGGGTGCCGAAATGTCAGGGACAAGGGAGTCTTTTCACCCAGACAGAGGAAGTAATTTACTGCACACGATGGGGGCATTAAATGCGCACGAAAATCGGGGTGCGGATAGGCGCGACGGTTGCAGGCTCTCGCCACTACCGAGTTGCCAGTTGTCAGAGGACAATGATGGCGAATGCGGAAAGTCCTCCACAACGAAAGGACTCAAAGCCATTCACCACCAACTCGGATAGTCGAGACCACCTCGGCAAGCAAAGTATATCTCGGCCTTGGACGAACATGTCCCATATGTATTACCTTGGATGCGTTGTTCAGGCGACATTACCTCAGATCTTAGAGGCTCCGCCTCGAACTCTCGTGTGGGTAGCCAAGCTTGACCAATAAAACCGACTGGGGGCAAAATACATCTCGGCAACTCAGAAGCCTGACCTACCGAGCTGGGGGGGCAACTGTTATGGACCTGCATTAGGCCCATATCCAATGCGTGGCTCAACTAAAGCTATATCCAATATCAGATCTCCCCTATATTATAGGAGATACTGTCAGCCAACAATATAGGAGGATCCGGATAGTATCTGCACGATACTCGCACCTAGGATCTCGCCAGAGGGAGATATCCTACCCACGACAACCTCTATATATACAAAGGACCATTCATAAGGTGTACACATTCTAACTTAGACTATTTACATTAAGTCACACTGTGCACACACACCACCCCTTTTATATCGTGCACAGTGATCGCACGCTCCCTTGATTATCTACTCCATAGATATTCAGGTCGAGCCCTACAATCCAATATCAAAGCACCAGCCCTTGGTTGGACATCTGTGTTCTACACCAGAACAATGTCTCTTCTCTTGTTCCTTCTCTCTAAGGTGCTTATCCAGAACTCGTACCCCTAACTTAACTCCAATACCTTGCAGTTTCCTAAATACTTTGTTTTGCACCATGCAACACATAAACATCTTTCATTTTTAACGAGATTCAGCCTATACATGTTGAATGATGAATTATTGCATTCGCTTACACCGTATATGACCAATGTAATTACGTAGATAATTACGCCGATCAAACTAGTTTAATACCTGTTTAAAGATGCCACGGACATAACTAAAACAACTGGAAAACAAATAGCCCATTCTCTTGTCTTACAAACCTTTAAAAAGAAAAAATATATACGTGTGTGCGCGTGTGCGCAATCTTGATTATAAAGGCACTCTCTATTTACACTGTGATAGATGAAAATTTAGATCGAATAAACATAATATTCATGAATATTGTAAAGTATTTTGTTCACAATGACTTAAACTCAGCGTGCATACCTAATTATCATTTACTCTCTCAATCTCTACTACATAAATACTTCTCTTGTTATCAGTAGCAATAGATAGTTCATACAAGCGTATTTAGGAAAAGGGGAATGAGTGCGTGCAAATGTTTGGAATATCAAAATAAATGTAGTCAATAAATTCATGTAAACTAAATCATTTTTTATGCTCCAATCTATTTCTCCTTTTTGTATGGATGCGTTCAAATAAGCTCCAATTTCTCTCGCAACCAAAAGAAGTAGATGTTTGGCTAAGAATGCATTTTGCAACACGTTGCAATTCTAGAACTGAATAGTCATAGTACATCCACCATTCATCTACAAAATAAAACACATGTATATAATATTAGTTGCATGAGGCATGCTTGAAATGTCTTTTACAACAAGAGTCAAACAATGAGCAGCACAAAGTGACCAATAAATATTTCTATATTATTTCTCCTTGATCATCCTTCCACATGTCAATAGTTAGCAGCATTATCAGTCACTACATGAATAATATTTTTAAACCAACCGACTCAACGAGGTGGAACTAGGGGGCTAGGGTTGGCCGCCCCCTAAAATTTAAAGGAAACAAATATTATATATATAAAATGGCACTTTGGTAATTTTATTATATTATTTGCCTCAAAAAATTTCAAACAATGTGTGAGTGGGTAAACAAAGTTTACTGACATGCCACATGCGTGAAGAGGAAGGCAACTAATTATTGAAGGGAACTTAGGCCACAAAAGCTCAATGGAAACTTGTGAAAGTGAAGCCATAATCGTTGAAACTCTGAAGAGCTTATGCATTTCTTAAAAGTGAATATACTCACTTACTGAAGAGGAAGCACAACTACACTATCTGCACAAGGCATAATCGAATCATCGATGGCTTATTGTCAATTGTCATGTTTTTTTTTTTTTTTTTTAATGCTATTATTGTGTCGATTTGTCATCAAATTTCCATTATTTTTTATTAACTGAATATCATTGATGAAACTCTTAAATGGGTCCTTTTTTTTTTTTTTTTTTTTTGGGTAAGTGAGTATATTCACTTTCAAGAAATGCATAAACTCTCCACCTGCCAACTAGGTGTTGAAACTATTGTTGGCGGTGATTGTGATTTGGTGAAGCAAGGTTATTGGAAATATATATGAGTGTGAGATAGATTTTTTTTTCAATTTTTTTGTATATTATGTCTCTATTATATTTCAAATACTTTTATTTATAATATAGTATTTTTTATTTTTGCATCCCATCATTAAAATTCTTTGGTCTGCCACTGCCACTCAATGACTTCACAAAACAATGTGAATAAAGTTTTGGCATCTTTCACTAAATCTGATACATCAACAGACTTAACAAATACCATATCATGTGTAGAATACATTAAGAAGTTTATCAAAGTCTGTTGTCGCACGTCAGTCCATCCATTCATCATAAGTGTGCAGCCATTAGCACTCCATTTAGCTTCATCCGGTGTATGCCCCCTCCTCTGAAGCTATTAGCACAAAAACGACATGTATAAACAGTTTGTGTGCCCTCTTTTTTCTAGGCAACATGTGCCCATGCTGGATCAGTTTTGGTACGAAATGAGGCATTTGGAGTAGGACTAGGATTAGTATTGGGATTGGGATTGGGAGGTTTGGTATTGGGACTAGGATTATCCATCCCTGCAAAAAAATATCAAATCAAAAATCAAAAATCAAAAATATCATCTTCAAAACAGCAACATAAAAATCCAACAAGCAGTTAGGTTGATGATGAGTCAATAGACAAAAAAATATATTTAAACAATTGCAAAAAAGAAAGGAAATGGAGAGATACAAACTCATCCTAATCTTAAATTCTTAATAACCAAGAAGGTGTAACTATGCAACCGACCGAAATTGTAATAGTTGCATCAAAATTGAGTTAGAATCATTTTTAAAAATTTTTTTTTTAAAAAAAAAAAAAAAAAAATTAATTCATACATAAGTGTTGGAATCACAGGCAGCAGTATTTGTATCACAAATGCATCAATGGTGAGGATGCCTCCAACTTCTTCATTGAACAGTGCCAATGATTTTAAATAGCATTACCAACGGGGTTGATACAAGTGGTAGCAGCTTGTGTGTCGCTTAAGCAAGGTCTCGAGTTCGAGTCTTGTGAATGCGAAAAGCCCCGTTGGGAGACTCACCCACCATAGCCGGGTGTGCGGCCGAAAGTCGGATTCGGATTAGTCGGGCGTAAGCTCCGGATACCGGATGGGCAACAAAAAAAAAAAAAAAAATAGCATTGTCAGTCCGGACCCCCCTTGCTAGTGTAATTCAAAATAAATCTATTTTGGATTTTCAAGTTTTCACAAAATCCCATTCCTTATAAAGGATGATACCCTGAGTTTTTTTTTAGACATTAACTGTAAATTATATACATTGTTTTTATTTTTCAGTTGATTCTTTTCCCTAAATCTTTCCTTTAAAATTGAGGGATCCAATAATTGAGGCACAAATCTGATCAAAATATGTATAAAGAGAGAGAACATGAGGAGGAAATTTCTACGTGTGCTTCCTTTTGGCCCAAGAAAATTCAATGCGTATACCTACGAGTGAAGCGTATTTTGAGTGGTTAAAAGGGGTTTGTCACTTATTGCGAAAGGAAAGAAAGGTGGAAGGAAGCAACATCTTAATCCGCAACAATTCTCGTCTTTTTTATAGGTTGGGAAACATATATTCTCTCTATTCCTTTTTATAAGAAACAACATTACATATTCTTATTTTCTTTGTTAGTTTCTTATTTATAATTATTTTCTCATTCTCTTTTTTATTATTCCCAATCTCTCCATAAATAAGGGTATTTTAAAGAAAAATGTTGAAATTTTTATATATTTATGGTCTTTAACTACGTTTTTTTATCTATATTATTTTATTAACTATTTCTTATAAAAAAGAACAGAGGCTTGTATCTCTAAAATAATCCTCACTTTAAGCAGAAAAGGATATATATATTATATATATTCTAATGTACAATACTGACCGCAAACACACATGTAACTGATTAATTATGCAAAACAGAGGCTCGAGTTAAAGTCTGTGTCAAGGTGGAGTCCAAGAACTGATGTGTACCAGTAATTTGTTCTTGTTGGGCCTAGTTCTGTTAACCAATTCTTTGACAACAAGGACAGAAACATGCTGAGGAGTGGGCAATTTTTGAGGGCCTACAGTTAGCATGGGACCTGGGCTTAAAACGGATTGTTCTGGAATCCGATTCTCAGGACCTTGTTGATAGAATTCTGGATGAGAGTTATCATTGTGGAGGCTTACTGTTGGAACAGATTAAGGAGATGAAGCATAGGAACTGACAGGTGCTTTTTCGCCATGTTCCAAGAGAAATCAACAAGATTGCTGATGCATCAACAAAGATGGGAATTTCTGGGTCCGCTATATTTGTGGAATGTCCTATTAATTCGAAGACTTGGCAAGAGTGTTTGAGATTCATTACCACGTTTTAATTTTTCTCCAATGTAACCCAAGCTTTTTAGCCTTCTGTTATATCCAAAAAAAAAAAAAAGGACAAAAACATGCTAAGAATCTGAATGTTTCAGAATTTCTTTGTTGAAATACAAAAGAAATGTTAAGAGAACAAAAGAGAAGAAAACATGGGAATACTGGAAAAGTGGAAATGGAAAGGGCGGGCGGAAATTGGAAAATTGGGGAAAATTTTGAAAAATCTTTCGATAGTGTGATATGCCCAGATTCTTCCGAATAAAAAAAACCATGACTATCGTCAATGCATTTACAGTTAAGGGCAAACATTAGAGTCAAAAGGGCCAAAATAAAAATCGTCCTACGATATAATGGGATTATCATTTTATTTAGTGCAGTATTTCAATGCCATTTGAATAGAGATCTGGCAGAGGTCATTGATTTCGACATGAACAACATGGCATCACCTTGCTTCGAATTCAAATTGTGTAACCCATTCACACCAACACATACAGCTTCAGGAGTTGTTTTACTGTGAGCTCTCCTCCTAATGATGGAAGGAATATTGTCATAGGTCATAGCTAAGCTCCTCAGGACAGATTCAGGGCTACTGGCTGCTGTGGACTTGGGAGGAGTATGATAATAATAACCATTGATGAGGTTTTCTTTCATAAATTCTGTGGAGGAAGCCAAATCTTCCACCAGAGATAACTTTGCAGGATACAAGTTTTGACTTTGAGATCTGTTTCTTTTATTTCTCGGTTCAACTTGAGCATCCTCCTTGTAATTAGCCAATACTGAGAAGCTCGAAAGAGGACTGAAACACTCACCATCCCCGAAAGACGTTGCATCTGAACAAGACTCAGACAGCTCATTAGGGACAGTACTGGCAGCTTCAATAGTAACACGATCTAGTTCAGCAGCAAGCCTGACTTGAGGAACATCAATAGGAGTTATGGGTCGGTTGAAAACTCTTTCCGGTGAGGAGATCAATCTGCCCTCATCTTGCGAGATTCCAACACTCATCCCCTCACAAGTATTCGGAGCAATCAATTCTGTCAAGGAGGAATCAATATTGTTCTTCAATCTGCAGCTCCTTTTGGGAGAAACCATTTGACTGAGGTTCTGATCTTCTTCTTTAACCACCATATTGATTCTGCAAGTGTTGGAACCACAGGCAGCGGTATTTGCATCACACCCAGGTGAGGATGCCTCCAACTTCTTCTTCATTGAACAGTTCCAATGATTTTTAATAGCATTGTCAGGCCTGCTTTCACAAGATTCAATGATATAACAGAAATAATATTCAGCTGCTTAACATGTGTATAAATAAAATGTAAAATATTTAAGCATGATGTCGCAGAAAGCAACCTTCATCATAGATAAAAGTACATACCTTCCAGGGAGAAACCTTGCAATTTCGATCCACTTGCTACCATATATTTGGTGATAGAAAGCAAGCGTGGCTTCCTCCTCCTCTGTCCATGCATCTTTCTTTATAGCTGGGTCCAAGTGATTATGCCACCTGAAAGGAGCTTGTATCTCAGTACATAATTTGCATGAAGAAAGAATATGGCTTGATGCAGCAGCATAAAACCCAATGTTGTTCCCCTTGGCCAACAAAATTTAATGACATTGAGAATGATGAAGTGCATGCATCACAATTAACATGATTTCAGAATATAGCTATTCGGACAGCAATTTAGGCCTAACAAGTAACAACAAAGCTGAACTCAACTGTATAGCAACTTTCCCGGACAATTTAACCACTACATAATTGAAAACTATTGTTTTCAATAACATCACTCAGAACACATCATTCTTTCATGTCTAAGCTGAATAAACCAGTTCTGTTCAACTACTTCACCAAAAGAGAACTAATATAAAAGCGACTCAAAGCATAGATCATCATACATGTGTATTCAATATAGGATGCAACTATTTTAAGATGTCATAATCTAAACCATGGGTTAATCAAACACCAAGCTAGAAATTCAACGGCAAAAGCCCCAAGAAATAGTATGTAATACTATGATGTTGCATTTAAATGTTCCTGTAGTGTCAAGCAATAGTCAAACATCAGATAACAACATAAGGTACAAATTCAAAGAACATGTTAAATATTACCTCTCTCGGCATTGCTTCCCTATGCGACCAGGCAAGTGTTTTGCAATAACGGACCATTTCCTAACGCCATAGTTAGTGACTAGCTCAATTATACAATCATCCTCCTAATCATTATTAAAGGGAAACATATCAGAACAATAATGAGGACAATAATATTACCACATACATAGAACAGTAAATGGGATTTAAACAAGAAAAGTATGATGTATGAGAGCTGCACCTCCTTTGTCCACGATCCCTTGACAAGTTCAGGATTCAGAACTTTTTGCCAACGATGCAAGCATTGAACATCAGTTCTCCCTGGGAGATAAGCAGCTGTAAAAACAGAGTTGCAAATTAGTTTACTGTCATCAAGTTTTGAATGTATTAGCATCAAAAGCCAGAAGAAGAATCTCGTTATAATGTTCACTATCATCACTATGTAGTTCTCTAGTACTACACAAATTATCCCAATACCAATGCATAGTGAAACAAAAATGATATAGTGAAGTGATAACCACTAGGTGATTAAGGTCAGAACTCCAACTAAACATATCCAACATGATATATTCTCTTCTCAAAGGCTTCTTTTCTTCCTATGTCCTTATTGGGATAAAGCCTCATATTGTAACCCAAAAGAATAAAAAAAGACATAATAGGCAACCTTAGGCGAATGAACGACCAGCTGTGTCATCGTTCACAATGTTTCTACTTTAAGAAATTTCATTCGATTATACACAGACAAGTAGTCGATAATCCGCCAAATACATTTTATGAAAAAGGTTCTAGACAAGAATGATAATCATTCACCTATTTTCTTCCAATTCCTTCCGTTGTGCTTCTTGACTGCCTCAATCAAACGGCTGTCCTGTATGTGTCACTCATATAGCTGAAAAATTAGAAAGACCTGACATGCAAAGGGTATCTAGAGGAAAAACAGAGTAACAGAAAAATAAGCACATTGGTTTTAGTTTTCATTCCCATTTTAGGTTTTCCTCTTCATCTTAGCCTCTTTTCTTTTGTTAAGACATTTATATATAAGTTCGTTTAAAAAAATCAAATTCAAATCAAATGTTATGCCACAAAGTAACGAAACATGAACCTCTACAAGTCAATATTTCAAATCATAAAACCATTCAAGCCAAATACATGACATCAGCTTCCTACACGATTTATAGATTACAGAAATATATGCATGTATTTCATAAATAGGAGAATTTGTCCGCATATGACATTGATGTTTGGCAAAGAAAATCAAACAAAAAGTTCAGACGTAATTAGAGAACAAGTGACAGACTTCTTCCTCTGTCCAACACCCCTTTGATGATCGTCTAGCTCGTCCTCTTCTCCTATAAAAATATTGTAAAATTGTTAGGAAGTAAAATGAATATAGTCAAAAAACTTGATTGAAATTGGTCTAACCAAAGTCATCAATTTTAGAATTGGAACCACAGGGAAATCATCGAGGGCCTCATGTTTGAAGTTACTTGTTTTGATTAAAAGTGGGTTCGCGCTCAACACTCATTTATATTGTCCAACTGATACGTTTTAATGATCTATTGGTGCATTTGATTAAGGGAAGATTGCCGAGTCCGTTTACCCAACTGATACTTTTAGAAGTCAAGAATTCTATGGTAATAATCTCTTTCATTTTGACATATACCAGATTTCTAGTCAAGGGGGAAACCACTTAAGATGAAAATGGATAAGAAATTCTGGATAGAGTAGCTTACCGTGAAACAGGGGTTGAAAAACATAACTGGAGTCCATCTCCTTTAGGTGAATCCAAAGAGAACTCATTCTGCTCCATTTTAACCTCTACCATAATTTTTCCCTAAATCGAATCCTATAAATACAAAACAAGGAGGGGAAAGCACAATATTATCACAACATTTTAAGCATTGATCATGTACAATAGTATTATAAAATTCGACTCCAGCCCCAAGTTACCTCAGCTAAGTAAATACGATCTAGAAATGTCCTCCAATTTATTACAAACTAAAAGCTAAAAAGCTACATCGTAGTTACTGCCCTATGAATAGAAGGTTCAGACAGAAAATTCATCAATTAGAAGACGGAGAATAGGTATAAAATGCATTGCACTAGCTAGAAAGCAATAAGAAGAAAAAAGACTACGAGTTTCCATAAAATTTGTTCTACCTGCTCGGAACTATCAAAAAGTAACCGCCGGAAGGAAAACGAGGGAGAAATGAAGAAATTAGCAGAGGTCGAGGATCAATGTCAGTAACTAAAGACACTTTGTAGAATCGTATGCGTCAGAATGAACCAATGAGGTGAAGGGGAAGATTGAGTTGAAAGATTGAGTTTGGGTAATTTAACGACGTCGGAAGCTTGCTTTGGAAGCAGAAGAAGGAGCCCGAGAGGGAGAGCTTCTGCTGCAAGCTAAAGGGTCTATAACAGTAACGGGGACGGCTTCGTTCTTGGAAACGAAACGACGTGTGTTTTGAGGATGAATATTTTTTTTTGATATAATTGAGGATGAATATGGTAAACGGAACTGTATCCGTTAATTTCGAAGCTGCAAGCCATTGGCGGGAAGGTGGGACTTTGTTGTGGGCCGGGCTTTCTGTGGGTCTTGACTTCAGATCTGAATTCGTCGCAATTATTGAGCCCGTATGTGATTTGAAATACTAGTCTTTTTGTTAAAAAAAAAATTAAAATCTTCTGAATGTGGCAGAGATATTTCATCGAGAAAATCTCAGTTATTCCCACAAGAGCAATTTAATTTCAATCAACCTTTTGAAAATTCTGAAATTTCATTTCACCACCATAGACCAAACTAATTGTGGCTAAAAAGATAGTGATGCCCTTACTTAAAAAGCTCCGACAACCAACCATCCATTGGCTGCTGCTAAGATAGATCTGCCTTAGGATAGCCATCAAAGCTTTGATGCTAGCCAAAGCTCCGACCACCAAAATATAATTTGTGTTGTATATATGAATATTACATTTATTCATGAAGAGTAGCACATAAATTCCATTTGCAAGTGTCAAACTCCTCATCAACAAGTGAAATAGATATATAAGCAATACAAAATAATTGGTTAATAAGAAAATATAGAATCATAAACAAATCATATTTGTAAGTGTCAAATTCTTCATAAACAAGTGCAATACATATATATATATATATAAACAACAAAAATTGAACAAATCACATTTGCAGATGTCTAACTTCTCATGAACAATTACAATATTTATTTGAATAACATAAATTGAACCAAAGTCTCATTTACAAGTGTGTAATTCTTCATGAACAAGTGAAATAAAAATATAAATAGAAATTATTTTCCGGTAGTCAGAGTTTTGATCATTAGCCGCCGGTTGCCATGACTCCGGTGACAAAGATTGAACATTTGTTTTTAAAAAATAAAATAAAGCAAAGCTATAATTTTCGTTTTACCAAAAGAAAAATTGTCATTTTTTTTTTTTTTTAGGTTGGCTAAAATAAACTTTTTTTTTTGGAGGTTGACAGAAATAAACTTGCTCATTTGGTTGTTGAGTGAAATTCTCCTCGTTTAACGTTTGATTAATAATAAAAAAGGAAACGATGTTGAATAAATTATTGATATTTTATTCATAGAACATGAAATCATCGTTGTACATACAAAAATTAAAATCGGCAAACCTATAATTTTATCGTTATTTTTTTCAAAAAAGTTTATGTTAGCCATGAAATTTTGCAATGGATAATGCTAGTTTAATTAAGAAATACGAATCTAATCGATAATAAATAAATGGAATATTAAATGATGTATTATTCATTTATTTAATGGTAATTATTATAAGATTATTATAAAAAAGTCTTAATAACGACTGATAAGCATGTAATCACAAGTTTAAATATAGGAATTGACAATATTTCATTTGTTATTGTAATTTCTTAATAATTAAATCCGTTCTTTAGAACCTATTTTAATGCTCCCTTATTATTTAACTCTTTAAAAATAGAAAATTCCAATTATCAAAATATTATATTTTGAAGGGAAAATGTGCAATTTTAACAAGAAACTTTTTTGAGAGGGGCATCGAGTATCATTAATTTTTTTAGTGTTAAAATATACAAATTTTATAGAATGAAGGCAATTTTAGTTAAGGGGAGGAGATTCTTTCATGATCCCTTTTTCATAAGTCTATTTGGGTCATTGATTGAAAAGACGAGAGAAAAATCCAATTTAATGATATGACCTTTCAAATTAATTAAACAAATATGATTTAAAAATTATAAGAGATGTTGAGAAAATGGATAATGAGACTTGCACGATACCTGTACAAAAATAATTTTTCCCTCTCTCTTTCTCACGAATAAACCCAGAAATTCTTTAAAACAGAGAAAAGAGTAAAGTTGGAGGAAACAGGGAATTTCAGGATTTGGAGACACACCATGTGGCCTGTAAGTTCTAACCCTCTAATTAACCTCTGTATCATCTTATCAAGCAATCAAAATAGAAAGTGGACCTGCTTTTTCACTGCTCCCAAAATAGCCATATGCTACAACTTTGAAGCTAATGCTTTCCGCTGCCTAATTTCCATAGATTATCGCTATCTCAACTATGTAATAAATTTAGCACGTCTTTAGCCAACACTGATCTCAGAAACTGTGTGTGTGAGTTTCTAGAGAGCAGAGCCAAATATGGTTTAAGAAGATGTAAACATTACCTGAATTAAAATCAAGATGCATCTAAAGGAATTACAAAGTCTTCATTGACTTCATCAAATATATTTGGGCACCCATCTTGCCCCGTAACTAAGGAAGCACCAAGCAAATTTAAAATTCAGACTTCTTCGCAATAACTGAGAAAGAATCAGAACTATAGTTTCTTACCTACCTGAGTCGCGATTTCTTTCCTGCTGAGATTCAAATACAAGTATACAACTGATGACTAAAGAAGCTAGAAATTTGAAGTAATGTTCAAGATGGAGCAGGCAAGCAAAGAGACAAAAGAAGTAAAAATGAAATAAATCGAAGAAGACAAAGTAAAAATTGTGAACCTAGAGAAGCTAGAACCAAAACAAGAGACAATGAGAGCAGAGGGGGGGCGAGAGAAATTTTCGCGGCTTCAGAAAATTTGTGAGTGAGGTCTTGGAGATGAGGTTGAAGAGAGTGCGGGCGAGATTTTACGGGATTAACAGAGGTACAGAGAGTAAAATTCAATTTTTGGCACGTGAAAAGAGAAAATTCATCTTTTAGACTTTTTAGATTGGACTTTTAAAATATCCAATCTTAAAAATAGACTTTTCGGACGGGATTTTTTTAAGCATCCGGTTGTAAAAGTTTTTTATTTTTATATTTACAAAACTGCCACCGGTCATACTTTTTAAGCCGGACTTTTAAAATATAAAGTCTTAAAAGTCAGTTTAAAAAGTTCTTTATATATTTAACGTAATCATTATCGGTCATACTTTTTAGACTTAATCCTCTATAATCTTTTCTAAAAAGTTTTTTTATATATTTATAGAAGCGCCACGTACAAGTCATACTTTTTAGACTTGATCCTCTATAATCCTATCTAAAAAATTCTTTATATATTTACTAATCAATCACACGGTCATACTTTTTAGACCTAATCCTCTATAATATGGTCTAAAAAATTCTTTATATTTACAAAATTACCACCGGTGGTCCCTAGTCCTCTATAATCCGATCTAAATTTGGTAGTCTAAAAGCACCTTTTTTTAGTAGTGAGTATAAAATAGTATTTAGAGAGAATAATTACATTAATTTTATCTTATAATTAATCATAACTTATTAAAAGACTATCTTACCCTTTATAATAAGAAAATTATACCCCCTATCTTCCTCTTCCTCTCCTACCTCAATCTCTCCACCTCTCTCATCGCTCAACCTTCCCTTGTCATCAAAGCCCTCCCTTTGCCTCCCTTACATCTCGCTCAATTCATCTATCTTTTCTTCTGAATCTCCCTCATCCATCAACATTTTCTTCCCTTCTGCTCTCACGCTCTAAGAATCTCATCCTCTTAGATCCACTCTCTTCCTTTGTTTTGCTAATTTTTTCTCTAGAGGAGGGGGCCGGAGACAAAGGAGGCCAGGTGATTAGAAATGGAAGATGTGGAGTCAATTGGGGCAGATCTAATGAGATGAGTGGACAATAATGAGAAGATGAGAGAGATGAGATGGGCTTTGCAAGTAGAAGAGGAAGAATGGTGAAGACAAGGGGAGAAGATGAAGGAGGGACTTGGATGTCGAAGGTGCAAGAAGCAGGAAGAAGATGATATGGTTGTCGAAGTAGAAGACAAATAATGAAAGGTGTGCAAGATGTACTAACAATGAAGGAAAATGTTGAAAAGATAAATTTTTCCTAAAATTTTCCAATATGTGTATTCCCAATCCTAATTTTTTTTTTTAATAACAAAATTTTAATAGAGGGGTTTGGCTTACCCACAATTCAAGAGCAGAGCGGTTGGAGCCCACTTCACAAAGAATTCGGGACTAAGAGTACACATGCTTCTATCTTAACCTGGGTTACCGTTGTTTCATCCCTCAGGATGCCTCCTCCAGTACCTTAACTAAATCCAGGATCGAACCCCTTCCCTTTTGGTGAGAGTGTCCGACCCTTTTACTAGTTGAACCTAAGAACGAGGGGTTCCCAATCCGAATTTAACCTCAATCCCTTATACTAAATATCACAAAATGGTTCAGGAAAAGAAAAAAAAATTCACAAAATGGCCAGTACCAAGCCCAATACTAACCCCTCCAACACCACGTACCAAAAAAAGGTTGAAGGGATAAATGTTAAGTTCAAATTTACTTGAGATATCCTTAATCAAATTTTTTTAAGAAAAACACCCCTATCATGATACATATCCATAACATATTCCATTGTTCATATAATAAAAAAAATTTCTTGGAAATGCCCAAAGTGGCTTGGATATAAAAATCAAATCACGAGTCAATTACATGCTTGATCAAGGTTGCACAAATTGAAGTACACAAATATGTGACAATCTGCTGGACGTCAAATATGGGAGAGGACGACAGTTTCAATATTGTTCAAGACCAAGATCTATATGTTCCAAACCTTTACATAAATTTTTCACTCAAATCAGACAAATTAACATATCATCATTTACTTGTTGATGTGTCTTTTTTGAATTAGCAATCGAAAATTGATCAAACACTATACAAAATAAATACGTGAGACAGTTTTATGTTGTAAAATGTAAAAGTGATAATCTCTGGAATCAAACTTTATGATCTCATTCTCTTACAATTCATTTGACATACTACATACTCCATTCGGTCCTAATTATAAGACATAAATAATTTTTTTTGGAGAAATTAAGGAAGTTAATTAAATTACTTTAGAGTATTTTTAATTTTTTTCAAACTAATTAGTTTGACTAATAAATTAATATATAATTTAAGGATACACAACATATGAAATAATTAAATAATTTATTTAGCTTTCATAATTTCTACAAAAAAAAAAAAAGCTAACTAAGTCTTATAATTATGACCAAAAATAGTATGAAACAAGGTAGAGAGAGTTTCTCTCTTAAAAAAATAAAAAAATAAAAAAAAACTAACTACTAACGGTCATGTCAATATTTTGTTTGCCCCCATTTTTTAAGTGATATTAAGTTTTTTAAAAAAAAATTCAGATATCTGATTCACATCCATTTCGCCAATACTTTAGTCCTATGAAAAAAAAAAGACCTTTTCACATTTATAAATTAATTATTCAACAACTTCCCCGTGTTGACATCAAAAATCATAAGAGAAGTTGTCTCTAGCAAATTACTGAAATTCAACTTTAAAATAGCAGTCATCGGAAAGAAATTAAACTGGGAAATTAATGAAACGTCTAGAAGCGTAAGTTATTGAATTTTGAACATTTTTATGATGTTCACGTATCTTACAACAACAATATGCCCCTGACCCAACATCTTTTTCTCCGATTTTTACCACCAAATGTCAATAAATTCAGATATGTTTTGATTTTCTTGGCCAATCAAAATTGGATATCGGTGCTGACTTTTCAGTTTTATTGTAAAATAATTCATGCCTATTATTAAAAATTTTAAGGGTACAAAATATATTTTTTAATATTTTTGTTTTATTCATATTATAACATTTTTTATGAAACAGGAGACGAGCTTCAAAATTTGAACCATATATCCCAATCTAATTCCAGATTTAAATTTTTAAATTTGTTTTTCAAAAATATTTTAATTGGCTCAAAATTTGAAATAAAGATAATCTTTTAATTATAATTGTTTTAGAAAAATTTGAATCACCATTTAAAAATTTTAAATTTGGATCATTTTAATTGTCAGCTCCCAACAGTTTAATATAACATGTATTCAAAAAAATATAACATGTATTCAAAACTGAAACTCGGTGTATTTTCAATATTTTTAGAGTAAAATGTTTTAATTATTCTTCTATTGTGCCTTAATTATACAGACATCTCATCTGTTTTTTGAAAACATACATTTAAGTCTAAATTAGTAACTCCAGTAGGAATATTCTAAAAATGTTCCCAAAATATATATTTTATATTAAAACTTGTATTAAATTAAATTTTATTTATATATTTTTCGTTTGTCATCTAAAATCCCTAATTTATCAGGCCGCTTGCAAACTTCTGGGATAAAAACTGATGCCGCGACGAAGAAGAGAATTGCTGCAGTGAAGAATTGTAATAGCAAAGGGGTACCAAGTTTAACTTGCTTGTCGTTTTTTCCCCAAGTTTGAATGCCGCTATATCACAACAAAAAAAAAAAAAAAAAAAAAAAGCCTCGAAACATTTAAAAATCCATAAATGAGCCAAGCTCCTCCAATGCCTTCTATTGGTCCTCAGAATATAATGAAAAAAAATAGATGTGTTCGAAATATGTTTTTATCTATCTAAAAAAATAAAGAAGTTTCAAAAAATATAATAAAGAATTTAAATAATAAAATTTCATAATATAATCAAAATTATTAAGTTTTATAGCATATTAGAAAGTTTGAAAATATTGGTTAGAATTATTTTTTGATTGAACAAGTTTTTGGGCAAATAAAAATGTTTAAACAATTGTTATGTTAAAGAGAGAAGAAAATGACACATGTACTCATTTGGGGCCCACATTGATTGAGCTAACACATTATGTTAAAATCACCCTGTAAACTTAATTACATTTTACCATTTTAAAAGTTTTAATGGTGACACATGCCTCTTTCAAAAAAGTTTATTGTTAAAACTATACATTTCTCATATTTTTAAAAAAATAGTGATAGCATAATTTCTTTTAAATTTATTAATCTATCAATTTGATACGATAAGGAAGCAATAAATTAATTATTGTAAGGAGAAGAATACATGCTTGAGTTTTGAAAAGTATACTTATTATAGGAGTAGAAAACTCTTCATGCTAACCTTAAAAGTCGTATTTGCTACATAGTATTATTGAATTTTGATTCATTGAAATAGAATTGGGATTGAGAATAAGGCTTTAAAATTACGTTTAGTATGAAATAGTATTTAGAGGGAATAATTACATCAAATTTATTTTATAACTAATCATAAATTGTTAAAAGACTAATATACCCTTTATAATAAGAAAATTAGTTATACCCCTAATCTTCCTCTACCTCTTCCTCTCCCATTGCTCAACCTTCTTTTGCAGTCCATGCCCTCCCTTTGCCTCCCTTACATCTCTCTCAATTCATCTATCTTTTCTTCTAAATCTCCCTCCTCCATCAACATTTTTTCCCTTCTGTTCTCACGCTCTAAGAATCTCATCCTCTTAGATCCACTCTCTTCATTTGTTTTGCTCATTTTCTCTCGATTTGTTTTGGTAATTTTTTCTCAAGAGAAGGGGATGGAGACAAAGGAGATGACTAGAGATGGAAGATGTGGAGTTGACTATGGCAGATTTAACGACACGAGTGGACAAAAATGAGAAGACGAGAGATGGGAGAGGCTTTGTAAATAGAAGAGGAAGAATGGTGAAGACGAGATGAGAAGATGAAGGAAGGACTTGGATGTAGAAGGTGCAAGAAGTAGGAAGAAGATGATATGGTTGTCGAAGTAGAAGACAAATAAAGAAAGGTGTGCAAGATGTACTAACGATGAAGGGGAAGGTTGAAAAGATAATGTTGTCCTAAAATTTTCCAATCCTAGGATTATATCTCCGATAAAACCAAGTGGGATGTGGGTTTCTCGCAATCCTGTGTGTGCGGGCGCACTGTATGTTTGCGTGTACGTGTTTGTTCTCTCAATCCTAAGTTATTAACCCCAATCCCTTATACTAACCCCTTCAATACCACGTACGAAATAGGGTCGAAGGGATTAGTGTTAAGTTCAATTTTACTTGAAATGTCCCGCCTTAATCAAATTCAGAAAAAAAAAATTTGATAAGGTTCATCCTATATCACATACATATTTCATAAGGTCCATCTACTTTTGTCAATTTTTTCCTATAATACCCCTATTTATACCATACTTTAGGATACATACCCATAACATATTTCATTGTTCATATAATTAAATTTTTTTTTTCCTTTGAAATGCCCAAAGTGGCTTGGATATAAAAATCACATCACCAGTCAATTACGTGCTTGATTTAAGGTTGCATATATTGAAGTACACAGATGTGATCGAGTTGTGACAATCCGTTGGACGTCATATGGGAGAGGAAGACAGCTTCATTAATAGTGGCCAACCACATATTGTTCTAGATCAAGATCCATATGTTACAAACCTTCACATAAATTTTTCAGTCAAATCAGGCAAATCAACATTTTATCATTTACTTGTTGAATTGTGCTTTTGATTCCACAGTGGAAAATTGATCTAACACTATACAAAATAAATACGTGAGACAGTTTTATTTTGTAAAATGTAAAACTGGTAATATCTGGAATCCAACTTTATGATCTCATTGTCTTACAACTCGTTTGGCATACCAAATAGGAAACAAGATAGAGAGAGAGTTCTCTCTTTAAAAAAAAACCTATCGTTGTTGGCCGTTAACACTATTAACGGTGATGTCAACATTGTTTCCTTTTTTGCACTTTTGATGTGATATTAAGTTAAGAAAAAACTTCCAGACATCCGATTCACATCTCTTTCGCCACTAATTTAGTCTTAGGATAAAAATGACCCTTTCACATTTATAAATTACGTATTCAACAACTTCCCCGTGTTGACATCAAATTATAATAGAAGTTGTCTCTGGCAAATTACTGAAATTCAACTTTAAAATAGCAATCACAGGAAAGAAGATAAACTTGGAAATTAATGAAACGTCTAGAAGCGTAAATTATTGAATTTTGAACATTTTTATGTGGTTCACGTATCTTACACACAACATTAATATCCCCCGAGCCAACTTTGTTTTTTTCTCCGATTTTCACCACCACATGTCAATAAATTCAGATATGTTTTTGACTTTCTTGGCCAACCAAAATTGGATATCGGTTCTGACTTTTCAGTTTTCTTGTAAAATAATTCATGCCTATTATTAAAAAAAAAAAAAAAAAAAGGTTTATACTTATGGTGGGAGTTACATCTTTTTTATTAAAAAAAAAACCCAAATACGGAAATCAAACTATCTATGATATGAAAATACATTTCTCCTACAAAATGACAAGTGTATTTTCCCTTTAAAAAAAAAATTTTAAAACATTTTTTGTTGTTTATATTATAACATTTTTTTTATGATACAGGAGATGAGCAACAAAATTTGAACCATATATCCCAATCTAATATGAACAGTCCAGATTTAACTTTTTTAAAATTTTTTTGAAAATATTTTAATTGGTACAAAATTGAAAATAAAGATAATCTTTTAATTATATGTCTTTTTAAAAATTTTTTTTTTATTAGAATCACCATTTACAAATTTTAAATTTGGATCATTTTAATTGTCAGTTCCCAACAGTTTAATATAACATGTATTCAGAACACAAACTCGGTGTATTTTCAATATATTTTAAAAGTAAAATACTCTAATTATTCTTCTGTTTTCCCTTAATTACACAAACTTTCAATCTATTTTTAAAAACATACATTGAGTCCAAATTATTAACTCCAGTACGAATATTCTAAAAGGGTTCCAAAAATATATCTTTTAAGTTAAAACTTATATTAAAGTAAATTTTATTTATATATCTTTTGTTTGTCATCTAATTTCCCTAATTTATCAGGCCGTTTGCAAAACTTCAGGGATAAAAACTGATGCCGCGACGATGAAGAGAATCGTAGCACTGAAGAATTGTAATAGCAAAAAGGTACCAAGCTTAACTAGCTTGTCGTTTTTTTTTTTCAAAAAAAAAAAAAAAAAAAAAAGTTTGAATACCACTATATCATCAACAGTTTTTCCCTTCCAAGAAAAAGCCTCGAAACTTTCAAAAATTCATAAATGAGCCAAGCACCTCCAATGCCTTCTATTGCTCCTCAGAATATGATGAAAAAAAAGATGTGTTTGAAATATGTTTTTATATATTTACAAAAAAAAAAAAGTTTCAAAAAATATAATAAATAATTTAAATGATAAAATTTTATAATATGATCAAAATTATTAAGTTTTATAGCATATTAGAAAGTTTGAAAATATTGGTTAGGATTATTGTTTGATTGTACAAGTTTTTGGGCATATAAAAATGTTTAAACAATTGTTATGTTAAAGAGGGATATTTTAATTAGTCAAAAAGATGTTTAAAAGTTAAACTTAATTTGGTCAACTAAAGCCTGGATTGATGAAAATTGAATGTTAGATATATAAAGAAAGTTTGTGTAACATGTATTTATTTTTATATATTTTAAATGAGGTTTATTTGGGTCTTTCAAAATAAAAGGTGGTATGTGTAATTAAAGCAAAATAAATAGGGTGATGTTGTATTTTACTCTATTTTTTTAGCATAACCAACATTTTTGCGATAATATATATTGAACAAGAGAAGGACATCCTAAGAAATTAACCATCATTATCTTAAATAACAACTCAATTTCAATTTAATTTAGGGTTAAGTTACGTCCATCATCCTGAAATATTTTCCCTAGTGCATGCTATTTCCTTCTGATCTTGAGATACGCCTAGTATCCTAAAATAATTTGTGGTACATTATCTAACACTTTTTTCATGTTTAACTAGTACCTTAAAATATTTTGTGGTCTTATTTTGCCCTTAAAATATTAATTTTTTGGGAGAAATTTTGTCCATGAAGTATTTTTTTTTAGAAGCAATTTGAACCTTATCATGAACTCCCAAAATTTTTTTATTTGAAGATGTATCCATCACCCTAAAATATTTTTAATTGCAACTTTAGGGTGCTAGAAGTACTTGAAATTTTTTTGAAGGTGTTGGATGAACCACAAATTACTTTAGAATGTTAGACACACCTAAAAAATACTTCAAGGAGCCGGATGCCCTGAAAATTACTTTAAGATATTTGAAACACATGGAAAAATTCTTGACAGTGCTGAATACACATCAACCATTTAATTTAAATATACTTTGATGTGATGAATCATTATTTACAATGGATTGAAGACTTGTCACTATTATAGATTTACGCATTTATAATGCTTAATACATAACAATTATAGCTAATAAATATATGTATGTCGAGGCGGATGTCACACAAGAATATATAACACTTAAAAATAAACAATTAATTATATATGCGTATTGTCATGTATTGTGGGGTAGAATTCGCCAAAACACTAAAATAACGGTTGTAGTTAATAACCATAATGTATTTAGTGAAAAAAGTGATGATTTTCTTGAAACAACCTTCAAGTAACATTTACAAATGATCTTCCAAACTTCCATACATCAGTGAAAACACAAACATAATGGTTATATCTATTGACCATAAAGTGTGAACAACAAAAATGACATTTCATAATAAACAACCATCAGGTAAAGAAAAAATCTAAAAAACACATTTTCAAAACCTCGTTCAGTTCGACACCAAGTACCAGTTGTCCTAAGTTAAACATTTAGAGATAAGTATTCAACTCTATTTGTACTGACCTATTCCTTTTGTTCTTATTATATTTTTTATATTTAAAACAAACACATTTTCATAACATTGACCTTCCCTCCCTCATCATGGTCAAATGTTAAAGAGCTCTTTCCATTTGTGCTCCTTGTCCTCCACATGCTCACCCTCGTTGTCGTCATCATCCTCACCCTCCTTCACAAGCCCCTTCTCTTCCACGACCACCTCCTCCTCCACCACCACAAATTCCTCCCCTCTTCCTCTTGTCTCCTCCTCAAATAGAGGCTCTGCTGCAGATGCTAGCCAACCTTGACCACTTCACAAGGCGTCTTGCTAGACATGCCTACAGTTTAAATAGGAAGTTGGATTTCATCTTTCATCACAATTAGGTTGTATATGATTACTTCCAGTTAGACCTTCATCCCCTCAATCAGCACTACTGCTTTTTTATTTTTTTAATATCGAAAATAATTAATCATTAGGCCAATTAGCCCAAAAATATTTTAAGAAAAACAATTGTCTTATCATAATTCTTAGTAAACCACCATTACTAATTTATATATTGATGCTTCCATCTTTCAAAAGACTATTATGGATTGTTGACAATAAGGAATTTGGAGTGTTTGTCATGGTCGAGACCATACAGTTTGTTGTGTAGGTCTTCATTTTTAATTTGTTATTGGTGTTTGTAGGTGCTTTTAATTCCTTCTATGATATCTTCTCATGGAGTATTCTTCAAAAACCAATCTGGTTTCTCTATTGCCAATAAAAGCGGTGGATCCTTTGGAATGGTTCTTCGAATAACCACTTCTTACAATGGATTAGGAAAGGATTATAAAGAAAAATAGGATTCTTGATTGTGACAAAGCTCCCTCTTACCTATTTTAGGGTTATATATATATATATATATATATATATATATATATTTTTATGGTTTCTTTGTATTGTTATGTATTTTGAGCTTTCTTTTTGTAAACCTTTTGTTTTAAGCTTTACCTCTCGTTGGGTTAATTTTAAGGGAAAATCCCATATAAAGTTGCTTAAAATAAAGAAATTCTAAATCAAGTTGTTAAACCCAACAAATCCCTAATTAAGTTATAGACTCAATTTGAGATTTTAAACTATAGGTAAATTGACTTTATTACACTCTTCTAATCTTCTCCATCATCTTTCCTCTTAAAAGAATTTAATTGCTCTTAATAAGTAAGCATATCTATTAACATTAATATAAAATAAAATAAAATATGATTCATTTAAATCAAATGAGTTTTTGTGTTTAGGAAGAATAATTTGAGTTAAAAAAAAATGTATAACACCGTTATCAACTAAATGTTTTTATTAAACATTTTGAATAACATTTTTTTTTAAAGAACTCAAATTAGTTTTTATTAAAAAATCAATCTTCATTAATCACACAATTTTACTTATGCGATATATAGGTTGTTTTTTTTCGTTAATAAATATCTTTTCTCTTAAAAAATCATTAATGAAATTTTTTAATATGCATTTTGCTATATCAAACAAGTTATTTTTTATATTAACAATTTTTTCTCAATGAACAAAAAAAAAAAAAATTATTCTCAACATTCAACTAGAAATTATTTAATTAATATTAGGGCTGATACTTTTTTTGAATTATCCCTAATCATTCTTCCACAAAATATAAAATTTCTTTGATCTAAGTTAATCAATATTTTATTTTATTATATATTAATGTTTATATATATTTACACTTATTATAAAAATAAGTTAAAAGTACATTGAAACCCTTTTAAGATGAGAGAGGAGACTATGAGAGGGCAGTAACATCATTTAATCTAAATTTTGATATTTTAAATTAAGTCGATAACTTAATTAAGGATTTATTGAATTTACCAATCTAATTTAGAATTTTCCTATTTCAAGCAGTTTTATATGGGATTTTCCCTAATTTTAATGAAATACTATTTTCTGGGAAAAAAATTTCAGTTTTATTTGTTGTCCAAAAACAAATCAGTGTTATTTTCCTTACAAAATTAATTTTCAAAGGACTTGACTAGAGTTGTAACCATATACTGCTATAATTTATCTAGAAAATAAACTACACATCATCCTATGAATTTTCAAAACAACAAAAACCCATACGTCTCTAGTTCCCCTCAAATATAAAAGACCACCATCGCCACCATTAATCTTCAGGGCAAAATCTTGAAATAACTTCTCAAACTCCAACTATGGCGTCGATCATCAACACCAGTCCCATCTCTTTCCTCCTCATAACCCTCTTCTTCGCCTCAGCCAGAGCGGCCATGTTCAACATCTCAAACAACTGCTCCTACACCGTGTGGGCGGCCGCCCTCCCTGGCGGAGGCAGAAGGCTTAACTCTGGCGAAATATGGGCCCTCAACATAGCCGCCGGAACTTCCCAGGCTCGCATCTGGCCACGAACCAACTGCAGCTTCGACCAATCAGGACGGGGCCGGTGTCTCACCGGAGACTGCGACGGCGTCCTCGAGTGCAACCAAACCGGTACGCCCCCAAACACACTGGCTGAGTTCTCATTGAACCAATACAACAACATGGATTTCTTCGATATTTCTCTAGTTAATGGGTTCAACGTGCCGCTGGAGATCAGTCCAAACTCTACCATCTGCAACAACACGATCCGGTGCACTGGCGACATCACCGAGCAGTGCCCTGGGGAGTTGAAGGTCACAGGAGGGTGTCAGAATCCATGCACAGTGTTTAAGTCAGATCAGTATTGTTGTACTTCAGCCTCAATGAACTGTACGGCCACTACATATTCAAGGTTCTTCAAGGAAAGGTGCCCCAGTTCATATAGTTACCCCATGGACGATCCAACCAGTACCTTCACTTGCCCAGGAGGAATAAGCTATAGCGTGGTGTTTTGCCCTTGAACATATTTTTATCTAATTTCATGAGATTTCAGATACTTTAAAATTTATGTTAAATGGTTTTGAAAAATCAGAGTTATTTGTTAGAATGATTAAAATTACTGTCAGATTTAATAATTATAAAAAATAATAATGATTTTGAATAACTTTTTAAATTCTTAACAATAATTTTATCGTGACATTTGAATTTGACAGTAGTTTTAGCATTCAAAAATAATTCTGATTTTTAATATCATTTAGGTCTTACATTGAATTTTATTATTATTATTTTTTTTTACTATATTGTGATTAGTATACATTGTTGTTTATATGATTACGTATCTGGAAAATACAAAAAAAAAAAAAAAAAAAGGGGGGGGGGAATTGTAGGTACATCTAGGATGTGTTCTTGATCGCTTTTGTATTGTTTAATATTATATATTATAATAATAAATGATGTTATTATAATAGATTGACTGAACATGCATGAATAGCGTATATATTTGTCAACGGTGATATCATGTTTACGTTGAAATATATATATTTGACTAACTCTGTTCTTTAGGTTGGAGTGCGCACAAGAAATATATGCTTCATGCCTTATCTTTAGTTTAGTATTAATTTGATACAAATGCCAATTAATTTCGTTTCATTTTAGTGGAGAAATATTTAGCAGACGCATTCACATTTGATTGTGATTGAGATCTAGACTTATCAGATATAATCGATTAGGTCTCACGTTGAATTTTGAATAACTTTTTATTTTCATGAAAACATCAATGAATAAATAGCTTATTGGCAGACAAGATACATATCCATGTATGGCATATAGAGCTAGGAATTAGGCCTAATAAGCCCCCGGGCTGAGAAAAATATATGTCTTTAAAGCCGGCTTGAGAGCATCAAGGCCAAGGCCGGCCTTACAGGACCTGAAAGTTACTATTCTAAATTTTAATTATTTTTTGTTTATTTTTTTTCAAAGAAATATAATTAGTAAATTATAACAATTAAAGTTCTAATTTGTCAAATAAATGTTGTCAATATTAATATCCAAACAACACGAATCATCCAACAAATAAACACATTTACTAATTCGTAATCAAAAGTAAACTATTGTCCACAAATAACTCACATAAAACATAAGAAGCATACCACTAAGCAACATTAGTATGATGACTACCATCGTCATCTTCTTTGCCACTATCATCAATTTTAAAGACATTTGATTGTACTTCAAGTCTGTGAGTGAGACTGTGAGTGTGAGTGAGATTTTCATAGAGAAAAAGGAAAGAGAGACCGAAATTGGAATTTTTAGGGTTCTCACTTCTCAACTCTCAAGTCTAGGCAGCTTAAGTAATTTTTTTTTTTTAAAGAAAATAAAAGATTAAAAGGGCCAAACTGGCTGGCCCTTTTAAGACCAAGGCCATATAGCACCAATTTCTTTTGGCTCATCTAATTTTCAAACCCGACCCTTGAAGGGTTAGGGCTTAAACAGACTTATCCGACATGCCCAGCTCGATTTCGCGGCTCTTGGCATATATAGTTAGAATAAAATTCAAATTATCAAAAATTTGTTAGTTGAGATGGTAAACAATTTCAATCATAAGGAGGAGAATATGAATTTATTAAGCATTATATATGCATGATGTTGTCGTAGTGATTTATCCTTATCAAATTAAGTAAATATGACTTATATTAAAGACTAAATGGAGTATTACTTAACCAGTGGCCTTGGGTGTATATAAGGCTTGATTAGATAAGTTTAACCAAACATGTCTAAATCAATCTTTTTAATCTAGATTACATGCAACAACAATAATAATAACAAAGTCTTTATCCTACTAGGTGGGGACAGTTATATGGATCACATGACGCCATTTTGCTCTATGGAAAATCAAATCTTTGGGGTAGCTAAGATGAAGATATTGAGATAGATGTGTGGTCATCCAAAAAAAGATAAGATTCGTTATTATCATATACATCAATGAGTTGAAGTGGTATCTATAGAAGCAGTGACGGACCTTGAGATAAATATTTGGGGGGCCAAATGTATACTCTTTAAATATTTGGGATAATTCTTTTTTTTTTTTTTTTTGGGATGATGGCCCCCCATCATCTATATGAAGATCCGTTCATTGTATAGAAGGTAAAATAGTAGAAAATCATTTAAAATAGTATAGACATGTTTAAAGAAAAAAAAAAGAAGAAGTCATGTACCGAAAAAGAAGAAGTCATGTACCGGTGAGGATGGTTAGTCAAGGGAAAAAAAAAAAAAACCCTTTCATGCAATCAAAACAAAGGCGCCGCCATTAGTTTATATGTGTGTCTCTGTGCGCTCTCTCTGGTATTGGGTTGGTTTACGTAATTTTCACAGCCCACGGCAATTAAGTATCTTTAGTATAGCTAGTGCATCCTTGAAACTTTCCACTCACAAATATTTTTTCTTAATTAATGAACTTTTCCCCAAAACAATCAAAGCTAATGCACCTGACTTCACAATACCCATTGGTTTTTTATTTTCTGCCGAATAGATCCACTGCTGTATATTAAATTCTTGAACCTCAAGTTGCATATTTTTGTAGTAAGCTATGAAGCTTATTTTTAAGGGAGAATTACACTCAGTCCCAAGGAGCAGAGATATTTACATTTAAGTCCCTTGAATTCATGAAATTACACAAAAGTCCCTAGAGACTTTTGTGTAATTATTTGTGGAAGCAAAATTACTTTTTTGCCCAAAGGAGAAAACGCCTCTAGACCTCATAATTGAAAAAATCCAGGTTTGCAACAAAAAATTCCATATTTGTGACAAATTCCTATTTTAACAACAAGTTTTGAAAGCCTGGATTTTTTCAATTATGAGGTCAAGGCCATTTGCAACAAGAAATTCTATATTTACAACGAGGCAATTCCTATGTTAACAACAACTTTTGAAAACCTGGATTTTTTCAATTCGAGGTCCGAGGCCATTTGCAACAAGAAATTCTATATTTACAACAACAAATTCCTATTTTAAAAACAACTTTTGAGAACCTGGATTTTTTCAATTCGAGGTCAGAGGCCATTTACAACAAGAAATTCTATATTTACAACTGACAAATTCCTATTTTAACAACAACTTTTGAAAGCCTAGATTTTTTTCAATTCGAGGTCCAGAGGCCATTTGCAACAAGAAATTCTATATTTACAACTGACCAATTCCTATTTTAACAACAACTTTTGAAAACCTGGATTTTTTCAATTCGAGGTCTAGATGCCATTTGCAACAAGAAATTCTATATTTATAATGGCAAATTCATATTTTAACAACAACTTTTGAAAACCTGGATTTTTTCAATTCGAAATCCAGAGGCCATTTGCAACAAAAAAATTCTATATTTACAACAAAGCAAATTCCTATTTTAACAACTTTTGAAAACCTGAATTTTTTAATTTTGAGGTCCAAAGGCTATTTCTCCTTTGGGCAAAAAAGTAATTTTGCTTCCACAAATAATTACGAAGTCCCTAGGGACTTACGTGTAATTTTATGAATTCAAGGGACCTAAATGTAAATATCTCGTTCCTTGGGACCTGTGTGTAATTTTCCCTATTTTTAATTTGTCGTACAACTTCCAATGAGATCAGTATCTAGAATATTCTTCTAACCAATACTTGCAATACCTCAAGTAATGCATATTTATATTATTCAATCAATTCATCTTATTAATTCAAGAAAAGGAGAAAAGTTAAAACTGATTAATAATCATGGAGTCTCCATAAATCAAATTAACTTGTTTTTTCGACACTTTCATGCAGCTATAGCACCAGCCTCAAATGATAGATGGTCAGAATTGCCTTCTAAAGCCTCACTCAGCTCTAGTTCGAGGTAGGAGATATGAAGCAAATATATAGATATAACTTTCTACATCAATTTGAGATAAACTAACAAACAAAACTTATTTTTAATCCTTTTTACTTACTAAAGTATTTTTTTTATATTTATTTTCTACATCATCAGTCTTATAATAACAACTGTTAATTACTGAGGTAGCTTGGAATATAATACTTTTTGCAGCAGTGACATGTGAATGCTGGATTGAAGAGTTGGTAATATATATATATATATATGGTTTATTGTGACCGGTATTGACACCTTTAATTTGCTTAAAAAATATAAAACCTATATAACTAACTTGCATATATTAAAAAATTATTTAAGTTTGTTATTTATAATAATTAAGTTCCGATTTCCCTAAAATATTGTTTTTAATCATAACCATTAGAACTACACATGATGAAAACCCGTTTAATATATATATGCAATAATTGATAGGATACTTTAGAGTAAAAATTATAAATTTTAGAGACAAAGTGGATTGAAGCTTTATATACAATACTAAAATAAAACCCTAGTCTAGACCTTATATTAGAGACTCAAGGGAGTAAAATAGTATTGGAATATATAAATTCTGTTGGCGTGATCCTCCTGTCTCTCTCTCTCTCTCTCTCTCTTGCTGTGATTCCATTAACATGTAATCTAGGGGAGTAGGCATCTATCTCTATGGGAACCAAATTAATTAAAAACTCATTTAATACGTTTGCACTTGGGACCTTAGTTAGCAGTGTCGATCAGGTTATAAATAGCAGTCTCACATGTTTGAATAAGCCATATCAGTACTAATATTTCCAGTGCTTTTATATATCAGCCATGGCTGCTGTGAAATCAGTCTTATTGTTTACCTTTATTCTCTTCCTTGTTCTGGAACTTAACATGGATTCAGTGGCAGCATCAAGGAAGGCAAACGAACAGCCTCCATCGGCTATCGTGAATAGTGAGCAAGCTTGTGGCTATCATCCAAGTGATCATAGCCCCCCTTGTAGGAGAAGTAAAACACCACATGAAGGCATGCCTTGTGGGAAATGTAACAGTAATTGCAACTGCATGAACAGTACTGGTGGACTCTAATACTGGTCCAATTGAAGGCTATCTAGAGATCCTGGGAATGGAAAGAGTTTGTGTGTGTGTGTTTCTTTTTCCTTTTTTCTCTACTGTTTTTGTTGATGAAGGTGGGTTTTAGTTATGTGTCTTGTTAAGTATGTGTGAGTTTGTGTCTCGGCAAGTACTGAAGTGAATCAGCATGTTTGGGCTGGCTTATACAGCGGTCGCAGGAAAAAAAAGTATTGCAGCGCCTCGGAGAAGTTCCATTGAAAAAAAAAGTTTATTTTCCTCCAAGCTTATATTAAAAAGCCTATTTCGTGGCCTCTCAGCTCGATTTCTTAGCATCCTCTATTTTCTCGATCTTTTTTCTATTGGAGCTTGGATTGATGGTGAGAATGGTGGCTTGTTTTTTATCTAACTTTCACAAAAGCCTAATAAAAAAAAACTTAGATTGTAAATGTATTTATTTTTGTATTGATAGCAGAAGAAATGACTTTTTTCTAAACGTAGACATGATTGGATTATCATTTGAAAAGTCAGTTGAAATGAAAAAAAAAAAAAAAAAAAAATGAAAATGAATTAATCTTATTGAATACTACCTCTATTAATATTAATGTTATATATTGTGGTAATTGAAGATAAAAAATTAAATTTAAAAAAATTAAATTATTATTAAAAAAATTAATAAAAAATAAAAAGTCCTTAATTAAAAAAAAAAGAAAGATATTTCTGGTAAAAAAAAAAAAAATTGTCTCTTCCCTCCCCCCCTTATTTTCTCTCTCCCATGTGATGCAATAAAAGTACAAAAGTTGGAAGCTCCAGAAGCTCCCCTCCCTAGCGTCAGCGAAAAAGCTACTTTTTGGATATACATCCAATAAGAAATAAACCAACACAGATACTTCAAAAACCTCTAACTGTACTTCTAAAAACCTCTAACTGCACTTTTTTCTCATTGAAATTTTTTCCAATATAAAGCTCATCCCACCGCTGCTAAAGCTCAACCCCAACAGGTATCTATTACGATCACTCTTGAACCTCCCTCACTCCTAAAAAAGAGCTCACTTAGCTTCCCCAAGAATTCTCATTATATGTTTTTTTTTTTTTTTTTTTTTTTACATGCTTCTTATGTGTTTATTCTCTTACGGTGTGTGGCATTATATATATATATATATATATAATTTATTTAGATTAAATTATATGTTGCCTAAATATTTTTTTTTGTATTCTAATATCTCAAATTAATTAATTTTAGGATCTCGATGCGTAAAAAATATTTTTTGCGGGAAAAATATTTTTGAATGCAAGATACAATATAAATTAATTAATTTGATGTGTAAAAAAATATTTCAAGATACAATATAAAATTTAATCTAAATAAATAAAATATATAAAATAATAAAATAAAAAAGGCCACCCCTCCAAATAAGGGATAAGCAAGCATGTAATGAGGGCCCTTCCCCCAATCGCCTCGCCATGATCTCCCGGAAGTTCTCCGTCTCGCCGTCGGCCCCGTTGTTTCTGATCCATACCGACCTGCTATTTCTCCGAATCAGCTACATCCCTCTTACAAGTGCCACAAAAGGCACCATCTTTTGCCTCCCTGGTTGCTTCCGCCGCTTCTGTATGTTCCTTCTTTCTTCTTTTTTTCCTCTGTTTTCGCTGACTCGCCTTCTTCTGATTCTGAGTATAAGCCTCCTCATCGTTTCAAGTACTTCCTCCTCCGCCGTGCCAAGTCTCCGCCATCGGCTTTTCCTCCGACAGAAATCGTCGGAGGTTCTTGCTTTGTCTACGAATTGATGCATAATGGGAATCTCCAAGACGCGCTCTCTTGCACCGCAAGTGCCCTGAGTTGCTAGATTGGGAGAAGCGGTTTTCCGTCATCGTCGACATAGCCAAAGGGATTTGGTATCTTCATTCTTTCGACCCACCCGTGATTCACGGCGATATCAAGCCCAGTAATATTCTATTAGACAGTTCTTTGTTGGCGAAAATTGGGGATTTCGGTTTTGCACGGCTGAAATCGGAGCCCCAGATTGAAATTGAGATTTTGAACTAAGACGGCATTGAAAGAAGAATGGTGGATTGGAATTTTTTTTTTTTTTTTTTTTTTTTTTTTTTTTTTTTTTTTGTGTGGCTCTTAAGTGGATTGGAATTAGAAAAGGAGAAGAAGGGAATGGAAGAAGAATAAGGGCCTTTTGGTACGGGGAAGATTTAAAAAGGAAAAAGAATTTAAAGGAGGGAAAGGAATGGAAGAGAAGATTGTGAGAGAAATTAAAAAGTTGAGCTGTTTGGTAGACATGTGAAGCTAACTTAAGTTGAGGGAAAATGAATGGTTTAGTATAAAGAACTGGGTGTTAGTTAAGTGGGAATATGAGATGAAATACCAAAAATGCCCTAAATTAAAAAACAAATTCGCCCGCGTTTTGTTCGACGTCGTGACCCATGCGTCGCCGCCACTTCCCCCGCCTTGGACGCCACTCCCGCCACCGTTGACACCGTACCTGCTGTCGTGGACGCCGCCACCGTCGTCGTTAGCTTTGAGTTCGAGTGTTGTATGCGACGCAATTTAATTAAAAAAAACAGACCCGAAATTGAATTCTCGAGAATTCATGAAAAATTCTCGAGAATTCGTTGAGAATTCTCATTGAATTCTCCAGAATTCAAAAGAATTCTCGAGATTTCAATGAATTCTCTTCAATGAATTCAATGAAGAGAATTCATTGAATTCTCATAGAGAATTCTCGAGAATTCTTTGAATTCTTGAGAATTCAATCAGAATTCTCAATGAAGGGTAAAAACTGGTTTGGACGATGGTTATTCTCAAGAATCCTCAAATTGATTCTCGGGAACGCGAGAACGCTTGGACAATGCACTAACAATAAGGTTCGCCAATTCTCGAGAATCAAGGAAGGATTCTCGAGAATACCCATGTTGATTAAGTTAGATCAAATTTCTCCTTCTCGAGAATTTAGTGGAGGTTCTCGAGAATGAGATGGAGATTTGATATTACAAAGACAGGAAAAACACAGACAAGCTAGACGATTCTCGAGAATTGTATCATGATTCTCGAGAATGCTTGGATATAGCGATGAATTGAGTGAAGAACAACACATCAATTCTCAAGAATTCTTAAGTTATTCTCAAGAATGCTTGGCTATAGCCATGGTTTGGTGAACAACAACCCATCAATTCTTGAGAATTACTTAGTGATTCTCGAGGACGATGATTTTAATTTGAATAGTGAGTTCTGCTATACATAGAAATCTTTCCAAACCCGATATTTCTCAAGAATTCCTTGTCAATTCTCAAGAATACCCAGATATAGCGATGAATTGAGTGAAGAACAACACATCAATTCTCGATAATTCCATGTCAATTCTCAAGAATGATGATTTTAAGTGAGAATGATTACATTAATTCTCGAGTATGACAAAATCATTCTCGAGAATTATTACCCTCTGTAAGTCTCTGTTATTCTAGTAACAGAACAGGGCATCCGGCAAAAAACATAAAGTAATTATGCATTCTGTGAAACATAAAATGTAGACGTATGGAAGGCTTTTTTCACTTTCATTAACTTGTTCCTGATTTACATACCATATATTATGTTGCTGCATATACATTTGACAGACCACAACAGCACAAAAAATATTCAATTACATCGATGAAAGACACAAAGTGTATCCCATGTCGAACTCTAATTTTCCAGTAAGTTAACATGGTCTACACTTTACTGTCCTAAACATACGGAAGGCAGAGTTGTTGTCAAAAGTGAACGACACACCTACAAGATATATGGTTATACCTAAAATACAGATATTAGGCCATTCTGCATTATATATGGCTACACACAAAAAAGACAGATATTATGCCATTCTGCATATATCTATGGCTATACAATATCTACTGCTGCAACAAGGTTCGGATCCATGATGCCTTAAACTCAAGAGGCATCTTGGAAAATGACCTCAGGAGTTTGTCACACGCTAGTTATATCTTCATATGAGCCAAGTTTCTCTCATTAAATGTCAGGTCCTCAAGCTAAAGCAAGTCCATGAATAGATCATCCCCCTTTGCATCAAGTTCTGCTTGCCTTTGTTGTGTTGACATCTTATTCCCTAGTTTGTTGAAAACAGTCACCATGGTCTTGTCAAGCGATGATACTGTCTCTCGCAGAGCCTCAGCTATCACTTCTGAGTGGTTCAACCGGCGCTTCTTCCTTGGACCCACAGACGTTTCAGTTGGAGGGATTTGTGTGAAACTAGTGTCATGCAGTGTGGGTGAGAACTCAAATTCAGCAGCAACAGTATTGGGTGTTTCCGGAAGATCATCATCTTCAAGATTCACATCATCCTCCATCCCACTAGGGGATCTTCCTTCGTCACCAACAACCCTGTCCTTTCCCACACGGCACAGGACGTCAAAGTTGGGTAAGGTCTTAGTGCGAAAATGAGAAGCCCTTGGGTGAGCCTACAAAAAAACAAAAATGCTATTAGACATGAAATGTAATGCATGTCAATTTATGAATTAAGCTAATTTGAACACAACAATGGTATGACATACCTTTAGATACTCTTCCCACACCGCTGGCTCTGCAGTGACAAATTTGGTGTCGGGGTCCCAACCAAATCCAGAAGTGTTGGCACCATATACCATGTCATGAGCCATTTGCCACAGTCGTTTCAATGTCTTTATCCTTAAGGTAATATGTGGAGTGGCTTTTATGCCACAACCTGGTAGCTTCGCTTCCATTATCGATTGGAGGGCATTGGCAAACCCATTCTTAAAGCTGTTATCAACCAGGTATTGTCCCTCAATCCTAAGAGTGACTAAACAGTCAATTAGCACTTTGTCCTCCTCGGTAGACCACATTTTCATCCTGCCCTTAGACGCCTAATCAGATGAGTCCATCTAAAACAAAACTCATGCATAGAAAACAAGTTAAGGCACAATATGTTGGACAAAATGAACCATTAAAGAAAAAACATATAATGAACCATTAAAGCAACAACCATTACAGGTGAAGAAATATATAAGCCAAGTCACTGAACGGAATTAAAATTAACATAACAAAGCATTGTTTTTGCCTCATACTACTGGAAGACCATTGTCTACAAACAAGCAATATTTTTTGACTACTTTATCAATTATCCCTATGCGCCACGAAAGCAGCAAATATGTCATTTGCAACATGCTCCCTAAAATTACTCCACAAGTCGTTGGGCTCCATAGTCATGATGGGAGTGTTGATATTTGTATCTGTTCCTCGTTTAAACGCATCAAGCTGTTGATCAAGGGGGTCTTCAACATTGTCTCGACGAATTAGGTTATGTAGTAAACAACATGCGACGATGTATCTGTTCTGGCTGTTCACAGGGTAATAGGAGGCGCTCCTCAGGATGGCCCAACGCAACTTTAGTATGCCAAAGCACCTTTCAATAATATTTCGAGTAGCTGAATGTCGCAAATTGAAGCACTCATGTGTAGATTGGGGTTGGTATCCTTGTCTCCACTCATTTAGGTGGTACCTTTGCCCTCTGTATGGCACCAAAAAACCCTGACAATTCGTGTACCCCGCATCAACCAAGTAGTACTTTCCTGGGGAAAAATAGCAATACATGTAATTGTTTAAGCCTATCAAGTACACATGAACAAAACCATTTCAACATTTCCTACGACATTGAAAATCGATACCTTGCGGTACTCGTAAGCCTTGTGGTCTCCTTATTGCATCTCTCAACACCCTCCCATCCGTAGCTGACCCTTCCCACCCAGGCAAGACATAAATGAATTGGCCATCCGGTGAGCATACACCAAGGACATTGGTTGTTATCTCTCATTTCCTATTTCGGTATCTACCTTTGTGTGCTGCAGGTACTTGTACGCGTATGTGAGTACCATCTAAAGCACCAAGGCACCCCTGAAAATATAACCACATTGTCACCGGTTAGGTTCAACCACAATTCCTATAACTATTAAGTGAGTCACACAATAACACATTTTACGTACCTTGAACCACTTCCAGCAATGATCATTTGAGTCCTCCCGAATGGGCTCCGGTTTCTTCAAAAGCAATGATTGCAATCTAATCGTAGCATTGAGGACCAACTTAAAGTATCTACTAATCGTTTCGCCTGACCTTCCAAACTCAAAATGAATTACTCTATTCTTCACATGATGCCCCAAGATGTGAAGGAACATTGCTACTTGCTCATCAACTAGCATATGTTTAGTTGCTTTCAACCCATCAATTGTGTCTAACATGTGACACAATTTATCAAATGTAGCCCGGTACATCCTAATTTGGTTGAAGCAAGCCGTGTCGCTACTATATATCATAGCCCTCAAATTTGCTCTCTTTGCATGAAAATCTAATCTAAAGGACCTATCCGGTAAGTGCCTTGGTCTACCTCCTCCCACTGCCACTATCATAATGACAATCAACCTCCTCACTGCTAGAAGCAGAGCTAGGCACCCTGCTAAGATTGCAACAATTTCCTCAGATTGTGGCTCCATACCTACACAATTTTTTTGCACATCCATTTCCTTTTCATTATAATCTACTACCCCTACTTACAAACAACCGCTATTTACATTCAAGCACATAAATTTTTCTCCCAACCCAGTATCTTTAGAGCAGCACTTCTGACTCAACAATAAACTTCACACTCTAACTAAAATAAACTCACATGATTCCTATAATTCAGCTATGTTAACTTTGTATTTCAGGGTTACCAGACATGGTTTAATTGTTACCTATACAGAATGTCATACCAATTGCCATAAATGTGCATACCCACCAACAATACAGTTTCATTTAATACACACATCACATTAATGGCCAAATTTCTTGTCCCACGGGAGACGCATGTACATGAATAATCTCATGCCCTATTATTTCCTCACTCACATTTATTGTGCAGCTGCCTGTCTCATTTATTTCCTCACCCACATTAACCAACAAGGATAAATATTATGCCAACAAACAACGAACATAGGGCATCGGCCAATGGATAAAATAGCAAACATATCATTGATACCCATGGGAACTCACCTCTATTTCCACCTGTGTTGAACTTGTCCTGCGTCTCCAACTAGCCCGTCGTCGATTTCATATGAGCCTCCTTTGTTCAGCTCGTGTCTTCAATTTTAGCTTCGTTGAGCTGCAACGTCGATTCTCTTATTTATTAAAAACCTTCACTGTATACAGGGGAATTTTTGTCCATAAAATTCACTCTCCCGTGAACCAAAACACTATCCCGCCAGTTTTGGAGGGATTCAACTTTCCCACCAATGTAGGAAGATGGAGGCACATGGGAAATCAACTTTCCGGGAAACTTGGGCGCCAAACTGAATTTATCCGTGGGAAGCCTCTCATTTTCCCTTTCCCTCACCTTAAATCAGCGTACCAAACGGGCCCTAAGAGGTCAATGCTTCAGGAAACATAGCGTGAATACCGTTGAAAAATCGAAACCCCGCATTTAAATCATTTTTATTTATCTTATCCGTTAAATATGATAAATCATATTTACGGTCTGTTTTCCCCCCTATCTTGCTTACACAAAAGTAAATAGAAAAGAAGTCATTTTTTCCACCACTAACCCACACAAGTTCAATGTCTCATATAGCAAAAAGTATTATTAAGTGGAAACCACGAGGACTTGCTTTTTATTATTATTATTTTTGGGGGGGGGGGGTTGAATTACTTGCTTTAATTTTAGAGAAAAGTATTTCTCCGTCCTTTGGAGATAGAGTTATCTCCAGTGACCCCAAAACTACATCGTTTTGAATTAATGAAGGGTTGTTAGTAATGTTAGGTAAATTAATGAAGGGTGTTTTGGTAAAATTTAGA
Source organism: Acacia acuminata (assembly GCA_019022655.1). Lineage (NCBI taxonomy): Eukaryota > Viridiplantae > Streptophyta > Magnoliopsida > Fabales > Fabaceae > Acacia > Acacia acuminata. The sequence goes on from JAFJYI010000330.1 coordinate 193,759, forward strand.
TGATTAAAAAATAAACAAAATTACATAAACATTTTCATTTATCCAAAACGACGTAGTTTTTGGGTCCTTTGGAGATAACTCTATCTCCCGTGACTGAAAAAATCCTTTACCCTTAATTTTAATATGAAATCAGATATACAAGTGCTACTGTGTTTTGTTTTTTCCAATGGAGTTTGGGGCTTCCAGTGTACCTCTTTCTAATAGTCTTGGTGAGGCCCCTCTGAAAAGTTTTTTTAATCATTATATTTAATATAAAATGAGTGACATGGCATAAAATGGTGGTTTTAAATTTTTACAATTTTTTAAAGAAAAATACTTTAAACTTGTGCATTTTTTATTTTAAAAAAATTGTAAAAAATTCAAAACTATGCCATTTTTTATTCATGTGTTATAAAAATGTCATTTATTTTAGGCTAAAGTATACGTTTGGTCCTTTATGTTTGCACGGTATCATTTTAGTCCCTTAAGTTTGTAAAGTGTACGTATGGTCCCTTAATGTTATCACTTAGTTAGTCGATTTAACGAAAATACGACTCAACAATTTTAAGAGATGGTTGTGTAATTAAATGCAGACCAAGCATGCTTATATGTTAGTATTTTAATAAATTAATATTTTAAATCCTATTAATTGACAAATATTTAATTGTTTTCGACAAAAAAAAATCAATTTTCACAAACTGTGAAAAACCATAAAACAATATGTGAATATTAAATATTTTTCAATTAATAAGATTTAGAATATTAATTTATGAAAATACTAACATATAAGCATGCTTAGTCAACATTTAATTGCACAGTCATTGCTTAAAATTGTTGAGTCAGTATTTTCCATTAAGTTAGACTAACGGTGTTAACATTAAGGGACAAAATGTGTACTTTACAAACTTAAGGGACTAAAATGATACACACAGGCAAACATAAAGGACTAAACGTATACTTTTGCCTTTATTTTATAATGATCAAAAGAAAAAAAGTAATAAACATTTAGATATTACAAATAACATGAGAGTGCTAGAGAAAGATAGTATATTAGAAACAAATTACACACACACACCTATATAAGAATGTGAAATCAGACACGTGTGTGCACGTTTCAGCTAGACTCATGGGCTCTTGACATGGCACTACTACAGAAAATTGTGATACATGACAATTCTTAACTACGATACCTCACGGTTTTAAATTGTCATATATGCGGGTGCTATATTTGCTTCGTGCAGATAACAATGATGAACAAAAGAATTTTAATGACGGGGACAAAAATACAAAATGATATATTATAAATAAAAATATTTGAAATATGATAGAGACCTAATATATAGAGTAAGACAGCATTATAACGTTAGTAAAATTAAATGGACATGTTATGGGTTTGGACACGGGCTGCTCAACCCGCTCATTACTCTGCCCTAGATTAAAGCACTAGTTTGATATAACTTTTTATTAGAGGTAGGACCTAAACCTCTAATTACTTACTGTGTTAGTAGATGCTTCGCTTTCATCTTTACTATTCATTCTCAGATAATTAGAATAACTTAGTAGGAAATTCTTTCATTTATTTATGCTTTTCCTTGGTGTTGAAATATTTATGCTTTTCCTTGGTACTCAAACACCCTCGGATTTTTTGACCCAAAAAACAAAACAAATACACACACACTCGGATTTTGCTCTCCTAAAAAGTTTTCCTCAAGACCTCGACTAGTGTATAGCAAGTGATTTTGGTAGTAATGAACAACATTTTGTCTTCTGTAAAAAAAAAAGGCATTTTTTTCTGGTTAAAAAAAAAAAAAACTCTCAAACATGAGTGAAGCAGTCAGATCGTCCACTTTTGATCCTTCCACCTCTTTAATTTCACCCTTTATTCCTAGATCCTTGTCCCCTTCTATGAAGAGAACTCTTGCCGAGTAAAATAGAAAACCTCATAGAGGTTACTCATCATCTGATCGGCCCATCGAATACCGACTTACCCCTTCTCGGTCCGTACGGTTTCTACCACGGGAATAACTCTTTCACCGAGTTCTATCGGATCTTTAATTAGAACCGAGAAGACCGGATGTTAAAGAAGTTGTTCGTCTACTCGACTTGAACAATGCACTCTTCCGCCTACTACCCAGGAACAATATCTACCATTGAAATCTCTCCGATCTCATTGACAAGTAGAAATTGAAGGATACACACATCTTCATTTTGGTGCCATTCGCCTAGTTCTCACCCTTCATGGCAGAAAAGGACTTCCTGTTACTGCTAAAGTGGCTCTCTTAGGCCCCGTTTGGTTGACAGAATTGGGCCTGGTTCCTGGGAACTTAAACTAGTTCCCTCGGTCCGAATTTTGTTTGGCGCCCCTTGTTTCTGGGAGCCGAGATTCCGCTGTCTCGAAGCTCCCACAAACGAAGGAAAACGGGCTCCTTCCCAAAATGGCGGGATCTTGAAAAACTGCTCGGGAGAGTGAAATTTATGATCGAACACCCCTCTCAAATTATAAATCGAATCGAGTGAGCTTCGATTTGGAAGAACGAGGAGGAAAAAGAAGTTTGAGAACCTCTGCTCCATCAAGAAGTGTTGTTTGGATGCGGCGACTCCGATTCCGGTAGAAAGGGAACCTCCTCATCCTTCTTCTTCTTCTTCTTCTTCTTCTTCTTTCTTTAATCTGTTGTTTCCTAAAATTACTATTACTTCTTCTTCTTTTTTCTTCTTCATCTTGTTCTTTCTCTCAGATTAAAAACTTCAACTTTTTAGTTTGGGCAAAAAGGAAAACTTATCTTCTATTTAGGGGCTTGTTTCTTTTTTGTGATTATTTATGGTATAATGCCAGGATCGATTTCTGAATGCTTCTTTGATGAATTAGGGATCGGCTAATTGGTAGGATCATTGGCATTTGAACTTTGCGTTTCTTGTTATATCTTCCTGGGTATTGAACTCATTTGGTTTTTTGTTGTCCATGAATAGTTGGCAAGTTTTATGTTTCCATGATTCTTTGAACTTTGCGTTTCTTGTTTTTCTGCTAATATGCCCTTCTGTCAAATAATAAGTTTGAACGTGTGTACTCGTAAAGTTTATAAGTTCGAACTTAACACTTACGTTTGAACTTTACACTTACGTTCGAACTTCTTCATGGTGCTCCGTATATCAAAAGTAGCATTGGTTTTTATGCTGAAGTTTTCTTTTAAGTAACTCTATTTTTTCTTACCAACGTAGTAATTTATTTAAGGGTTTTAGTACTGAGTAATTTCAATTTTTGATTTTTCTTGTCAAAGCAGCAACTAGATTCATTGTTCACTGATCCCTATTCCTCTTGCAATATTCATGTCCAACCAGATTGCTTCATTTCGTGTTGTCCCCCTCTATTTCTTTCCATGTCCAGTGTCCTTCTCACCTTTGGTAGCCGCTATACTCGTCGCGATTCTGAGATCCCTTCGATGTCTGGTTGCAATTTTCTTTCTCCACCAAGACGCGATTTGGTTTGGCTCTCTGTCCAATTCTCAAAACAAAAAGTTTTCTGGCTTTTTTTGTAGAAGGGAATTATGGGAATTTTACCTAAAGTTCCCACTTAACCAACATCCAATTCTTCAAACCAAACAATTTATCTTCCCTCAACTTAATTAAATTCCCATGTCTACCAAACAGCTCAACTTTTTAAAGTTCCCTCTCAATCTTCCCTTCAATTCCTTTCCCTTCTTTAAGTTCCTTTCCCTCCTTAAAAGTTCCCTGAACCAAACGGGCCCTTAGATTCCACCTATAAGAAGTATTCTCATGCTCTTATTGGTGCACTCCTTACCATTCTTAGCAATGGTAGTGTTATTTTGACCATCCATCCAGATTATAATGTCATTATCTCTAACAAGACTCTACCCAGAAAATTAAAAGTTCAGGTCCAAATCACAGGAGCTGAACAAGACTCCCAAGCCATCATGGCTACCCTTCACCACCAGATCGTTTATCGTCTTCAGAATCATGCTTATGATCTTCAGCTTCCCAACTCTACCACTGATGCTCTTGTTGCAATCTCCAACAGAGTAGATGAAACCTCCATCATCCAGATCCCCCGACAGATTCCAAGAGATGAACTTGCCCAAATCATGCCTATGCAATGGATTAGCAATTATGAAAAGATTTTCCATGAAAAACAGCCAGATGTTCACACCACTACTCCACCAGCTATTGATGATCTTGGAGATGGTGTCTCAAAGACTATTTTTTCTAGACCCAATACCTCTAGTCCATCAAATCCACATCCTCGTGAAAGACTTGTGTCCCTTACACCTGCTTACACACCCTCACGAAGAGACCCACCAATTGCTTGGGTTAATCAAGATGCCAAGCCTTGTTATGTTTCACACATTAATGGTCACTTCCTATGGGATGTACCCGGTACAGGCATGTGTAACCCAAATTATGAATGTGACACCCCTGAATGGTGGAAGACTCAGATGATGAACAAGGACTATATCCTTGTAATTATGCTCTCAGCCAGGCAAAAAAGAACAAGTCCACTCCTAGATCTTCTTGCAGATCTCATAGATCTAAAAGGCTTGATGATAATGATGATCATCACTCTGCGCAGCCAGTCTTTTTTTGGACGCTCTGCACGACGTTGGCAACCACCTCCTCCTCCAGCAAAGTCCTCTAAGGACATGTCCCTTGTTGAACTGGTGCTAGAAACAGGTCATCATGACCTTTTTAAAAAGGAAAGATTAGCCTATCAGATAGATCAAATATCTGGAGAGGTTAAGAATCTATATCTTCACCAGAAGCAGCAAGCCATCAAGCTGGATGCAGAACTCAAAGCATTTATCGAATGAGGGTACATGGGTTCCCAGTTCAAGCAAAAAGAAATCGAGCTTCAGGCCATTCAACAAGATTTAAAAAGGATTGAACTAGATATAGCCAAAAAACAGTCTCAGGCTATATATGAGCATTATCCTTCATTTTCAACCATTCCATCCCCTTTGCTTCCATCATCAACTACAGAAGAGGTGGATTATAGCAAGCAGTTTAAATTCAATTATCCATTGTTTGCTCAGCTGTCACCTCCAAAATTACCCTCACAAACTAGACCTCAGCCTAAGCCCCAGTTTACCTATCCTAGGCCAAGGCCACCTCACTTTACGCCCTTCCAAACCCATGACCCAGGATCCTATTCAGGTATTCGAATTAATGAACCATGTTCCATTGTACCTCCACTTCAAGAGAAAAATAAACAAGCAGCAGATCCTTGTCGGTCTACCCAACCACTTACACATTCATCCATTACCTCAATCACATCCTCCTCACAAACCTCCACTAATAATACACCAGCCATTAAACCATCTTATACTTCCTCCATAGGAATTCTCCAAAGTCCAAATCCATTTACCCCCTTATAGGACTCATCTAGTTTAGAAGAATCAGAGTTAGAAATTTTTTCACGGACTTATTCTGATGCTAGCTCAAGCTGAAATGGCTGATATCTCAAGAATTGCTATGGTCAGACCAGGTGAAGAAGAAGAATTTGAAGAATCATTTGTTGAACACCTCGAAAACCAGCCTCACAGACAAAACCATGATTATAAGCCTGCCAATGGTCCATGGTTTACTTTTGATAACACTCCTTATGAAAAATGGAGATTCCGCCTTCAAGAGTTCAGTGCCTGGATAGATTTGCAGATCACTGCAAACCAAATCCCTCTTAGACAAGCTTTGTAGGAGTTTGTCTCTAGATTCACTAGTACTATTAGGGAATGGTTCCAAAACCTTTCTCCATACCAGAAACTCCAAGCAATCCAGGTTGAAGATCTTGCTATTCCCCTTGCTGTCATTCATAAAGAGTTTATTGGTGATCACAATATTATCCGGAAGAGAGAAAAGCAAGAATTCTTCGAAATGAAGTGTTGTTCCTTAAAAAGAAAAGATCTTTAGACTCATTATCAGAGGATGATACAGAAGTACCACATGTTAAATGGTGGTAATGATGTGAATCTATGTCATACTTTTATTGCCTCCCTTCCTGATGAGCTTCAAGCAGAGCTCAATAGGAGCATCAATGCTCTTCAAAGAGACATGACTGATATCTTCATAGGAGAACTGTACCAGCTTGCTCTCAATGCTCTTGATAAACTCTGTGAACAACATAAGTTTTTCAGAGATATGCAGAAGAAGGCCCATAAATTCAAGCCTGCATGTAAAAAGCCTTATTTGAAGATTAAATGCAAAGATCAGAAGGATTGTTACTGTCCTTCAAAGAAGAAGTCACATTATCGCTCCTATCCTCAACCCTTCCAGAAACCTTACAAGAAGTCAAGGCAATCAAGGTTTAGAAAGAGGCCTAGATTTTTTAGATCTAGAAAACCTTCCTCTAAAGGCTCTAGGTGTTTCATTTGCAGAAAACCAGGACATTTTGCAAAAAATTGTCCTAGAAAAACAAAAGGTGATGTCAAGATGATGCAGAGGCTTCAAGAGATTCTGATGATTTCAAATAACTCAACAAATATTGAAGATTATCTTGAAGAACAAGATGAATAGAATGATGGAACACAATATGTTATTCCTTCTTATGAAGAATCAACGAGACTCATCCTTTTTGAATCGAGAAGATGAATCGACTCTCCGGGAACTATCAATCTTATCCAGCAAGTTTCTCCGCAAACTCGATCCATTGGATGTCTTGGATCTTTAAATTTCAATCCTGAAGTTAATTTGAAGACTCCATTGCCAAACATCCAGTCCAAGTCCTACCAGAAAAATATTCAAAGCCTATTACTGCAATAGCCTTCTTTGATACGGGTTCATCTCACACAGTGATGAAACCACACATCCTTCCTCTGAAGAATGGGTGTATCATAATCAGTACTTCTTTACTGCTGATGGAAAGATATTCAAGATTGATTTGATTACTAGAAGAAAGATCAGCATTAAATTCTTCCTAGGATGTACCTTAAAAATCAAGGTACTAGGAAGTGAACTTCCAGGAAAGGATATCCTTCTTGGTTTTGATGCTTTTTATCATACCAAGAACTTAACTATACTCCCCAAAGGAATCAGGTGGAAATCCAAGTTCAGTCCTTGGACAGAAATTCCCTCTCTCTATGAATTACAGAATGCTCCGCCATAGTATTCAGATATAAAGGACCAGTTGTTATAGTACTATGCTGACAGCCATGACTAATTTCCACATCCTTCTCCACTATGGAAAAATTGTAGATTTCTTCATCAGCCTTCCTTTTAAAAGGAATGAGGATATTAATCCCACTAAAGATTCACACCCAGTAATGAATCCAGATGATTTGAAGCTAGCTCGAGAAGAATGTGCTACACTGCTTAAGCAAGGCCTCATAGAACCAACCAAGTCTGAATGGGCTTGTCAAGCATTCTATGTTGAGAAAAGCTCAGAAATCAAAATAGTAAAGAAAAGGCTTGTCATTGATTATAAGCCTCTTAATCATTTTCTCCAAGATGATAAATTTCCTCTTCCCAAGCCTACGGCCCTATTTGCTTAGTTAAAGGGTTCAGCCCATGTCTTCCCAAAATTTGATCTCAAAGCAGGTTTTTGGCAGCTTGGGATCCAACCACAAGACCACCCAAGACAACATTTTGCATACCCAATGCCCAGTATCAATGGACTGTTATGCCTTTTGGACTCAAGGTGGCCCCTTCACTGTTTCAGAAAGCTATGATTAAGATATTTGAGCCCATCATCAATAATTCTCTCATTTACATCGATGATATCCTACTGTTCTCAACAATTGAAGTAGAACACCAACTACTTTTGGCCCAATTTTATCAAATCGTGGCCCAAAATGGTATCATGCTCTCCTCCAAGAAGAGTGACATTGGGGTCACAGAAGTTGATTTTCTTGGGATGCACTTTAAAGACGATAAATACAGCCCAAGTCCACATATTGCTCAGGATCTTCTAAGATTTCCTGATGATAATCTCTCCTACAAACAAGTTCAACAGTTCCTCGGAATTGTTAATTTTTTGAGAGACTTTATTCCTCAGTTGTCCCATCATACCAGCCACCTATACAAAATGCTAAAAAAGAATCAACCACCATGGTCTCAGGTACAGATAGATGCTATGAATACTCTTAAAAGGATTGCCCAAAATCCTCCACCATTAAAGTGCCTGTTTGGCATAGCTGTGAACGCTGAAAAAATCACGATCAACGCCCAACGAGATGAGAAGCAAAATTCTGAGTGTTTGGCAAGTGATTAAATATTGATGGGCATCATCATTATTATCACATCACGATGGGTCTTTTTTAGAAGCAAGGGGTGGTTGCTTCTCACAGCATCAGCATCACTTCTCTTTGTTTTTTGACAGTTGTACCCCATATCCCCACATACTCCTTTTATTGTGTCTTCTCTCTCCTCCTCTCCTCTTCAATTCGACAGAATCATCTCCTCTGGCCTCTGCAATTCTCCTCTTCAATTTCACAAGCACTTTGACCAACAAAAAAAAGCACCTTCATCTCCTCTGGTCTCTTTCCTCAAGCACGAAAGCTCAGTGTAACAGGTTGTGCCATGCTCCTCCCGTACTCATCGAGCCCATCAACAAAAACCGTTGTATATTCCCATCTCGGACCAGACCTTTCTTTCCTTATATAATCCATGTTTCTCAGCTTCCCTTCATTCACGATAGCTCAATAAAAACCAGAACAGAAAGCTGAGAAGAGAACGTTGCTGAAGCCGAGTGAGGTGACCTTTCATTCTTTATACGTCGTGCACATGGGAAAGCTTGCTGTGTTATATATATATACCGATACCTATGGGAAATATAAAGAAAACTTGATGATTATATGCAAAGCTGAATCATATACACACACACGTCGCTACACATGGATAAAGTTTGCCATCATGTTTAAGCTTACTGATAAATGTATGCGTTGCTATAAAACTGGTGGCGTGGATAAACATATATATATATATATATATATTGTATGTGTGGCTATAAGAGACAGGAAAAAGTTTGCTGTCATATATCCTTGTGTTGCCTTTTATTTCTTTTTTTTTTTTTTTTTGGTGCATATGTACGTTTATGAAAAAAGAAATGATTTTTTTATTCTACTACATATTTTGCATATTTTCAAAATTGTGCAGCTATTTTTTTTCTAACTTAGAAACAATATAATTTAATGGGTAAAAATTTAAATATTGTTCAGTTCATTAGTTTAAAATTTAATGTTGTAATTTTTTTAATGGTAATTTACATAATTTAATGGGTCTAATAATTTATTACATTATATTTATTTTTAATTTTTCATCCTAAATTATCCTATATTATACAATATATATATAATTCATGCCCTTTTCAGTCATTTTTCATCTTATCAAGAAAAAAGTCACTCCTACCGCCGCTATCCCAAACACAAATCACATCATAAAAAAGCTACTTCTACCACCGCTATCCCAAACACAAATCACATCAGAAAAAGTCCATCAGAAAAGAAGTCCAACAAGAAAAGCACATCATAAAAAAAGCCACTTCTCCCGCCGCTATCCCAAACGGGCTCAAAGATCCCAGATCAAGGACAGAGGATCTTACAAACTGATGCTAGTGATGACTATTAGGGTGCAATACTTCTTGAAGAAGTTAATGGAGTATGACATTATTGTGGGCATGCTAGTGGACTGTTTAAAGACTCAGAAAAGCATTATCATGCTACCTACAAAGAAATCCTTGCTGTCAAGCGGGAAATTGAAAAGTTTAGCTTCCATCTGAGCCCCTACCACTTCACAAGTAGAAATGGAAAACACATCCTTTCCATAGATGCTGGATCCAAAAAAGAAGTTACAACCAGATGCCCAGTTACTTCAGTGGAAAGACTGGTTTTCACGCTATAAATTCTCAGTTAAACACCTCAAAGGTCCCCAGAACATCCTTGTAGACTTCCTTTCTAGACCTCAAAAAACTCCTCCTCCTCATCTCCAGATCCTCTCTTCCAAACCTTGATATATCCTCACTATCTCAGAAAGCCACCCACCCATCACCATGCCTTATTACAGCAAAGCAACAATTCTTCCCCCAAATTCAGACCTTCACTCCTTCACTGACTTTCAAAATTATGCCAATGAACACCTTTACTCTTGGCTCCATCTTCTCTTCAACAAAACTAATCTCATCCCAAAAGTCCAGCATTTCAGTGCTATATGTCCATACACTACTATCCCGTTCATTCAAGGTCCTATACCTGATGAACTTCTTTGGTATGTCTGGTCCATGACCATCCTCCATACCAGTACCATCGCCTTTGCTCCCCTACCCGTTTACCACTACATCTGTGACAGCCACAATGCAGACTCTGCCCTTGTCAAACTCCTTACTCTCTTTGCCCCTCTTCCTTTCTAGAGAGGTTCCTTGTTTAATGTGATAAAGAAAAATAAACCTTGGTATATTCAAAAAAAAAAAAATTCTTGTGTTTTTTTTCTTAGTAGGGTATATCATGCACAAAAACCTGATGGTGTAGAACTAGAGACCAACGCACTACTCTGGCCTGAATCTCTTGATTGGGTCCAACCAGACCCAGCACAATGGACAGAACTTGGCCTCATCCTTGCCAATTTCAATAAATGTGTCTCAAAGGAATGCACAATCCTTGGCCCTGTTCCCAGTGAAGACAAAGCATATGCATATGATGAATTGTACCAGCCAGGCCACACTATGTGTCATCCTACCATGCAACTTCCTCACAAGCAGCTGAACTTTCCCTTGACTCTCAGGGAAATATTCTTCAGGACTCTCAAGACTCTTACGAAGATAATTGTGGAGACCAATTTACTCAGTTATCCTTGTCCCCTCCAGGCTCATCCCAGTATCTAGCCCATTGTACTCGGCCACAGGCCCAAGATCAAAGCCCAGACGATGACCCAGTTGGCCCAGATCCATACCATGATAATTTTAATCCACTCAGTTACATCCAGTCCAACTATGACAGTGACAATGACAACAACAATCTCTCCCGATCCACGAGCCAATCTGCAAAGGGTGGTCCCCATAGCCGATATCGGCAGACCGGCCGGTTTCCGGCCGGTTCCGGTTTTCGATCATGTGTTTAAAATGTGTATTACGTGTCTACTGCTTTTCAGGGGTGATGTGTTTATTTCTAAATACTGTTTGTACTATCATGTACTACTGTCTGTCACCTTTTATTTTCGCCCGCTACTTTTGCCAGCACGTTTTACTTCTTGGTCTGTCTTGTAATAGCACTGCTTCTCTATATAAGTAGACCCCATGTTCAGTTGTAGGCAGATCGTAGAATCAATAAAATTTTCAGTGTGTTTTCTCATATGGCTTCCTTCTAAACCCCTTTCTTGTTTCTGAAAGCCCTAGTTCTTAGTATGTTGGTATTATCTGCTCCTTAGATTTCAAGTATGCTCTGCACTTGCCTCTTCATGAGAAACCTGTGCATCAGAACAGAATCAAGATCATGATCCAGTATAAGAGAGTACTGAAAATTAGGATATTGAATGTGCCAGTATTGTATGCCTTAATTGGGAAGATGCTTGAATCCTAAAGTGTCCTTGAGCGTGGGCAAGAGATAAGTCCCGAAAAGGCTCGGAATGTCCACTGGTTTGAGCATCTCTCCATCAATACGTGCATTTCCTAGTAATTGTTCAGTATAATAATTTTCAGTCTATCAAACTTTCTGGGTTATCCAGTCAGTCAGATAGGATAGATCAAGGTCCCAATGACATTATTGGTGTCTGTGTCTGAGATCTTCTAGCCCCAGTGTCATTTGGATCCTGATACATCCACCCTCACTAGTGTGGAAGAAAAGAAAGAGGAAAAAAAGGACATTAGACTATTAACTTTTGTTAGCCTTGGTTCCGTCTAGCACTCTTGCTAATACTCTATCTAAAGTATGCTGAAATAACTATTAAAAACTTACCATGCTGCAAATAATATAGAAATCATAAAATTTACTTTTAATTATGGAATAAGAAAGAACAGTAACCTCTTATAAGCCAATGATCTGAATCAAGATTCCCAAGATCCATAAGCAAGTATAGTGAAAGTGAAGTGCTCATTCTCGGGGTGTGGTCAGTTTGCAGATCTCTCTAGGGAGTTTTAATTTGAACTTGATGATTAGTTCTTACTAATTTAATTTTTTTAATCTTAATTCAAAAATCATTCTCATCGAAACTAAAATCTACAACCCATTCTCAGAGCGCAATTAGATTTTCAAAAAGATCATTACAACACAAATTCTGAAAATTGGCCCAATCAAAAACAGCATCGATATGCTCGAATTAAAGAAAGACGAAATGTAGAGCTCTCTTAAATTTCATTCGGAATCTAATCTCTCAACAATCAAACACAAAAGAGAAAACAGAGATATCTTCATATCTAATAGATCGGCCGGAATAAAGCTGATTAGTGCATGTTTAAATATCTATTTTTAGAGAAAAACATAATCTGAGTAGAGAACAATCATAGACCTGATATCAAACTAAGAGAGTAAAAGTACACAAAATTAATGAAGGAAATCTGTGTTACCAGTTAATCAGGATAGTATCGGAACAAAATCGAATGGATATAGAAGCGGAGGGATAGGGTAGCATTAGGAAGAAAACGGAATAGTGTTTTTTTCTTTTCTTTTTTTCTCCCACTCTATTTAGCTTTTTTGCCTTAAGAAAATTATAATAAAGGACCTAAGAAAAATAATATTTATTAAGAAGGACCATAAAAATGGTAACTATTTTGAAGGACCAGAAATTAAAACATTAAAATAAAATACTAAATTGCCTTTAATCAGATTTCCTATATTCTCTCTAACTAAATATGGAATATTTTTTCTTACCTAAAAATCTGAAGTGATTAATGGATAAGAATAAATAGAAACTTTCTTACTGTACTAATTTTGAAGGCGTGAGAAAAGTCATGTGAAGACTAGACAGGCAGAGACATGATTATAGGATTATATTTACATCTTTACACGGATGAATTGCAAATGTTGCTGAATTACATGATTATATTTACAACTTTAACGGATGAAGCGCACGCGGTGCATTCTGTTGGATGTGGTAGCATGTTATCCCAAGCAAGATTGGCCAACAAATGCTATTTAAGTTTTCTGTGTGTTACGGAATCAGGAGTCTTTTGATGATTCATACATAGTACATCCATAATCAAAGAAAGATTAAACAATTATATATAATATACATAATTAAATAAAAAAGCTATGAGTTTGTGAACTATGGGACTCTTACGGGCTGCCATTACTGATTACGACTCCAATCCACAGAACACGGTGCCTCTCCTTGAGTTGCTTGTATAGCACAATGATTTTTGTTCTAATCTCCTCTGATTTCTCATTTTCCCCCTCTTTTTTTTTTCAGTATTTTCGTCCACATTTCTATTTTCTATGAACTCTTGCCGCTTGCCATTTTTTTGAACAGTTTCACCCTCAGATTGAAAGTTGGATAAGAAGAAGTACTACGAGGAGGAGGAGAAGAGATCAATAGGGAACAAGATTGAAAGTTGGATAAGAAGAGTGAGCGGTACTACGAGGAGGAGGAGAAGAGATCGATGGGGAACAAGCCTTAAAATAATTTATGATTAAGGGCAATTTAGTCTTTCTATTTTAATGTTTTAATTTCTAGTCCTTCAAAATAATTACCATTTTTATGGTCCTTCTTAATAAATATAATTTTCCCTTTTTTCTTTCTTCCCAAATGGCAGCCCATCCCTAAATTCTCTGGCAGATCCGATCTCCCATTCCCTGTTCTATATACTAAAATTACCAACTTTTTGGGGCCACCGCCAACCTTAGCCTCCCTAAATTTGTCGTTGCTAGATAAATTACGGTTCCAAACTGTTATTTATTCTAAATATATTATAGTGGTTATAATATAACAAATGTTATGTATTGAGGCTTGATGATGTCATGATATGCACATTGCTATGATAATAATTGACGGTCACATATAAACAACTGAAATAATATATGGTAATGCTTGCATAATAAATAACAGTTCATCTTTAACAACCGTTATATATTGATAATGCTAAGGATTTATTTAAACAACCATTATATAGTTGACATAAATAATTATTGTTAGATAACAATGTTAAGTAAAAACCGTGATTTATCGAAGCTAATTTTTTTAGGGAAAATTATAATAAAGGACCTAAGAAAAATAATATTTATTAAGAAGGACCATAAAAATGGTAATTATTTTGAAGGACCAGAAATTAAAACATTAAAATAGAAAGACTAAATTTCCCTAAGCTAGATTTCCTATATTCTCTTTGATTGAATTAGAATTGGGAGTGATTGGTAGATAATGACAAATAGAAATTAATTCAAATGACCTTGTTCTTTTTTTATTGCATAAACAGTGGAGAACAATTGATTCCATACAGTTGAAGACCTATTCAAATAAACAAATGCGGCGTAGCAACACGCCAGTCATTCAATCACTGACGTTTAAGAGCAACACCTGAGGATATAATGGACAAAATGGATTGTATTTAGATTCAATTGCCTTCATTTTGTTCGAACAATAAAAAAGCTTGCTTTAGAGCTGCAAAAGTGCTTGAATTGATTTATGAAATCTGAATTGAATCAAAAATAAATTAAAGATTGGTACTCATAGTCCTATATAACTGCAATATTGTGTGCACCGATAACTATCACAGTGATAGGGTCTTGTGATGTCATATTGCGAGAAAATGGAAGGCAATTATTACAAGGTGATAGGGCGGATGCTTGCTTTGCATATCAAGATGTATGAAAAAAAAACCCGTGAATTGTTCTCTATTTGTCATTATCCATTAAACACTGTAAATTTTGATTCAATTAGAAAGAATAAAAGAAATCTTACTAAGGACAATTTAGTCTTTTTATTTTAATATTTTAGTTTACGGTCCTTCAAAATAATTACCATTTTTATGGTCCTTCTTAATAAATATTATTTTTTTAGGTCCTTTATTATAATTTTCCCTTTTTTTAAAAGAAAACTTGGGGAAGGGGTTTCTACTTTCGATATCCCCCTACATAGATACACTTGTATAGAACGAATCACAATATATATTTACATTCATGCATATACAAAACAATATAACAAATCAAAATATATTTACAGTTATTCTTGTATATGTACACACTATTGAAACAAACAAATCATCAATATCAAGAAAATTTATTGTCATTCTCTATGTACTTTCCCAATGATGTTGCATAGATGTTGCCCACTCTTCAGTCACTTCTTCTATTTGTGAATTGCTAAACATCGTGTAGGAGGCATTGAATTATTGTGCAAGAAAGGAAACAATAAATGAAAGTTAGATATTGTAATATATAGTTGACCAAATGTTTATATGAATGAATTGAGCATATGATATACCTTATTTGTATCAATCTTTTCAAGACCGTGAGTGATGATGTCCTTTATGTACTACATCCACAGTACCCACAATCATTGTTGTTGTTCGATTTCTTTGGGCACTATATAGAAATGAGAACAAAAATGTCAATCAATCATATATATATAAACTATATTGTGTGCTTCATCAATTTATTAAGATTATAGGCATTGGTGAATAATATACATACCTTCAAACATAGCCATTGGAAGGCACATTTAGAGGTGCCATTAGTGAGCTTGTTCTTGGTGTACTCAAGACCATTTTGAGTGCGTCAATTGTAAACTGCTATGAGAAGATACAATATAAAATTATATATATACAAACATGCAATAATAACTGAATTATAAGAGATGATGAATGAATAACTAACTGGTTGAATATCTCCTGCATGTATGGTCTTCTTTCTAGAACCCTACTCATGGAGTTATAGTAACAAATCCTTTTGCACATTGGATTTATGACTATGATGAGCACCCAATAGTTCCTAAGTACAATAATAAATCCTACCATTAGGAAAATTAAAAAATAATTTAAGTAGAGTTAATATGTCATCACCCTTGAACATAAGGCACAAAGAAGTCTTACTTATGTCTGGCACCCTCTTGATGAATTCATCCCTCACAAATCTTGAGTGTTGTTGCTTGCCATCTTCCTCCATGACATCACCTTGGTTATTAAGATGGTAAGGGTAGATGAACTTGATCTTGTGCTGGAGGCCATGGGGGACAAGGTAATTATGGTACAAGTGCCCGAAATGTCGAAACCAACATATCAAAATATTATCAAAGTTCTAAGTAGCCAACTATTTAATCATAGTTGAAGAAATACCTCGTAAATAAATTGATAGAGCATGAACTTTCCATGCCTTTGTTTAGGACCTCATAAAAAAGCTCTTCACTTATAGCTTCCTCTTGGTTCTATTAGTCAAAGACCTTTCTCTCAAATTTGATCAATGAAAGGGTTTGAAGTGAAGCCCTTTTTAGTGAAATCCTAGAAGGACTTTCATATAGATTGACCAATGGTCTTATCCTGTAAGGAAGATTTCTTCCTAAATTGATAATTGGGGGTGTGATGCTTCCTCTTCTTAGACTGAGTGGGGGTCTTAAACCGAGTAGGGGAGTTGGACTCATTGGGGGTCTTGGAAGTGGGGCGCTTGGACTTGGTAAGCAGCTTCTTTTGAACGGCTAAGTTCTTTTGAGTTAAGGGCTTGGTAGGTAGCTTCTTTTGAGCGGCTGAGTTTTTTTGAGCCGAGGGCTTCCATACTCTAAGTAGACAGTGAGGCCACACAACAAAGCTACCTATAGCCCCTTCCACTGTATATATGTCTTTGGTGGGCATAGGGAGTGGATAGATGAGGTCGATGTTGATGTTAATTTGTACCTTCACATGCTTAAGAGGGATAGGCTCATTCTGAAGTGTGTTATCCTCCAGGATATGGAACATGCTCCTCGTTGCAACTATATGATGTCTAAGGCTATTGGTAAAACACTCAACATCTACCAAACAAGAAAATCATTAGGGGTGGGGGAATGTGCAACTGCCTCTATTACTTATGCTGCTATTTCCTCTTTGCTGCTTCGTAGTATGCTCCTTCATCGATTCTTGTGTGAGAAACCATATTTGTTCTTGTATTTCATCACAATGTTTCCGATTCATACTTTTTTTGTCGATTATTTCTTTGAGGTTGCCACTAACCATAATATTTTGTCTTGATCAATCCAAAATTAGAACCCTTAAGAAAATTAGGATAATCAGGCCAATGTCTTAACCAATACGTCCTCAATTGCAGAAAGGTAGCCCCTTGTGTTGTAACTTATTGGGACATGGCTTGCTGTGCATTTAGAAATAATGTTAATATTGATAGTTAATTAAGAACATTACTTCCATGAATTAAAGATTATATTAATACTTATCATTTTATCGACAATCTCCTTTACCTAAGGATCGTCATAAGAGGCATCTTTATTTTACTTTACCACCAACAATAGTTCATGACACCAACGGGGACTACTTCTATCGCCACTCTCATCCTCCAACTTTTTAGCAATCCGAGCATACCCATTCATCCTCCCTTATAGGGATACTTATTATTCTTCACCCTCTTCCTATTAGCTCAGTTAATTCCTATTAAAACACATAACACTCAAGTTAATATTAAACAAATACATGAAGGTCTTATGAATTGCGAATAACAATTACTTGGAATGCTGGGTCACGATGTGAGATGACAAAATCTCTCCAATCATCTAGTTTAATGGTGGACCCAAGATCCATAAGAACTTCTGTTTCATCAACCTCTTTAGGATTCTGCAAATACACCTTCATCAATGCATAAAGGAATATGCGTAGTGATTGGACAACCTTTTTTATGACAAATTCCTTAATGGAATATCTATCTACCTTATATACAGACTGAAAAGAGTACAGTTGAAGTTTACATATTTTACAAGTACATAACAATTAGTAATGAGTATGCATATATATACCTTACCCTGATATTGTCCCAAATAATGTCTGCTTAATGTCCCTATACCCAACGCCAATTACTAGTTGAGATGGGAGCATTGGTTCTTGTTGTTAAGTTGATGTAGTTGTTGAAGTGTGACGGCTCAAGAGGTTGACCATCATTGTTCCATGTCACATGGAATTTTCTCCCAAAATCTTTTACTTCGTTCACAAAATTCAAGGCGCAATAGCCCTCCTTACAATATCATCCACTCCTCGTTCTAACGCTTGTTATGGACTATTGTTTCTGGGTTGTGTACAGACAAAATTAGTACCATTGGGAATACTAGTACTAGGAACTTTATCGGAATTAAGAGCACTATTAGAGCTATGAGCATTGTCACTACCGCAAGAAGTAGAATGACCATTTTAATTGGAAAACAAAACTCATTTAGTTAGTAACAAGGAACAGAACAATGGGTTTTGCAAAAAAAAAACAATGGGTTTTGCAAAAAAAAAAAAAAAAAAAACGATGCACGACTATAGTCAAAACCTACCTAGGAAAGATAGTGAAAAAAAGGAGAATGCAGAATAGACAATGTGAAATGCTAAAAAAAAAAAAAAAAAAAAAAAAAAAGAAGAGAAATCATACCTTAAAAAAAGGAAAACAGAGCATGTGAAAGAATGCATCGTAGCTAAGGCTTCAAAACAAAAAAGTGAGTTAGGGCAATCAAAGCGACTCATGCGGCTGTTAGACTAAAGTTCAAGGAAATCAGTGGAGGATTTCCTTCGCTTGAAAGTGACTGTCAATAGATGAAAAATTCAATTGGAGTTGTGGGGTTCTAAGGATGTTGGATAACGTTTGACCAAAGAAAAACGTGTTAAGTGTAAGAACTTGGAAAAGTGAAAAGCGGGAGATAGCGGGTGTTTTTAACGATTTAATGAGACTAGCTCACAATTATAAGTCTAGAATAGTTATGAAATGTGTCCTTTTTTCTTACAGTTCTTAATTTACAACTATAATGAACCTTTGAACAAAAGTTCACGATTTTAACTTCACAATTGTTTGGTGTTGTAAACGGTCACAACTTTTCTTAAAGAACCTTTGAACAAAAGTTTATTGTTTTAACATCACAATCGTTAGGTTTTGTAAATAGTGACAATAATTTCTTAATAATTGTTAAGTATTTGACATGGTGTTCTAAAAAGTGACAGGTTTTACATAATAACTAAAACTTATTCTAGAAAGTTGATTATTCATCCCCATAGTAAAAACATAAAAAAATTAAAAAGAAAACAAGAGTGCGAATGAGAGAGATTAGTTCCTTCAAGCACTTGTCCATGCGTCTTTACTCTCCCATGTAATTGATGAAGACTAAAAGTCAGAAGTTGGAATAGAAGTGAATGCATGGATAAACGTTTCATGGATTATCTAGTAGATCGTGTCCTTTGGAATATAAATGGTTATGTTATAGAGTCAAATGTGTTGTTACAAATTTCCACGGATAACATAAGTAATAGTTATTTTCTAATAACTATGAACATCCCTTGTAAAATGCCTAAATTAGTAACGGTTACTTCCTACTAAACTTGAAGAGTCAATTTTTTTTTAAGAAAATATTTTTGGTATAATTGCCCTACTGATTAATTATTTTTAATATTAAAAAAGTAATGGTTTTCAATCATCACTACTATTATTGTCCTCCTCCTCCTGCCTCTCGCTCTCGCTCGAAACATCATCTATGTCTAAGGAAGGAGATGAAGAGTATGGCTAGAATTGATCATATACAACCTAGTTGTGATGAAGGATGAGGTCCAACTTCCTATTCAGACTGTGAGAGTGTCTAGTGAGACGCCTTGTAGCTAGAGCGGTCAAATCTTGCCAACGTCTGCAACAAAGTCTCCATTTGAGAAGGAAGAGGAGGAGGGGGAGGAGGTGGTAGTAGAGGATGTGGAGGAGGAGGGGCTTGTGGAGGAAAAGGGTGAGTATGAGAAGGAGCAAGAGGATGAGGAGGGTGAATGGAAAAAGCTCTTTTGCGTTTGACTATGATGAGGGAGAGAAGAACGTGATTATGAAAATGTGCTTTTTAGAAAAGTACTTAGAACAAAAGGAATAGGTATTTTGTTCTAAAGTATCTAACTTCGAAGAAATAGTACTTGATGTCAAACCAAACGAGATTTTGAAAATTTGCTTTTTATATTTGTTCTTTACATGACGGTTGTTGATTATAAAATGTCATTTTTGTTGTTCATATTTTATAGTCAATAGATATAATCGTTATTATGTTTGTGTATTTACTAATGTAAGATTCGAAGTCAATCATTTGTATGTGTTAATGGTTGCTTTAAAAGAACCGTCAATTTTGTCACTAAATAAATTACAATGATTAACTATTACCATTATTTTTGTGTTTTCTTTTAAACAAATTTCGCTTCACAATATATGACTATTATGTATGAAGCATTATAAATGCACAAATCTTTATAGTTAACCGTAACTTTTAAACATTATATATCCTTATACAATCTTTGCTTAACAAAATCGACACACATCACGTTTTTATTAGTTCATTTTCACAACTTGAATATATATTTATAAATAAAAAAACTATGCATTAAGCATAATAATGCATATATGTTAAACAAATCTTTAGATTTATTTTTTTAGTGTGTAATGATCAAAACCCTTCATTTTTATGACCTTGACAACATAAATATGACAACTTGATTATGTAAATTGGGCTTGTTTGGTTAATTAAATGATATATTTAAAAAAAAGAGATTTGGAGGAAAATGGGAGATAAATTTTTTATGAGTTGAATTTAAATAGATTAGTGAGGTGGGGTTAAAGAATTTTAATTAATTTTCCGTACTATTTTATTTTACATTTCTCTCTTTATTTTACTGAATTTAAAAAAAGTAAAATACTATATTTGAGCATTTCCCTTTTGTTTTACCCTAATTACATAGAATAAATTTTACATTTACTCTTTATCAAAATAAATTTTATTTACAAATTTTCCTTTAATCATATCAAATCCCTAATTTATTTTTGAAAGTTTGAAAACTTTGGGAAAAAAAAATCAATCACCGTAGCATGAATTATTTATATAGTATCTTGAACTTATATTATTTATACTATATGATAACAAAAATATATGTTTGTAATATTTTTTTTCGTTTTAAAAAACCGAAACAAACATATTTCAATGAATATGATGAGAAATTGAATTTATAAAATTTTATAATATAATCAAAATTAATAAATGTTGTAATATATTAGAAATTTTGAAAATACAATATTATAAAAATTTTTGTATAGTTTTCTCCTGAAAAATATATGTTTAAATAATTCTTATGTTAAATAAGGGTGTTTTGATCAAACAAATTTGATCATCAAACTTAACGATCGGCTAACGGTTAGATGAATGGAGGGAAAAAAATTTCTCACTACTACAAAATACCTAAAAGACGACCTAAAAAAGACCCAATTAACGTTCTTATTCTACGGACGTCGGGAGAGCGTAGTCATTTTTTGTATATTTAGCGACGAAATTGTTTGAGTTGCCTCATAATAGGCGACACGAACACAAATCGGGTCGCCTCATGAGGCGAGGCACTTGAACTCTATTCAGGTCGCCTCATATGGGGCGACCTGAACTCTTTTCAGGTCGCCTCTTATGGGGCGACCTAAACTCTTTTCACGTCGCCTCTTATGGGTTTGGGGCGACCTGAACTCTTTTCAGGTCGCCTCTTATGGGTCCAGGTTGTTATTTTCTACCATTTTAGGCGACCGATTAATAATCGGTCGCCTCATCTTTAGTAATAGGCGACGATTACCTATTCCGATCGTCTCTTATGATCCAAAGACGCCCGAATTGATTTTCGTGTCGCCTTAAATTATTATTTTTTTTTAAAAAAATGTGCTTTGTTTTGTTTGGCCAATTTGCTTGCAAATACTTCACAAAATAATTAAGCACATATGCGTGAATGACAATAGATAACAATGAATGTGAAATATATTATGACTGTATGAATTATATGTATGTGCATTCCATCAAAAGAAGGTGAAATAACAATGAATACGAAAGAAGGTTCAATAAGAAAATTGTAAAAGTGACTTCAACAAAAGAATATTGGCTAGACATACAAGATCATACAAGAGAATGACAATATAGATGTTACGTACGTATTCGGCTCAGATCGGTTCAACAAAATCAATCAAATTCACAACTTAGCTTCCAACATAACCATGAGGATGCAAGAATATCAACAACTCCAAAGAGAAAACTTCAACTGCAGAGCCTAAGAAGACAAGTTCGGAAAGTCACACGATAATGAATTAAAGTGTAGCAAATCGAAACTTTCAAAGCAAATTCAACAAAAGAAAAGAAAGAAGGTATGACCTAGATTTAGGTTACTAAAACTAGACCAAAACAACAAACAAAGCACCACTATGACAACAAATTTTTCTCACATTTGGAGGCAATTAATCTCCAAAATTTCACAACAACTTTCACAATTTATGCAGCAATTAGATAGCATCAACATTCCCTTCAATTGGCAATAACACCGATATGCGACAAGAGGCAAATATATATAGCAAGCAATGACTTTTGCACACAAAGCTTAACAGAATTTCAAGGTTTCAAGATACGTAATTTAGCTCAACTCTAATGCTAAAGTGAATGAGAGCCACCTAGTAATGATCACGGTACCACACAAGAAAATCAAACACCTCCCAAGCAAGAAGCACACATAAAACTTTCAGCAAATCAGTTATGATGGTATGATTCAACAAAATTCTCAAGTCTTGGTTATTGGAAAATCAAATGCAAGAGTAGGTATAATGGCAAAATCAACCCTCATATGACATTGATCTATTTCGAGAATTAAACAAGTGATCTAACCTCATATTCCAAAATCAAACCTCATATGACAGTGATCTATTTCCAAAATCAAACCTCATATTCACAAAGAATTAAAGTGGCAAATTCAAGAGCAGCACCAATAATTTACGTAAACCGAAATCAAAGACACGCTTAATAAGTTTCACATTGACAATCACCCTAACAAGTAATGACTTGCCTATATATTCACAGTGAGCCATGTTCAAGAAGATATCTAGCCATCATGTCTCGAACCGAATCGATGTCATCCGTGAGTACGGATCCTCGCACGAAAAACCGTAAATTGGAAAACAAGGTATAATTAACAACGAAGTACCACAACAAAAAATATCATCATTTGAGGATCACGGAGCATTACATACGTTTTGCAAGCCAGTAGTATGTCCGGTGGAAACGATAGATTGCATCCAACTGATAACGTAGTATCCACACTCGGTGTTCCCTGGTTGTCGATGGCACTACAAATCAAAAACAAATTGTTAAAACAAAAGCTACTGTGTCTCAGAAAAAACTTGAATTGAAACTACTTACCTTCGGATAAAACCACTTCGGTCCACCCTGCTCTCGTGCTCCAGCAATCTGTCTATATGTCCTAAGACCCCTATCATTAAAATGGAAATTAACGAGACATGAAAACAATTCATTTAAAAAAAGAATCGATGATTTAGACAAAAATTTACTTACTCGGCAAACATGTCTTTGATATCCTCGGTTGGCACGCCACCTATGGAACCGAACCAATAACATGCGTTCTTGGCGGGACAAACAATACACATGTGGTCCAATGACCACAACAACATATACATATTAATATTAAACTAAGATAAAAAAGCATTTTATCCTTAAAAATCTTATATAGACAAAAAAATACGCACCTTTCATGAATTGGCGCTAGATAACAAGACGATTTTATGTCGCCCATTGTTAAACCAACATAAATGGCCCTCTGGATAAGATATTGCGAGCCGAAGCTGTGGATCCAGGACATAAGAATCCATACGAACCCAATCGGTCTCCCTTTTTGCATATGTCGTGGCAAACACTATGATCGAAATAAAATGATAAATGTTGTTGAATATATTAAACAAAAAAAGAGTATTGACATAATTAAAGGGTAAAAAAAAACTTACAAGATTGCAAGTTGAAGCCACTGTATATCTAAACAGTCCATATGCATAAACTCTCTCAAATCTTTCCTGTCAATTGATATCGGATATATCTTGTCTGTACCGACAATGCCCGAAGGCATCTGCAAGCCTATAGAGCCGATGTCCTTGTAGAGCTCTCGCAGCTGTGATAAGTATGGAAATCTGCCCGTAGCTTATTCATGCTATGAAAACATAATAAACAGATTATGAGTGGGTTAGCAATGAAAATCAATCCTAAACCCTACTCATCGTCAATCAGTAATGTATTTCCTACCATTGGAGGTGTCGTCCCCACCTCAATAAGATGATGCGGCCAAAGGATGAACGATGTGGTGGCAGCGTCTAGCGTGGGAACCTCCTCATCATCAATCGGGATGGCTGTCTTTTCTTCTCCCTCTCGCACACTTGTCAGAGTCACCCTACGTTGGTCTTGTGGAATTTGCATATTGTGGTGTGTGGTTTGTTCTAGGTAAACAAGACCATCGGCAACAATACGTCGGTGTGGGTCATCCAAATATAGAGTGCAGGGTTGTCCCCCCTGTGGAGTGTGAGAAGGCTCGCCAGGCTCGCCAATAAGTACATCTCGGAGAGTGATGAGAAGGTTCGCCAATAGGTACATCCGGAGCGTGAAAACTTTCTTTCTTTGCTTGGGAAGGCCGGGGATTCCTAGTTTGAAGGTTGCGTATTTACCTTCCCTTGTATCATCTCCTCATTTCACCCGTAGTTGTGCCATAACCTCATCTACGAGAGACGCTCGAATTTTGGCTACAAGCCGAAGACTAGGGTTGTCATCGTCATGCGAACAACTCGAAGGCCGTCCAAAATATTTCGCGACACTAACTCCCCTCGGCTCCCCACGAACAAACATCAAGGTAATCGGGCTTCCCTAATCGCCGTGGACAAAATGTCCATCCGTGTACCCGCGTGAATGAACCTTGGCCGCTTTGCCGCTCAAAGCACATCCCGTATCATAGGATTTTTCATAAATAGTAACTAATTAAACTCTAAAAATATGAAACAAGCGAGGCTATTTAATACTTCTAATTTAACTACTTACAATCTTTGAAGCAACCTCGCCCACATCTTCATTTATGTATTTCTCGGCCTTCATCCTCATGACTATCCATTTTTTGTGGCGAGGAGGATGCTCGAGGGCCTGGATAATAGTGGAAGGATTGGATTGAGCAGCTTCCTTCATTTTCTCGCAACTCTTCTTCCATCGCCTCCGTTCAAGCTTCTTATAGCCACCCCTAGACATGCAATGTGGATACTTATTTCTCGCTTGCCTCTCTCTATTGGCCGACTTGTTTTTCGTGACACGAAAACAAATAAACGAGCCTTCAATGTCAAATAGATTCAACTAAAATATAAGATATGAAAGAAATTTTACAAGAAATTCAGGATTCTGACGTGACGCCACAAACTCCCTCCAGTCCTCTGGAGAAATGTAATCATAGTCCTGACATGGGTCCTTGTCCCTCTTTGACCCTCGAATATATTTTTTAGTGAGCTTGTTCTTAAAGTCTTTCCAACGTAGACGAACCTCGCCCATCCAATGCTTGTACATGGCCTTATTGTTGGGCACATCATATGTTTCTTTGCCAAAGGTAAAAGAGAAGATATGAAAGAAATCAAGTGATAAAACTAAAGATACAAATGCGAAGATATCAAAAGTGAGATACCAAAAGTTGTGCCCGATCAACTCCTTCGTTTTAGGAGGAACCAACTTCCAATGAGAGAATACAATGCGAACTTTGCTTCGAGCCGGATAGCCTACGTAGCTAATGAAATTGTCTTCCTCCTGGACCAATTGGATTCATATTGGCATCGAACTCTACATGCAGCCTCTTTTTTCCGACCGTCACGACGTGCAATTAACGTACCCATATGTGTGCTACCTCTACCCTTTCTCCCCATCGGTACATCATTCCCACCATCACTCGATGACTCGTCAGAGCTAGACATATTCATGTTCATCAAAGACAAATCAATAATGTTAGATAGAGTTATTATTAAATAATAAACAAATGAATAAAATGAACTAACATGTTAAACCTGTACAAAAATAACATGGGACTTTTTCATAACTCAAGATCTTACTTTATATGGTTTCCCATATTCCTTCAGAATGATCCTTCCTTGGAGCATATTCTTCATCATCTACCAATTCTACTTCACGTGTTGTAGGTGGATTTGTTGTGAAAGGGAGTGTATCGTCCGGGTTCAAGGATTCTTCACCATACGTCTGTTTTTTTACTTTGAAGTACAATGGACATTTTGTTATTTGCGTGGTCCGTAACATAAAACACTTGTTTCACCTGGCTTGCTAGAATGAATGGCTCGTCTCTATGACCAAGTCTTTGAAGATCAACTGAGACAAATCCAAATTTAGGATCTATTACAACATCATTATTGTTAACCCACTTATATTTAAATAAAGCAACTTTGAACTTGGTGTAGCTCATCTCCCATATTTCTTCAATAACTCCATAATAGGCCATTAATGCTAACACCGGGTTTTTGTCTTTCGAACTTGAAAAGTGCATGGATTCAGCTTCAACCATCACCCCACTGTTTTGCACTGTAACTTCGTCATCTTGGTCTTTTGTGTAGAAAGAATATCCGTTGATATCATAACTTTGTCAAGTGATGACGATAAGAAGGCCCCCGTGCTAACCACTCGATTGTAGTCGACACACCGGTCTCGTGCAATACCTTATCCTGGAACCACTTTATAAATGTCTTCTTTAGCTCATTAGCTATCTACATGTCATTCTTCCTTGGATTCATATTCCTCAAACTCTTTCTGTGTTCATCAATGTATGGTTGAACTTCTTCCGTATTATTCAAGATGTACAGGTGTGCTTGCAACACCTCTGCACGAAGCATATTCTTCAGTTTGATTCCTCGAGTTCCCACACAAACTTTTTTTCTCCGCTTTTGATAGTGTATGAGCTGCTGGCTCCATGTATGCCCTCTTACCATCTTCCATTACTCGTGGATGTAACCGTTCTCTTATTCCCATATCAACCAGGTCTAGTCTCGCACTAATTCGATCCTTAGTCTTCCCTGGTATGTACAAAAGAGTACTGACAAGGCTATCACAAACATTTTTTTCCACATGCATCACATCAAGACTGTGTCTCACATCAAGACTACGCCAATATGGAAGATCAAATAAAATTGATCTCTTCTTCCATATATTCTTCTCACCCGCAATCCTTTTCTCGCTTACCCAATGTGACATTGATATGCATCACCCGACTATAGACTTCCTCTCCTTAATGCCTTTGGAGCCGTTCTATGCTCCAAGGTAAGCCGTTAAAATGCTTTCTTAACTTACGATATGGGTGGAACCGATCAAGAAACCTCTTGTGACCGAGGTAGACCATTTTTTTCCCATGCTTTAATTGCTGAAGTTTGTGTCAGCTTCACATATTGGACATGCTTTATGCCCCTTCACACTGTACCGTGACAAATTTCCATATGCAGGAAAGTTGTTGATCGTGGTAAAAATCATTGTACGCAACTTGAAGGACTCCTTCTTATATGCATCAAACACATCTAAGCCTTCCTCTCATAACATCTTCAAATCCTCAACCCAAGGCGCCAAGTACACATCGATATTGTTACCAGCTGTTTTGGTCCGAGAAATCATCATAGAAAGCATCACATACTTGCGTTTCACACATAGCCAGGGAGGTAAGTTGTATATTACAAGGAGAACCGGCCATGCACTGTGGGTACTGCTAAGTGTTCGATACGAATTGAAGCCATCTGTACAAAGCCCTAGCCGAAGGTTTCTTGGCTCAATGCCAAATTGCGGGAACATTTCGTCTATTTTCTTCCATTGGAGAGAGTCAGCCGGGTGCCGTAGATATTTTCTATCGGATATTCTCTCATCAGAATGCCATCTCAACTTCTTTGTTGTTGCTTCACTAGTAAACAGACGCTTAAACTGAGGAATTATGGGAAGATACCACAAGGCCTTCAAAGGTTGCCTTTTTTTGTGTGATCTCCAGAACCACCACGTTTCTTCACTTTGTATCGTGAAGTTTTACACTTCGGACAATTACTAAGGCCTCATACTCATTTCTATACAATATGCGGTCATTAGGGCAAGCTGTGTATCTTTTTATACTCCATACCCATCGTAGCTAAGATTTTCTTGGCCTCATACATACGATTTGGAAGTACATTATTATCTCGGCAACATATCACACAACAATTCAAGCAACTTCGTGAAACCGCTATCGATCCACCCACATGTTGCCTTTAAGTTGACCAAATGTAAGGTCGCAGTCAACCGTGTATACTTAGTACACCCGGGGAACAAAGGTGTCTCGCATCACTCCGCACGCTATCATATTCATGCGGTTGTGCAAAGGATTCGACCTCAACATCATGAATCATTCTCTCCCTTCTATCATCATCTACCTCAACTTCATTTTCGTAGGATGCACTGGGAGTTACCTCCTCACCATGCCATATCCACGTTGTGTATCGAAGGTTTATTCCATCACAAATTAGATGGTCCCTTATATCAGCAATATCCCTTCGAACCCCATTTAAACAATTAACACATGGACAATAGTACATCCCATTTTTTGTAGCCACATTCCTTCTAGCAAATTCAATAAACTCTTCCACCCCATTCTTACATTCTTAAGCAAAAGCATGAGAAGAAGGCATGGATATAAAATCATGATTAAAAAAAATGCGAGGTTGTGTGCGTTCAAACAATTATTCATAGAAGCAAATAATTGTATCTAGTTGGTCGGTGAGGTACAAATACAAGTGGGGGAAGAACAATCCAAATACTAACATGAAGTCCAAAGTAGGAAAGGAAAATAGTGGTTTTAAAGATGAACGAAGCATGTTTGATTGAATGATTGAGAAGATCAAAACAACAATTTCTATTCAAAAGAACACCGCACAATTTGAATTTATAAAGACTATTGCCCATTTAGAGTTTGAAGGCAAAATTTATTAGAAGGGTTTTGTGAAGGATCCATTCCATCTAATCGGTCATAATGGCGGTCAACATAAGAATAAGGATAAAGTAGTTTGCATTGCAGAAACCCAACTAAACCATAGCAGATTAAAAGACAAAGTAGTTTGAATTCATTTTCAAAAACTTTTTCACTTTCTCTTCATCTTCCTGCATAGAACAGGACAAACATATGTCCTTTATCATACCGTAAGATCTCTAGTTCATCCCAACAAAACCATAGCAGATTAAAAGCAAGCTTTGACCGCAGTATCCAATATCCTATTATGCCACAATTTTCTACTATGCGGCCTATGCCCGAAAGTAATTTCCAATATCATCATGCGACCGATTTCTAGCTAAGTAATTTTTCCAAAGAATTGAGAAACTACAATTAGGAGTCTCAAGTAATCTGCACATACCACGAGAGATCAATATTGAAAGCCGATAATCATGCATACTCCATTTTTTGTAGGCAAGTCCCGAAACCCAACACATATTTTACCTATTCCTTTGCATAGCAATGAAAAAAGGGATTCTTTTAAATCATTGTTACTTGTTAGGTCTTTCTTTGTTTCGTTTAGTTATTCCTTTGCTTAGCACTGAAAAAAGGGTTTTCTTCTATCATTGCTTCTCTTCCTCTTCTTTCTTTGTTTTTTTTAAGGGAATCACCTAGCCTAGCCTTGGTTCTTGTTCTTTACTTAGCCGTTTTGTATTGGCAAATACTAACATGCCCGTTAGTAAGGCACATTATTCCCAGTAAAGCATGGGATAAATTATTCACCAAAGATTGAAACTCAAATTCCATGATGCCAACATTTAACTTTGGCATATTCCATAGCCCAAACTACTTCTACTTCCATACCGCATTACCGTGTAAATGAAAATTTACGAGCGAAAAAAATCTAACACAGATTTTCCCAAATGGTTGAGTGTAAAAAGAATTTTCCATGAAGAATATGCACAATCCAATTTCAATCACAAGCTACACAAGCGCCGATATGAGGTGCGTGCACTACGTTCAATAGTGAATATCGATTAAAGAAATAAAGTGACACTCTAGCATAGAGGAAAAGGAAGTAGAAATATCTCAAATTTACCAACCCGTAACATGTAATAAATTATATTCGGGAAAAGATGAAATGAATCAAAGCATAAAAGCTTTAAATTTCGCAGTACCACCAATTAGCGAGAACTCCCAGGAATTTCCCTCGACCAAATTCCGGTTGTCGACACGTAACAAACCGCAAATCCATGAGAGCGAAAAATTAACATAAATTAAAAGATTAAATGAAAGAATATGAAATAATCCGATGCTGGCAAAAGGGCATGTGTAAATGAATGAAAGAATCAAATTCTCTTTTTCAAAAGCCGAGGACTCACCGATTGTGGACTGGGGAGAGAGCAAGGAGAGATTGGAGATGGCAACCACAGAGCGGAGAAGCCGGAGACACTGAGCACTGAGACCGGAGGGTGAGGAAACGGCGAGCAAGCGGAGAAGACAGCAAGTGGGTGAAGTTGGAAGAGGGATCTGCAATGCAATTCGAGGCGAAACCTAAATAAATTGGTTTTCGATTTTAGGAAAAAAACAATGGTTATTTTAAGGGGGCAAGTGCGGTATACCTCAATCCGCCTCGAATAGAAGGCTCGGCAAGGTGGAGACGGAGGCGTGATAGAGAGGGGAACCGAGGATTTCTATCGGGTGAGAGGAGGAGTGTGTATTGGGACCGATAGGAGTAGTGTGCGTGCGTGTCGATTGGGTTTATTGAGAATAGAGGCGACTGATTGGAGTTCAGTCGCCAATTTTCAAATATTGGCGACTGAATCCATTTCAGTCGCCACTTTTTTAAAATAGGCGACCGAATATATTTCCGGTCGCCTCTTTTAAAATAGTGGCGACCGATTTCATTAAGGTAGCTAATATTTTTAAAATAGGCGACCCGAAATCTATACAATTCGCCTATTTTAAAAATGGCGACTGAAATATATTCGTGTCGCCAATTTTAAACCAAAAAAAAAAACATTAACAAAAAAAAAAAAAACCACGGTGCCAAACAATATATTCCCTATATTTTAAAATAGGCGACCAAATCTATTCAAACTCGCCAATTTTAAAAAAAAAAAAACATTAACAAAAACAACAAACGGCGCCAAACAATATATTCCCATATGCGCGAAATTTTAAAATAGGCGACCGAAATCTATTCAGTCGCCAATTTTAAAAAAAAAACATAAAACATTACCAAAAACAACCACCGCGCCAAACAATATATTCCCATATCTCCCATGGCGTGAAATATATTAAAATAGGCTACCTGAAATCTATTCAGGTCGCCAATTTTAAACAAAAAAAAATTAAATCCCATGGCGCCAAACAAAAAATTCTCATATTTCCCTTGGCTCGAAACAATATACCGGATGTTAGGCGTCCCGAACAAAAATTCGGGACGTTCAATGCTCAACTTCCTTATATATAATTACAAGAATACCACCGACTTCCTTTTTTACTACCTATTTTTTAATAAGGACGCGTTTTTTTAAGGAAGTAATATACAATTTTTGTAGTAGTGTCTTAAAAATATAAGGGAGGTGTGTATAGCACATATTTTTTAAATCGAGAGAATATCCATGTAATTAAGCTAAAACATATGGCGGTTAGGGTATTTTAATTTTATTAAAATTTTATAACCCCACTACTTCTTCAATTTTTTCAAAATTCAACTCAAAAATTTTAATTTCCCTCCCCCGTAACAAACGGAATTAGGAAGAGAGAAACGGAATCAGACGTATTTTCCTCCATGCTTGTTTGGTATGCCTTTAATCATGATTCTCATGGAATCGGTTCTTTGTTCGATTCCCTCCTTGTGACAGTAATCAGTCAGAGCATATATGATCATGTAGTGCTTCGCAACAGCTAACAACGATGACCTTCGCGCTTCATGTTCATTCCATGTTTGCTTTGGTTTAATCGATCCATGCCGGAGGGCGGAGGTGATAAGTTCTCAGCCATGACAGACCACGACAACCTCACTTCTGGCAAACACCGACGACATTCATCGGTGCTTCTAATTTGTAGCTAATGAAAATGACGATGCTGGCCCTTTCCAGATCTGTTTTTGCTTGCAATCTTCGATGGTTGTGCAATTGATTTGTGGTTTTCTTGGACAGGGACAGTGGCGCGATGGTCGACGTAGATGGAGTCGTCGATCGCCAAGGTGTGGCGGTGAATGGTGGATTTTGTAAGAATTGAAATAGCACGCATCAATTTTAGGATTTTTTTTTTTAAAGAAAAAAATTAAATCAAACAGATTGTAAGTGGGTAAACAAATTCAAGGACGGAAAGTTATTTACAAAATGCCAAATAATATATATTTTTTATTACAAAAATTAGGTGAATTAGGTTTCAGAGCTCATTAGGGTTAGATTATGCCTTTAAGCTCAAATGTGTGAATGCTTCAAATTAGAAATGATAATCGGGGTTAACATGAGGGTTGTAAGCCGAGTAGGGCTTGAAGATGGGCTTGAAAATGCCTGCCTCGGGCATTCACCTAACTTAAGCCCGCTTAAGATGGGTTGGCGAGTCAATATGCTAATCCCTTGTTTATTATTTTTTTTATATTTAAATGTCAAATTTTTATATATTAAGGAATTTTTTTGTTGTTGATAAAGTTATATAACTAAATTAACCGCTCAAAACTTATAAATATAAAGGGCTTTAAACTTCTCATGTTGCATGAGGAAAAAAAGATTTCTACACACACATAAAATGGTGGGACCTATATATATATATATATATAATTAACATTATATATATGTGCGTGTGTAGGTCCCATCATTTCATGTGTGTGACATGAGCATGATAGTTAAAAACTCGTTTTATCACCGCGATTTTACGTTTTTACGATTTTTTTCATTAAAACGATTTTACTAATTTTCCAAACGCTTTTAAGCTTTTACGATTTTACTATGTTACGATTTTACGTTTTATGATTTTTCATTCTCCTTCCGTTTTTCAGAGTAAAATCTACGTTTTTCACTACCTTGGACATGAGAATACACTTCTCCTACAACATGAGAAGTGTTTTTCTTTAATATAAATATATAATCTATTTCACATGATTATTCTATTAATATAAAAATAATAAATCAATAAAAAATGAGAAGTAAAAATCAAGTTATGAATTCAAAATAACCAAATAAATTTTAGATAGTTCGAAAGGTTATGATCGATAGTTTAGTATTTTAAAAGGATTAATTATAAAATTTAATAATATTTCAAATTTTCAGTTAGAATAAATTTTATTTTGATATACATCTATGATCTATCCTCATTATCAATTAAACATGATGCATACCATGAAGACGTCTCTTTCTTTATTTAGTTTAATTTGAATTTTTTGGATAATTATTTTAATTTTAAATAAATATATGAAAAATTAGTATTAGATATATCATATCTTTTACTTAATTAGATTTAGATTCATTTATCAAAAGAATGAGAAGTTATTTAAGAAAGTATATCCACTTCACTTTTAACAGAAGAGGCAAATTAGGTAAAACAAAGCACCAATTATGAGAATGATTAGTTATCAATTGTTTTTGGCCAAAAATTAATTATAATTTTTTTAAAAAAAAATGGAAAAAGATAAGCTACTAGCTGTCACACCCCGCTTTTTAACACATCAGAAGCAGCGCGCCAAACAGTATTTAACCAAACAACTTATAAATAGAAAATCAAGAAAGATTTGAATCAAACAGAATCAAAATTTAGATAATAACAATTTCTATCCGAATTCATATTCATAGAATCTTATCTTTCTAGCTCAAATTTCAATAAATTCTCTCTTTCATGTCGTCTTATCTCATTCTGTTCTCTGTTCTTTTGTTCTTGCTCTAATTCCTACCTTGTTGTTATCGGAAAAAATGGCAAACTCCGATCAAACCATTCTGGTCACCGGCGGTGCAGGATTTATCGGCACTCACACCGTCGTTCAGCTCCTCAAAAGTGGATTCAAGGTTTCGATCATCGATAATTTGGACAATTCTGTCATAGAAGCCGTGGATCGAGTTCGTGAAGTCGTCGGACCTGAACTTTCCGAGAGACTTGAATTTACAAAGGTAATGAACCGATTTCTTCTTTGATTTCGTATTTCAATCACTAGTTTCAAAGTTAATTAGTTCTTTTCAGTGATTTGATTCTCTTGCTCTGGTTTGGTTTCAGGGCGATCTCAGAAATAAAGACGACTTGGAGAATCTGTTCTCCAAAACAAAGTACGTCGATGAATTGATTCGAATTTTGTTTGCGTCTCTTAATTCCAAGTTTCATAGAAATTCCTTCATGAAGTCTTGTTCTATACCTCTTTCCTAGAGCTCTGTTTTTCGGTTTTTAAATTCAAGAAAACAGTACAGTTGCTAAGAGATGTGTTTCTTTCATTGGGAATAACGATGAAACAGATTCGATGCTGTGATTCATTTCGCCGGTCTGAAAGCTGTCGGCGAAAGTGTTGCTAATCCCCGCAGATACTTCGACGTTAATTTGATTGGCACCATTAATCTCTATGAAGTGATGGCGAAATATAACTGCAAAAAGGTTGGTACATATTTCTATTATTACTTTAAAACTAGAATAAAAATTGCAAAATATCTCTATTATTAATATTATTACTTTATTTCAAAATAAAAAGGTCACAGACTCACAGTATCCTATAAAAAAATAAGTCACAGTAGTAGATAGGGGAAGTTATGAAGATAAAAGAATATACCAGAGAATATAAATGGATGATTTGTGGCCTATTCTTGCAATGGCAAGTCAGTTATATAGATATATAATATGTATGTTTCTGGGCTTTATAAATCAATGCTAAAGCATTTTATTTAGCTTCTGTTTCAAGCATTTTTTATGTGCATGAGTTGTCTTCATCGTTCATGCAAAACTGACACTTAATTATTTGAATCTATGGGGGAAAATAGATGGTCTTTTCATCATCAACAACCGTTTATGGCCAACCTGAGAAGATGCCATGTGTTGAAGATTTCGAGCTACGTGCAATAAGTCCTTATGGACGAACTAAGGTACCCACATTTTTCCTTCCTCACCATTGGAGATTGAGAATTTTGGCATTTGTTTCTTCTCTGACACACATTTCTACAGCTTTTCTTAGAAGAAATTGCTCGAGACATTCAAAAGGCCGAACCAGAATGGAGGATTATATTGCTGAGATACTTCAATCCAGTTGGAGCACATGAAAGTGGTAAACTTGGTGAAGATCCTAGGGGCATCCCAAATCAACTCATGCCTTATATTCAACAAGTAGCTGTGGGGAGATTGCCTGAGCTTAATGTTTATGGTTTAGATTATCCCACAAAGGACGGATCAGCGGTTCGTTAAAATTCACACTTACACTAAATTTTCTTTATGTATGAGACTAAATCACCTACATGTTAATTAACGGTACAGTAATGGGAAAATCCTTTTAAGGTCCCAAGGGACCACGAAAATGTCAAAAAAGTCTTACAGAAAATTTTGATGTCAAAAAAGTCCCAAAGAGTTGTTAAAACTCACAGATGGAATTATTAATCACCTATTGAAAGAGTTGTTAATGAGATTTTTTTGACATTATAATTTGAGTAAATACCCTTTTCGGTCCCCGACAAAAAACACACCCCATTTTGGCCTTTTTACAAAAAAATCGACCCTTATTCGTCCTTTTTATGGAATAAAAATGACTTTTTGAAAATTTGTGAAAGATCAAAATATCAACCAATCGACCATTATTTGTTGTTTTTGTTTTTGTTTTTGTAAGGGACCAAAATGGGGATCGTGTTTTTGTCAAGGACCGAAAAGAGTATTTACTCTTATAATTTTCTGTCGGACTTTTTTGACATTGTTTTGGTCTCTTGGGACCTTAAAGGGATTTTTCCTATAAATATTATATCTTTATTTAATAAGATCAAATAGGCATATTTGAGGAATCAAACAAATCTATTAAAAGAGAATAATTAACAGTACAGTAGAAAAACATGCATGCTTGCACAAAAATATATATTTCTAAAGTCTACATGTTAATTAACCCTCAAATATTTTGGTTGTGAATTAGGTCCGAGACTATATACATATAATGGACTTGGCAGATGGTCACATTGCTGCTTTGAGAAAGCTTCTCACCACTGAGAACATAGGTGAAATATCTTCTTCTTTTCATTATATATAACATCGTTTGAGAGTTATTTCCTACCATCTTTAATTTGCGTACTTAAAGTTAATTGGTCAATTTGTTGCTTATAGGTTGCACTGCTTATAACTTGGGAACTGGACAAGGTACATCAGTGCTTGAAATGGTTGCTGCATTTGAAAAAGTTTCTGGCAAGGTATTTATAGATCTTGCTCATACAACCTACTAGGAACTGGTCATATATGTTTGATCAATTTGTTAGAAATTCATATTTTATTTGGTTCTTTCTATTGCAGAAAATTCCATTGAAATTGTGTCCTAGAAGACCTGGAGATGCTATAGCTGTTTATGCATCAACAGAGAAGGCAGAGAAAGAACTTGGTTGGAAGTAAGAGCCTAGTTTATTTTTTTTATTTAAGTCATAACAAACATATTATCCTTAAATATATATTAAGGGTGATGTTATCAGTTGTTATTATTCAATTTTTTTTTATTAATATTTTTTTTTTTATCTACAGGGCAAAATATGGTGTAGAGGAGATGTGCAGAGATCAATGGAATTGGGCCAGAAACAATCCATGGGGCTACCAGAAAAAGAAGGATTGATTGACTTACGCATGAGATATAAATAAATAATAGAGCTTCCAGTGGCAAATGTATTTATTACGTTTTGTTTCTTTTTTCCTGAGTTTGAGGTTTATAATGTAATTTGAGCCAGTTGAATGATTTCTTATATCCTTAGTTTGATAGTGTTATATATTTACTTTTAATGAAGCTAGCATATTTATATTTTATGCTGTTGGCCAAAAAAAAAAAAAAAAAGAGTATTTATTTTTATGTCCACATCTCTAAATAAGAAATACCTTTTAATCACTGCTATATCGACAGTAGATACCTAAATTTAAAAAGAAAAAAAAAAAGAAAGAGAGAGAGACCCATTAGTCACACAGTACATTAATGCGTAGTTTTTTCTAGCTAGTTTAGACGATCGCCCTTCGGGTAAAAAAAAAAAAAAAAAAAAAAAAAAAAAAAAAAAAAAAGAACTTATGACTCATTAAAGTATACTAATTTCTTGTAAGTAAATTATTCTTTTTTTTTTTTTGGAAAATGAAATTTAAATACCACTTCAACTTCTAAAAACCAGAAAAGACTATTAAAACTTATAAAGGACCAAAAAGTAATGGGTGAGAATCTGGATGTTTTATATTTTGGCTTAAAAACTATAATGCTCTTTTCATACATTTTTTCAATATCTAACGATTTTGTCAAAACCATTACGATTTTTGTCAACACTATTACTGTTTTAGTCAATCACATTAATCAATTGGTCACATCCCACAAAAATCGGAATGGTTTTGACAAAAATTGTAATGATTTTCACAAAATCGATGTCGTTAAATACTGAAAAAAATATGTGAAAATGACATTTTGATCTTTAAGCTAAAACATAAAAAACTCATATTCCTACCCATCCCTTTTCTTGTATTTTACAAGTTTTTATGATCTTTTCTGAGTTTTAGAAGTTGAAGTGATATTTAAATGTCATTTCCCCCTCCCCTTTTTTTGTCAACAAGTAAATTAATGTATTTTTACTTTTATTAAAATTAAAATTATTATATAACTCAATATTAATGAATTTTGTACTTTAATTTTAATTCCGAATACCTCAATATTTATTCATTAACATGAAATAAATTTAAAATAAGTAATTAATAAACAAACATTATAATTAATAATTTTTGAGGATTATGGACAGGAATAATAATTATATAATTAAATAATATATTTGAAAAATTTTAATTAAAAAAAATGAAACTATTTATATCAACAACCAAAACCGATTTTTAAAAAATTTATATGCAGGAGCATGATTGCCTTATTATGAAAAATACTACTGCTTTTGTGGAACCTAACACAGCAAAGGAAACCCACTTTACATAAAAAATGACAAAATTTTATATACAGCAAAGGCAAACCTATTTACTTGGGTCTTTATGATTTTGTACAAGTCAAGATTTATAGAAGTTGATATTTGAAGAGAAGACAGAAGATAGAACAAAGCTGTACGTTTGACTTCATTTGGAACTATTAATATAATTTGGTTACAACTGATTCCTGAAATTCTATTGAGTAAAGTTTCTAGTATATATTTTGTTTAAGTTGATATATCATATTTATTGTTATTATTGATCCATAATTTCTTTTTCCAACAATCCATAATATATATTTATTACTCTATTCGCCTATGATTTTTTGTAGTGATTTATTACTTAAAAATAAAAATAAAAATAAAATTCACTGTAGATAAAAGGAGTTACTGATATCCTTGCAAACACTTGTATCATCAAAGCTAAAGAGCTTTTTTTTTTTTTTTTTTTTCAAACACACTTGTCATTTAAATGGAGGCATCTATTTTAAATTAAACCTCCCTAATAAACTTGAAAATTCATGAGTTTAAACAAACTCTTGACTGTGATGTAAACTCAAATTATATTATGAGTTTACTTGTATCAATAAATATATTCATAGTAAATAATAAAATAAGTAAAATAATAAAAATTTAATTGAAATATATTTTTAATTGAAGTAATTGAAATTAAATCCTTCCACTTCCATAATTCATTATATGGTTAAAGTATACAAGACTCCCT
The DNA here is from genome assembly GCA_019022655.1 of Acacia acuminata. Classification (NCBI taxonomy): domain Eukaryota; kingdom Viridiplantae; phylum Streptophyta; class Magnoliopsida; order Fabales; family Fabaceae; genus Acacia; species Acacia acuminata. The sequence continues at coordinate 232,421 of JAFJYI010000330.1, forward strand.
CTAAACTTCGGTCCGTTTCAGATAATTCTTCTGAGATTTTAAAGTTTATATTTAACCTCCATAACCTTTTATATTTTTATTATAAACCCTTTATCGTTAACTTACCGTTATTTTTTTCACGAAAATCGCCATGTTAGACTATGGGTGTAGTAAACTCATCATGGTAACCCGTGTAGATTTGAATACCGTGATAGTTCTTTTTTTTTTTTTTTTTTTTTTTTTTTTTTTTTTTTTTTTTTTTTTTTTTAAGAAAAAGTTTTGGAGGGGTTCGACATTAGTCCCCCACCAAGGCCAGGACACGGCTCTGGGCTCTATGAGCACTTACTGGGGACTTACGAGATCGCCTACTAAAGGAGTCCCAAAGAACGAGAGGGGATCGAACCCATGACCATTTAGGCCTAGTCCCGGATCTCTTACCATCTATACTAACTCTCATTGGCAATAGTGATAGTTTATAAACAATGTTGGTGACAGCGAGTCTACCTTTTTTTTTCTTTTTCTTTTTCTTTTTTTTTTGAGATCCCTTTTGCTGATTCACCGAAAGCCTCAATGGCATTAGCCTGTCAATATGGGAATCTCCCATTTTGGGTCTTGCATCAAAATAATAATTAGTTTATCAAAATTTATGTTAATTACAGTATAATTATTAATTATATCACTGAAATTAATTAATTAATGATATCTTAATTATATATTTCAATTTTATATATTAATCAATTTCGTATAATAGTTAATTAGAGTGATGTCTGTGTGTGGATATATAAATATATAATTGATCCATATATATAATATATTTTATATCTAGAAAAAATCCAGAAAAAAAAGAAAAAAAAAACGTTCAGTGTATACCACTTAAATTATATACTTTTCTATTAAACAATGTGTGTATATATAAAATAATATCCAACTGTTACAGATCTACACTAGGCCCAATACCTGGATGGCCCAACAAGGAGTATAATGCGTATCAGGATTTGCCTATAATACAGGGGGATCCTATCTTATCTATAATCCAAGAGGATCTAAACCTAGATCTGGTAGTTATGATACTAGGGCCTCGAATCACAGGGCCCACGAGCCTCAACCTAAGGTACACTCTATAAATAACAGAGCTCAAGCCTTAAGATACATATGTTCTAACCTTAGACTATTTACATACGGTCATCACTGTGCACACACCCCACCCCTTTTGGCACAAGCCACGTCTGTGTGCAGTGATCCCTCGTTCGTCTGGCTATCTACCTCATAAATACTTAGATTGAACAGCCTGATCCCATATCAATCTAATAGCCCATCGGGCTAGACACTTGTGTTCTATACCAGAACATTGGTGTCGACCGTGGGGAACGTTAAACTTCGATCCCCATGACCGACGATGGCTAACACAAGAAGTAGCAGTCGGAACCCTCAGCTTGGAAATCTAGCATAGGCGGAGGCAAGTCAACAACAACAAACTCAAGACCTACCGCAGCCTGGAGACATCCCTGACAATGGGGGGAATGACGTATCTGACATGGCATCCTCCCCACCAGTCACAGCTAATCCTCAAGAGGCGGTGGCACCAGAAGGCAGGCAGTAGGATCTTTTTCAGGAGATTCTGGTCCCGAGTCCAAACGTTCTTCTCTTTCAGAAAAATATGGACTCGATGTTAAGACGAGTGGAGAATATGGAGATCGTAGTAATCTCCAACGCCAAGAGGATCTTAGAGTGATATAGCAGATGATGGAAGACCCTTTCAAGCAGTTTGAAATGTTGGTTCGAAGGGAATGCCGTGATGACTTGCGTGGGAGGAAAGAAAGGACGACATAGGATGCCAGTGACCCTTCCCGTAGTGAACAACCGGGGTCTACACAATGTAATGCCGGCACAACCACCCAAGGGGCAGATTCAGGACGAGCACGAGTCCAAAACCTGACCTCGATCCTGAAAAAGTTATGCCTTGAAAGGATCCCAGACGATGAAGATAAGATGCCAATATGATAGCCCGATTGACGAGCTCTCCAAAGGAATATAAGATGAAGTACACAATGGGACACAACAGCAATCCTTTCTCTGATGAAATCGCGAGCGCGCCGTATCCGGAAGATTTTGATTTGGCCGACCTACAAAGTACGATGGAACTCAAGACCCGAGATCCCATCTTGATACATTCAAGCTCCTCACGTTTGTGCAACAAATTTTGGGACCTGTTGTCCCTCGGCTCTTTGCCGCAACACTGACTGGAGCTGCCCAAAAATGGCTCCATACTCTGTCGGCGAATTCAATCCAGAACTTTGAAGATCGCAGAAGTAAGTTTGAGTTGAACTTTCCCACTAGTAAAAAGCAGCCGAAGTCACAATTCGCTCTCAGTAAGATTAGGCAGCAACATGGAGAGATGCTCCAGAAATATTTGGATAGATTTAAGGGGGTCACTTTGCAAGTGCGGGCATTACCAGAAAGTGTACACGTACACTGCCTCATTGATGGCCTTGATCCCTCATCTCGGTTGGCAAAGTCAATCTTTAAGAACCGAGTCTACACCCTCACCAAGTTCAACACGCGGTCAAAGCAATACTTAGAGGTAGAGCAAATGGAAATAGCCAACGCTACTGGAAATGAGAGAAGGAGGAGCTCACCTCCGGGAGGCAAAGGACAGTTGGAGAATCGGAGGGAGGATTCTCACAGAAGGAATTCTGATAACAAACCTCGGGGTGAAAGATTCAAAGGGAAGGCGAAGTACGACAGATACACTCCTTTGAACGTTTCAAGCTCTCAAGTATGGAGGGAGGTAGCGCTGACCGAAATGAAGAAAGTTGAAAGACCCCGGCCTCCCCGGAACCAGGCTACTATAGACCAGTCTATGTTTTGTGCATTTCATGATGGACCGGGGGCACACTACGGATCAATGTTATGAACTCCGTGACGCCATTGAGAAATTTGTTAGAGATGACAAATTGCACCAATATGTAATAAAAACTCAAGGGCAGAAAAACAACAAATGCAAATAAGGAGGCCGTAGTAGAAGCCCTGCCCCCGACCAAAAGAAAGAAGATAAACGGCAAAACCAGCTAGTGATAATGATGAATTTCCAGAAGTCGAGTTCAATTGCAATGTGATCAGTGGAGCCATGGGTGGAGGCGGAGACACGGTAAGCCAGCGCAAGAAATACTTAAGTGAAGTCCTCTCTGTAAGGGACCTCCTAAAGTTTAAAGAAGATCTCACTAAGCCAACACCTCCCCCATTACTATTTACAAAGGAAGATCTGAAGGACGTGGTTCCAGGCCATCATGATGGTTTGGTAGTCACGGGAACCTTGGTAAATTGCCGAGTAAAAAGGATTTTCGTGGATGCAGGGAGCTCGATAGACATCATTAGCTAGGATGCCTTCAAGAGGATGAAGCTGGATCAAGAAGATTTGAAACCGTGCAAAACAACCCGCATAGAGTTCAACGGAGAACACTCTCCTCCCAAGGGGTATATTGACCTCAAATTGACATTAGGAACGAAAGAAGCTTTCAAATCCGAACGGGTAAGGTTTATCGTGGCCGACTTCCCTTCCCCGTATAATGTCATACTAGGAAGACCAACTATTCATAATTGGGACATGTTAGTTTCCATAAAGCATCAGAAGTTGAAGATGGTAAACAACAACAATAAGGTTGTTACGGTCATCGGAGACCAGAAGGAATCTTGGTGGTGCTATTACGAGACAGTCCGGGACGGAGAAGGTTGACCATCATCCCTACCTCGTATTTGAAAAGGCGAAAGAAGTAAGAACACGGGTGAAGGGAGGCAGTCAGGGCGGCCAGTAAGTATGGTAGAGCTAGATCTGTGAGAAGAGCCCGAGATCCCATGTCCCGAGCTAGAAGGTGAGTTGGAGGATTTGATATTGGGAAATGAGCCCTCCCAGGTCACTAAAATAGGCGGAACAATGAACCCGGAGCTGAAAGGCCGATTGAATGACTTCTTGAAAAAGAACCGAGATATATTCGCTTGGACGTTGTCCGAAATACCCGGGATCGACCCCAGATTTTGTTGTCAAAAGCTGGCTATCTACAGGATCGAGACGTGGTGGTACGAAGAAGAGGAAACAAGGATCGGACAGGCAGGTAGCCCTTGAAAAGCACGTCAAAGAGTTGTTGGATGCCGGATTTATCCATGAAATACAATACACAACGTGGTTATCCAACATGGTTATGGTGATGAAACCAAACAGAAAATGGAGGTCATGCACAGACTACACTAACTTGAACAAAGCCTGCCCGAAGGATTCTTACCCAATGCTCAACATCGACCAGTTAGTCGACAATTCAGCCGGCTTCCAGCTATTATCTTTTATGGATGCATATTTCGGTTACAACCAAATCGCCATGCACCCTGAGGACCAAGAGAAGACAACCTTTATTACCGAGAAGGCTAATTATTGCTACAATGCCTTTGGATTAAAGAACGTCGGGGCCACATGCCAACAAATGATGAACAAAGTCTTCAAAGACCATTTCGGTTAGAACGTGGAAGTATATATAGACGACATGATCATCAAGTCAAAGGACCCAGAAGACCATATCCGAGACTTGAAACAAACCTTAGACAAGTTGAGGTTGTATTGGATTCGCTTGAACTAGACTAAGTGCGCATTTGGAGTCCCAGCCAGGAAATTCCTGGGTTTTCTGCTAATAAACCGTGAAATCGAAGCGAACCCGAACAAATGTATAGCGGTCCTTGATCGAACCATATTTTTATATGATTTTTGATAATTAAATTGGGATTCTTAATGCATTTTGTCATAGTTATTGAGCTTAATATATGTTTCTTGTGATAAATTAAGATTAAGAGTAAATACATTAAATTTGGACTAAAAAGGGCAAAATTGTCAAAGAAATTGTAATTACTTTTAATCATTGATTTTTCTGAGAATATTTGATTTTAGATTAATTGTTTTGGATTGTAGATGCCTGAAAAGATTAGATCAAATTTGAAAATAAAAGTTTGAACCCAAGTTGCAAAAGTTTCAGTTTAGTCCCTCTACAAAACGTTTTAAACTTTTCACTTTGGTCCCTACATAAAACTCTGCGTTTTGATATTATTATTAGGTTTGATCTTCAGCATGAGCAGATCCAAAAAAAATACAGAGGGAGGCCGACACATTGAACAAAAAGGAGATAGCGCCGCAAGATACAGGGAGTGGTCTTTGTTCCTTCATCCTTCATCGTCACCTACCTCCTCACCGGCGACACCCTTCACCTTCGCTGTCATCGGTGAGAATTGCCTATCACCACGCCGGCGAGCTATTTCCCTTCTCCACTCCTTCACCATCGACATCCTTTGTTTCAGACTCACCAACGCCAGCGACCACCACCACCATTCTCGACCTCCACCGTCAACCACCAGTACCGACCATCACCTTCGATCCTTCCTTCCTCCATTTTCCATTTCTTTTTCCAGTGACCTTGACTCTTCTCTTCCACACCACCATCAGTTTCAGTGACCACCAGCTTTATTTACACTCTCTGCCTCAAACTCTAATTCCATAGCCTTCTTTGTGATTGTTTTGGGCGAGATCATGATTTCCCTTATTCTGAACTATGAATATTTTAAAGCAATGGGTGGCTGATTCTCTTGCTTCTTGGTGGTGGAGATTTATGCTTGAGCTCAATGGACTTCATAGGGGAGTTTTTTCTATCAATCTATTAGTCTAGATTTATATATTTAGGTTGCCTAGTTTTAGGAATTATTGTATATAAATTTCGAACCGAGATTAATGTTTATTGTCTCGTTAGTTTGTTAATTGTAGTTGAGATTGGATTTTTAGTGTGAAAAATATATGTGTTTTAATTTCTTGTGGTTGCAATGAGATTATATTAATTAACGTGTTATTGTCTAGTTAATGTGGTTGATTGTGCCCTTTGAGTGACTGTTATGTACTCAATTTCAAGAAGACTCATGTTGCATTATTCTAATTTTAATTGCACATCAAGTGGTTTTAACAATTTCTCAAGAGGTAATAGTTAGCTATGTTTGTAGGAGCTACTATTAATTGAGAATATTGAACTCAAGTGTTATCTTGAGGTTTATGTTAAGACTTGATGAATTTTAACTCCTATAATCTTTTGTGAGCAAAGATAGTCATTTCTTCATTACCAAGAACGTTCATCATTCATATTTTCACTTCATCCATTTAATTCACTCATTCACCAATTTTATAAAGAAAATACCAAAAAAGTAATAGTTTAGCATTTAATTAAATTGCATTTTAGTTCATTAAATTGAAAATCCAAAACATATTTTCCCCCTTATTTTAATTGCATATTCATGGCATTTAGATTATCTAGGAATCAATAAAAGGCTCCTCAAGAAGAGAGAATGATCCTCGGTTTGCCTATACGCAATCCTTAGTTTATTTTTGATTGTGGACCCCAAGGCTAAAGACAAAAAGGCCTTCATCAGTCCTGGACATGAAATCCCCATAGAATAAGAAAGAAGTCCAGCAGTTGATTGGAAGATTGGCGGCGTTGACTAGATTTTTGCCAAGATTGGCTGAGAATGCTCTTCCTTTCTTTAAACTACTGAAAAAGGAAGCACAAGGGGGTTGGAACTCAGAATGCGAGTCGGCATTCAAAAAAATCAAGTAATGTTTGGAAACTCCGCAGTCTTGTCCAAACCTAAACCTGGCGAGATGTTGTTCCTCTACTTATCGGTGGGTGAAGAAGCGGTAAGTGTGGTCTTGGTTAGGGAGACAGAGAATGGCCAAGTACCGATCTACTTTGTAAGCAAAGCATTACAGAGCTCGAAGCTGAGGCATCAAAAACTAGAGAAAGTGGCTTTTGCACTACTAATGGCAGCGAGAAGACTATGTCCTTACTTCCAGGGACACCAGATCATCATTCGAACCAGTCAGCCAATCTGATAGGTGCTCCATAAGCCGGACCTGGCTGGTAGGATGATAAGTTGGGCGATAGAGCTATCCGAGTTCGACATCACATATGAAGCCCGACATGCGATTAAGTCGCAAGCATTGGTGGATTTTTTCAGGGAGCTAACCCTGGCCAAGAAAGAGGAAGCCGACGACGGTGAAATGTGGAAAGTATACGTCAATGCTCGTTAAACACAAAGGGAAGTGGAGTCGGAATCATAATTGAAAACCTAGAGGGGGTAGCAATTGAACACTCACTTCATCTCAACTTTGCAACCTCAAATAACCAGGTAGAATGTGAAGCATTGTTGGCTGAGCTGCAACAGGCAAAAGAGCATGAAGCCCAGAGAGTTAAGGTCTTAACCGACTCTCGGCTCGTAGTAGCAGATTGATTGAGGGGACTTACTAAGGAAAGGGTCCCTTGTTGGCCAAATACCTAAACAGAGCGAAGGATATGATCTCCGGCTTTGAAGAGGCGATGGTCACCCATATCCCACAAGGGGAGAACACAAGAGCCGATATCTTGTCAAAGCTTGCTAGTACGAAGGGTCCGGGGAACCACAAAACCGTGGTTCAACAAAACCTAGCGGAACCGAGCTGCGTTATGACCATATCGGCAACTACAGATTAGAGGAAACTGATTGAAGACTATCTCGAAAGAGTAATCGTCACCTTTGATTCTACCGAAGCAAAGAAGTTATCCGAGAGGCCGCCATGTACACAATGATGGACAATAAGCTATATCGAAAGGGATTACACTCTCCAATGATGAGGTGCTTGAACTGAGCCGAAGCCAGATATGTTTTGGCGGATACATGAGAGGAATCAACGGCCAACACATGGGAGTAAAAGCCTTAGCCAGGAAAGCTCTGCGAGCTGGCTATTATTAGCCTACCATGGTCGTGGATTCGAATGAGCTTGCGAAGAGATGTGACAGTTTCCAGAAACACACCAAGATCATTCGGCTTCCACCTGCGGAATTGAAAAGCATCTTGGCTCCATGACCCTTTTACAAGTGGGGGATGGACCTCCTGGGACCATTCAAAATAGCTCCCGGACAACTGCGATGGCTCGTCGTAGCTGTCGATTACTTTACAAAGTAGATAGAAAGTGAGCCTTTGACAACAATCACTTCTACTCGGATACAACGATTTTTTCGACACAACATCGTTTCACAGTTTAGAATCCCTTTCGAGGTGGTCACGGATAACGGAACCCAGTTCGTTGATAAAGGTTTCCAGGATATGATTTCGGACCTCGGCATCTAGCAACATTTTGCCTCCATAGAACATCTCCCAGTCAAACGGCCAAGCTGAAGCCGCAAACAAAAATAATTGTTGATGGACTAAGGAAGCAGATGGAGGACGCAAAATCCAGCTGGGTCGAATAACTCTATAGCGTGCTGTGGGGTTACAGGACCAGTGTTCAGACTTCAACCTAGGAAACCCCTTTTAGGTTGACCTATGGATGTGAGACGATGATCCTGGTCAAGATAGGCCAGCTATCATGGAGGAGGTTGAATACTCTCCAGCAAGGCGAAGAGATGAATAATGAGGCGTTAGTAACGGAGCTAGATTTCATTGATGAGGTCAGACTTACGGCACACTGCCGAGATATGGCCACCAAGCAGCTCATCATGGCGAAGTACAATCGAAAGGTGAGGCCCCGGTCCTTTGACAGGGGTGACCTCATACTCAGAAGAGCTAACGTCAGAAACAAAAATGCAAGGGATGGAAAGCTAGCGGCAAATTGGGAAGGCCCTTACCGAGTTTGGGAGAAGCTCAACAAGGGAGCCTACATCCTTGAAACCCTAGCGAGAAAGCCAATTAAAAGAACATGGAACTCCGATGAGCTGAGAGTCTACTATAGCTAGACCTAGCTTCCATGCACACAATGTGACGAACAGGCCATGTTCGAGTTAGTTTATTTTGATTTCAGTTTTAGTTTATTTTGATTTCAGTATTTCGATTTCAATTTTCTCATTTTACTTATGCAATTTCTTCGTTAAAGATCATTCGCTCTTTGGAGCAAGTTATTTCTCGAGTTAATAAAGAATTGGGTTAAATACCAATTTTGTCATGTATTGGTAAGGGAGCACTCAGCACTCAGAGGTTTTTTTGATATCATTTTTGCGCTGGAAGTTTAAAAACTTGTAATCTTGCCGATCGATTGATCTTAACCATTAGATTGTTGCTCTCTTTGTTAACTTCCAGGGAAAATTTGCTCCTAAAAAAACTTCCGGGGCAAGTTTGCTCCTAAAGAAAACTTCCAAGGCATATTTGCTCCTTTTTGTAAACTTCCGGGGCAAAAATGATACCAAAAAAACTTTCGGGTGCTGAGTGCCCCCTTATCAATACTTCCGTGGCAAAAATGGTATTTAACCCACAAAGAATTCCTTATTGGAGATTCAAATTCTAGACTATCTAACGTCGTGCCAATTACACACAAAAGAATGAATAAAGACTTGGGTCATTGAACCCAGTCATACACCAAGCACGGTTAAAAGACTAACATCGGGGCCAACGAACCCGGGTTCTTAATTACTCGAGGACGCTGTTACAAGCCCTTGTAAAATTTTGATGCATCAAAAATCGCTCCTAGATAAGAAGGTGAATTGTCATCCCGACCCTGATCTGGTCAAAATGTTTAAGTGTTGCGTTTCTACACCACAGCTGAACATGTGACAATTTGCCCTTATCCTGGTTAAGATCCTGGACAAAGGAACCGGAACGGTGTAGTGCGGTTAAGTTGAAAACCCTTACCCATATACCCGGTCTTTAGTACCGGAAGAATATAAGCAGATTCTGCATAACTAAGACCCTGGCCCGGTCATAGAATTTCCAACATGGATTGGGATTCATAAATAAGTAATTGTCGCAATAAAGGAAAGAGGAAAAAGCATGCTCGATTTGATCAAAGAGTAATGAATTTTCTACTGACAGTTTATATTGTTCAAATATTTACAAAGACCGGAATAAAAACCGGTGAGAAAGCACACAAAGTTAGGGGCATCAGCGCCCCAAAAAGGAAATACAAATGGATCAGCTAGCGGGAGTCGACGGCTTGGGGAGATCCTTTCCACCTCCAGTAGGGTCAAGGGCCGAGATCTCTTCTTCGCCTTCCCTGGATCGATCTCCACCTTCAAGCTCAGACATCGAGTTACCATCCGAAGACGGAGGAGGCGGGATAAGTTGGTCACCTTGAAGATACGCCCTGTAGTGAAACTCGACAAGATTTAGATTGACGTTAGGGTTCAAGTGCCGGATTTGCGCTAGGGCCATATCAAAGGCATCATTTGTGGTCTCCCTCACAGTATCAGAGCAATCGGCGAAAGCCTTCTTAGAATCGACTAGCTCCTTTGTTAGATCGCCGCGTTGGGTCTATACAGTCTTCAAGGCCTCTATGCTCTTGGAGTGAATTGTCTGTGCGTTAAGGAGATCTAAACTTGTCTTCGCTAGAACATCCTTCGTCGTAAGAAGCTCCTCTGTCGCGTTTTTCCAGTAGTGGCCTTGGCAACGTTGAGCTCTTCCTCCATCTTCTCCTTCCTCGCCATGGCTTCGTCCTTCTCTAGCTTCATACGCCGTATCTCTGCCGCATCCCCAACATACTTACGCTTCAAATGAAGCACAACCTGCGCCAACCCGACAGCTTTCAAGCAGTCATCTTGCATCCCATGAATCAAACGTTCTTCAGCATCAAACAGGGGATGGCGTCTAAAAATCGACAAGGAGGGAAGTATGCAATGCTAAGCTCCTCTGTCACACCCTTGTCCCATGCAAAGCTACGAGGGAGCTTGAAAGAAAGGAGGAGGAGGAGGAGGAGAAGGCGGAGCCAGGTTGGTTGAAGGAGGAGCTTGAAATTCCTCAGGGGAGATCTCGTTGCCTTTTCGTTGAGAAGTTTGACCGACAGAAGGAGAGGAGGATGTTCCGCCTTGGGCTGACGCCTTCGCCCTTTTGGTCGCCGCTGCCTGGGATATCACCCCGGCCCTCCCCCTACCAGGCACGAGGGTGGTACACTTCCGGGTCTCCCTTCTGCTCGGAGCCCCTGTACCGGGTTCACGTAAGACAGATAACTAGGCAATTCCTCCATATTTTGGGCTGCACATCAGAAATGCAAAATGTTAAGGATGACACATATTCAATAAAATGGTAAGACATGAACAGACTAAACACGGAACACATAGATAAAAAGCATATAGTGGGCTAGTTTAGGCTCGATTTGGGGCCAAGAAAGGACTGAAGCAACAGTTTGTACGCCGTGCTTATTAACATAAGTCACTAGGTGAGACACGGAGCCAACTTCCCGGCTGGAAGATCGTCTTGTTCAACCTGATAACTAGTTGAATGCTTATTATGATGGTCCTTAGTCCAATACAATGGGAATCTCATTCCACATCTTTGGACTCGGGGCCGTGAAGGAACCAAGGTTGTTGCCCAAAAATGGAAACAACCTTAAAGAAGCTGGTTTTAAAATGCTTGAAGGACTCAGAAAACGCATGAAAGAGTTTTCTACCAGGGACCCCCCGGATGGACGTTAGACCCTTCAAATCGGAAGACTCCTTACCGAAACGAGGAGTGAAGGGACAGAAGAAATTAAAGAATACAAGAACCGTATAGGGGATGGGCTCCACGAAGGAATTACATAGACGCTCAAAAGCTAGAAGAAAACCCCATCCATTAGGGTGGAGTTGTGAATGAGCTAAATGGAGATAATTGAGGATGGTTATTTGGAACTCGATAAACGGAAAGCGAATATCGAGTCGGGTAACATAGTCCCTATAAAAGAAGAAAGATGGGTTGGTTCCCTTCCGCTCAAAGCAAACGGGCTCGCTGTCATTTAGAGGGCGTAAAGTGCAGTCGGTAGACTCCCCCAAGTCAATCTTTGCGATATCCGATGCGGTCATCAGAGAGTGCGTCGTTAGCACCTCATAAGTAACCCAGGGGTACTTCTCTAGTAGGACCTGAGGGGGACTGGCAGAATCTGATTCCCCAGTGTTGGAAGGTATGCTATTGGATGGCGAAGGTGACTCCATGTATACCTATAGCAAAAGAGGTAAAATTAGAATTTGAGAGATATACCTGAAGAAGGAAAATCATTGTGAAAAGGATAAATGGTCGGATTAGGTACACGCCAACTACGAATTGCTGGGATAGGGGTGGGTAAAGATCTATGACGGAACGAGCCTAAAATGGCATTAGCCAGTGAATCTTGACCACTTGCGATATACTGGGGGCTAGAGGCAATACAATGCCAGCATGGGCTGAGATATCCTTTTGGAAAGGACTCCGACCTAGCACAAGGGGGGCTTCGTAAAAGTTGATGGGCGATGCCGAGACGGCTCCAGTATCACCTTGGCTCCCGGTGCGAGGCAAAACAGAAGCAAAAATTTTGCCTTGGGACATGGTTATTGCAGGCTGAGATGCCTCAACACCCCAGATACCAGGCTTCTTGCGTGGAGTAAGGTTGCTAGCCTTTGTTCCTTGGTAAGAGGAGTGCCATATAGCCAGAAAGTTGTCCTAGGATAAAGAACATGCAAGGATTCTTCCTCTTATGGAGTCATTTTCTGACTCGAGGATGGCAAACGGTTAACCCTACCCATTGACACCAGAAGTCAGAACCTAGAGAGGCACATAAAGAAACTCAGTACAGCTAAGGAAGATAGCGAAGGAGATTACACCTAGAAAATAGATCAGGCCAAGAATGAATGGCTAGGCAAAAAAACCAAACTCCTATCAGAACCTACCCAAGAATCTAAAACCAGAACCCAGTGCCGTAGCGAGAAAGGTAAAAGACAAAAAATCAAATATTGCAAAATCAGCAAATTCCAGGAAAGAAACCACGTAAATAGAAGGAAATGGCGAAAATACCTTTCTTAATGAAGATAAAAGGATGCCATATAGGAAAGCTCCGAGTAATACAAGAAGATGGATACTGCGTGAAAGTAAGAGATTTCTAAGGAGCAAGAGGATGCAGAAAGTGGTTAAAGTGTAAGGAATGGAGGGAAGTATGAATAATAAACGTTATGATACCGAAGCGTCAGGGGTAAAAGGGACTGTTCACCTAAAAAAGCAAGGGTTATGTACTCGACGTGTCGGGCATATTAAATGTCGTTACCATCGTCGCTCTCTCTCCTATACGATGCAGAATACCTAGAGCAATTCAGCAATTTTCTTGGAAACGCAGAAACATGAAGACATCCAGGAAAAAAATAACAAGGTTAGCACAACTGAACTTTAAAAATAAAGCAGATAAACAAAAACCCTCTTTGTTTCTCTATAATAGACCATTAGATCACTGCCTCGCTTGAAGTAATCGACTGTGCTACGATTTATAAGTAACTAAATGGAATGGCTATGAATGCAGAATTACAGTCCGACACTCAGAGTAGTTGTTGACGTAAGGCAGTGATTATCGTTCGACACTCACATTGTTGTTGTCTTCACAGGCAGAAATTACAGTGCAACACTCATGGCGGTGAAGGCGGCGACTTCTTATGGCATCCTTCACGAGGGGGGAGAGAGAGAGTGACAATGGTACTCTTGGATTTTCCTTTCTTCTTTTCTTTAGACTGAGGGTTAAGGGTATTATTGAAAAATAACCAACATTTAAATATCCTAGATTGGTTTATTTACCCAATTTAAGATTTGTTGAGTTTACTAACTTCATATAAGATTTCCCTATTTCAACCGTCTTTATATGGGATTCTCCCATTTAATTTTGTTTTTACTTAATTCATTTCAAAAATATTATTCCGAATATATACTTTTGAACCCAAAAAAATTATAAATTTACTAAATTTTCAAATTATCATGTCAATTAAAAATATAAAAAGAGTTAATATCAATAATAAAAAATTAATATATTTTAAGATTTAATTTTTTTTAATAAAATATAAATTAATATATCCAAACAAATAATGTATAGGAAAAATCCCATATAAAGCTACTTAAAATAGAAAAATTTTAAATTAGGTTGGTAAATTCAAGAAATCCTTAATTGAGTTATCAACCCAATTTGAAATTTCAAAATGTCCGTAAAACTACTTTAATGCCCTCTCTTTTATTCTCTCCCCTCTTAAAAGAGTTTTATTACTCTATGACTTTATTGCTTTATAAATCAACACTAACATATAATGAAATAAAATATGATTTCCCAAATCAAAGGAATTTTTTTAATGTTCTACAAGGGTCATCAAGAATAATTCAAGAAGAAAAGAAGCAGCAACGTAACACATGTCATAGCAATGTACAGCGGCAGGAGAAATCAATCGAAGGATTGGAGTCAGTTGTTCATCCTCATCTGTTGGTGGGTATGGAGGCGTCACAATGTTTTTGTGTTCAAGGGTAAGAAGATCTCGAATCACTATCTACCGACCAGCATTGATGCCATCAGGAAAAGTTTGCAGGATGCTCATACCAGATTCTCCATGGCTATCGGAGGGCAGTATGGAGTAGACGAGCATGTGCCATAGTGGAAGCCTTCACCAGCAGGATGGGTGAAAGTCAACACAGATGGGGCCTTCTCACATCTCGGATTCGGTGTAGCTTGCTATGAGGTCTTTCGAGATGCACATGGTAACTTTATGAAGGGCTTCATATTCAAAGGAATGGAAGGGGATAGATCTCTCATGGCTGAGCTATGGGCCTGCCTCCACGGGTTGAAGCTAGCGTGGGATCTGGGGTGCCGACAGGTTATGTTGGAGTTAGACTCTGTAGATGCCATCGACCTGATGAAGAAGGAAATGAATGAATTGCATGTGGACCGTAGACTTATTGAGGAAATCTAGAACTTGTTGTAGAGGGATTGGAGAATTGAAGTGAACCTTATTAGTCATTGGGCAAACATCGCCGCAGACCATTTGGCGAAAGCTGGTGTTAGAATATAAGGGAAATTAAATGATTAGTTAGAGAGTTAGCCTATTAGTTAGGAGTTAGTTAGAACCTTAATCTATAAATAGGAGATCTTAGCTAATATGATAAGAGAGTGAGTATCACAATTATTCTTTGTAAGAGCATTATGCTCTCTATTGATAATAATACAATGAGATTCCTCATCTTCTTTCTCCTAATTATCCTCCCTAATCATACTAGTTAACATGATATCATGAGCATAGGTTTTAAGGGAAAAGAACCTCGTCCAATCTTTTAAAGGCCCAGGATAAAGACTGGCTCAAGAGTTGGAGAATAATCAAGATCCAACCAAATGAGAAGCAGCCCAAGCACAGTTGTTTTTCAAGATCCACAAGGTTGATTTTTCAAGAAGGCAACCGTGGGAGAGAGAAAGCCCATTAAACAAGATCCAATTGCTTGGTGGTGGAGTCCACGACTTATGAAGAAGACCCTTTGACCGTCCTTTCTCTGCCAGGCACGACAAGGTCTCTGCTGCATCGAGAACCAAGAACGCGTGAACGAACAACCCAAGACGCAGTCGTCCCTGCAAGCTCCGGTGAGATTCGAGCCTGGAAGACGCACGAAAGACGATCGTCCCGGCAATCTCTAGCGAGACCCATGGATTTTTGCCTCTGCAATCTCCAGCACCATCGAGCTCTGCCAAGAATCGAGCCTAGAAGACGCACGAAAGATGAAAGACGCAGTCGTCCCTGTGATCTCCGGCGAGCATCACACTCCGTCAAGATTTACCTGCTAGAAATTCAAGATCCTCCAAGGTTTCATTTGCTTCTTAAAGATCTTGTACCCACATACGGTTGGATCTCACAGGCCACACACGAAAGGAAAATGAAAATCTCTTGCCCCTGCACCCTGAATAGAGACCCAAGAACGACCTATTGGGATTCGTACACGTAGCAGATTAAAATTTTACGGATCCCATCCGAAGATCACTCAATAGCGTTTAGATTAAGGCTAAAGGAATCCGAATATTACCTACATGTTGAAACGGTCCGCGTCTCATTCTCTTTAAACTGGTGGGCTACCTTCTCGATCAGTAGAAGCCGATTCTATGAATCGTCCTCTTCTACCGGTATCCACACAAATAATCCCCAAACACGGCTACGGCAGCGTGCTAGCGCCTTTTTGTGTTGTGTGTCTCTCTCTATCGCTTTAGGGTTTTCTCGTGGGTTTCGATGATACCCTTGATAAAAGTTCCGTAAGTTTTTCTAAACCCGATCAGCGTATTATAGTCAAAATTAATCCTCAATAATTTTGAAATTTGAATTTTGAATCTGGATTAAAATATATTAATTAAATCTATCTAATAGATATAATGTAATATATTTATTTAATCCAAATTAAAAGCCAGATCTGAAATTCAAATTTTGAATTTGGATTAAAATATATATTAATTAAATCTATCTAATAGATCTAATCTGATATATTTATTTAATCCAAATCAAAAGCCTTCGATTTAATTTATCTCTATAAATTAAATCCGAGAAAGGATATCTATCTATTTAATTAAATCTAAGATACTATATCTCAATTTAAATTAAATGGATATATGATATCTTTATTCAAAAATTAAATGAGATACAATATCTCTATTTGTTTTAGATATTTAATTTATCAAATAAAATAAATATAAAAGAAATATTATATAATAATATTATAATCTCCATTAATAATATTAATTTCCAATTTAATATATATATATATACACATCCTAGATTAAATACAAAGTATTCATTAAATCATAGATTATCTACGATTCAATGAATCTGGACACTCTTGATCGTGTTGGGCTATTCTTGTGTGCGACCCCGCAGGCCCACATGAGATTGGCAGTGGGCCAATACTGTACTAGCCCACAAGTCGCAAGCGGCCCCTAGCAAGACATTGCGACTACCCAATTCACATGGGGATTGATGACACGATACAACCTATCGTACAACCATGTCACGTCCCTTTTGTCACGCGATAATTTGGTCAAGGATGAGGCATGGATAATGTCAACTTCCTTTTCTTGACCAGTACTTTCTCGATTCTCAAGTAGTCTAATAAGTGAAATGGAAACTCCTTTCCATCATAGTATGGTCATACATTTCTTAGACTCACTCGTCGAGGGGCCCAGTATTATCTCTCTACAAATGTGAGGGACAAATTCCATCTTGACCATTCACATCCCTCCGCATGAAAACCACTGATCCCGATCTCAGCCTTTATCATCACCCGGTCAAAGGTGACTTTTGACTAGGTCAAAGGTCAATGACTCATCATGTAGGAATCCATAATGATCTTAGGTCATAGGGCATTGTGATGCAGTTATACATGAGATAAGCTTATGACTTAATCCATGCAGCTTTCTCATAGTGGGTCAGTCCAGCACCTTGTACTCTTACAAGTGACCATGACTTTGATTCGTATCTCCATACCTCATCAAAGTCATACTGGTCTTATCTTATCTTCGATCCCGTGTAGATGACTGACCTGGGACATTTAGGATAATCTATAAAAGATATATCCAGGGATACAGTTATCAATATAAACATGCAAATTAAATGATAATTAAAAGAGAATACTTTAAATAACACAAAAGTCTAAAGTACAATGACTTTGCCTAGGGCATAATTTCCAACACGACCTTCTCATCTCAAGAACCAGGATCAGTCACCATCCTCAGGCGATTTGCCCCTCAAGAATGGAAGACGCACGAAAGGTGATTTATGCCCCTGCGATCTCCGTCAAGAACACGACACGAAAGGTGATTTTCCCTTCTCCAGTCAAGATCTGTAGTTTGCACTTTGATCCACTACGAATTGCACGAAAGGTATTTTCCCCCTACGATCTCCGTCAAGAATACAAAGTGAGGCCGAAAAACGATTCTCAAGAACTATGACCATCTCGGTCAAGAATACTAACGAACGCCAGAAATTCAGAAACTCGAGCATCCTCTGTAAGTCGTGCCTCCTCTGTTCGTAAGTCCCCTTCGGTTACCTCTAGTCTCTCCTCTCTATTCAAGATTTTGGTTTTATTGTCTTTAGATTCTGAAATTCTCACTGCCACCAACTTCATCTCTTGAACTTCGAAACAATTCGGTGGTGATCCGTTCACTTTGCCATGTGGTGGCAAAGGATTTTACTAAGTCATCATGGTTTTGCTAGTTGTTTGGGAGAATGCTGGCATCAAAAATGAATCTGAATCCAATGAGAAGATTCTGGTTGAAGGTGCTGGGTCTAAGGCTAAAGTTTTGGAGGAAAGTACTAAGGATATTATAAATGGGGATGTAATGAAGAATAGTAAAGGCCATGAGCAAGGTAGAGTGAGTGAGAGCCAGAGGAAAACTAAGAGGTGTTTATATTCTTTGCCAAGGCAGAGATGAAGGCCACCAGAAATCACGTGATATTGTGAATGGTTGACAGAGTTAACACGAGATCATCATGGCTATTGAAGCCGGTGGAGAAATAGGAAAGAATGGTCCGGAAGATAGGTAGAGATGAGAGCAGAGAAGAATCGCCTCCTCGCTCCTATCAATTTAAAGGAAAGCAGAGTAAAGAGCAATGAAGAATAGCCTCCTCGCTCCTATCGATTTAAGGGAAAGTAGAGTAGAGAGCAGTGAAGAATCGCCTCCTCGCCCCTGTCTTCAAAATCCGACAATCAGTTGCGTAGCATAGAGTGTTGTTGTGGCATCTCCATTGAAGCTCAAAATTGGGTCAAAATTGTTGCACAGAGTCTTGAAGATTTAGCGAAAAGTAGAAGAAATCTATTAAAGAGATGTTTGGTTTTGTCAAGGAAGTGTTTCTAAATTTTGGAAAAGATTGGTCAGTTGAAGCTCTTTGCAAGGAGCAGATTAAGAAAAGAATGCAGTTGCTACGCCCAGATGCAGGAGGCCCATTTGTGGGAATAGATGCATTGATCATGGATGCTATTGCTATGACTGATTAATTGCCCTTGTTTTCACTTGCAATTCATATTTTGTTATGGCAAGGGAGTACAGACCTAATCAAAGAAAAGTCATTGTTCCTGGTTTACATATTTCATGTCTGGAAGCTACGGTCAGAGTGTTCACAGCTTGTTCAGAAAGAACAATATGAAAGTACAATAAACTCCTCGTGACGAAGCTAGAGGAATGCAAGGAACAGGGAACATGGAGAGGATTTTCAATGAAAATATTGAAGCAGAAAGCATTATGCTGATTTAACATGGAGAAGAATGATTTGAAGAAATCATTGTATTGTTTTGTGATTGTAAAATTAGTCAATTTAATTCACCTTACCCCTTATTTTTGTGTTATTCATGTTGAGCACATTTAAGATAAATAGTGTTCAACTTGAGGAAGAGTATTAAAATATAAGGTGAAATTAAATTATTAATTAGAGAGTTAGACTATTAGTTAGGAAGTTAGTTAGAACCCTAATCTATAAATAGGGGATCTTAGCTAATATGATAAGAGAGTGAGTATCACAATTATTCTTTGTAAGAGCATTATGCTCTCTATTGATAATAATACAATGAGATTCCTCATCTTCTTTCTCCTAATTATCCTCCCTAATCATACTAGTTAACAGCTGGTCTCTCAGCCATGGCAGGCTTCCACGTCGTCATGATTACTGATAGAGAGCTAGATAGTCTGCCAGATAAGGATAAGCCTTAGTCTTTTGTATGGATGCGATTGTTTATCCAAAAAAAAAAAAATCATTGATATCAATTAAATGATTTAGTTGAAAAATCAATTCACTGATACTAATGATACAAAATAAAATAAATTAATAAATGAGAGCTTTTTTTTCTTTTAAGAAATAATATAATTATTTTTATTAGTGGAGACAAGACAAAAAAAGGGAATGCATAACACATACCAATTCAGTTCTCAAAAATCAATTAAAATAAAAGTCACTTTTATCAACATTAATCTAAATAAACTCTGAATAATTTTTCCTAACACATAAATGTGTATTTTTTCAAAAAAATAATTTAGTTAAGATTTCAATATTTTAAAATTTTCATTCTTTAATACAAACTATTAATATTAATTATTTTTTTCTAATCACAGGCGTGTAAATTTAATATACTTCTAAGGATATGTTAGATAAAAAGATATTAAATGTACTTAAAATTTCATAGAATGCTTTACATATTGAAATATAGAAATTTGGGAAAAAAATTGTATATGAAACAAATATACTACAATTTATAATTAATATATTTATTAAAAAATTTTATTGACATATATATTATATTTTAAAAAGAATCGTTTGTGAGAATAAAATGAACCCCTTGTTGTACGTTTTTCTCTTACTATTATAGTTAATAATATTTAAACTATATATATATTGAAAAATATACGTTACAAAGTAAATGAAACTCTTTAATGAGAGGAGAGGATATTAAAGTTATTTTACCCATATTTTGAAATTTTAAATTGGGCTAATGACTTAATTAGGAATTTATTGAATTTACCAACCTGATTTAAAAATTTTCTATTTTAAGGAATTTTTGAATTTATTAACCTGATTTAGAAATTTTTTTATTTTATGTGGCTTTAAATGAGATTTTTCCTATAATTTTTTTAATAAATATTGTAATTATAAATTTTACTATATTTGTTTCATATATAAATTTGTTTTTTTTGAAAGTTCTATATTTCAATATGTAAAGCATTTTATGAAATTTTAAGTACATTTAATATCTTTTTATCTAACATATCCCTAGAAGTATATTAAATTTACACACCTGTGATTAGAAAAAAATAATTAATATTAATAGTTTGTATTAAAGAATGAAAATTTAAAACATTGAAATCTTAACTAAATTATTTTTTAAAAATATGCACATTTATGTATTAGGAAAAATAATCCAGAGTTTATTCAGATTAATATCGGTAAAAGTGACTTTTATTTTAATTGATTTTTGCAAACTGAATTGGTATGTGTTCTGCATTCTGTTTTTTTCGTCTTGTCTCAGCTGATAAAAATAGTTATATATATTTTTTAAAAAAGGTTCACATTTATTAATTTTTTTTGGTATCATTAGTATCAGTTAATTGATTTTTCAACTAAATCATTTAATTGATATCAATGATATTGTCACGACTTTTATTACGTTGCTACTTCTTTTTTTCTTCAATTATTCTTGATGATCCTTTTAGAACATTAAAAAAAATCCCTTTGATTTGGGAAATCATATTTTATTTTATTATATGTTAGTGTTGATATATAAAGCAATAAAGTCATAGAGTAATAAAAACTCTTTTAAGAGGGGAGAGAATAAAGGAGGGGCATTAAAGTAGTTTTACCAAAATTTTAAAATTTCAAATTGGCTTAATAAGTCAATTAAGGATTTATTGAATTTACCAAACTATTTTAAAAATTTTCTATTTGAAGTAACTTTATATGGGATTTTAAAAAATATATTGACATATATTAGTATATTTTAAAAAAGAATCGTTCGTCAAAATTAGATGAACGCCTTGTTGTATGTTTTTCTCCTACTATTAATAGCTAATATATTTAAAATTAGAAATTTTTCTATTTTAAGTGGCTTTATATGAGATTTTCTCTAGTGTATATCTTATTCGCTTTTCCTATATGGCTAGTTAATCTTGCACGATCTAAATTTAATTTTTTACATGATTCTTTTTTTAAAAAATATGATAACGAATCTTTACTTTGATTTCAAAAAAAAAAAAAAAAAAATGTAATTATTAATTATAAATTTACTAAATTTTAAAGTTATCATGTCAATTAAAAATATAAAAGGGTTAATATCAATAATCAATAAATTAGAAGATTTTAAAAGATTTTTTTGGATAAGATTTAAATAAATATATCCAAACAAATAATAGATATCAGATCTTTATCCGCTTTTCCTATATCGGACCTAACTTCTAAGGCTATATATGCACCCTCAATGATTAGGTTGGTGTACACTTGATCATTCACAACACTAGCTGAAGGAGGCTTAAGAAAAAACAGCTTAGTTTTCAACATGAAGATGTTGACGAAAAGCTCAATGTTAGTAGTGTTATGTTATCTTCTTGGGGCATTGATATCGTCCTCCAATGGTTTACCTCTCTCAACAAACAAGAGATGGATCGTTGACGAAGCAACAGGGAAACGTGTGAAACTAGTTTGTGCTCATTGGGTTGGTCATCTCTCTCCAATGGTGGTCGAGGGTTTAGACAAATTGCCTTTGAACGATATTGTTGATCAGTTCCATGATAAAGGCTTTAACTGTGTTCGTCTCTCTTACTCGACATACTTGTTTACTCGTTATGCCAATCAAACTGTTGCGAAAACCCTATCCGGTTTGGATCTACCGGTGGCCACTAAATCCGCCATAGCCAAACACAATCCTTGGGTCTTGAACATGACTCATCTTGAGGCTTATGAAACTGTGGTTGATGCTTTGGATAAAAACGGCGTTATGACTATTATTGATAATCACGTTAGTTTCCCAAATTGGTGTTGTGATAATGCTGATGGTAACGGGTTCTTTGGAGATCGACATTTTGATCCTGATGAGTGGCTTCGAGGGTTAGCTTTTGTGGCAGGTCACTTCAAGGAAAAATCCCACGTAAGTAACTAAGATATCTTTCAATAATTAGATTTAAATTTGTTTCTATAATTTGATATAGGGATAGAAAGCGATTGTGATATTTTCTTTTCTTCCGTACTTGTTTGGAGGTAAAGTACGGTATAATGAACGAGTTTTGTGAGAAAGAAGGAAATAATTAATGAGAGAATATTGTCTCAAGGGCATTAAAGTAAATTGACATATATATATATATATATTTTGGTAGTCTTGTAAGATTTTAGAGATAGGCACCATGCGCCTAGCGTATATGGTCCATATTTTTTTTTAACTACTGTTTTTTTAAATAAAAAAATCATTTTTTGGAAAAAAATGTTAGTTGAGAGATTATCTTTATTTTAAATTTTTTACCCATTAAAATAATTTTTTTGAAAAAAATAGAAAGTAAAAAAATAAGATTTGGACCGTCCGATCAGATACGGGACGATCCAGGGGAGAGGAGCTCCAATAGGCAGGAGGAGTACTAGTTTGTCCTAGGAAAACCTATAGGTTATATGAATTATCAATTATGATATATATCTAGCTTTCCAATTCATTATTCTTTCTCACTTAGGGTGTGTTTGGTTTGAAGGGAGGATATGGAGGGTAGAGTTTATCTTATTTGATTTTATTGGAGGGAAGGGAAGTTGAGAGGTTTTTAATGATCTTTTTTTTTTATTAAGAGGGAAGTGAGGTAGTAATTTACTATTCTACTATAACATATTAGTTTATATTTTTTTTTTTTTTTTTATATGTTGTATAAATTAATTTACACTTTAATTCTAATTAATGTGATAAACAATTTAAAAAATTTAATTATATTTTTGTTTGTAATAATATATTTTATTTTAAATTAATTTTATTTTTTAATTTTATTATTATTTATATTTATAATAACATAATTATTATTTTAAATTAATAGCATAGCTAGTTATATTATTTTAACTATAATAATATATTTTAAATTAATTTTTTTTTTAATAATAATACATTTTTTAATAGAAATATGTAAGAGTTATTAAAAGAAAAGAAATAGCTAAGACTGGATCCCGGATATAAAATCATGAATATATTATTTAACTTTCCCTTCAACTACTTATATATACATATACATACATACATACATATATATATATATATATATTTCTAAAAGTGCAGAAAGATCACAGAAGATTGGTCTTCCTTGACAAGATTTTTTTTTTTTTAATCACTGTGTATATTTCTCTCTATTATGGAATTCAAAAGGTGGTTCTTCCACTTGTAAGATTATATGGTTCTTCCACTTGTAATATTATATACATGTTTAATTGAATTATAACTTGACAGTGACTCTAGATTTGAAATTCAACTGAACTTGATTTATTTATTTATTTATTTTTCCAGGTGATAGCTGTTGACTTGAGAAACGAGCTACGAGGTGCACGACAGAACAAGCATGATTGGTACGAGTACGTGAGGAAAGGAGCAAGAACAATTCACAAAGCAAACCCCAAAGTGTTAGTTATTGTTTCAGGTTTAAACTTTGATAGTGATTTCACCTTCTTGAAGAAGAAGGGTCTTGAATTGGAAGACTTGGGAAACAAGCTTGTGTACGAGATGCATTTGTACTCATTCACAGGACCAGCACAAGACAGGTGGACGATTCAGCCATTGAACAGAATCTGTGCTGACACTATTGAATCACTAGTGAACGGCCAATCTGCATTTCTGATGAGCGGTGAGAACGCGGCGCCGTTGTTTGTGAGCGAATTCGGGTATGACATGAGAGGTTTGACTCCGTCTGACAACAACTTTGTGCCATGCTTCACGGCATATGCGGCAGCGGCAGACTTGGATTGGAGCTTGTGGGCCTTTGGAGGAAGCTACTATGAACGACAAGAACAGATAGGAGTTGAAGAGGCATATGCTGTGTTGGATGGCACCTGGAAAAACTATAGAGACCCTAATTTTACAGACAAATTTCAGCTTCTGCAAAGAATGGTTCAAGGTATACATCTCAATCATACCTATACATATGCATGTATATAAATAAATTGTAAGAAACTCTTAATATTGTGATATGGGTTTGGCGGTGTGTGGATTGGGTTCGGCTAGTCGGCTAGATAACACCCAATCTCAATGGAGACTGGGCTGTGTCTGATTTGGATTAAAGGAATTAGAGTGTGCCTTTGCTATTAGCTTATACTTTTGGCTGAACTCGATCCACACCATAGACCCAAGACATATCATACTTCTAACTTCAAATTCTCCCAGCCTTTTTAATTAATCTCTCAAATTATGAGCAGTCAAACACTTTACATTAATATATAATAGATTGAGTGAGATGTTGTCATATATTTTAAAATTACTTAGGAGAGTTTAATTCTCAATTTTAAGGGTTACCCTTTTGAGCCATAAAGTGGGGTAAATTGATTATTTGCACATAACCTAATTACTTTTATTTATCAATTCAAAGTCAATTGAACTAATACTATGTCCAGGAGCCACTTGATATTAAACCAGAAACTTTAACCTCCCAATCCGTGGTTGTTGGATCTACTCCTCCCTGCTAGCAAAATTGATATGTTATATATATATATATATTATAGATACTGGTACTTAACATTTGAATGTGCAGATCCAAGTTCAAACACGGCCAAGTCACACATACTGTTTCATCCACTGAGTGGAGGATGTGTTCATGTGAACAAGGAGACGAACAAACTTGAAATAGGGAGTTGCAATGAGAATTACAGCAGATGGAGTTACGAAGGAGATGGGTCGCCGATAAGATCATTGGAGTCGAATGTGTGCTTGAAGACTACTGGGGAAGGCCATTCTGTTAGGGTTTCTAGAGATTGCTTGAGTGAGCAAAGTTCATGGAAGCAAGTTTCAGCGACAGGTCTTCACTTGGCTACTCGTGATCAAATAGGTCGCCATAATTTATGCCTTCAAAAGGACTCAAACTCTTCAAACATCATCACTTCAAAGTGTATTTGCATTGGCGATGATTCTAAGTGCATGGATAATCCTCAGAGCCAGTGGTTCCAACTTGTTCCCACCAATGTGCATTAGTCTATGTGTATTCATGAGTGATGAGTCGCGTGCCTTAGCTTGATTTAGATTTTAGATTGTTTATTTCATTTTTTCCCTTAATAAGACTAATATATTTTGATATTTACAGTAGATATAAAGAAAAAACTTTTGCTCTGGATTTTGATATTTTGCTCTGTTTATAACATCTCCATTTTATTTAATTTGTTGAAAAATATAAAATTTGAGGAGCTAAATCAGTAATTGAATAATAAGCAGCTATGTTGATCATAGGCTCATATATACAACGATTGTAACCCACTTTGGGTTTACTCTAATCATCCATTAGTTGAGGATGATGAACCAATAACCATGAACTCTAAGAACTAAGAGGGAGACCCTGCTAGTTACCATCATTCCTATAAAGAGAGACTCGACTTATTTTACTTGCGGTGGGGATCAATATCCCTTCACACTGAACCACTTTATTATGTCCTCTATTTATATATTTTTAAGGGTTATCACCAACTAATTCACCCCCAATACTTCTAACACGCCCCTCAAATGCGCCCCTCAAGTTAAACACCACTTATCTCAAAGGTGTTCAACTTACTCAACTTGAACAACAGAAACTAGAGGGGCTAAGGTGTAATTAAACCAATACATTTTTGAGTTATGAAACACAAACGTGAAGATTTCTTTGAAACACTCTAATTTATATTAATCCTCGGATAATTACTGGAGTAACAACTTCACATTTTGTTCCATGATGCTTCAATCTTTTGATGTTGTCCCTGGTACATTCTTAGAGAAGATTTACACTTTGTTCCTCAATCCATCTGTCATGGTTTGGCGTTGATGAGCTATTCCAAGCCAATGTCTCCACTGCTTCAGCTATATCTCCTTGCTACACTTATTTTCGTGAACATGGTTTCTAATTTCACTCTACTTCCTTAATTGATCTTTTCTGCCTGTATTTTGGTTCAAATCCAGTCTGACCAACTTGCTAAATATTTTTTTGACCCTGCCATATCTATAAGTATTAGCCTCAGCTCCCTCCCGTTGTTGGAACATTGAGGATGATCATGCAGCTGCTTCTTCCAGAACTCCTTTCATTAGAAACAATACTTTTAATAATCCTGCGCTTCTCTACCCTCTGAATTTCTTTTGAAATATTTCCTGCTTTAATTTCAAATATATAGGGCTTGTTACAATTTTACAATTTTTTTAAAAGGGAAAATCCTAATTAAACCCATCCAAACTAACGAAATCCAAATTCAGACCTACACAGTTTAACAAGTTTCTAATCATGCTTATAGGCTTTATTAGGGGTTGCCGAATTTGGGGATTTTACCTGCATGCCCTTTTACCCTTTTTCTCCTTTCCTTCTTCGCTTTATGTATATGCTCTATTTGTGAA
The DNA here is from genome assembly GCA_019022655.1 of Acacia acuminata. Taxonomy (NCBI): domain Eukaryota; kingdom Viridiplantae; phylum Streptophyta; class Magnoliopsida; order Fabales; family Fabaceae; genus Acacia; species Acacia acuminata. The sequence goes on from JAFJYI010000330.1 coordinate 259,208, forward strand.
TCTCCATTTGCGATCCGAGCCTCTCTCTGAAAGAGTACAGAGTAATCGTGCTATCTTTTCCCCAACTACTTCGAGCAACAAGGTAGACGAGCTCCGACATTTTGAAACATATCTTTTGATCCCTTATCCAGTTCCTTCTTTCGCTGATGGCAAACAAAATCGTCGAAGGAAAATCTCCGGACTGATTTATGTGAGAGCCCATCAAGTGGGAGCACCACTTTAGTGGAAAGAAAGTCGCTACTACCAACATGGAGGTTAGCGATGCTCTAGCAACTCAAGATTGGGAGGACACAACTCAGAACAAACAAATGTGCTCAATTTATTTTTGTACAAACAAATTTGCTCAATTTAATTTTGTTGAGAACCTTTGGAGAGGTACAGATATGTTCAATTAATTTTTGTACCATCAAAGCATAATTTTTGAAGTTTTTTTTTTTTTTTTTTTTTTTTTTTTTGGGAAAATTTTGAACTACCAAGCTTGTTGGGTGTTAGGAAATAAATTAGTATTAATGTAAATAGCTATATAATTAGGATCTGCTATATAATTGACACGGGTTTGGAGATATGCATCTATCGTCATTAATGCAGGGAGATAATCATTATTTATGAGCCATTACCGCATGGGCTCCTCCTTCTTGTATATATACCTATACATTCATCCAGAATAATTCAACTTTCTAATTCACTGACTACATGGTACCAAAGCCTCACGAATTCTAACGAATTCTAGTTTTTTTTTTCTTTCCTGTTTGTGTACTGTTTGGTTGTTCCGTCATTGTTTAGCACTATTTCGCATTGTTCAACACTGTTTCGACACTTTGTCGCACTATTTAGTAGTATTTCGCACTGTTCGGGATTGTCTTGCACTGTTTTTGCACTCTTCGGGCTGTTTCGTCACTGTTCGGATACTTTTTTGCACTATTTTGGGCACTGTTTTGCACTATTAATTGATAATATTCACCCGGTACTGTTCATAATTACTGTTTGTGAGGTGTGAGTTTTCTGACTCAAACTATTATTTGCATTTGACTTGTGCAAGTTTGGGTTTTTTTGGTGTGTTTACCCGCTATATATGCTCGTTTTTGGTGTTTCTGTTAATTGATGGTTTCTCTCTTGACCTTCCTTACTGTGTTTGTGAGTATTTGGTTATTTTTTCATGGCTGAATCTAAGACATCTGATATGCTGCCCATGTTTGATAAGATTGCTCATTCTAAATTAAACTGGACCAATTACAATGATTGGAATAAAACTTCTCAGGTTTACCTCTTGGGTGTTGAGAAAGAAGCTCACCTCTTGGGTGTTGAGAAAGAAGCCCATTTAACTCGATGCGGTCAATAGCTTTAAATATTTTTTCAAGATCTTAAAATAATTTTTCAATATCATGAAGTAATTTTTCAAGATCATGAAGTATTTTCTTTTTTTACCAGTCAGTATCCTCAAAGTATCTCTTTAGTAACGGTTAGTATCCTAAAATATTTTTTAAGATCCTAAAATAATTTTTCAAAATCATAAAATTTTTTTAGTATCTGTATCTTGAAATATTTAAAAAAAAAATCTGTTAAATCGGCGCAATTTCAAAAAAGAGGATGGTAGTGAATAGTAAGAGAAGTGGATGCTAGCCACTCTCGAATGCAATGAACCAGAATTTGTTGGGGAGAAAAAAAAAAAACTATGGGTGCAATAATAAGTTAATAACCCGTGTAGATTTGAATAATACCGTGGGAGTGGGTTTGGTTTTTTTTTTTTTTTTTTTTTTTTTTTTTTTTTTTTTTTTTTTTTTTTGGGGGGGGCGGGGCGGCGGGGGGTGTTTGGGGACAGCAAGCCTACTTCTAGACTTGCCGATATATGATCTCATAAATAATACTTTTGCTGATTCACCGAAAGCCTCAACGGCATCAGCATGGCAATATGGGAATCTCCCATTTTGGGTCTTGCATCAAAATAATATTAGTTTATCAAAATTTATGTTAATTACATTATAATTATTAATTATATCACTGAAATTAATTAATTAATGATATCTTAATTATATATTAATTAATTTCGTATAATAGTTAATTAGAGTGATAGACACACACTTATACTATATATGTATATAATATGAGAAAAACATTTTCATGTTGTAAGTGTATTCTCTGAATCACACACACATGAGATGTATAAATATGTGGGTCCCACCATTTCATTGTAATCAAAATAAATCTGATTCTCATGCAACATGAGAAGTTTAAACCCCATATAATATATGTGGATGATTTTTGGGAGAGAAAAATTAATCTGAATTCATTAATCTCTTTCTCTGAATTAAAGAGAGTACAAACGGGTCTTTTATATAGGCAAATCTAGAACTAACCTTAGATTCTAATAAAATCTAATTAAATCAAAATGATTAAGATATATATATATATATATATCTAATATAATAATAAGATAGTGATTAATCTAAATAATTCATAATAAATACATAATATCCCCACGTACTACATAAATTATATACTTTTCTATTAAACAGTATGTGTGTGTATATATAATATCTAACTATATTATTTTCTTTTATTTTATCATGGTATAATATATCTCCAGAGTATTGGTACCCATTTTCTAATAAACAACGTTTCATCCAAACCCAACTCAAATTGACCCTAAATTCTAATATATTATAATGTGAAGATATCACATCATCCTTATTATAATTATAATTATAATTATGTTTCGTTTGTTATTATGATATTATTTGTTACAACATACAAGATTTAAATTTTTTTATTTAATTCATTTTAAAAATATTATACCGAATACATGCTTTGAATCAAGGTAATTAAACCTCCGGTCACTGAACCAGTGGCGGAGCCACGTTGGTGCAAGTGTAGGCAAGTGCGAAATAAATTTTCTTTTAAAAAAAAAAGAAAAAGAAATGGAAATTAAGGAAATTGTATGCAGTCAAATTACGCCGACATTGTCTGTTAAACTATAAGCACAAGTTACCTTCTCAAAGTGCAATCATATCTCTTCCTTTCTTTGGTTTTCTTGCAGCTTTAGAAATCTATTTATTAAAAACTCCCTTACTTCCTTACATGGGGGTTGTGACTGATTGAGTGCTACATTCCTCTCTAAAATTCTAGAGGCCCTACTCTTAACACATAATATTGATTTTAACTCTTTTGCATGGTCCTCAACTTCTCATTCTATATACCTTTTGCTTGTTTGATTCTCTTATGATCTCTACCTCCACGAATTCTTCTAATTACTAACTGGAAAAATTTCTCACCGGTCCAGATTGGACAATTTCTCCACCATTATATATTCTTCTCATTCTATATACCTTTTGCTATCTTATGTTGAATCTGTATGTTTGATAAGATTGATGGTGAAGATATAATGCAATATTTTAAAGGAATGAAGAATCAAAGAATACTTTTATAATCTTTCTGTTGTAATAGCTTAGTTGACTCTTGATTATTATTTTTCTATGTTAAGTTGAAGTTTTCTTTTCTTGTCTATATTCTTTTGTTTTTTAATGCATTTAAAACTTTCCTTAAAAAAAATGATGATAAAGATATTATATGACTTTTGATATGTTTGATAAGATTGATGATGAAGATATTATATGACTCGCGATATGTTTGATAAGATTGATGATGAAAATATTATGTGATTAACTAACTTATTTAGCTTCCTCAATTTATCAAAAAAAAAAAAAAGTAAATGAGTTTTATAGTTAAGACCAAATGTTGTATTTATAAAATTATAAATATATAAAATAAATAAACAATTAAATAATTTTAAATATTATTATTTAATGGTGAGTTAATTATCTTACTAATAATATACTTATGTTACCTATAATTAAAATCAATGATTGAGTTTTTTTTATCTATTTGTTAAAAATAATTTAAATATAAAATGTTATTTTGCTAAAACATGTTGGAAAACATGAAAAAGTATATTGTTTTTAAATTCTGCTTTATTATTTTTAAAGGGAAAATAATCAAAATATTGAGTAGTGAATTCACGTGATGGGCGTAGAGTTTTAGGAGAACATCTTGTTAAAAGGGAAACTTTGGAAAACGAGAGGACAATAAAATTCAACGTAATTAAACCGTAGTGGTCACTGAATCAGTTGGGTATTAGAGTAAGGGTTAGTAGGTTAGACTAAACTTAACACAAGATCAAACCCGAACCAGACTGTGAAGAATGAAAAATTGAGAAAATAATTAAATTAGTTTAAAATATTTATATTTATCGTTTTTCCTTTAAATTATTTTGTTTGATTTATAAATTGATAAATAATATAATAATACACCTTATATTAATTGTATGATTAACTAACTTATTTAATTTTTTTAATTTAGTAAAAAAATTAAATAGGTTTTATATTTAAGACCAAAATAGTATTATATATAATTATAAATTAAATAATTTTAAATAATCTCATTTAATGGTGAGTTAATTATCTTAATAATAATATACTTGTGTCACCTATAATTAAAATCAATGAATGATTTTTTATCTATTTGTTAAAAATGATTTAGATATAAAATTTTATTTTGCTAAAAAATGTTGGCAAACCCGAAAAACTATATTCTTTTTTAAATTCTGTTATATTGTTTTTAAAGGGAAAATAATCAAAAGAGTAGTGAATTCACGTGATGGGGGCAGAGTTTTAGGAGAACATCTTGGTAAAAGGAAGCTTTGGAAAACAAGAGGACAATAAAATTAATGAACTCAGCACGTTTTGACAGCTACCAAAGGCAAAAGGCAAAGCCTTTTCTTTTCCTTATTAACTTCTTTTAGTCAAATCGAGGTTCTATGCTTAGAGTTATATGCTTATTATGTGTTTATATATCTAATTAGAAGTATAAGCATATATATATATATATATATATATTTTTTTATATAGTATATTTATTTAGATTTAAAATATATACTGTTTTTTGAGATGTTTTTTGCACCTAGTATCTCAAATTAATTAATTTTCATAATATTGGTGTTACAAATAAATACAGAACTAAAAATTAATTAATTTGAGATCTTGAGTAAAAAAAAAATCGAGAAAGCAACATATAATTTAAATCTAAATAAATACAATATATAAAAAAAAATTAAAAAAATATGCTTATAGCTCTAAGTAAAGTACTTAGAGGTACATAATAAACATATAACTTTAAGTATGGAATGTGGACTCCTTTTAGTCATACTAGCTGAAGGAGGCTTAAGAAAAACAGCTTAGTTTTCCTTTTCCCATCCATACGAAGATGTTGACGAAAAGCTCACTGTTAGTAACGTTATGTTATCTTCTTGGGGCATTGATATCTTCCTCCAATGGTTTACCTCTCTCAACAAACAAGAGATGGATCGTTGACGAAGCAACAGGGAAACGTGTGAAACTAGTTTGTGCTCATTGGGTTGGTCATCTTTCTCCAATGGTGGTCGAGGGTTTAGACAAATTGCCTCTGAATGATATTGTTGATCAGTTCCATGATAAAGGCTTTAACTGTGTTCGTCTCTCTTACTCAACCTACTTGTTTACTCGTTATGCGAATCAAACTGTTGCAAAAACCCTATCGAGTTTGGATCTACCGGTGGCCACTAAAGCCGCCATAGCCAAACACAATCCTTGGGTCTTGAACATGACGCATCTTGAGGCATATGAAACTGTGGTTGATGCTTTGGAAAAATATGACGTTATGACTATTATTGATAATCACGTTAGTTTCCCAAATTGGTGTTGTGATAATGCTGATGGTAACGGGTTCTTTGGAGATCGACACTTTGATCCTGATGAGTGGCTTCGAGGGTTGGCTTTTGTGGCAGGTCACTTCAAGGAAAAATCCCACGTAAGTAACCGAGATATCTTTCAATAATTAGATTTAAATTAGTTTCTATAATTTGATATAGGGATAAAAAGCGATTGTGATATTTTCTTTTCTGCTTTACTTGTTTATGTTTGGAGGTAAAGTACGGTATAATGAACGAGTTTCGTGAGAAAGAAGGAAATAATTGATGAGAGAATATTGTCTCAAGGGCATTAAAGTAAATTGACAGATTTTTTTTAATAGTCTCGTAAGATTTCCCAGGAGTACTAGTTTGTCCCAGGAAAACCTATAGGTTATATGAATTATCAATTATGATATATATTTAGCTTTCAGTTCATTATTCTTTCTCACTTAGGATGTGTTTGGTTTGAGGGGAGGATATGGAGGGCCGAGTTTATCTTATTTGATTTTATTGGAGGAAAAGGAAGTTGAGAGGTTTTTAATGATCTGGAAGGGAGGTAACAATTTACTATTCTTGGTTTATATTTTTTTTCTTTATATGTTGTATAAATTATTTTACACTTTAATTCTAATTAATGTAATAAAAAATTTATTTATAATTAATGTGATAATAAGTTTTAAAGATGTAATTATATTTTTGTTTCTAATAATATATTTTATTTTTAATTATATTTGTATTTCTATTTATAATAACAATTTTGTTTTAAATTAATAGCATAGCTAGTTATTATATTTTTAAAAAACTATAATAATATATTTTAAATTATTATTATTATTTTATAATAAGACATTTTTTTAATAGAAATAGATACGAGTTATTAAAGAAGAAGAAGAAAAGAAATAGATAAGACTGGATCCCTGATATAAAATCATGGATAGATAATTTAACTTTCCCTTCAACTACTTTTATATATATACTTATACTAGTGCGGAGAGATCATAAAAGATTGGTCTTCCCTGACAAATATATATATATCTATGTGTGTGTGTCATCATTGTGTATGTTTCTCTCTATTATGGCATTCAAAAGGTGGTTCTTCCACTTGTAAGATTATATACTAGTTTAATTGAATTATAACTTGACAGTGACTCTAGATTTGAAATTCAACTGGAAATTCAACTGAACTTGATTTTTTTTTTTTTTTTTTTTTTTTTTTTTTTCAGGTGATAGCTGTTGACTTGAGAAACGAGCTAAGAGGTGCACGACAGAACAAGCATGATTGGTACGAGTACGTGAGGAAAGGAGCAAGAACAATTCACAAAGCAAACCCCAAAGTGTTAGTTATTGTTTCAGGTTTAAACTTTGATAGTGATTTCACCTTCTTGAAGAAGAAGGGTCTTGAATTGGAAGACTTGGGAAACAAGCTTGTGTACGAGATGCATTTGTACTCATTCACAGGACCAGCACAAGACAGGTGGACGATTCAGCCATTGAACAGAATCTGTGCTGACACTATTGAATCACTAGTGAACGGCCAATCTGCATTTCTGATGAGCGGTGAGAACGCGGCGCCGTTGTTTGTGAGCGAATTCGGGTATGACATGAGAGGTTTGACTCCGTCTGACAACAACTTTGTGCCATGCTTCACGGCATATGCGGCAGCGGCAGACTTGGATTGGAGCTTGTGGGCCTTTGGAGGAAGCTACTATGAACGACAAGAACAGATAGGAGTTGAAGAGGCATATGCTGTGTTGGATGGCACCTGGAAAAACTATAGAGACCCTAATTTTACAGACAAATTTCAGCTTCTGCAAAGAATGGTTCAAGGTATACATCTCAATCATACCTATACATATGCATGTATATAAATAAATTGTAAGAAACTCTTAATATTGTGATATGGGTTTGGCGTTGTGGACTGGGTTTGGCGGGTCGGCTAGATAACACCCAATCTCAATGGAGACTGGGCTGTGTCTGATTTGGATTAAAGGAATTAGAGTGTACCTTTGCTATTAGCTTATACTTTTGGCTGAACTTGATCCACACCATACACCCAAGACATATCATACTTCTAACTTCAAATTCTCCCGGCCTTTTTAATTAATCTCTCAAATTATGAGCAGTCAAACACTTTACATTAATATATAAATAGATTGAGTGAGATGTTGTCATATATTTTAAAATTACTTAGGAGAGTTTAATTCTCAATTTTAAGGGTTAATTGTTATTCCCCCCCCCCCCTCCTTTGAGCCAGAAAGTGGGGTAAATTGATTATTTGCACAACCTCTTATTTATCAATTCAAAGTCAATTGAACTAATACTATGTCCAGAAGCCACTTGATATCAAACCAGAAACTTTAACCTCCCAACCCGTGGTTGTTGGATCTACTCCTCTCTGCTAGCAAAATTGATATGTTGATATATATATATATTATAGATACTGGTACTTAACATTTGAATGTGCAGATCCAAGTTCAAACACGACCAAGTCACACATACTGTTTCATCCACTGAGTGGAGGATGTGTTCATCTGAACAAGGAGACGAACAAACTTGAAATAGGGAGTTGCAATGAGAATTACAGCAGATGGAGTTACGAAGGAGATGGATCGCCGATAAGATCATTGGAGTCGAATGAGTGCTTGAAGACAACTGGGGAAGGCCATTCTGTTAGGGTTTCTAGAGATTGCTTGAGTGAGCGAAGTTCATGGAAGCAAGTTTCAGCGACAGGTCTTCACTTGGCTACTCGTGATCAAATAGGTCGCCATAATTTATGCCTTCAAAAGGACTCAAACTCTTCAAACATCATCAGTTCAGAGTGTATTTGCATTGGCGATGATTCTAAGTGCATGGATAATCCTCAGAGCCAGTGGTTCCAACTTGTTCCTACCAATGTGCATTAATCTATGGCCATTCATAAGTGATGAGTCGCGTGCCTTAGCTTGATTTAGATTTTAGATTGTTTATTTCATTTTTCCCTTAATAAGACAAATATATTTTGATATTTACAGTAGATATAAAGAAAAACTTTTTGCTCTGGATTTTGATATTATGCTCTGTTTATAACATCTCCACTTTATTTAATTTGTTGAAAAATATAAAATTTGAGGAGCTAAATCAATAATTGAATAATAAGCAGCTATGTTGATCATAGGCTCATATATACAACGATTGTAACCCACTTTGGGTTTACTCTAATCATCCATTAGTTGAGGATGATGAACCAATAACCATAAACTCTAGGAATTAAGAGAGAGACCCTGCTAGTTACCATTCATATAAAGAGAGAGTCCACTTATTTTACTTGGGGTGAGGATCAATATCCCTTCACACTTAACCACTTTATTATGTCCCCTATTTATAGATTTTTAAGGGTTATCACCAACTAATTCACCCCCTCAAATGCGCCCCTCAAGTTAAACACCACTTATCTCAAAGGTGTTCAACTTACTCAACTTGAACAACACAAACTAGAGGGGCTAAGGAGTAATTAAACCAAAACATTTTCGATTTATGAAACACAAATATGAAGATTTCTTTGAAACCCTCTAATTTATATTAATCCTCGGATAATTACTGGAGTAACAACTTCACATTTTGTTCCATGATGCTTCAATCTTTTGATGTTGTCCCTGGTACATTCTTAGAGAAGATTTACACTTTGTTCCTCAATCCATCTGTCATGGTTTGGCGTTGATGAGCTATTCCAAGCCTGGCCTTCTGAAATGTCTCCACTTCTTCAGCTATATCTCCTTGCAACACTTATTTTCGTGAACATGGTTTCTAATTTCACTCTACTTCCTTAATTGATCTTTTCTGTCTGTATTTTGGTTCAAATCCAGTCTGACCAACTTGCTTAATATTTTTTTGACCCTGCCATATCTATATAAGTATTAGCCTCAGCTCCCTCCCGTTGTTGGGCCATTGAGGATGATCGTGCAGCTGCTTCTTCCAGAACTCCTTTCATTAGAAACAATACTTTTAATAATCCTGCGCTTCTCTACCCTCTAAATTTCTTTTGAAATATTTCCTGCTTCAGTTCCAAATATATAGGGCTTGTTACAATTTTACAATTTTTTTAAAAGGGAAAATCCTAATTAAACCCATCCAAACTAACAAAATCCAAATTCAAACCTACAGAGTTTAACAAGTTTCTAATCATGCTTATAGGCTTTATTAGGGGTTGCCGAATTTGGGGATTTTTCCTGCATGCCCTTTTACCCTTTTTCTCCTTTCCTTCTTCGCTTTATGTATATGCTCTATTTGTGAATCTCCATTAGCGATCCGAGCCTCTCTCCGAAAGAGTACAGAGTAATCGTGCTATCTTTTCCCCAACTCCTTCGAGCAACAAGGTAGACGAGCTCCGACATTTTGAAACATATCTTTTGATCCCTTATCCAGTTCCCTCTTTCGCTGATGGCAAACAAAATCGTTGGAGGAAAATCTCCGGACTGATTTATGTGAGAGCCCATCAAGTGGGAGCACCACTTTAGTGGAAAGAAGGTATTCTACACGATGGAGCTTCAATCACTTGAGACCTCCGGTTTCAATGGAGAGCATTACTCCTTTCGGAAAGCTAAGTTTAAAGTCTTTATGATGGCCACGAGAATATGGCCTCCGGAGAGTATTCGAAAGAGGAGACTACAATCCAAGCTGTTATGGAAAATGGTCTTAGGGTTCCAAAAGATGAAGAAGAGTATGATGAAAATGACTGAAGAAATGCCACACTCAACAAGCAAGGTTTGTCCTCCACCATGCAAAGTCCTCTTAGTCAACAAGAGTATTTTCGTGTCTGCAACTTAACCTCTGCTAAAGCCATGTGGGATGCTCAGGAAATTGCTCATGAAGGAACTGCTGGAGTGAAGCAAAATAGAGTCAACACTCTAATGATCGAGTATGATCTTCTTCGTATGAAGCCCGGAGAATCCATTGGCGATTTCACCGAGATTCACTCATCTCATCAATCGCCTTGCGCATTGGGCAAAGAGTATGAGCAACTGTCCAAGTGAGGAAAATTCTCAACATCCTCAACAAGGAATGGGAAGCCAAAGTTACTGCCATTGAAGAAGCTCGTGGAGATTCTATGGCATCTGTAGCAACCCTCTTTGGGAGTTTCTTTGAATATGAGGCAAAACTCAAGTTCAAGAAGGGACTTGAAGAAGCACATGGCAAGAACAAAGGAACTGCCTTCAAAGCTGTCAAAGAGACCAAAGAGTCAGATGATGAAGATGAAGACGAAGATGAGGAGATAGGCATGATGGTCCGAAGATTCAAGAAGTTCTACATGAAGGACCAAGGTTTCAAGAAGTTTCACAAGGGTAGCTCCAGCTATGAGGCAAAGAAACCAATCATTTGCTATGAGTGTGAAAAGCTCGGTCACATCAAATCAGAATGCCCCAATCTGAAGAATAGAGACAAAGAAAAGAAGAAGTTCAACGAGATTCAAAAAGAAGACATATGTCTCTCGGTATTTGGGGTGATAGTTCATTTGATGAAGATGATGCGGATGAGGAAGAGAAAGCAAACATTTGCTTGGTTGCTGAAGAAGAAGAGTAACTTACTAACAATGATGAGGTATATGATTCCAAACCATCTTATGATGAGTTATTTGCTGAGTATATTGTTGTGCAATCTGAGTTTGAAAAACTTGCTGAAAAATATTTCAATTTGAAAAAGAAGAATACAACTCTTGAGTTGCAAGTTGAAAAACTTTCTTCCTCTGAATATCTTACTTGTAAAGATTGTCCTGATGAGAAGAAAAAGAATTTACATCTTACAAAGGCACTTGAGAAATTCACTAGAGGAAGTGAAATGCTCAATGTCATTTTGAAACAACAAAGATTTATAAATGACAGATCAGAAATTGGTTACAAACCTGATTTTGATAAAAAGAAAGGAAGAAAGAAGTCTGGAGAAAAATCTTATATGAACTATTTTACAAAATCTGTTCATTCTTCAAATCCTTTTGCACACTGTCATTACTACAATAGAAAGGGTCACACCACTTCTTCTTGTTTTCATAAGAAGGAAAGAAAGATTAAACCTTCTGGAAATTATCAATGGGTGCCAAAGGGATCTTACAAGATTCCTAAGATACAAACAAACCCCAAAGGACCCAAGAAAAGATGGGTACCTAAGCCCTGATTTGTTGTGTCTTGCAGGTTTGTCTAAGAGCATCAAAATCCAACAAATGGTACATTGACAGTGGATGCTCTAGGCACATGATGGGAGACCAATCCAAATTTGCCTCAATCAAGCCCAAGGATGGTGGCAAGGTAACCTTTGGTGGAGACCAATGCGGAAAGATTGGGAATTGGAATTGGCAACAATGAAGGACCACTAATCAAAGATGTCTACCTTGTGGAAGGACTTTGCCACAATCTCCTCAGTGTGAGTCTAAGTACTGATAAAGGTAACTTAGTTATCTTCAATTCTGAGGAGTGCTTGATTGTGAGTAAGGATATTCTCCCTTTAGAAAACATAAAATCAAAAGCTTTATTTAGAGCCCCTAGAGATGGCAACTGTTATACACTTAACCTCTCTAGTAATGGTTCTGTCTTTGAAAAATGTTTTGTAAGCAATTTGGATGAGAGTTGGCTATGGCACAAGCGATTACTTCATGTCAATATGGTTCAACTTGATAGATTACTGAAAAAGGATTTGGTGATTGGTGTTCCTAAACTTCGTTTTAAAAATGACATGCTTTGTGATGCTTGTCAAAAAGGGAAACAAACCAAATCGTATTTCAAATCTAAAAATGAGATTTCAACCAATAAACCTCTCCAACTCCTTCACATGGATCTAGTTGGACCAGCTAGAGAAAAAGCCTTGGTGGCAATCTTTATACTTTGGTCATAGTTGATGATTTTTCTAGATTTGCATGGATAATATTCTTATCTTCTAAAGATGAAACATTTGATCAGTTTGTTGTGTTTGCCAAGAAGGTCCAGAACGAGAAAGGTTTCTCTATTTCAGAATCGAACCGACCATGGAGGAGAATTCGAAAACAATGCATTTGCTTGAGTTTTGTGACAAAGCATGGGGATAGACCACAACTTCTCAGCCCCAAGGACTCCTCAACAAAATGGTTTTGTGGAGAGAAAGAATTGAGTCCTCACTGAGATGGCAAGAGCTATGCTAAATGAGAACAACACTTCTCAAGTGTTTTGGGCTAATGCAATGAGCACCGCATGCTATATCTCAAATCGGGCATACCTTTGAAAGAAGCTGGACAAGACTCCCTATGAGCTGTACAAAGGAAGAAAACCAAATCTAGCTCATCTGCATGTGTTTGGATGTAAGTGCTTCATCCACAACAATGGTAAGGATAACCTGGGAAAGTTTGATCCCAAGGCAGACGAAGGTATATTTTTGGGTTATTCAAATAGAAGTAAAGCGTATAGAGTCTTTAATACTCATAGTCGTATTGTTGAAGAGTCAATGCATGTTGTATTCTGTGAATCCAAATCTATAAGCCTTTGGATGATGATGAAGAAAGTGTTTACAAAAATCAATTCTTTTCGAAAACTACTCTTGCATCTATTGAAAATCCTGAAAATGTTTTCGAGGCTGATCCTCAAAGTAATCTTGAAAATTCTGATCAGTCTCAGCCTAGAGCTTGGAAGTTAATAAGGAATCACCCTTTGGACCAAGTTATAGGTGATGTAAATCAAGGAGTAAGAACCAGAAACAGTACTTTAAATGAAGTAACATTTTCGGCTTTTATATCACATATTGAACCCTCTAAGATTGATGAAGCCCTTTCAGACAATGATTGGGTGATAGCAATGCAAGAGGAGTTACATCAATTTGATAGAAATCAAGTTTGAGATTTGGTACCCAGGCCTAAGGATCATCCGGTCATTGGCACTAAATGGGTATTCAAGAACAAATGAGATGAGTCAACAATCATTGTCCGTAACAAGGCAAGATTGGTTGCTAAAAGCTATAATCAAGAAGAAGGAATTGATTATGAAGAAACGTATGCTCCGGTAGCAAGATTGGAAGCTATAAAAGTTTTTCTAGCCTTTGCTTGTATCAAAGGATTCAAGCTCTATCAAATGGATGTGAAAAGTGCTTTTCTAAATGGTTTTATTCAAGAGGAAGTTTGTGTTGAACAACCTCCTGGTTTTCAAAATGAACATCATCCAGATCATGTTTATCGTCTCAAGAAAGCTCTTTATGGACTTAAACAAGCTCCTAGAGCTTGGTATGAGCGATTAAGCAAATTCCTTCTCGATCAAGGTTTTATTAAAGGAAAAGCAGATACAACTCTCTTCATAAGCTTAATGAAATTTTAATTGTACAAATATATGTTGATGATATTATATTTGGTGCTTCTAATGATGCTTTGTGTGAAGAGTTTGCTAAGAATATTCAGGGAGAGTTTGAGATGTCCATGATGAGAGAGCTTAATTATTTCCTTGGTCTGCAAATCAAGCAAAAGAAGGATGGAATCTTCATATCTCAGACCAAGTATCTCAATGATCTACTAAAGAAGTTTGGGATGGATCAATGCAATGGAGCTGACACTCCTATGAGTTCAACTGCTTCATTGGATGTTGATGAAGAGGGCAAGGACTTCAACATTACAAGATATCGAGGAATGATTGGATCATTGCTCTATCTTATTGCAAGTCGTCCTGACATCCAATTCAGTGTGGGAATGTGTGCAAGGTTCCAATCTGCTCCCAAGGAGTCCCATGCTGAAAATGTGAAGAGAATCTTCAGATACCTTACTGACACAAAGACCCTTGGTCTGTGGTTTCCCAAAGGTCAACCTGAACATTTGGTGGCATATTCAGATTCAGACCATGCTGGGTACAAGACTGATAGAAAGAGCACAAGTGGCCAATATGAATTCCTTGGTGGTTCACTTGTCTCATGGTTCAGCAAGAAGCAAACCAGTGTGGCTGTATCATCAACTAAAGCTGAATATGTAGCTGCCTCAAGTTGCTGTGCTCAAGTTTTATGGCACAAGCAGCAACTATCAGACTTGGGAATCAACTTGAAGGAGATTCCAATATTGTGTGACAACACAAGCACAATAAGCTTGGCAAAGAATCAGTTCAACACACTCGGACCAAGCATATTGATGTGAGGCATCATTTCATAAGGGATCATGTTCAAAATAAAGATGTCAAAGTCATGTTCATCCCAACTCATCTTCAACTTGCTGATATCTTCACCAAACCATTGGCTAAGGAGCAATTTAATTTCATTAGAAGAGAATTGGGAATGGTAAATCCCAATGAGTTGTAAGTGCTTCCTACCTAATGTTAGTTATGGTTTTGATGATTGAAAATTACGACTTAAGCATCGAAGTATCTAGACTTGTTTTATGCGGGATATTGAAAAATCAGAGTTTTGCTGTTGAGGAGCAAAACCTCGAGGTTTTGGAGCAAACCTCTAGGTTTGGTCATGGATTATCGGGGTCAGAGAAAAGCTGGATTTTTGAAGGAAGCAAAAACCTCGAGGTTTCAATGAAAACCTCGAGTTTTCATGAGACAGAGAGATGTCCAATTTTGAAGAGTTGCAAATCGAGTTTTTGGAGGCTGTCATTTCAAAGGTTCACAGAACACCTTTGAAGTCCAGGTTGGTGATTGTTCATCAAACCTCGAGGTTTGGCATAAAACCTCGAGTTTTGATAGTGACTATTTATATGTGTGCACTGTTCATGTTCTTCAAAACTCGACCTAAACCTCTAGGTTTTGAATTTGCTTTTCTCTCTTCTCTCTGAATCTCTCATCTCCCGACCTAATTTCTCCTTCTAAACCCTCCAATGGCTTCAAAATCACAACCCCAAGTTGTTTCGACACGATTCCAGTCGGGAAGGGACGAAATCATGGTCTCCACCTCCTCTACGCCCTGTCAGGATCAAAACCGTTCCCAATCATTTTCACTATGGCATGGATCGTTCGATCAGAGGGGTAAGCGACACAATCCCGAGGCTTCATCGCCAAACCCTAAAAGAAAGGGGTTTCCTTCAAGGAACCCGCTAAGGCATCGCCAAAGAAGAGGAAGGAACCCGAAGAAATCGCTAAGTCACGGCTAAGAAGCGAAGGAATCGAGCACAAAGGGAAAGGAAAGAAGAAAGCTTCGAACCGAGAGCCCAAGGGAAAAGGAAAGGCAAAAAAGGCTTCAAAACCTTCCAAAGTGCGAGAACGAAGAGGGCTTCTATGTCCTAGTCTGGGCAAACCTCACGAGGCCAAGCTTCATCTCAAGCAACTGTTTCTGCTCAGAATCAAGATCACAAGGAAGAAGAAGTGCCTTCAGTCATCAAAGATGCCATTTCAGAAATCTATCGCAATCCTACTCCACCCAAAGGTTTTGCTGTTGCTTCCTCTACTATGACTAAAGAAGAGAATGAAAGATTTAGGGAAGCTTATTTGCATCGAGATTTCTATCCTGTGGTTGCTATCGATTTGGAAGATTTTCTCAAAGAATGTCATTTTGATCTGTCTCCCTGGCTGAAACAGTATGAGTCCTTCATTTCCATCTCAGCTCCTTATACTCCAAATCTTGTTCGCTTGTTTTACTACAATATGGAATACAATAATGAACTAGGTGAATATGGTGAGTTGATTGAGGAGAGAGTCACCACTGTTGTTAAAGATGTCAAATTCACCCTATCTGCTTCAATTTTGAATAAAATTCTGAAAATTGCCAATCCTCCGCCGATTCCTGAATTCACTTATAGCAATCAGGAAATCTTTGAAACTCTAAGACCAGATGAGCCCTTTCCTCCAGACCAACAAATTAGACTTACATTTAATCCTGGTTCTATGTCTGCTAAAAATCGAGTCTTATGGTATGTCTACTCTAGGAACTTCATTCCAAAGGGTGGCAATTACACCCACTTCACTCAGCATGACTACAGACCCTTTACTGCTTTTGTGAAGAAGGTTCCTTTAACTTGGTCACCGGCTTCTCCAGGCTATGACTCAATTCAAATTCTCAAAAAGAAAGCTATCCCATTGTCCATTCCCTTCATTGATTTCTGTTATCCTTTATTATCACAAAATCTGGTATGTGGGCTCTGTTGAGACTCTCGAGTATCCCCCATTCTTTGGAAAGACATAGTTGAATCTGATGAAGATCAAGTTTGGGGAGGAAGGTTCTGTACACTCCCAAGCTCCTTCAAGATCACAAGCTCAAGAGGCTCAGTCAGCACCTCCACCTCCTCAGACATCACTGCCATCTGACCTTGCTTCACAGATTAAGGAAATTGTGGATGCTGCCCTTGCTACCATGACTATGCGCATGGAGTTTGAATTGGGAAAATTGAGGGGTGAGGTGACTCGTGGGCACGATGGACTCATTGAGATTCAAGATGCCATGAAGGAGCACCTTGAAGCAGTCTCTGGTCAGTCAGCTGAGATTAGAGAAAAGGCTGAAGAAATTGACGTCAAACTGTCAACTCAGATTATCTCTCACATGGATCTCAGTGACAAGGTGGACAAGATTATGAAGCATCTGCACATTGGTCCTTCTTCACCTCATGGCACCGATCTTTGGTCCTAGCACTTCCGTCCCTCGCTTACGGTTCATCCTCACCTTCATTCACCTTCACTTCACCTCAGGTCCACACAACCTCTCCTGATCCATCGACTCCCATCTTCCCCTCTCCAGTTGAAGCTGCCACACCAGCCACTGAAATTCTTCCCTCACCATCTACCCCAGCAACTGATGTTCTCCCTTCTCCATCCATAGCCACTCCCTCAACTGAAGTTCTTCATCTTTCGCCTCCTTCCACACCTTTGGTCAACCTCAATTTTGAAGATGATAAAGGGGGAGAGAACAGCAAGGACTAGCCTTTGAGTTTTGGAGAGTTTTGGAGAACTTAGAACTTTTTTTATCTTGTATTTCATTTTGCTTATGTACTGATCTACTTTTACTGATATGAAATATAAGTCATGGTCACTTTGTTCAATCTTGTTTCTACTGCTTATCTCTGACTGATATGTATGTATTTAAGTTGTGACATTTATAAACTCGCATGTTCTCAATGCCCAAGTTTTTTCAAAGTGAAATTTTTCAACAAAACCTTTCAATTACTAAACTTGTTTTAAAATGAAAACTCTATCAAATTCTCAAAGATGTTTGTTTACAAGTGTTGTCATCATCAAAAAGGGGGAGAATGTTAGTTCTCTAAGGGTTTTGATGATCTCCAATGACAGTAAACAAAGCATGAAGTTTTGCTCTCAGTTGTTGTAAAACTCACTGTGAGAGCAAACCTCGAGGTTTGCACGAAACCTCGAGGTTTGGCCTTATAGAGGAGTACTCAAGGGTTACGGACTGAGCAAAACTCAAGGTTTTTAGAGAAACCTCAAGGTTTCATCACACATAGACTTCTCAACATTTTACGGAAAATGAAAAACTCGAGGTTACTTGTTTAAATCTCGAGGTTTAGTCTCACAGAAGTCTCTTAAGTTTTGAACATTTGAAAACCTCCACTTTTTCGCCTTAAAACCTCAAGGTTCTATTTTTAACTTGAAAAATCTGGGTTTCACAAAATTGTGTGAAACCTCCGGTTTGGCAAGAAACCTCGAGGTTTTGACCTACCGTAGAAAGTTCGGGTTTTTGCCGGTTTTCAGAACCTCCGGGTTTATAGGAAACCTCCAGGTTTGAGCTCATGATGTTTTTCTAAGTTTCTCAAAATTATGAGAAACCTCGAGGTTTTTGGAGAAACCTCGAGGTTTCCGGATAAACCTCGAGGTTTGTCTAGGCGAAGAGGTTCTATGTTTTTCCAAGTTTCTAAAACCTCCAGTTTTCTCTTCAACCTCCAGGTTTCTGTTTTAGCCCAAAACTTAGAACTTCAACGTTTAAGTAAAACCTCGAGTTTTGCTGAAAACCTCGAGGTTTCTGGCATCCAGAGAGCAAACGACTTTTCACTGATTTTGAAAACCTCCAGGTTTTTTCTTGGCGTGATTTTGCAAGGTTTCACATTCAAAGTGAAACCTCGAGGTTTTTGATAAACCTCGAGGTTTTGTCGCGAGAGAGACTAACGCTTTTCGCAACCTTGAAAAACCTCCAGGTTTGAAGAACAAACCTCGAGGTTTTTCGCGTCCTCAGAATTTCAAATCTGACGAATTTGCAATACCTTCTTGTTTGATCTTAATACTTCCTATGATTAATCTCTAATGCTTCTAGATATGTTTAACCACTTTATTGGTGAGTTTCAGATAAATTAGAGGATGTTTATTGAAGGTTTAAAGCAAAGGCAAAAGTGATGTCAGCACATTAATTGCAAACCTAGAAAGTTGCATACTTTTGGGTAATCCATCTGCACACGCCTACAAAGAATTAAAGAATGTTTTCCTCATCCAAGAAATTTGCTACTCCAACGGACAAATTTGCGAGAGAGTCAACTCGAACTTTCGCCCTTGGTGGATTAAGTGAAGTTTAGTGAGAGAAGAAGACCTAAACTAAAACGAACCTTGTCTAATGAAGGCAACGGTTATAATCAAGATTACAACGGTCAATTGATGCTATCTTGATATAAATAGAGTAGCATTCAATTCTTCTTCAACCAACACAACTACTGAAAACGCATAGCATTCAAAGCTCTTCAACTACCTTTCTGTTTTCACTTGTATTGTGTCTTCTGATACATTAAGCTTCTTAGAGAGAGATTTTGTCTGTAAAACATTTATTGTAAAGAATCACAAGTCTGGGGACTTGGTGATTGGGTGCATTGATTACAACTTGTAAGGGGGAGTGAGTTCTAGTGAGAGAACTACTCTTGAGTGCAGAGTGTGTAATCAATTGTGACAATGAAAAATCCAGAGAGTGTGGGGACTGGACGTAGGTCAAGAGGTTAGACCGAACCAGTATAAATTCGTGTGTCTTGCTCTTCTCCTTCTTACTCTGTTTTCGCTGGTATATACAGAGCAGTTTAAAAAAGATTTTAAAATCCTCAATTCACCCCCCTCTTGGTGATTTAGCTCCACTTTCATATTGGCTCCTCCTTCTTGTGTATTGTATATACCCATGGTTGTCAAACTCGCGAGTGAACTCGTTGAGTTTAATGAGTTTACGTTTGTAGCTAATGAAATCGAGTTAATTCGCTCATAGAGTCGTTCTATACATAAACTCGATCAAACTTGGTTTTGACTCGGTCAAACTCGATGAACTCACCGTTTCAAGACCGAGTTGAGCGAGTCAGAGATATGGATAGTAATAAGCTAAAAACCTTCAAAAATAAAAAATAAAAACCAAAGCTATTATAAAGTGTTTTAAAAAATACATAACTTATACAACTTGCCATATTTTAAACTTGTAGAACTTGTGCCGTCAACCCACCGTTCTTCTTTCCTAAGTTTGTAGCTTTTGTTTTTCCGTTCTTCGTTGTGCCTTTTCTTTGTTTGTTCTAGCTGGTTTTTGAGAAGAATGTAGAAAGAAGAAGAAGAAGAAGAAGAAGAAGAAGAAGAGAGGACGGAGAGAAGGGAGAGAGAGAAAACTTTGCCAACACAATTGAAAAGTGTTTTGAAATATGATAGATTTTTGTTTCTCGTGATAGGTGAGCGCTGTCATTTGTGGTTCTCCCTTTTTTTGATATTTTTATTACAAAATTGTTCTTGGTTTATGTGAAAATTTGACTTGTGACAGAAAATAGCCTTGAGTGTATTGTAAAGCGAAACCTAAAGAGTAGAGACGCTGCAGTGCTACACATTAGGAGTAAGGTATCTGTCCTTTCCTTCCAGTAGAGACGCTATAGTTGCTACAAATTAGGAGTATGGTGTTTGTCCTTTCCTCCCCTTTTTCATTTTTTTTTTAATTAATATTTTGACCAAAAAAAATAATATTTCATTATTATATTGTTTTCATAGAGATGAAGGAGTAACGAGCTTCTTTAAGATACAAGGTGAATCTTTTTTTTTTTTTTTTTTTTTTTTTTTGACAATGAGATATTAGAACTTTGTTTTATCAGAACCTAATGTGATCCCTATAATAATATTTTTATTTATTAAACACGATTGATCATACATTAAACAATTTATAACCTTGAGAACTAATAAACCAAGGTGAAGCCATTGGTTGAATTTAAACACAATCCTACATTAAACACGATCCTACTATATTGAATTTATAATTATTTTTTATTTAATTATATTTAGTGACTTTATATTAGTACATGAATTTCGTATAAATTTTTATGTTAAGTATAGTAAATTATGAATGTGAATGAATTTAATTTCAAGTATTTAGATTTAAAATATATTTAAATTAAATTGTTGTCATTTTTAGTAATTTAGTTATTTGATCATATAATTTTAATTGTTATTTATTAATATAGGTAAACTTTTATGAATTTACGATACAAGTTTACGTTTCCGATTTTACGTCCTTCTCACAAGTTTGCTTAAACTTACGAGTTTGACAACATTGTATATACCTATACATTCTTCATGAATAATACAAGTTTTTGATTCTTTGATTACATGGTACCACAAAATTACAAATTCTAGTTTTTTTCTCCAATTTGGGTACTGTTTGGTATTGTTTGGCTGTTCCGTCACTGTTCAACACTATTTCGCACTATTCAGCACTATTTTGTCACTTTGTCGCACTATTAGGTAGTATTTCGCAT
The DNA here is from genome assembly GCA_019022655.1 of Acacia acuminata. NCBI lineage: Eukaryota > Viridiplantae > Streptophyta > Magnoliopsida > Fabales > Fabaceae > Acacia > Acacia acuminata. The sequence continues at coordinate 280,519 of JAFJYI010000330.1, forward strand.
TGTTCGGGACTGTTCCGCACTGTTTTTGCATTGTTTGAGTGGTTTCGTCACTGTTTTGCATTGTACGGTATTGTTTTTGCACTATTTGGGGCACTGTTTTGCACTATTAATCGGTAAATTCACCTAGTACTGTTCATAATTACTGTTCGTGAGGTGTGAGTTTTCTGACTCTAACTATTATTTGCATTTGACTTGTGCAAGTTTGGGTTTTTTTGGGTGTGGTTACTGACTATGCTCGTTTTTGGTGTTTCTATTAATTGCTAGTTTCTTTCTTGACCGTACTTACTGTCTGGTTATTGTGAGTCTGTGGTTATTTTTCTATGGCTGAATCTAAGAGATCTGATATGCTGCCCATGTTTGATAAGATTGCTGATTCTAAATTGAACTGGACCAATTATAATGATTGGAATAAAATTGTTCAGTTTTACCTCTTGGGTGTTGGGAAGGAAGCCCATTTAACTCAGGATCACCCTTTTGGTGATGATGAAATTTTTTTGGCTTGGTCTAGAGTGGATGCTCGTCTCTTTTTCCAGATTTGGAACTCCATTGAACCGTGGATTTTGTCTTCCGTCAGTCACTCAACACTGTGAAGGAAATCATGATTATCTTGAATTTATGTTCTCTGGTAAAGGGAATTTTACTCAAATACATGAAGTGTGTAGAGGATTCTATCACTCTCAACAGTAGGGTCGTCCCTTGAAGGATTTCTTCTTGGATTTTAAGAGGTTGTATGAAGAGATGAAGGTCCTTATGTCTCCTTAGGCAGATCTTGAGACCCATATCAAGAATTTGGAGTTTTAGGCTATCATCAGTTTCCTAGAAGCTCTTGACCTGTCTTATGACACAATTCGATCTCAGATTCTATCAAGTCAGGAGCTTTCTATGTTGAAGATGTGTTCTCCTAGGTTCTTCGTGCTGATAGTTTGGTTTGTTCGTCTATTGATCTAAATACCAACGCTTTGGATGGGCGTGGTGCCGTTGAAAACAAGAATTTTGGCTCGAAACAAGGCATTAGTTCTCCATACCTGACTTCTGGCAGTATTATCTGCCATTATTGCAAGGAACTTGGTCACGTCAAGAAAAATTGTTGTAAATTATAGAATAAATAACAGCGTGATCAGCACGTGGTTTTGCTCATATTGCTCAAATACCTGATCAATCTGATTCTGGTCCATCATTTGCAGGGGCACTTGTTACAGGTACTTTATCTTCTGGCCTTGCTACTACTTCCACAAAGTGGGTCATTGACTCTTGTGCCACTGATCACATGACAGGTAACCATAATTTATTTTCATCGTATGCCCCCTATGCCAACCCATCTTCCATATTTGTCGCAAATGGTTCCCTAGTTTGAGTCCTTGGATTAGGCACTACTATGCTCACTACACCTATTTCACTATCTTCCATTTTTAATGCTCCTGATCTCACATTTGATCTTTTATCTCTAAGTAAACTGACTCTTCATTTGAACTGTTTTATCTCATTATACCTAACAGTTGTTTAATTCAGGATCTTTCGACGAAACAGATTATTGGTAGAGGCTATGAATTTGGTGGCCATTACATCCTTGATCGTCAGGTGCTGTGTTCTGTTGCTTGTTCTAGTGGGTTGTTTCCCTTTGAAGTCCATTATCGTCTTGGTCATGTGTCTCTTTCGTCCCTTAAGAGGTTGTATGCTCAATTTTCGTTTGTATCTAATCTAGATTGTAAGTCGTGTTAGTTTGCCAAACACCATCATGTTCATTTGGCACCTAGAGTCAATAAATGAGTTGCGTCCCCCTTTGAGTTAGTGCATTCTGATGGTTGGGGTACTTGTTCAGTTTTGTCTCAGACTGGTTATCGGTACTTTCTCACTTTTGTTGATGAATTTTTCCTGAACTACTTGGCTTTACTTAATGAAACAATGTTCTGAATTGTTTACTCATTTTCATAATTTCTGTGTTGAGAGTCAAACCCGGTTTAATACTCCTATGAAAATCCTTCGACGTGATAATGCAAAGGAATATTTTTTGCCCCATTCATTGATTATATGCATAGTAATGGCATTCTTCATCAATCCTCATGTATTGATATACCTGCTCAAAATGATGTTGTTAAAAGAAAAAATCGCCATCTCTTAGAAACTACCCTAGCTCTTATGTTTCACTCATGTGTCCCTAATGTTAGTTCTCTATGTGTTTTGATGATAACTAACAATTGTAAACACAAGTTATAGTTTTGTCTTTGGTAAGTTGAAAAACTTTGTCAAGACAAAACTCGAGTTTTGGTTTCAAAACTCGAGTTTTGGCCTTGCGTAGAGTTGCTCATTTTCGGTGATCAAAGCAAAACTTGAGTTTTCAAATGAAAACTCGAGTTTTGGGACTTACGAGAGAGCACTCAGTTTTTCACTTAAAGACAAACTCGAGTTTTGACCATAAAACTCGAGTTTTGCCTTCTTGTGAGAGATTTCACACTATTTTCAAATGAGTACAAAACTCGAGTCTTGGTTTGGAAACTCGAGTTTTGGCCAGACAGAAAGTCTTGAATTTTTGAACATATGCAAACTCGTTTCGTGCTAAAACTCTAGGATTTTGATTTGCTCGAGTTCTATAAGTTTTCTCTAAGTTAAGAGAAAACTCGAGTTTTGACTTGACGAGAGAGTTTTCAAGTTTTCACTCAGATTTTGAAAACTCGAGTCTTCACGAGAAAACTCCAGTTTTTGACTTGGCACGTTTTTCTCAAAGTTTTCATAATACTATGAAAACTCGAGTTTTGCTTTCAAAACTTGAGTTTTGGCCAAGCCGAGAGCAATGTCACTTTTCAAGGTTTTGAAAACTCAAGTTTCCCTTTGGAAACTCGAGTTTTGATTTGACTCGATCTCTCAATGCTTTCATACTTAAATGAAAACTCGAGTTTTGTTTTGGAAACTCGAGTCTTGGCCAACCCGAGAGCTTTGAACATTTTAAATGCTTTGAAAACTCCAGTTTTGAATGAAAACTCAAGTTTTGATGTTTTGGACTTTAACTCATTTGTTTTCATTAAAAGTCTAAAACTCGAGTTTTGTTTTGGAAACTCAAGTTTTGAGTTTCAGCCAAAACTATGTCCAAAAACTCAAATCGTGACTTTCCTCTCTGGATGGAGGAAACTCGAGTCTTGATAATGAAACTCGAGTTTTGACTTAAGTGCTTGTGTTGAAAACTCGAGTTTACATGAACAAACTCGAGTTTACATCGCAGTCCGAAATTCAAATCTGTCGAATTTGCAATACCTTCTTGTTTGATCTTAATACTTCCTATGATTATTCTCTAATGTTCCTAGATATGTTTAACCACTTTGTTAGTGAGTTTTGAATGATTAGAGAATGTTTATTGAAGGTTTAAAGCAAAAGCAAAAAGTGATGTGAGCACATTAAATGCAAAACCTAGAAAGTTGCATACTTTTGGGTAATCCATCTGCACACGTTTGCAAAGCATTAAAGAATATTTTCCACATCCAGCAGCTGCTACTCCAATGGATTAATTTGCAAAGAGTCAACTCTGAACATCTGCATAGCTGGATTAAGAGAAGATTAGTGAGAGAAGAAGACCTAAACTTACCCAGAACTTTGTCTAATGAAGGCAACAATTATATTGAAGATTACAACGGTCATTTAATGCTCTCTTGGTATAAATAGAGCAACATTCAAGTCTTCTCAACCAACACATCTGCTGAAAACGAATTGCATTCAAAGTTCTTCAACTATCTTCAGTTTTCACTTGTAAAGTATCTTCGATACATTAAGCTTCGGTGTTTATCATTATCTACTCTTAGAGAGACTTTCTATCTGTAAATCATTTATTGTAAAAGAATCACAAGTCTGGGGACTTGGTGATTAGGTTCATTGATTACAACTTGTAAAAGGGAGTAAGTTCTAGTGAGAGAATTACTCTTGAATACAGAGTGTGTAATCATTTGATATAGTGAAAATCCCAGAGAGTTCGGGGACTGGACGTAGGTCAAGAGGTTGGACCGAACCAGTATAAATTCGTGTGTCTTTCTCTTCTCTATTTCACTCTGTTCATCTCTATTTTTTTGTCATAAACGAGCAGTTTTTAAAAAGATTTTAAAATCCCCAATTCACCCCCTTCTTGGTGATTAAGCTCCACTTTCACCTAAGTCCTTTTGGGTAGATGTTGTGCTTGTTTCCTCATTAATCGCATGCCTTGTCTTAAATGGTGGTGTTCCATATTCTGTTCTATTTCCCACCACTATATTGTTCCCTGTTGATCCCAAAATCTTTGGATGTGTCTGCTTTGTTTGCGATGTCCATCCAAATGTTAGTAAACTCGATCTCAAGTCCTTGAGATGTGTCTTTCTTGGTTATTCTCGAGTTTAGAAAGGCTATCGATGTTACTCTCCTAATCTTTGTCATTATCTTGTGTCCACAGATATGACCTTCCATGAGTCTTCCCCTTTCTTCAAGACTTCAATATTAGCTAAGTCTTCCTCTGTCATTGATAATCCTGATGATCTTTTAGTTTATCATGTCCCTTCTTACCAGTCCAGGCCGCTGTTTCAGAACCTGATCTTAGTACTGTTGTTGTTTCCACTCCTGCTTCCCTGCTTCCTGATCCTGCATCCCCAAATTCTACCATTCCTGTCCCTAACCCTATTGTACCTAATTCTACTGTTGACCCAACTGATAACCTGCCTATTGCCTTTTGAAAAGGTACCCGTCCTCATTATCCTCCCAGTGATATGCTGACTGTACTTATCCTGTCTCCTTTTTTGTGTCCTACCATCATTTGTCCCTTGTTTCCTCTTCCCTTGTGGCCATGCTTGAGTCCATCTCTACCCCTACTACCCTTAGCAAGCCTTGGGTCACCCTTGTTGGCGCAGCGATGGAAGAAGAGATGATGGCCCTTGAAAAGGCTGGTACCTGGACTCTTGTTGATCTACTTTCTAGGAAGAAGGCCATTGGTTGTAAATGGGTATTTGTTGCTAAGACTAAGGCTGTTGGTTCCTTGAAACATTTGAAAGCTTGTCTTGTTGTCAAAGGGTATGCTCAAACTTATGGCATCGATTATTTTAAGACCTTCTCCCCTGTGGCTAAGATCACTTCAGTTCGTCTTCTTGTCTCTCTGGCTACCACCTATCATTGGGATTTGCATCAATTGGATGTAAAGAATTCCTTTTTGAATGGTGTGCACTATCTCTAAAATTCGTTGTATGGTCTGAAGCAAAGTCCTCATGCCTACTTCGTTAGGTTTTGTTTTGTGGTTTAGAAGTTTGGGTTAAGCTAAAGTAAGTGTGATCACTCTGTGTTCTACCAGCAGTTCGATGCAGGCATGATTCTTCTAGTAGTATATGTTGATGATATTGTGATTACTAAGACTAACATCTTTGGAATCTTAGATAGTATTGAGGTTTTGAGAAGCAAGAAGGCCATCCTTTTTACTTAGAGGGAGTATGTTCTCGATCTGTTAAAAGAGACTAGAAAGCTTGGAGCTGCATCAAGCAGCATTCTCATGATTCTGAATCCGTTCTTGGATCTTAACACTACTATAGAAATGGGCTACAATGTCCGTTTTAAAGCTCATTTAACGTCCTATTCTAGGGGAGTGCTTATCTGGGGGGCGTTAAAAGGTGGAGACTTACGGCGTCCTAAAAATATATATTTTTAAAAAAATACAAAAGAGATGGAGAATTTCGAACGGATTACTGGTAGACTTGCACGTCGAAGGAAAAAAAATGCAAAAACAGATCTAACAAAACCGCAGAAACAAAACAGATCTAACAAACTCAAAAACGCATATTAACGCAAATGCAAAATCGCAGATGATCTCACCAACGCAAACAAAAAAGATCTAAAAAACATAAAATCACAAAAACGAGATATAACAAACGCAAAAACGCAGATCAATGCAAATGCAAAATCTCGATGATCTACCCAACACAAACAAAACAAATCTAAAAAACACAAACTCGCAAAAACAGATCTAACAAATGCAAAATCAGAAGATCTCACCATCTAACGAATGGAGGGAGCACCGAGCTTCGATCTTGGAATGACGGAGGGAGGGAGTGCCGAGCACCAATCTTCCAGCGGTAGATGCACGAGAGTGATGAAGACGTGACGGGGAACTTGGAGGACGAGCTTTCAACAATAGATCTGCATTGAGATTGGAGGACGCCACCGTGGGACAATAGAAGAGAACCAGATCGAAAGGGTGAGAGAGAAGAGAACGAGATCGAAACACAAAATCGCCTTCCAAAGCAAGGTGAGAGAGAAGAGTGAAAGGGAACTGGATCGATAGATCAGAGAAAGGTGGATACGTGCAGGGCCCACAAGAGATTGTGTATGAAATTTCACCCTTTTGGCGTCCTAATTTTGAAATAGGACGCCAAAAGCGTCACATTTGGCATCCTAATTTTAAAATAGGACACCAAATGCATAACATTTGGTGTTAGGATTAAAAATTTGGACTTCAAAAGTTGATTTTTGGTGTCCTAGTTATTAATTAGGATGCTAAAGGTGGTGCTTTTGGCGTCTTAATTTCAAAAATAAACTTTTCTCACATATAATTACGAAAATGCCATCGCCTTTATTTTTTACTTTTTTTTTTTTAAAAAAAGAACGCCTTTTAGGGAAGTAAAAGCCCTTTTTGTAGTAGTGTAACGATTATATGTTTGATGAACTCACTGATGACTTAAAGAAGAAGACTGACATAGAGAAACTGAAGCCATTTGCATCTCCTGAGATATATAGAAGACTCATTGGGAAGCTGAATTATCTACGGTAACTCGTCTAGATATAACCTTTTTGGTCAGTGTACTCGGCCAATTCATGGCATCTCCAAAAATAGCACAGTGGGAAGCCTTAGAGCATATCTTGCATTATTTGAAAGGTTCCCCAGGTCGGAGCATTCTCTATACAAATTATGGGTATACTAAAGTTGAATGGTTTTGTGATGTGGATCATGCAGGATCTAAGGCCATAATACGGTCCACTACTAGTTATTGTTTGTTTGTTGGTGGAAACTTTATATCTTGGAGAAGTAAGAAGCAAGGTGTTGTGTCAAAATCAAGTACTAAAGCAGAATACAAAGCCATGTCACAATCAATACAAGAAATTAAATTGTGTGGATATTTCAACTCATGAAGGAAATTGGCATCACATGACATTACCTGCAAAACTATGGTGTGATAATAAAGCAGCACTCCATATAGCATCAAACTTTGTGTTCTATGAGCGTACAAAACATATTGAAATTGATTATCATTTTATTCGTGACAAGATCAAAGAGAATGTCACTACAAAAAAACCTTTTGTAGCGATTAAAATGGCGTATTTGTAGCGGTTTTAACCGCTACAAATGACATTAGTAGCGGTTAAAGAAACTGCTACAAAACACACTGTTGCAAGTAGTTTTGTAGTGGTTATAATAACCTGCTACTATATATACCTTAATCAATACTGCAACTGTAGTGGTTTCTCACTACCGCTACTATATGAGGCTGGGATGACGTCGTGTGTGAAGCATTTATAGCAGTTTGTAAACCACTACAATAAGAACTTAACAAACTTTGTAGCGGTTACGTAATCGCTACTACATATATCACCAAATTTTTGAAAAATGGCGAAACAATTAGTAGAAGTTATAATAACGGCTACCAAATTTGACGAAATTTCAAAAGAGGTGCCAAGTTTCAAATTATTGTGTAGCGGTTATATAAGCGCTAAGAAATATTCCCGCCATTTTTTGGGGAAAAATTTTCCCACCTTTTTAAAATTTTTCTCTCAAATTTGTAGCAGTTTACGTAGCGATTTTGAACCGCTATAAACTTTTGGAAAAAATAAATATGTTATATTTTGTTGCGGTTATAGAACCACTACAAAGGAATATATATATATATATATATATTATAAAAAAGTTGTTTTAGATTATTTTATTAATTAACTAATAGTTGTAATATAAATGATTTATATTTTTAGTAAAAATAATTAATATTAAGATATGATATTTGATTATATATGGTTATTATATATAGGTGTAAAAAAAATGAAACTATGTAGGTATAATAGCAACTAATTATGATTTCATTTAAATAATATTTAATTCTTAAAATAATGAATGTGAAAGTGGAAGGAAAGTTGAAAAAATGTTCGTAAAATTGTGAATTAAAAAAAATTAATATCACAAAGTTAGAAGTAAAAAGAAATATTTTGATAATCTTCATATTTGATCGAGTTGAACATCACTTACCCTCTTCAAATACTTAACCTCTTTGAGAAAATGTAAAAGGATGAGAGAAACTGAAAAAAAAAACATGTAGAGAATGAAACTGATGCTTATAAAATAAAGTGTGGTGGGTATTGATACTGATATCCGTGTAACACTTGTAGCGGTTGAGATAACGTTTTTTGTAGCGGTTAAGGCGACGGTGTTTGTAGCAGTTTTGGTTTATTTTGTAGCAGTTATGAAATTGCTACAAAGGCTATTTTGTTTTTTTTCTTTAAAACAAATAGAAGATATTACAGATTAAATCGTAAGCATAATTTTTTTAAATCTTAATCTTCATCGCCATCCCTATGAAAAAAGTATGAAGAAAAATGTTACTTGTGAGTTTAATATGTTTGAACATAAATCAAACTTTAGTTAAATGTTATTATTTCATAAAGCGTATCTTAAAAGACGTACCAAACTATTGGTAAACTATTATCGCTGTATGGGAAGAAGTTTTAAACCGCACCTTTGGAATGACTCACTCTCGTAGGCGGAATTATTACCATCGCCCATGTTGTAAAGGTCCCGAGGCTTTGAGTGAACCACCATATTCCAATCCCTGTGCCTTTCCTCGGCGACATATTAAACCTGATGTGCCTTTGAGGTAAGAATATATGGCTCATCATCTTCAGACTAACCAATGTGAATAGGCCTGGAGAAATTCACTGATGTGATGTCTAAGTTGTCAATTGTGAGTCCCTGGGATGTTGTCATATTCGCCCACAAACACTTGAACAATGTCACGATGAAACGACCTTGGTAATTTATCTTGACCACATCAAGCAGCTTTCCATAATATGGGACGTCACCGAACTGCATGTTCCCGTCACTATTGCTCGCATAACTCCTCATCCTAAACATGCCACAAACACCCGAGTTTTGGGTGAGCATTCCCTGATCTCGTGAAACAGTGCAAAACTTGAAACCATTAAATTGTATGCCGTAAATCTTTGGGCATGGTCAAGTGGCCCGAGTGCGAGAGCTCTGAATTCTGGTGAGTGGGGCTTGTGGTCATTTAGTATTCTCCTCGTAAACCAACTCGAGAATTCTTTGTGGACCTTTCTATTAATTTCGGAGGATGTCTGTGAATGGATCCTTAGTTGACGATTCACATGACTCCTGAATTCCCTGCAATTAAACATGCGATGACGATCATGAAATGTAAGTATAAAATGTAAGGAAATATATAGGATAACATATATTCGTGTGCAATCCTTACTGAAGGTACGGTTCAACTTTAGTGAAATTAATCAAAACATGTCTATGTGCTTGAAACTTCCCAAGTGCCGTTAGTTTGAAGTTCTCACTTCCGCCAATTGGTTTACCAACACATGGGATTAACAACTTTGTTGATGATGACTCTGGCTCTTGCTCTGGAGAATTGTCTACATGAGGCGGTCGGTTGAAAGACATCTCAATGTCATCAAAGTACCTTGAACAAAAATACAAGACCTCATCCCCTATATAACCTTCTACTATTGAACCTTCAGGCCATGCCTTATTCCTCACATAAGATTTCAGTTTCCCAATAAAGCTATAAAGTAAAGAAGGAAAAATGTCGATATATCAATGCTGAAATGTGCGACTAGGAAGTAATGCTGAAGTAATCAATTTTATATGAGTACCTCTCAATAGGATACATCCATTAGTAGTGAATTGGGCCAGCAAGCTTTTTTTCGTGAAAAAGGTGTATTGTCAGATGAACCATCACCGTGAAAAAAGATGGAGGAAAGATAATCTCCAAATGACATAGCGGAACAATGACTTTTTGTTGCAGATAGTCGAGCTCCTCCATAATCAAAACTTTGGAACTCAACTTTCGGAAGAAAGAATATAGCTCGACCAAAATGATCGACACATTGAGAGGTAGCATATTTTTGATGGCCATCAAAAGTAATTGTTGCATAAGCACATGTGAGTCGTCACTCTTCGGCCCAACAACCTTTCGAGCCTGCATGTAAACATTGTTGGAAATTATGCCCTAGGGGCAAGTCATTGTTCTCCATTAAGTTATCACTTCATACGCATGTTTATGGTGATAACTATATCCTGGATATATCTTATAGATTATCCTAAATGTCCGGTCGGTCATCTACGCGGGAGCGAAGATGAGTTAAGACCAAATATGACTTTGATAAGGTATGGAGATACGAATCAAAGTCATGGGCACTTGTAAGAGTACAAGGTCTTTGGACCGACCCACTATGAGAAAGCTGCATGGATTAAGTCATAAGCTTATCTCATGTATAACCGCGTCACAACGCCTATGACTCGAGATCATCATGGATTCCTACGTGATGAATCTTGGTCTTTGACCTAGTCAAAAGTCACCTTTGACCGGGTGATGATAAAGGTGGGATTGGGATCGAGTGGTTTTCATGCGGAGGGACGTGAATGGTCAAGATGGAATTTGTCCCTCACATTCGTAGAGAGATAAACTGGGCCCCTCGATGAGTGAGTCTAAGAAATGTATGGCCATCTTGTGATGGAAAAGAGTTTCCATTTCACTTATTAGACTACTCGAGAATCGAGAAAGTAATGGTCAAGAAAAGGAAGTTGACATTATCCATGCCTCATCCTTGACCAAATTATCGCGTGACAAAAGGGACGTGACATGGTTGTACGATAGGTGTATCGTGTCATCGATCCCCATGTGAGTTGGGTAGTCGCAATGTCTTGCTAGAGGCCGCTTGCGATTTTTGGGCGACACGGTGTTGGCCCACCGCCAATCTCACATGGGCGCAAGGTCGCACACAAGAATAATCAAACACGGGTAAAAGTGTCCGGGTTCATTGAATCTCGGATTAATGCGAGATTAATGAATACGAGTTTAATGCAGGGTAAATATATATATATATGTATATATATATATTTAAATTCGAAAATAATATAATGATATTATTTAATTGAGATTAAAATATTATTATTATATTATTTGTTTTATGTTTAATTTATTTGATAAATTAAATATCTAAAACAAACAGAGATATTGTATCTCATTTAATTTTCGAATAAAGATATTATTGTCTATTTAATTTAAATTGAGATATTGGTATCTGATTTAAATAAATAGATAGATATCATTTCTCCGATTTAATTTATTGAGATAAATTAAATCGGAAGGCTTTAAATTTGGATTAAATAAATAGGTTGGATTAAATCTATCGAGATAGATTTAATTAATTATTTTTTAATCTAGATTGAATCGAAATTTCAGATTTGGCTTTTAATTCGATTAAATAAATATTATTATATTAGATCTATTGGATAGATTTAATTAATATATATTTAATCCAGATCTAAAGTTTGAATTGAAAAATTAATACGATTAATTTTGCATTAAATACGCTGAACAGGTTTTAGAAAACCTACGGGACTTTCAGTCGAGCGTATTCTAAAAAGCCGCGAGGAACCCTAGAGTGAAAATAGAGAGAGACGCAAAAGAGGCGCTAGCACGCCGCCATAGCCGTGAACGAGGATTGTTCGTGTGGATACCGGTAGAGGAAGAGGATTCTAAGAGTCGTCTTCTGGCGATCGAGGAGGTAGCCCTTTGTTTAAGGAAGAACGAGACGCGGATGAATTTTAAAAGGTAATATCCGGATTCACTAGCCTTGATTTAAACGCACTGAGTGATCCTCGGGACGGATTCGTAGAAACTTTTAATCTGTGTTGTACGGATCCCTACAAACATATCGTGAAATGTTTCTTGAATACCCGTAAAAAAACTTTTATTTTCTTCAACGTCGTAAGGAAGATTTCCTTATTTGGTTTTGTCAGGGTGAATTTTACCGGTTATGCTCATCTGGCCACGCGTCTCCATGAACTTCCATATCCCGTAAATCTTTCTTCGATTGAAGATGATCTCTTGGCTTGCTTGGTTCGTTTAGAATCATGTATAACACATTGTCGCACAAATTTTTTTCAATGTGCATGACATCCAGACTGTGTCGAAGCAAATTATCTTTCCAATATGGAAGATTGAAGAAGATGCTTATCTTCCGCCATTCTTTGGGCGCAAAACCGGAAGCCCTTTGCGGTCTTTTCCTCGGCCTTTATTGGATCGTCTTTTTTTCCATACTCAAATTCAACATGTACAAAAGTATGGCAGGTTTTTAAAAAATTTGAATTTCAAACTTTTATCGGTTTTAGTCCTTATAACCACTATAAAATGAAGACCGTTGTAAAAAGTGGCGGCTTTTTTGTTTTGAATTTCAAATGTTATACTTTAGTAGCGGTTTATGTAGCTAAATGGCTACAAAATGTAAGAATTTATATTTTATTTATCTATCTAAATTTATTCTATTATTATGCTTAAGATAAATATATTTAACTAAATATTTATAATATTTTCTATTTTCAATAATAATTGTTTTATAATATAATTAAAAAATTAAAATCTTGTAATAATGTCATAAAAATCCTGTAATATTCATAATTAAAGATAAATACGGTGTTTTCAAACTAATATATAAGGATTCTTTAGAGGGAAGAATTAGAGTTTTTGATAAATATTGGAACCCATTTTTAAAGTATCATTTATGACATACAAAACTTAGTTTAATATGAAAATATAGATTAAGAGACGTTGATTCAAAACAATTCAATCCGGATGGTTGCTTAACTAAAAAAATTATAATAACTAAATTGTTTATTAATTAATAATTAAGAGAAAGCTAAGGATTAAAAGGTTGAATGTCGATCCTACAACAAGTAAAATAAAATATAACAATAATTTTAAATAAAATAAAGTGTCTACAAACATAAATAGAAGCTAACTATCGGGAGCTTGATGATCAGATCCTATCTCATGGGGGTAGGATTAGCGTGCGCAGGAGAAGAGGTAACAACAACCTCATCACCGGCGGGGGAGGAGGGGGAGGGGGAGGGCGGGATCGAAGCTGAATGTTGAAGGAGGGGGGGGGGACGTGGAAACCACATTGTTAGGAAACATCTCCGTGAAGGCACCGTCCGTAACATCCCAGCTCTTCCTCGATGAGTGTACCAAGTGTCAGCCTAGTTCTAAAACCGCCTAACAAGCTCTTGAGTCTTCTTTGTCCTTTGTGCGTCAATCATCACCTTAGCTATCGACCTTTTCACATCGGAGCTTACGGCCTAAGAGGCGGAGCTCTTGCCATAGACCATGCTAGGCCCGACGTCTAACCCCATAACCCCGACGCACTAAAGATGCTCAGCGGGCTCATTGCGGCTTTCAATGAGGCGTAGGATCCATAGACCCTTATGCCTTTGGGGTCGGGGACTGTCGCAACTCCGCTTAAGTCGCTCGATCCACTCCGGGGCACACATTTTAGCAAACATTATTGAAACATTAATAAATAAATTAAATAAACTATATAAATCACTTGTGTGTAACTTTCTGTCAACTCCTTTGCTTGTTGAGAGGTCGCCATCCCGTCATGGTGTCTATGGGTGTATGTGAACAACTCTGTATAGTCTGTCTCAATAAACTATTGCAGAGGATCGTCCCATCCTTATTTATCATGTTGTAGAGATGACCCCTCCGGATCTTCTAGCCTTCCCCCATCTTCATCAGTGAGCACCTTTTCCTATTGGCTCGGACTTTAAAATTATGCTGTATCATAATTTAATTAATAATTAATTAATCAATTAACACTAACGGTAAAAATATGTTAGTGAAAAAATAATTAATAGTAACAATAGCTCATGGATATATGTGTGTATGCTAAGAAAGTGAAGGAAGCACCTAACAACGGTTTCAATTAATGATAAATGATGTGGTTTCAATGGCTTGTGCTTCGTTATTTATTTTAATTAAATTGTCTACATTTGACCAACTATTAGATAATTTTTTCTATAATTTTAGACAAGTCCTTTTGAAAAAAATGAATACATTAAGGTGTGTATATATGTTAGACAAAAATCCTTTTTAATCTAAACATAAGTAAATAAACTCATGTTGTAAAATAACAGTTATTTGAGCGAGTTAGGCCATCACTAAGTACACACTCACATTTGAGGAGTTAATATTTGAGGAGTCAATTATTCCTCCCACTACTATAAAAATTGGATATCACTACCCCAAAAAACGTCCTTATTTAAAAATAGGAAGTAAAAAATGAAGGCAGTGGCATTCTTGTAAATATATAGAAGGAAAATGAGGCTTGGCGTCCGAATAAAAATTTAGGAATTGTAAAATTGATTTTTAGCGTTCTAACAATTTTTCAAGACGCTTTAAGTAGTTTCACGCGAGAATTTTTTGTTTGGCGCCATGGTATTTGATGTTCTTTAGAGTAAAAAATAGGTTTTTATCGTCCTAAACTACATTCAGGACGCCTAATAGCCATAATTTTCTGTTTGCCGGCATGTGGGATTTTTTTTGTTTGGCGCCGTGGGTCATAAGGCGACCTGAATTTTATTCAGGTTGCCCAAATTCCAAAAAAATTGAGCGCCATGGGATTTATTTTGTTTGGCGCCATGGGATTTTTCATTTATTACGCGACCGAATAGAATTCAGTCGCCCAAATTGCAATAAATATTCGCGCCATGGATTTATTTTAATAAAATTTATTTGTTTGGCAGAATTTAGACGACCGATTATATTTCGTGTCGTTTCAATTGGAATATAGGCAACCCGAAATAAATTCATGTCGCCCAAATTGCAATAAATTTTGGGACAATGGGATTTATTTTAATAAAATTTATTTGTTTGGCGCTTAACGGTGGCGACCGAAAGACTTGGTCGTCTATTTTGGAATTTAGGCGACTCGATAGCAACTCGGTCGCCTATATTGCAACTTAGGCGACCTGAATTGCTATAAGGTCGCATAAATTGAAAAATAGAGGACCTGATGGGGTTTCAGGTCGCCTAAAATTGCTTTTTATTTCAGAACTTCCATCAGTCGGTCATTCACTTTGTCGCGGCTTCCTTCTTCCCAAACCCTAAAACCCAAATCATCCGCTACCTCCTCCACGGCGTCGCCATCGCGGCATCGTCGATTCACTGTCGCCGTCGTGCTCCCCTCATCGACCGACCAAAACTCGTTCTCTACGTCGGCTGATCATTCTCTCTGCTCGTTCACTCCGACTGCTCGTTCTCTCTGCTCGTCCATTTCAGATTTTGGTAGTGACTGTTAGATTCATTCGAAGAAGGCATCTTTCAATCCTTGGCCATTTTTCGGATTGTTCATCAATTGGGTTCATGACTTGGGTTCACTTGAGCACATTACGGATGGTGCAAACCTTCAGGTATTCATCATTTTTTCCCTTTTGAATTTCTCTTTTACTATTTTCAAAATCTTTGTATAGAATAGGATCATCATATATATGATTTATCACACGAATCTGAACCTTTTATATTTTACATAATTGTGTAAAAGAAGTGAATTCATTAATCCAAAATGTTTTGTTCTCTATATGCTTTGTTCAAATGATTTCATAGAAGCTGTTTCAAGTGAAAATGACAAATGAAGTTTAAAATTAAATTGTGTTGAGCCTATAGATGTCTTAAACTGAGTTATATCGTGATAGTAAATTGTCTCCTATGAATTATGAAACACCTCTATTTTTCTTGTCTCTAAACATTGTGAAGAAATGCTGATAAATAGATTGATCATTAAAATTGTGATGGCTCATGTAACACCCCTACCGGCCTCGCCCTTCCGGGTGGCGGATAGAGGGATTCCTTTTAATAATTACCATATATCATTTAATTACTATTTAATAACATGCATCAGAGTTTAATCGCTACAGAGCATTTCCCGGTTGGATCTCAGACAATACTGGTATAACCAAAAATAAGTAACAAAATATAATCCCCAAAGGGTCAGAAATACAGTCATCCAACAATACCAAAAAGGGCAAAGTAATATACAGTCATCCAATTTCAAAATAAGTAACAAAATAGTCTTCCACTGCCACCAACGACTCCATCTACTCCTGCCCAGCAGTCTTACCCTTACCTCCAAAATCTTTCCTCAAGGAACTTCCAGTGGCTCTACAAAAATCTGGGATCCATAAATGGATCCCAGAGTAACCATTAATCTCATATGTAATGCATAAACAGTGTATGTATGTAACCATAATTAGGAAAACGACAAACAGTAGCATTCAGTAACAAACGCGCAGTAACACAAATACAACATACCAAGTATACAGTGTTAACTACGGAAGGACTATATGTCCTAGAAACAAACGCAGATCGCTCAACAAAGCAAGCCCGGATCCACGGCGCTAGGAAAAACACAAGAGTCGGGCTCTCGAACCCGCACCACACTGAATGCACACAAACGCATGTCCCTTTTCAGGAGACACGGGTCCACAATCATGGAAAAACAAACATACAAGGCAATACAAGACATATGAGGATTAAGGTTACTACCTGATAGTCGACCACGAATAATAATGAATTATCCCGGTGCACAAGATCACAAACAATCCTAAAATAACAAAATATAAAGACAATTAATTCCTCCACAGTAAATATTCCCTTTTGATAATTTAAAATAAGCCTAATTCATGTATCCATATTTATTAAATTCCTTAATAAGAAAAGGAATTTAGTATGACCACATATTCCCTCTATTTTCGTCATTTTTCAGGAATTTCCAGCAAACAGTGACTAATCTCCAAAAATTCATAATTAAATCTATAAAAATCCTTTTGGGTTGGTTCCAAGGCCAAAATGATCCTTGATATGTCTAATGTTGACTAAAAATACTTGTCATGATCATCCACACGCAGGTTTTCCCCAGATTCCAAAAATACCCTCACTGGTCGTAGATAAAGTCCAAATTCAGGGGTCAACTTCAAATATTCATAATTGATTGTACATAATTCTGAAAAATATGTGTTACCTATCAATTTAATCCTTATTATGTCTACTTTAATCTTGTATAATTTCATGGCCATGAGATATCATTTACTATCCCAAAAACGTGCCACAACATCGCTGTCTGCACAGGATTTTTCAAACAGATTTCAAGGTTTCAAGTATAATTCAATCCGGAGCTTCCAAAGTTTCTACTGAATCTTTACCCTATACAATTTTGCGTTTTGAACACAATGGAATCATCAAAATGAGCAAAATTCCACCCCTTAATCTTGCCCTGTTCAGACCGAAACTAAAGTTCAAAATCACCAAAGTTGTTTTGCAATTTACTCTTCTTCAAGAATACCTTGTTTTGGTTTTAAACCACCTTCCATCTTATTATTTAGGCCATGAACAAACTCTTGTTCATTTTGGTAAATTTAGGAAGCATCTCCCCTTAGGGTTCCAACCATCCAAAATGTCAAGAGAGCAACGGAAGAACACCACAAATGCCAAACACATCAAGAAGGCTAAAGAAACAACTTACTTTGATCTTGTTTGATGATTTTGCAAAACTTCTCCCTTCTTGACTTCACAAGACCTTCAACCAACCTTATATCAGCACTACACAAATTAAAGTGCTTTAAGAGATTAAGAGGTAGATGGAAGGAAGAACATGAGGAGACAACTCCAAAGTTCAAGAGATTACCTTAGATTTCTCAAGCCTTTTCTTCTTCCTCTTCCTACGTCTCTCACGCCTTCAATCTCTCTATTGTATGCTCAGATTTTTTTTTATCCAGACGAAATGAATAAATGAAGTAGAAAGTAATTGATTAAAGGAGGATTTAAGTCGGCTGAGGAGGTGGGAATTATCATTGGACACTAACTTCTACTTTAATTACAATATGCCATATGGTTGCTTTGCAACCTTAATATTAATTCCCTTTGTCCTTCTCGTTGGTTTCTTTTCCAATTTTTTTTCCCTTTTGACCGAAATGAATGGGAGGGATTAATGGGTAATGGATATTAAAGAGACAAGGTCGGCTTGTGCATGGAGGTAAATATACGACTTCTTTCTTTTGCTTATTTACAATGATGCCATTTTGTTCTAATCCACTCTTTTTCTTTTTCTTTTTCTTTTTTTTTTTTGGCCTTTATCCTTGGACGAAAGTATAGAATAAAAAGAGAGTTAATATACCTTGATTAGACCATTTCGGTTGATGCAAATGATGAAGGATTTAACGTGACCTTATCACTTCTTCATAATTACCACTATGGTCACTATGACTCAAATTTCATCATGTGCTTGGTTTCATGTGATCATAAACTTCCCTATACCTTTCGAAGAAGTAATAGCCTTAGTTGACTTGATTAAAGATTAGGCACAAGTGTTCCACTTTGTGCCAACATATGTCCTCAAAATTTTTGATTTTAACAAAATCGGGTATTTTGGGAAAAATTGACCTTTTCGTCAAAATTTCACTATTTCATTTCTCCAAATACGAATACATCACACTTGGAATTTGCTAGAGAAAATTTAGGATATTACATATGGTGGGGATGAATGCATAAGATAAATTAGTAATCTTTTTGAATAGAGTATGTATGTTAGCGCATTGTGAGTTTATATGAAGCACTCAGTCGACTTTTTTTAGCAAAGGATTTTATAGAGAGCTTTTCGGGACAATCTTTGGTGGCACCCTTCTCTAGTTGTTTTGATAAGTTGAGCAAATTGTCATTTATTCTAGCATAATTTTCAAGACAATCATGCATGTTTAACTAATGTTTTCTGTGCTGCAGATTTTGATTGCTTTTGCCAACGCATTTCATGCTTTGCAGCCCCTCAACGTTCCTGGATTCAGGTTTGACTTCAAATATATAAATTCTCCATTGGTTGTTGAACTTTATTGTTCTGGAAGAGTTTTAGTATTGGAATATTATTGGCTTTTGGGCATACATTTGTTTTTGCATTACCCTTGCATGTCGATTTTCTCGAGTTGTCATTAGCAACATTTGCTATTTCGAATCAAATGATTAGCTAGTCAAGTAATTATTTGCCCGATGGTGTTATCTATGTCAGTTATTTCCTTGACAAAATCATGTATTTGTGCTTGTTGTTTTGTTGAGTTCTTCATCCTTAGGGTCTGGTTCATGGTTGGCGGCTTAAATTTAACCAGGAATTTGTTACTGAATATGCAAATTATGCCTTTATATCTTTGTGCAATGATGTGAATTTTCCTATTATCTTCTTTGTTCCCTTGAGATATTAAGATTAGTTATCTTAATTTTTTTCATCTTGATGGTGGACAATAGGGATTTTTGGGATCATACAAGTATGACCATGGATAGTGCAAAAATTTCTAAGCTCAAGAACCTCCTGAATTCCACACGTGGAAGTAATTCAAGTGGTTTAGAAGCCTTTCAATCTTGCCCTTGATAAGAAAGCAGTTAAAATTTGGATTTTGTCTAATCATCAAACAAATGAACAACCAGAAAAGCATAACCCAATAAATAAGATAAGAAATCACTTATCAAATTGACTCAAAAACATAATTTAAGATTGCTATTAGAAGGGAAAGTACACTGATCGTATCTGTGTCCACATCATGCATAATTGCATTGATGACTTCATTGTTTTTATCAACTTCATCGGCTAGTAATAAACTATTCACAGCCAGTAGTAAACTGTATGTTTTCACATTTTTATTATCCCATTTCACTATCTCCCCGAGAATCCCAATTGCATTACCAAAGGGTGTGCAATTGAACCAAACGGACCCTTATGTTTGTGGAATATTGTTGATTTTGAGATTAATAATGTGATTTTGTATGTTATAATTTTGTATTGTTATAATGCAGATATAGACGAGAAGAGATTAAAGGATAGTCATCTTCGTCTTTTTTGACTACCTGCTGAGAAATCTTGGTTAAAGGTTTGAAGTAAACGGTTGCGCTCCCAAATTAGGTCAGTTGCTTTCATTTTATGCACACACACATATATTGTCCTTATATGATACCTTCTTCTTGAGAGAGAACAACACTTTTGTCTTATGGCTTCATGGTTTACCATTATTGGTTTAAGTGTTTTTAATCTAGTCCGTGATTTTTTTTTGTCTTCCCTTTATTATTAGCCATATGAACTACGTGAACTTGATTGAAAAAGTGATGACTTCATGGTTTACCATTTCCATTACCATTGAAGTATATGTCGGTAGGAATAATTCCAATGTTCGTTAGTTGATGAAATTGTTGGATTTAATAGTTGCTATTGTTTGAATTGCTTTAGTTAGTAAGTTTTGTTGAATTAAGCTGAAATTGGTTGTTATTGAAATTTTGGGATGTCTTACTTTTAAGGGGAAACGTTGCCGAAATTTTCTTAAAAGAAAGCATGTCGTTCTTGAAATTGTTATGAACTTGACCGTTGTTGGAAATGTCGTAGGTGGTAACAAAATGGGTCATAGTTGGATGAATGCGTTGAGAACTAGTGAAGAATATAAGAATGGGGTGGAAGAGTTTATTGAATTTGCTAGAAGGAATGTGGCTACAAAAAATGGGATGTACTATTGTCCATGTGTTAATTGTTTAAATGGGGTTCGAAGGGATATTGCCGATATAAGGGACCACCTAATTTGTGATGGAATCAACCTTCGATACACAACGTGAATATGGCATGGTGAGGAGGTAACTCCCAGTGCATCCTACGAAAATGAAATTGAGGTAGATGATGATGGAATGGAGAGAAGATTCATGATGTTGAGGTCGAATCCTTTGCACAACCGCATGAATATGATAGCGTGCGGAGTGATGCAAAGACACCTTTGTTCCCTGGGTGTACTAAGTATACACGGTTGATCGGGACCTTACATTTGGTCAACTTAAAGGCAACATGTGGGTGGGTGATAGCGATTTCACGTCGTTGCTTGAATTGTTGTGTGATATGTTGCCAGATAATAATGTACTTCCAAATCGTATGTATGAGGCCAATAAAATCTTATCTACGATGGGTATGGAGTATAAAAAGATACACAGTTGCCCTAATGACGCATATTGTACGAAATGAGTATGAAGGCCTTAGTAATTGTCCGAAGTGTAAAACTTCACGATACAAAGTGAAGAAAGGTGGTGGTTCTGGAGATCACACAAAAAAGGCAACCTTTGAAGGCCTTGTGGTATCTTCCCATAATTCCTCGGTTTAAGCGTCTGTTTACTAGTGAAGCAACAGCAAAGAAGTTGAGATAGCATTCTGATGAGAGAATATCCGATGGAAAATATCTACGGCACCCGGCTGACTCTTTGCAATGGAAGAAAATAGACGAAATGTTCCCGCAATTTGGCATTGAGCCAAGAAACCTTCGGCTGGGGCTTTGTACAGATGGCTTCAATCCGTATCGAACTCTTAGAAGTACTCATAGTGCATGGCCAGTTCTCCTTGTAATATACAACTTACCTCCCTGGCTATGTATGAAACGCAAGTATGTGATGCTTTCTATGATGATTTACGGACCAAAACACTGGTAACAATATCGATGTGTACTTGGCGCCTTTGGTTGAGGATTTGAAGAAGTTGTGAGAGGAAGGCATAGATGTGTTTGATACATATAAGAAGGAGTCCTTCAAGTTGCGTGCAATGATTTTTACCACGATCAACGACTTTCCTGCATACGAAAATTTGTCTAGGTATAGTGTGAAGGGGCATAAAGCATGTCCAATATGTAAAGCTGACACAAACTTCTAGCAATTAAAGCATGGAAAAAAAGGTCTACCTCGGTCACAGGAGGTTTCTTGGTCAGTTCCACCCATATCGTAAGTTAAGAAAGCGTTTTAACGGCTTACGGAGCATAGAACGGCTCCAAAGGCATTAACCGGAGAGGAAGTCTATAGTCGGGTGATGCATATCAATGTCACATTGGGCAACGCGAAAAGGATTGCGGGTGAGAAGAATATATGGAAGAAGAGATCGATTTTCTTTGATCTTCCATATTGGCGTAGTCTTGATGTGAGACACGGTCTTATGTGATGCATGTGAAAAAAAAATTGAAGAATATATGGAAGAAGAGATCAATTTTCTTTGATCGGTTCCCTACCGCATTTGATTTTCCAATAACCAAGACTTGAGAATTTTGTTGAATCATACCATCATAACGATTTGCTTTGAAAGTTTTATGTGTGCTTCTTGCTTGGGAGGTGTTTGATTTGCTTTGTGTGGTCTTGTGATTATTACTAGGTGGCTCTCATTCACTTTAGCATTAGAGTTGAGCTAAATTCTGCATCTTTGAAACCTTGAAATTCTGTTAAGCTTTGTGTGCAAAAGTCATTGCTACTATATATATTTGCCTCTTATCGCATATCGGTGTTATTGCCAATTAAAGGGAATGTTGATGCTATCTAATTGCGCATTAAATTGTGAAAGTTTGTTGTGAAATTTTGGAGATTAATTGCCTTCAAATGTGAGAAAAATTTGTTGTCATAGTGGTGCTTTGTTTGTTGTTTTGGTCTAGTTTTAGTAACCTAAATCTAGGTCATACCTTCTTTCTTTTCTCTTGTTGAATTTCTTTGAAAGTTTCGATTGCTACACTTTAATTCATTATCGGTGACTTTCCTGAACTTGTCTTCTTAGGCTGCAGTTGAAGTTTTTGTTTGGAGTTGTTGATATTCTTGCATCCTCATGGTTATGTTGGAAGCTAAGTTGTGAATTTGATTGATTTTGTTGAACGATCGAGCTGAATACGAACATCTATATTGTCATTCTCTTGTATGATCTTGTATGTGTAGCCAATATTCTTTTGTTGAAGTCACTTTTACAATTTTCTTATTGAACCTTCTTTGTATTCATTGTTATTTCACCTTCTTTTGATGGAATGCACATACATATAATTCATACGGTCATAATATATTTCACATTTATTGTTATCTATTGTCATTCACTACATATGCGCTTAATTATTTTGTGAAGTATTTGCAGCAAATTGGCCAAACAAAACAGCAAGCATATTTTTTTTAAAAAAAAATAATTTAAGACGACCTGAAAATCAATTCAGGGCGTCTTTGGATCATAAGAGGCGACCTGAATAGTAGTAATCAGGTCGCCTATTACCAAAGATGAGGCGACCTGATTAGTAACCAGGTCGCCTAAAATGATAAAAAGAACAACCTGGCCCCATAAGAAGCGACCTGAAAAGCATTCAGTCACCAATTATATGAGGCGACTGAAATTGTTTGGTCGCCCAATATGAGGCGACGATTTGTGTTAGTCGCCTATTAGGAGGCGACCTGAAACAATTTCAGGTCGCTAAATATACTACTACCATCTCCCCGACGTCCCGTAGAATAAGGGCGTTAATTGGGTCTTTTTTAGGTTGTCTTTTAGGTATTTTGTAGTAGTGTCCCCAAGCATGCAATAAATAAACAAAAAAGTATAACTATTTAAATCTAAAATATAAGTAAACAAAATTACTTACCTGCACAACTTCCTCAAACGATGTGTCCTTCAGCGAATTCGGAATATGCTTCGAACTCTAGAAATGGATGGGGAATTGCACCCAATTCCTGCCCAGGTCCATCAGCCAGCGGTTGAACAGGTGACCACCGTTCCCAATCGGCTGGTCTGTCAACTCATTCTGGTCAACAACGACGCGAGGGCCCTCCAATAGATTCACACCAGGAACATCCAGCTTCCTCTTGATGATGTTCCCATATGGATCCACACAATTATAAACATATTTTTGTATTAAATTTAAATAAATTCAGTTAACCGTAAGGAATTTACATTTTAATTTTGTCACAAAAATAATTAAATTTTCCTTTGTCATCCACCTCAAATTCGGATGAGTACAAAGTCGACAGTTGGGGGTTCCCTTAGTCCCACTCCTCCTCCTGATCAATAAACCGTTCTGCCTCGCCTATAGGAAAATCAATCTCTATCTCAGCATTTTCCTCAATGTCCTTGAGGGATAGATGTACATCTTGTCCTCCCTCTAGGGTGTCTGGCTGTGGGGTTGGCTTTTCTAAGAATAGCTGATCTATCTTGATCCCTACCTGTGGTGGCAGAAGGATATTTCTACCCCCATGCCCCACTCCATGGCCCCCTCTACTACTGCCCTTTTGAGACACTCTACCCGGCCCATACTACCTCGTTCCTTTTTCCCTATATGTCTCATAGAATCCATAACTCATAAATATAAATAGCTAAATGTCATAAGAAAGTGGGAGAGAAAGAAAGTTGAAAGGTGATAATTCAAACCTTGTGTGATTTGTTTTGTGGTGGAGGCATGGGTTAAAAAGCCATGCTTTTTGTTGCGATTTTATCACAAAATGGCTACAACCATTAAACAGTTGCAGCAGTTATGTAACCGCTTCAAATGTCATGACTCCTTGCATTTTGTAGCAATTATTGAGATCTAACTTCTACAAATGTATGTCTATTTACTTTTTGTAGCGGTTTCAAAGAAAAACCGCTATAATATTTTGTCATTACTAAAGATAGTATAGCATGCCACATGAAGATTGGATTTCCAAAATAGATGCCAATCTCCGATGAAAAATTCATTGAGTTATTTTCATCAAAGACAGGCAGCTATATTGCAACCTAATCTTCCGTTGCGTGCTATACTATCTTGAGAAAAGGGTTTGAGGGCTGAGGGTGTATATAGGTTGAAATTTTGTAGCGATTATGATATAACCACTACAAATTATGAATATTTGTTGTGGTTTCTGCCTTTCTTTTTTCTAATCGCGACAAATATTGTGTCTCTTCGCATTTTGTAGCTGGTACTAAGACATAACCGTTACAAATGTATGTGTATTTACTTTCTGTAGCAGTTTCAAAGGAAAAGTGCTAGAATATTTCGCCATTACTAAAAATAGTACAACATACCATGTGAAGATTGGATCTGCAAAATAGATATCAATCTTTGATGAAAAAGTCACTAATTTATTTACATTAGAGACAGGCAGTTAAATTGCAACCCAATCCTCTGTTGCATGTTGCACTATTTTCTGAAAAATATCTGGGGGCTGGGGGTATATATAGGTTGAAATTGTGTAGCGATTTTTACATAACCCTCCAAATGATGAAAGTTTGTTGCGATTTTTGCCTCTATTTTTTCAAAATGCAACAAAAGTTGTGTCTTTACGCATTCTATATCAGTATTATCTTTGAACTGTGACCATAATCGCCACAACATTTGCACCATCACGCACCAAGCTGGCGCCAACTTTGCAGTGGTTTATTTCTTGTAATTGCTATAAATGTCTCACCACAAACCTTCACGCCAATCTGGCGCCAACTTTGCAATGGTTTTTATTTTTGATAACTACTATAAACTTCATTACAAACAAGCTCACGCTTTGGCGCCATTGATGCCGCTACAAAGTTGTAGCGGTTTTGGTGTAAACCGCTACAAAATATGATATTTAATTTGTATCGGTTTAAGTTAACCGCTAGAAAAGATCATTTTTTTCTTGTAGTGCACAACTTTCACACCATTATGCATCAAGCTGGCACGAAGTTTGTAGCGGTTTATTTGTTATAACCACTACAAAGTTCGTTACAAACAAGCCTACATTTTGGCTCGAGTGTTGTTGCTGCAAATTTGTGGCGGTTTTGGTTACTACAAAAGCTGATATTTGTAGCATTTTCTATGCACCACTACATATTAACCATTACTAATTGACAAGTTTTTTGTAGTGCATGCAGTCCTATGTCCCTACCAACAAGTCCATTAAGATCCCCACCAATAATAATCTTATTGGCTAGCGGAATGCTTTGAATTAGCCCTTCCATATCTTCCTAGAACTTTTCCTTAAGATGTGCTTCTGCCCAATGGCGGACCTAGAAATTTTAATGACAGGGGGCGAAAATAAAAAAATACGATATCATAAATAAAAATATTTGAGATACAATACAAACATAATATACAAAAAATTGAAAGAAATATATATATTAAAATTAAGATCACTTCACTTGACTCTAATAGTTAAAGTTAATAGAGTTAATGGTTTTGGTATTTTTGCTCCACTTTTGAAAATTCATATGTACTTTTACACTTCTGAAAAACCTATGGTGTTAGGCGCACATTGAGCAAAAATTCATTGGTACTTTTATACATTCACCATTAGATTTTAAAAAATAAACAAGACTAGTTTAGTGTAGGTGAAATAAATAAATTGTACGAATAATGGAAGTTTTCTAGAAAAAATAAAAAAAAGGTTTTCAATTTTATTTTTTGTTAATTTAATATCTTTTATTGCGTTTTTGTTTTATTTGACCGTCACTTATTTTTAAGTTAACCCAGTGCAACACCGTTTTGCTATGAGGACCAAGTTTGAAATGTTGACCTAAAGCTATATGGGTTTGAAGTGTGGAGGCAGCCGCACTGTTCATCATCATCTTCACCATCATGCACCTTTCCTTCTTCATCAATATGAACCAGAGCGACTTGGTGAGAATCGAGAGAGAGACTTCACTCTTCTTCTTCAAACTTCGTTGACAAAAATTAGAGTGAGGACGGAAGGAACTCCGATTTGATGTCTCTTTTGTCTAATCTTTTCTGCTTCTTCTCGATTTGCATTTTATATATATAATATTTTTGTTCCTTAAAATTGTAGGGGGACGACCAGCCCTTGCCCCCCATGTAGGTCCGCCCCTACTTTTGCCCCTACTTGAGGTGCACACGAATTGATAATTTTGATAGTATCCTCTCCACAGTCATTCTTAACGAAATAATTCTATCATCAATCCTCTTAAATTCTACCACATTCTCCCTCCATTCTTTATCAGGGATGATACCAACACCATTCTTCCATTTACTTTTCTTGTGTACCTGAGTTTAAAACCATTAATTTCCAAAACCCTTCTCCCAACCATTTTGTTTCTTGGAGGCACAAGATAGCGGTAGCCCTTTCTCATTTAAAACTATGTACATTCGTGCAATGATGCCGTTGCTTTCGCTCACTTTTCACTGTACTCAAGCCATACAACACATTACTTATAGGCAACGACCTACATTAGCAAAATTTCATTGATCCATGTTCATAAAAATATTAGGGAAATCTGTGTAATTAAGGAGAAATACAAGGGAAGCTAGTTAAAATGTTTTGCATTTTTTTTGGAAGTGAATTATTACTCAATCGCCAGATATGGCTGGAATATAATGAAAAATAATGAAAATCCTAGTTTATTGGATGTAAATGCGAATCAATTATGGATCAACGGCAATAGCTCTTCTATTATATAATATGAACCATTTCAACAAATGTATTGGAACAAAAAATGACCAATGACATATTAAATTTTCCTTCATTAACTTTTTTTTAAAAAACTATACTCATTAATTGACGTTTTAAATGAGAAAGAAAATATAAGGAGATACATTTAAGCATTGATTACAGAAATAAGTGCCAAAGACCCTTTGGTCTAGTGGCATTAGTTGTGCCATTTTTGGCACCAAGTGTGGGATTCGATCCCAACACTCTTCGGCTATGCACTTGCTGTCCAAATTTAAAAAAAATAACAAATATGTATTAATTTCTCTCAAGATGAATTATATTATGAACCAAATTCTTTTCCCCCTAAAAGTATATATTGTACAGTCGAGGATGTATTTTGATACCTTCATTAACCTATTTCCATCTCTAGCTTTCAAGTGCAATACTGATTTTGGTGATAAAAATTCATATTTTTTTTACTAGCCAATTTTAAAGTCTATGCAGCTTATGCTAATGAAAATTAAAAATACCTTTTCAACTCACCTAATGATGTTTTGAATATGTACAAAATAAAAATTACTTTAACAACTATCTAATTCAAAATGGAAAGAGATCCTCTCCTTTTCTTCTCAAAATAGAAAGTTCATATTTAAAATTTTATAAGATTATTGATATAAAATTTTATAAATTAATTTTTATTTTGTCTTTATACCGTGGTTATGAATTTGTAGATAATTTTGTACCTACTTAAAATTTTTATTTATGTTTATAATAATAATGTTTAAAATATTAAATTTGAACTACTCATTTTTTTTTTTAAAAAAAATTTAAGGTGGACAAGATGATTTTCTAAGAAGAAAACGAGGAATATAAAAATAAGAGAACTCAAATCTACTCAAGAAGCTTACTATTTTTTAATAATAAATGAGTGTATAAATGGCCATTGACGAAAGGGGCAGCAAGCACATAGACCAACTGGTTATGGGTTGTTTCAACTAAACCAATAGTTTCATGCAAGGTTGTCAAACTCACGAGTTTAACCAAACTCGTGATGATGACGTGAACTTCGTATTGTGAACTCGAATCGTAAATTCGTAAAAGTTTACTTTTATCATAAAATAGGTATTAACAATGTATAATTAAATAATTAAAATATAAAAGATGACAACAATTTGATTTAAATATATTTTAAATCCAAATAATTGAAATTAAATTTATCAACATTTGTAATTTATTATATTTAATAAATAAATTTCTATAAAATTCATATGTAAAGCCGTTGAGGATGACAAAATTGAAAAAATTAACACAATTTTGTAGCTAGAAACGTAAAACGGTAAATTACGTGTGTAAACTCGTGAGTTTAATTGGGTTTACAAGTGACACGAGTTTACTAGAGACTCGACTCGATTTAGTAAGGTAGAAACGTAAAAACGGTAAACTCGGAGTGTCAACTCGCGAGTTTGACAACAATGGTCTCATGTTCAAATCCTGGGTATGCAGCCGCAATAATTACTAGAAGGTAGCAAGATTTTTCCCATTGTAGATCTACATTCTCCCGAATCACACTAGTCGGTTGCAGTAATGCAAGATACCAGTGGATTATTAATCCCAGAGAAAAAAAAAAAAAAAAAAGGCCATTCAAAGGGACTATTACAAGATTATTTGATCCTATTAAGATTAGATCGTGGAGAAAGAACGAATCTTTTGACTTATAATTTAATGTCTAAAAATTTGAGATTCATAATGGCGTACCATAGGAAGTTGTAAATTAACAACATAAAATTGACAGGCTCAAAGTGATCCACTAACTGTTGTGGGCCTGTGATTATGTAATTATAAAAAAAACCCCAAAGTTTTGCGCACTAATTAATTATTTAATCTATACTCAAAATCAGAATTGTGTCTAACAAGCATAAGATATTTATTAACAACTTTTGCACCTCCATAATGAACGACACTTTACTGTTCCAAAGTAATCAATAGTCTGTCTGTATCTTCACAATGTAAAATGACAACATAGACCACATATAAAGAGAGTTTCTAATTACTAATAGTACCTGCAGCAGCAGTTACTGATAATTCTTGGGAAACCTAAATTCAAATAGATTAACAAAAACAGAAGAGAATGCATGGAGCATACAACAGAAAGCTATTACACTAATTTATAAGTATATACGTAGTCCCTCCTATCCTTTTTATAAGAAATTGGTTAAAATTAGTTAAAAGTAAGAAAATATGTAAGAAATGGATTTATGGTTTTTTTTAAAAAAAGTTTGTCCTTACTTATAAGGGGCAACGAAGAGAGAGAAAGAATTATGAAAAAAAAAATGATGAAAGAGAATGTATGAGAAAAAAATGAGGAGAAAGAATATAATTAATTAGCGGTAAGTTCGTAAAAAAAAAACGTTTAATGTTTTGAGTACCCCAAACTAGATCTTCTGGAAATGATCAAGTCAATTTAAAAGTTGGAATCTTGTAAAACAGAACATAAGGAAGTACCTACACCACAAGGACATGAAGAGGCATTCATTTCGATATTTCCCAATACTCGCACTCTAATCCCGAAATATCTAAATATCTCTTATCTTAAAAGGCAGGTTAATAAAAAGAGTTTATAATTAATAGAAATTATTTCTTGAGAGGTCTCAATTTAAAAGTTAATTAAGGAAATCAAATCAAGTGTAAATATTATATTATATGTGTTTTTGTAAATATACTATGGGGTTGCCTGAGAATTCCTCTTGATTGCACGAACTTGATTACCACAAGTATACAACAACAAAAACAAACTTTGTCCCATTAGATGGAATCAGCTATAAAGATAATATACACCATTGCGTTATATCAACAACCAAATTGTTAATATATTATTAACCAAAAGATTTTGTTTAATAATTTCATGGAATGTTCTCTTCAATCTTCCTCTATCTTTATCTTTAGAGAACTTCAAAATGTCTAATCTCCCATTCTCAGCGTGACATCTTTAATGACCTTGTTGGTATATATCCAAAGCACCTTTAACAATCTTTTGCCATTTTCTCTTATAGGATTAATTTATATGCGTCGTATAAATCTTTCGCCCCCTACTTTTTCTTTTCCCCCTTCTCCCATAGGGCTTATAGTTAAGAAACCTTTGAAATACTCAGAAATTAAAATTTTAGGAAGAAAATGATTGAAAAATACTCGGTCTATTACACAACAAAGATTAACAAAACACATAATACTTGTAGTTGATCGATCTTACTTCAAAAGCAATTTATAAAGCACAAATAACATAATAAGCTACATCAATTGATCACGAGTGGTGAAAAATATTGTACCTTTTATCAATTACATCCAACAGGATAAAAATTTCACACGTAAAATTCTTCTTCACCAGCAACCAAAAGTAGAAAGAAAGAGAAACACACACACGTATATTCCAATCCCAAAATATCTATATCTGTTCTTTAGTACCATAGTCCCCTATTTATGCGATTGCAGGTGGTGATCCATGTCCCACGCCAAGGCTATGACTTTTAATTGTAGGACGAAAAGCATCATCCTCATAGGGCTTATAGTTAAGAAACCTTTGAAATACTCAGAAATTAAGATTTTAGGAAGAAATTGATTGAAAAATACTCAGTCTATTACACAACAAAGATTAACAAAATACATAATACTTGTAGTTGATCGATCTTACATCAAAAGCAATTCATCAAGCGCAAATTAAATAACATAGTAAGCTACATCAATTGATCACGAGTGGTGAAAAATATTGTACCTTTTATCAATTACATCCAACATGATAAAAATTTCACACGTAAAATTCTTCTTCATCAGCAACCAAAAGTAGAAAGAAAGAGAAACACACACACATATATTCCAATCCCAAAATATCTATATCTGTTCTTTAGTACCATAGTCCCCTATTTATGCGATTGCAGGTGGTGATCCATGTCCTACCCCAGGGCTGTGACCTTTAATTGTAGGACGAAAAGCATCATCCTCATAGGGCTTATAGTTAAGAAACCTTTGAAATACTCAGAAATTAAGATTTTAGGAAGAAAATGATTGAAAAATACTCAGTCTATTACACAACAAAGATTAACAAAACACATAATACATATAGTTGATCGATCTTACATCAAAAGCAATTTATCTAATAAGCTACATCAATTGATCACGATTGGTGAACAATATTGTACCTTTTATCAATTACATCCAACATGATAAAAATTTCACACGTAAAATTCTTCTTCATCAGCAAACAAAAGTAGAAAGAAAGAGAAACACACACACATATATTCCAATCCCAAAATATCTATATCTGTTATTTAGTACCATAGTCCCCTATTTATGCGATTGCAGGTGGTGATCCATCTCCCACGCCAGGGCTATGACCTTTAGTTGTAGGACGAAAAGCATCATCCTCATTAGCCTTATGTGGGTTTGTGGTGAAAGAAACATAAGGAGCTCGTGCGCTCCTCCAGGAGACGAATCCAGCGATGGTTTGAGATGGAGGTTGAATTTGTAGCTTCCTTGATGCTGCTACTGATGATGAACCCAAGTAAAGTTGCAGAAGAAAAAGGAAGAGAAGAAAGGTTAATATTCTTAGTTTCTTAGCCATGACAAAAACCCTAGCCAAGACAGGTTGATGGCTACTTGAATTGAGCCACCTGGAATTGATGTTGGTGATCGTCATATGGGACAGCTATTTATAACATGGAACTGCTGTATAGTCCCAATGCGATAATATAAAATAAGTGTTTTCGTTCACACGGAGGTTGTCTCTCTTAGATGATAATGTAATCATACTGAGAGGGGAACGCATTAGTATGTTTTCCAAATGAGGAAAGTGCAACATTTCTTGACTTCTGCTAAAAATTCCTCAACCGTTCATTGAAAATCACATCGGTGATTGTTAATTTAAAAGGAAAAGATCATTTTTTATCGTGATTAGCTGCACAACATTAAGGAGTATTGGTATATGCTTAATTTTATTAGGAAAATCTTCTTCCACTAACCATGGCTCTGATGACGAAAGAGACATCTTCGCCTCCACTCCGTTTTTTTTTTTTTTTTTTTTTTTTTTTCTTTTGCTACTCTTCTTTCGCTAAAATTGAGAATGGCTTAAGTAGCTACATTTTCCTTTCAACCTAGAGGACCTAGCTATGAACTTTTTTGAGACAGAGATTATTCCTATTAATTATGTTTGCTTAATTTTATTTCAGTTTCTTTAATCTTGCTTTTATTGTTGTTGTGTAGTGATTTTTTTGTCCTACTCTTCTTTGGCTAAAATTGAGAATGGCTTAAGTAGCTACATTTTCCTTTCAACCTAGAGGACTTATGAACTTGTTTGAGACTTAGAGATTATTCTTATTAATTATTTTTGCTTAATTTTATTTTAGTTTCTTAATCTTACTTTTATTGTTATTGCATAGTGATTTTGGGGATTTAGGATTGAACTTAACGATGGAATCTTAAATTTAGCTTGGGATTTGCGTCTAGGATAGACATATATCTAAAAGTTCCACATAATCAAATTTGAGTGAGCTAGATCTAAAATGCATCTTATTTAGTTGTGTGAGATATTGCATAATTAATTGAGGTATGTATATAAATGGATCGACACACATTTATCCACATTAATACTTTAGAATAGCTGATTAACTTAAGTTAAATTAATTTAGTGGGGATAAAATACAAGAAACAAACCAGGATTAGTGACTCTAGGTTATATTTCTTGATATTGGAATTTGCTCTTTGTGACTTTGCTATTGTTAGTTTCTTGTTCTTATTGCATTTCTTTTTACTATTATTGAAAACAATTCTGATTTATTCAACTCAAACGAAAAAAGGAAATTTAACACATGATCACTACTTTGATTGAGTTTTTGTGGGACGACTTTGATTTGCCACTTATTTCTTATGACCCGTACACTTGTGGTGCTTAGTTAAATTTTAGTAGCATCACTTGTTGATTGAGCCAAATATTTATATGCATTTTGGCAACTAAATTTAGGTTTTTGTAGGCTCAATTAAATTAATTTATTTGGGCATAAGTGTTAAAATGCATATTTGATCACAACAGTATTTTTGGAATTAAATGGACTAAAATGCTATATTTTCTTTAATGTTTCTGATTCTTGAATATTCCTTATTCATTTGGACATAATTTTACCTTTATGAATTTGAGTATGCAGGTGATGATATGGCACATGTATCAATTAGTCAAGAAGGATGAGGTGGCACTACTTAGACCAATAAATGGCAAATTTTGAATTAAGGGATGCATTTGTGCAAAATTTATTTTGTTTTTTATGATATACACATGAAAAGAGAGATTGCATTAGGTCTTGGGCCATATATACTAATCTAGTGTGCACTGTTTCATTTGGCCTCAATTTCACTCGCTTAAATCCAATATTGACTATGAGCCTAACCCACACTTAACTCTCACCTAACTTGTGCAGCACTACTACAAAAAAATGGATTTTATTTCCCTGAAAAACGTCATTTTTTCAAAAAGAGAAGTAAAAAATAAAGGCGATGACATTTTTGTAGTTATGTGGAGGATTTTGGCGTCCTAATTTTAAAAAGGATGTCAAAAGTCTACTTTTGGCATCCCAATTTAGAAAAGGGATGAAAAAAATAGGGACTTTGGCATCCTAACTCTAAAAGGTACCGCAAAAGTAAAGCTTTTGACTCTAAGAGCTCTACTTTTGGTGTTCTCTGTTACACCCCTACCGGCTTCGCCCTCTCAGGTGGTGGGTTAGAGGGATCCTTTTCACTTATTACCTTTCCTTTGTTAATTAGTCACTTTAATCATATATCAGAGTGCGCTCGACAAAGCATATGATCGGTTTGGACAACTACAATATACTGGTAAAGGTACATACAAAGTCATTAAGTAATTCCCGTAGGGTTAAGGGTACAATCATCCAAAATAAATACTAACAATGAGTATAAATCTTACAGCCATTCCAAATATAGAGATATACAAACATGATAGGGCGTCCTCTATTCCTTCATCTCTTTGCATCAAGTCCCACCTTCTCCAGGTTTCGCCAACCGCTATTGCCTTACACCTGTATCTTCAAAACGTTCTGGAGTTTAAAGTTGAACCCCCAGAGTAATTGTTAAACTCAAGTATAATATGTGTACAGTGTATGCAATTAACCATAATCAGGAAATCAAATCACATTGGCACACATACCACAAATATGCATTCAGAATCACATCACAATCACAACAACGTACCGTCGAGCTGCCTTACTAAGGCAAGCCCCAGACGCTCGCGTACCATCGAGTCATCTCTCAAGACAACCCTGGACGCCCGCGTACTGTCGAGCTATCTCTCAAGACAGACCTTGGATGCCATCCTCAGCGCTAGGATAAACACAGTAGCCATGGACTTTAACCCAAACTACCCTGAATGCATCTCAGGCTCAATAGTGACCTGAGGACACACAGTCCACTAGGCCCTATAGCCCTGCATCCTCAATCATGGAAAACAGACATACAACAGCAACATAGAATATGTTAGTTAATAGTTACTACCTGGTACTTTCTCAGAAACAGTAAACTCTTCCCTTGGTGTTGGAAATATGTCCCATACGTGTTATCACCCTCAATTGATCGGTTGCGTATGTCTTCTTCTTCTCCTTGAACCAAGACTTGGCTGGACACTCTCTCTTCCACACCTTGAGCACGTCTTAGGCAGCCAAGAAATGGCCAAAGGGTGTCCTTAAATAGACTCCAAGGGTTAAGGCAATTGTCCAAGTTTTGCTATTACCCAATGGTAGGAAGAGTGCTTCGGGTTTTTAAATATTTCTTTGGCTTGGGCCCTCCAAGTCATTCGGGTGTCTTCTTGGCAGACATGTGGCGCCTTCTAGTCCCTTAAAAATCAGATTCCAAGATTGCCCTTGATGGTGGTTTTTGGAGTTACTAGGTGTAAGTTTCTGCCAGTAATTAAAATAACACTTCAGGGTAAAATTGTCATTTTTGCTTGCCTTTTCTCCAAGTCAATGGGACCCACTTTGACTGCCCATAAATGATGTGATTAATGTCCATGTGGTGTCATAATTACATGTCATTCCTCTTATCATGTCAGATTCAAATTGTGTGGTCCAGATTAATCTAGATTATTTTATTTTCTCTCTCCTCTGGCCCACCATGCGGCGCATCTCCACTCGGAAGTCGGGCCCAACTCCGGAAACCCCTAACCAGTCCCGCTCAGCTACTTTTTCCCGGTTACACTTTTCCTCTGGACTTGTGCCACTCAGTTGGACTCGTGTGGGGCCGGATCAACAGTCTCTTCTCCCTAACCATGAGGGGCCGGAACATATTGCCTTGTGGAGCAAGAAATCCATATTTCAGTATCTCATAACTACCTCATACTTCCGTGCTATCAAAAATCCAACTTCTGACCCCGAAACGCCACGTGTCCTGCAAATCATCATTACCTTTGCCTTTTGCTTGGCTTCTTGAATACTCTTCCCTTCTTATTTCCTCAAAAAACGTACGACATCCAAGACTGCCCTGAAAATGCCATATACTTACTTATATCGGCATATTTTCGCTCAACTAATTGTCTCATACCTTAGGACATAGTTAAGTGGCATCTTTTCCACCGGATTTACTCCATATAGGTCTTTTGTGCCCCTTTTTCACTGACACTTTCAATTCCACAACTTATACATACCAGGTCCACTGACCTGTATAGCAGAGTTACTTAGTCCTAGATAGGCTTCCTAACTCATGATATTCTTGGGACTCTTCCCGAACTGGGCTTAGTCGTCCGCCTACTTTAGGCTTATTCTCAATTTTCAAGGTCCAAAATTTGGGATGTTACATTCTCCAAGAGCTCTACTTTTGGCGTTCATTTTAGAATTGTGATGCTAAAAGTGGTATTTTGGTGTCCTCAATTTAAAATTGGGATACCTAAACATCTCCTTCTCACTCTCACTCTGCTAAACTCACTCTCTCACTCGCCATGCCTCCACTTCTCTTCTTTTTCTTCCTCCTTCTCTCTCATTCCTTCCTCTCTCCCTCTTCTCTCTCCATTCCTAATACTCCTAAGATCTTCATCTTTCAGGTTCATTCTGATTCCAAGCCCTCTACCTTCCCCACTCACTATCGCTGGTCCACCACCAAGTTTGCTAACCCCACTTGCATCCTTCATGTTTACGACATTGTTTTCCTTGGATTCTCTGCTTCCCTTACCCCCCAACATCTTGACTCCATAAGACAACACCTCGTTTTCGAGGATCGTTGTCATCAACTTCATACCACTCGTTCCCCTAAGTTTATCAGCCTTAAAAACCAGCATGGTCTCTAGTCAGAATCGATTATGGTTCTGACATCATCATCAAAATTTTCCACCCTTAGCTCCTTTAGTCTCGCCTCACTGGAACAATATGGCTCGCAATGGCCTCCGCTGTAGACTAAATCGCAGGTAACGCCGATTCAGCAAGGGGCGATTCATACAGATATGGAACCCATTTTTATACAGATCTAGAACCCATTTTCATACAGATACGGAACCCATTTTCATACTAGTTCGGCCTCGATGTGTACCATTCTAGAGTTCAAGGTTAGTCTTGGAGCACAAATCCCTTTTAGTTTGAATTTGAATTCTCAGATCTATAATTTCTCAAGACATTCGGAATTGCTATTTGGTTGTTGAAGTACACGGAGTAGAGTATGCTTTCAAAGCTCACGAGTACTCGACAACAAGAATTTGGTTAGGCGATATGGGAGCCGATGATGTTAGGCACGTGAAGGAAGATGTATATGGGAGCCGATATTGATCGGAAGACGATATGGGAGCGATGAGGTTAGGCGCATGATGGAAAAGCTAGCCGGCGAATACCAAGAGTAAGTGATGCCGTTTGTTTTAAGGGTTTTTTGTTGTTGTTGTTGTTGCTGATTTTTTTAAATAAAAAAACCTTACAGCGTCCCTTTTTAAGTCTTTGACGTTGTTCCTTTTTTAACAGATGTTGTTTCCAAACTTAATTGCATCACTCACATAAGCATCGCTTTGAAAAGGGACATAGAATGGGCCTAAAAAACGGATGTTAAAATTACTTTATGTAGTAGTGCAACCACCATTCTTACTAATTGAAGGGTCAAACAAAAACTAATAGCATAATCTACACTCTCACCATTGGCTCCATCAGCATTTCCAATTTTAAAAATTGTCTCGCTGCTTAATTTTGTCATATCCCATATTTTGGCATGAAATTTTAAGAATTAGCCTTAAATAAATAGGTTTCAGAGCCTAGTTTGGCAATAGTTTCAAAAATGACTTGAAAGATAGTATGATATCCTAGAACTATGCAATATTTGGCCTTTTCAAATAAAAGTTAAATTGGTAATTAAAGGTTACCTAAAGGCGAAATAAAACAACACACTTGTCAAAGTAACAAAGTATATCTACCATCCCAGGTTTGGGTAAAAATGTAATTTAAAAAATTTAGGGGTATGAAGAGTAATTTTGGAAATTATGCCCATAATTTCAAGAAACATCCTCGGAGGCACAGTAAATTGGAGAATAATTCTGCAGACTATATTTGAGGCTTCATTGATGTATGAATGAGAAAATTGCCTCAAAAATGAATTTTAAATAACTATTGAATTTTGACTAAATAAATAATGATTAGCCAAATTTGATATGTACTCGAGACATCAAAAGAAATAACAATTAAACATAAGAATGATTAGTCAAATTTAATTATGCAAAATACCCAAAGACCAAAAATAATTAGGAAAAAATAGGGGAAAATTATTTTAATGTTAATTTCAATTTATAAAATTGTTTTATTCCCAAGAAATAGAAAATTTAGTTTAAAGAATATTTTAAGGCAATTTTACCCAAGAATAAAACAATTTCTTGGAAATTATATATAGGAAAAAACTTAAGGACCAAATTTGACTTTGAGATAAACTAGGGAATGCACTCCCTAATAAATATGAATTTCTTATGGTCTCACTTGGGTCATGTGACTAGGGAATTCCCAACAAGAATTTGTAGAAGATTAATTAAATAGTAAAGGGTAAGTATATATTATAATTTTGTGTTGAATTGGACAATCCAATGCTTCTTCCAAACACATATGTGGCGAGATCATAAGGGAAGGAGAATGGAAGAAGAGTTAGTCATTTGATTATAAGGGATCCATTAATTAAGGAGGTGCAATTGAAATTGGATTCCAATTGGTTAGATAAAACCATCTTACTCCTTTCAACACTCCATAGTTTCAGCCAAAATGAGAAATTAAAAGGAGGAGACCGGAACTTGAGAAGGAGAAGAGAGGAAAAAGAAGGAAAAGGGTATGAAGAGTACATGCAATCAAATGTTCATTATAATTTGTACATGTATAGTAGACACATAAAGCTTTCCAATAGATCCTATATTAGGTCAATTGGATAAGTATAACACGAGTCATAAATTCTTAATGTTAAGGCACGTAATCTATCCAAAAATTTGAATTAATTAATTATAAGAATATGATGTGAATTAAACTAAATTAATTTTCTCAAATAAGGAACTTCAAGAGCTTCCAATAGCATTTTAGAAAACCCTCATGAGTTTTCTAAATTTAGTAATGAATTTTCAAAGAGAGCCATGGACAAGAAGATAATATTCATTACTATCAGCACATATATTAAAATAAGTTGATTTTTTGGGAATAAAATTCATTGAATTTACCAAAACAAATCAATGTAGGTTTTTCTTTTTAAACACTTTAGGATTTGTTATTTGCCTTCTGTGACTCAAAAGAATTTAGTTTATAGAAGGATATTTATGGTCTATCAAAAAATAAATACATTAATTTTATTTCTATTAAGGTATATCTTAATTAAAAAGATTTATTTTCTATTTTATTTTGAAAAAAATACCTTAGTATGATTTCTTGATTAGTTGAGATTTATCCCCCTAACACACACAGAGACAGAGGAATATAATTTTAGAAAAGCAACACAGCTTCTCTTTGATTACAGTCGAGAGAAGCCTCAGAAAATAGAGCTAAACTTTTATAAATTAATTATAGATATATCTCCTTTTTGTTTTTTTTCTATAACTTCAAATTTAGGATGAAAAATATTATGTACATCTGTAGTGAAAGAAATTGAGCCTCCAAAAAAATCGAACTAGAGTCAAGTTGCTATAATTATTAAATTGTTTGATTTATGATATAATAAATTATAAAATTATTAATTATGTATGGAAATATACCATATCTACATCTGTATGAATTTTCAACCTAAAAAAAATATGTTCCTTAAATTCTATTGCAAATATTTTATTTTTTTGAAGTGAATTAATTATTGGTTTGACGTCTGGCCTATAATGAAAAATAATGATATAAAATAAAAATCCTAGTTTAATAGAGATAAATGTGAATTAACTTTGCGTCAATGGTACACATTCATTAATCTATCTCCATCTATTGCGTTCAAGGGAAACACTAATTGAGATTATATAAATCCTTCAATTTTAAAAGTCTACACAACTTTACCCATGAAAATTAAAAGTACCTTTTCAACTCACCTAATATTAAAAAAACACAAAAAACCAACCCGAAGCTATGCATCCTCCAGTCCAAAATATATATATTTTTTGCTTTTAGAATGTTTTTTGGTCTACAATATAAGTCATTTGTACATTTATTATTGCTTATTTTCCAATTTCGTCATTATTATTAATGTTCAAATGTGACATCTTGTATTTTTCTGTCTCCTAAAAAACCTCATTCAATATAAGTAAAATTGAAAAAAAAAAAAAACAATTTAAGACAATTCATGAGTTAACTATCAGGCTAGGTTGTTAGCAGCACCCCTCACTGCCCCTCAATTTTGGGGCCCTTCCCAAATTTTGTTTTTCTTAAATAAGTGATATTTTGATATTTTATAGGTAAAAAATGGAGCTGT
Organism: Acacia acuminata; assembly: GCA_019022655.1. Taxonomy (NCBI): domain Eukaryota; kingdom Viridiplantae; phylum Streptophyta; class Magnoliopsida; order Fabales; family Fabaceae; genus Acacia; species Acacia acuminata. The sequence continues at coordinate 320,676 of JAFJYI010000330.1, forward strand.
TTTCAATTTTTCAAACATTTGAGTCTAAATTAAGTAGAAACTATACAACTTTGGAGTCTTAAATCTTTAAAAAATCATAACAAAATTGAAAACAGGTCCATTGTTTATCCATAAGATATCAAATTGTTATTTATTTCATGTAGAAAATCTAATCATTGAAAGGACCATAAAAGACAATTGGGCAAGGCCCCAAAATTGAGGGACAGTAAGAAGCGCATGCAGCCAACACCCCCTCCATAACTATTATTATTTTTGGATTTAGTGAATTACTTGGAAGTAGACACGGGGGAGTACGTACGTACTCAAGAAGGTTGCTGTTTTAGAGTAATAAGAAGTGAATAAATGGCCGAGGAAAGGGAGTACGAGATCATTTGACATTCCTCTGGTCTTATTTGAAAATAACTTCCAACATGTTTCACCATGGAAAAAAAGAAGTTAAATCTCATTAACTCTACGGTAAAATTTAACTAACTTTCTAAATTTATCATTATTTAATATAAACTATCTCATGAGAACAAATGCTATATAATAATAAATAAAAAGTAAAATTATATATTTACATGAGAAATTTAATGATATGACTTATAAATAGGACTATTTTTTTCTTTGCCTTAAAAATAGGACTAAATGAGTAATTAAGATTAGTGTATGGAGAAAGAAGGGACCTTAAGAACTTATAAAATTAAGGGAAAATTAGAATGAAGGAGCTAGAGGAAAATAAATTTATAGAGAAGGACCATAAAAATTGTAATTAGTTAGAAGGACCAAATATAAAAAGTATAAAATTAAAAGTACTAAAATGCCGCTAAAAAAATCTTACGCATTCCCTCCTACATTCTCTTCCACATTCTAATTTTAAAACTAATACAAAATTTTAAGTTTCCTTAAATTAAATAATAGTCTTCTCAATTTTCATTTTTCACAACTTGAATATATATCTTTGAAAAAAAAATACCATTCTTCAATTTGTAAAAAATATAATTTTTTAAAATAAACAAAATTTTTAATTAAAATGGAATTATATAATTTTAATAAAAGTCAAGGTATTTTTATAATTTGTCATGTTAAACCAAGAAATTTTTTATGATTTATTTTTATTTTAGAAGCAATTTATGTGGGTTAAAAAAAGCCATGTAACACTAATAAAATTTAAACATCTAATCAACCTATTATATCCGAAAATTATGAAATGAGCTTTTTTTTTTTTTTGTAATAAAAAAATCTTAATTGATATCAACGTTGATAACAAAAATCAAGCAACTTGATTGCATAAATTGGTGAAAAATAAAAAATAAAAAAAATATGATTTTAACCGTTGCTAATTAAATAATATATTGAAAACTAAAAAAAGAAAAATCGATATGATTATATCATGATTGACAGTTTTAGTTTTAGTTTTACTTAATTTTTTAAGGATTAAATACCAATTTTGCCATGGAAGTATTGGTAAGGGAGCACTTAGCACCCGTAAGTTTTTTTGGTATCATTTTTGCCCTAGAAGTTTAAAAACTTGTAATCTTGCTGATCGGTTGAACTTGACTATTAGATCGTGCTCTCTTTGTAAACTTCCAGGGCAAATTTGCTTCTAAAATAACTTCCGGGACAAATTTGCTCCAAAAAAAACTTTTGGGCCATATTTGCTCCTTTTTGTAAACTTTTTGGGCAAAAAATACCAAAAAAACTTTTGGGTGCTCACTTACCAATACTTCCATGGCAAAAATGGTATTCAACCCATTTTTTAATTATGAATGTAGAAGGTTTGATTAGGAACAATTTAGTATTTTAAAATTTATATTATGAAGTTCAGTCCTTATAAGTAATTACAATTTTTATGGTCCTTTATAATAAATATTATTTTCTCTAAGTCCTTTATTTTAATTTTCCCTAAAATTAATGCCATAAAATTTGAGACTCATAGTGGCGTATCCTAGGAACTTTTAAATTAATGTTATAAAGTTGATGGACTGAAAGTGGTCCACTAAATAAATAACACCAACGTTTTTCGCATTAACTAATTATTTAATCCTTACCCAAAATCATTTATGTCCAACATGCATAATAAATTTATTGACTACTTTTTCACCCCCAAAATGAACATTTCTGTTTCTAAGTGATCGCTTTGCGATGTAAAATTATAATATAGAACACAGAAAGAGAGCTTCTAATTAATTGGTAGTTATACTCCTATTGTCTTTAATGAATGACCTATATATTATATTTATTTAATTTAGGTATATTAAGAAATCTAAATAAATTACTTAATTATAACACATAGGACATAATAACTCTAAAAATCTATGTGTAATATTAGATTATACATCAGTTTATGAGTTAAGTAAATTAGTTTGGAAAAATTATAAATATGAGAAATAAAATGAAAATTGTCTTATATTTATAACCAAATTCCACTTTCAAATTTGGTTCTACATTTAGTATAGGAAGAGTAATAACTATAAATTCTAAGGAGATCTATATCTAACAATAAATAAATAGATCTAATCGTAGTGGAATTCAACAAGAATTCCCCTCACTTGTACCAAAAATTCATACGACACACCCACACACTATCATCGAAGGTCATGTTAGGTCTTTAATTTGATGAACATGTCAAGGTTATAAAATTAAGCAACCACCAAATTTCTGATAGAAACAGGCACGCGCACACACAGATCTATAGTTGAAACTCAGAATGATCTTAGAAAGAAAATGTTACAAACTCATTTGGTAAAATGATGAAGGAAAACACAATAGCATGGAACAGAAAGGCATGTTGCAACTCGTCTCACATTGAAAACCAAGTACTAAAATGGGTTAAAGAGCAAATTGGCCAACAAATTTTTACCTCAGGAGCGTCCAACACAAATAACTTTTAAGTGGACCAAAAATACCGACAAAAATTTAAAATGTAAAGTCAGCACAATGCTGTTAGGAAAAAAAAATAGCGTCTGTTATTTAAAGAGCAGATTGGTCAACGAACTTTTACTCCAGGAGCGCCCAACACAAAAAAGTCCATGTGCAATCTGCCCAAAATCTCTCTGTTGCAAATCGTTATCCGGACCCCTCAACCATGTGCATTGGGGTTAGGAAGAGTGAATGCAACAAAAAAATCACAAATGTAACGAGTAAATTTTATTTTGAGTAAGGATGGTGAATTTTCGAATTTGCCCAGGCATATCCATGTGCAATCTACCCAAAATCTGACTGTTGTAAATCCTTGCCTGGACCCCCAACCATGTGCATTGGGGTTAGGAAGAGTGAATGCAACTAAAAGAAAAAAAAATTCACAAATGTAATAAGTAGACTTCATTTTGAGTAAGGATGGTGAGTTTTTGAACTTGTCTGGTACAGTACAGATTGTGATTTTTAAGTGGCTCTAAAATATCTACTCGCTACATTTGTGATTTTTTTTGTTGCATTCACTCTTTCTAACCCCATGCACATGGTTGGGGGATCCAAGCAAGGATTTGCAACAGTGGATTTTGGGTGGATTTGTTCGCCTCGCAAGTGTACGAGTTTCGCAAGTAATAAAGTGATAAGTAAAGTATCGTTCCCACGAGGATTTGTTTAATAAATTGGTCAAGCAAGAGGCTTAGTGAATTTCATCAAGTTGAGCTAGAACAAAGTTTTGATTTGGAAAGAGAATTTTTAAAGACTATTTCTAAAACTTAAAAATTGATAAAGGCAAATGATTCTTTGACTTCAAGGATAAAAGAGCCTAGGATTCTTCTTCCCCTTTTTCATTTCATAAAACTTGGTTAATTACCTCTCTAGTAGCATTTCAATACATACATGTGTTAGTCTAAGGTTCACAAATACTTGAAACGCTCTCTCAAGTCAAAATCAAGTTTCTCTTCTCATTAAAGTGCACAATCTCTTGCTAAAATTAGTGAGAATCAATATTTAAGCAACAACCCTAATGTGACAATGCAAGGTTAGTAAGTATATCTCTATTTTACCCACAAACCATCCATTTATCAAGTAAACTTCAAGACAAGCATGATTTCAATCAAGTTCTACACCTAGATTAGCTCTCTCGAGTCAAAACCTATGTGAATAAATCATCTAAATGGAGGCCAATCACTTAGAAGCATTAAGCCAAGGTTGAAATCAACACGTGTGTATATTTATCTACCAAAAGAGAGGAAACTCCAAGTATTAATCCATACAAAGGGTCAAAAGAACCCTAGAATGAAAGGTTTAGCTACTCATATTCAAATACAAAGAGATTTTAAGTAAAGAAATTGAATACATGAAGAAACTAGGAAGAAAAGAGGAAGAACCAAGGTGAAATCCCTAAAATCTCTCTTAGGTTGAGCACCCAAGCCTCCAAGATTGTCCAAATCTCTCTCCCAAGCTCTTTCCTTGTGTGCCCACTTCTTTCCTTAGGTCAAGAGTGTGTTTTTCGGCCCTTCCCTTTAGGTTAAATAGGGTTTTTCTGTTTCTGAAATGTAAAATGCGCAGCTGTACTTTCTGCATTTTTTTCCGACTGGCTGCGGCCAGTTGCCACTTTCCGTGGCCACTACTTGCTGCGGCCAGTTGCCAACTTGCTGTGGCCCGTACTCGCTACGACCAGTTTCCAACTTGCTGTGGCCAGTTGTATAGGTTCTTCTAACTTGCACTGCTTCACCTCCTTTATTTCTTTCCTTGTTTCTTGGTTCTTATAGAGCTTCAAAACTTGTCTCCCTCTTCCTACAAAAGATGAAACAATTATCAATCCTAAATTGAATCATAAACTCTACAATAGCAAGAATTTCTTTGATTTTTGCCTTATACTTTGATATGCACATTTTCCTCAATAACTTCATTTCTATGCACATTTTGAACCAAAAATAGGTAAAAAGAGAGAGAAAATGTGCTGGAATGTTGTCAATTTCTAAGAGTTAACACACCCCCAAACTTAAATATTTGCTTGTCCTCAAGCAAAAACATGTATCTTCACTAAATTTCTTCAGTTTTTGTCATGATGCATGAATAAATTTATCATCATCTACTACTCAAAGAGTTATATAAAACAGGAAATCAACTAAATATGCACAAATGGACACTTCATAGATTTAAAACATGCTTTTCAAGAATTTCCACATGTGAGTGTGTGAATGGAGTTGACATGTACTCCTTTTGCACTGCTAAAGTTAAAAGCAACAATTCAAGTCATATAACTATATTCAAACAATCAATTCCATCCTTCTCTAATTTCCTCCTCTTTTCTTCTAATTCACTTCACTTGACTTAAAAATCAAATGGACTTTTCAGCTTGTAATGGGGCTAGAGGTGAAGGTTTTCACAAGAAAAGGTAATGGATAATCAACAAATACCTCAAGATAGATGATAACCACTCAAGGGGTTTCTTCCCTTTTCTCATTAAACACACTCCCCCAAACTTGAACCAAATTGATCTTTTTCATATCAAGCCTTCTTGGACTTTCTTTCTTTCTTTCTTCCCTTTTTTTTTTTTTTTTTTTATACACCATTTTTTTTTTTTGCTTTTTTTTTTTGGCTTGATTTCTATAATTGTGAACCCTTTTACTTTCTACATTCTTTTCTAATCATTTGACACTCTACTCATCACTATATTCCACAACCCCAATAAATTATCATCTATCTCAAAGCAAAGGAATCATGGTTTTTCACATTGGCTAAGGTAGGTAGATGTCAGGTCTTTCACAAAGAATCTACAATTGGTTTTTCAATAAGGCTCAAAATAAGGGTTCAAAGGGGAATAGAATCAATTAGGTCGGCTTGAAAGGCTCAATCGCATTTTATGAAGTGCCCTAATCCTTTCTTTAAATCTTATAAAATAAATCAAAAGTTTTGAAGAAGTCCAAAGATTATTTTGAAATCAACGAGTTTGAAACAAAGACATATAACCTAATTTGCCACAAAGCGCTTCAACAAAATCATCCAGAATAAAGTTCACTCCAATAGTGCTTTCTTAATTTGAAAATTCCTAAATAGCATGATTTATCACTACAATCCATCCATCAATACACATTAAACAAAATTTCCTATCAAACAGAAAAGATTGAGCAGTAATTTCAATCATCGGATCATTCAAGCAACTTTGACAAATACCTAGAATTTCAGTTCATTTCTAACATACTTCACAAACAAAAATTTAAGCCTGAGAAATTTCAAACATTCCAACATTGGCAAAATTGTTACTATGCACTCGTCAGTCAAAATTACAACAAACTAATTCCACACCCCCAAACTTAAAATTGACAATGTCCTCATTGTCAACTAAAAAATATGGGAAAGTAGAAAAGTAGCAGATGTACCTAATGTAGCTCATATTCATAGCAAGAATAAAGAAATGAAGCAGACAATAAATCCTATTGGGTTTTCACGATTAGCCAACAAGTATGAACAAAAACAACACCATCATGGTGGAAAAATGATTTGCGCAACTTGTGACCACTCAATTTCTGTACAGAAATGTTTCAAAATATTCACAGCAGAGAAATTTACAAACAGTCCTAAAATCCTGAAAACATGTATATATCAATCAGCTCAACATAATCATGCTAATGAGTCCCAAAAGCAAATAGATCCAGCAAAGTGTAATAGTGACCATTAGTAGTCACCACACAACAGCCACAGCAATGCAACACAATTTCATATGCTAAAACAAAAACTATCAGTTCTCAAGGGATACAGAACCCCACAACACATAGAAAGGCAAACACAACATTAAAATATTGGTTAGAAACAGTAGCATCAGTCATCCTCCTCGTCAAAGAGTGTATAGTCTGAATCTGAATGCTTTCTGGACGCCTTTCTTGAGCTTGATCTCGTCTCCCCCTCCCTCTCCTCATCATCATCATCAGCACTTTCACCATTGTCGGTTGGGAGCCATGATGATGGACCAGGCGAGTAACAAGGGAAGTGAGGTGGTTAATGGCAGTGGTGAATGTGTTTTCTAGCCTATCAATCCGGGCAGTCATGGCCTCAAATTGTAATTCCAATTCAGAGCGAGGCCCTTCATGTCTGGCCCTCTATGTCTCTCTCTTTTCAGGGGTTGGCTATGATCCCAAATTGTTGTAGGTGAATGGGCGATCAGGTTCAACAAGGATGTCAGCAGGCAGTTGTTCAACCTTAGCTTGCAAGAAAAAAGAAGTAATGGTATGTGGAAAAATTAAGCGCGTATAATGTTTGTCCCTGCACTTGTAAAGGGCTTTGTACATGATTTTTCCTAGATTAATAGGCTGGTTGGCTTGCAAAAGGTAGATGAGGAGGGCCAATTTTTTTGGTATGTAGGTGAGGTGGGAAGTGGGCTTAATATTATTGCCTGTCAAATGAAGCCAACATTTTACTTCCTGTGTTAGATCACTTCGAGCCAGGTATTTCTTCTGGCGGAAACAAACAAACCAAGCATTTTCCCCATTCACCACAATCTCCTTAGCTATGTCCTCATAGGGAAACGACTTCTTATCGGCAGTGATCTTCTGATACATACAGTCATCGTTGGATACGCTGGGTAGGTTGTAATGCTGGTTCATTGTATCAGCATTGATGACAACTGACTTGCCCCGGAAGGTCATGAGCTCATTATAGAAGATGTGTTGAGTGTAGTATTGGTAAACAAACTCAACATTCACCTTCCTCTTCCTTGCCATGAGTCTCCCAAGACGCCGAGCACCAGCTTGCTTATAAAAATTATATTGGGCCGTCTTCCGAAACTCCCGTTCCCTATGAAGCTTTTATTTACTGATCATTTGTTGGACTTTGGCCAAGGTGAGTGGAGAGGGGTTACGGGATCGGTTCTTTTGTTTCTTGCCAGGAGTTTTCATGATCCTCAAAAGCATTCCCCGTGGCACTCATGAGATCTTCCTCCTTTCTTGATATTCCTCCCAGCTACAAAAGTCCATATCTAAGTTGGGTACCTTTTCTTCCTACAACACAAAAAGATCAAACATAAACCAACTAAAAGAAAAAAAAAATAAAGACATACACACACAAAATGAAAAGATTTGGTTTAGAGCTTGGGTTGCCTCCCAAGAAGCGCTTAGTTTATAGTCTTTAGCTTGACTCTTCATGGTGGTCACTCCTCATTAACTAAGTAGATAGTGGACACAAGCCTATCCACATCTCTGCCCCAATAATGCTTCAATCGTTGACCATTAGCCTTGAATTTTTCACCCTTCTCATTTTCTAGCTCCACATCACCAAATTTAGATGCTTGAACCACAGTGAATGGACCGGACCATCGAGATTTTAGCTTTCCGGAAATAACCTCAACTTGGAATTATAGAGGAGGACACTTTGACTGGGTTCAAAACTCTTGGGTACGATTTTGCTGTCATGATCCCGCTTGGTCTTCTCCTTGTATATCCTTGCATTCTCATAAGCATTGAGGTGAAATTTATCTACCTCGTTGAGTTGAAGTAGCCTCTCCTTCCTCACAGCTTTAGGATCAAAATTTAGATTTTTGATAGCCCAATAAACTTCATGCTCTAATTCCATCAGTAAGTGGCGTGCTTTCCCAAAATAAGCATGCTTGAGATGAGAAGGTAATGGCTTCAACTCTAGAATCGGAGGAACTTCAATAGAAGGCTTCAATGGGGTATTTAAGGCATCAGACACCTCAAGTGGTTCAAAAGTCCTCGGTCTAGAATGAGGAACTAGGTCAAAATGAAAGATTTTTTCAACAAGATCTTCATCAAACTTCTCAAAGCTCTTCTCACCAATCAAGAATGCCTCTAAAGGGTCTTTGATCATGGAAGCATATGATTCTTGATGAATAACTTCATCTAATATATCTACAAAAGAACATTGAGCTGAATCATCATGAAATTTCAAGCCCTTTTGCATGTTGAATATCACTTGCTCATCATCAACCCTCAAAGTGACCTCACCCTTCTCTACATCAATGAGAGTCCTTGCGGTGGCTAAGAATGGACGCCCAAGGATTAGAGGAATTTTCCAATCAACTTCACAATCAAGCACTACAAAATCCGTGGGGAAGATAAACTTGTCAACTTTAACTAGGACATCCTCAATGATTCCTCTAGGTTTAGAAATGCTACGATCGGCCAAGAGCAGTGTTACCATAGTAGGTCTTGGCTCTCCCAAGCCCAATTGGTTGAAAATAGCTAGAGGCATCAAGTTAATTCTTGCACCCAAATCACAAAGAGCTTTACCATTAAAGTTGGTCCCAATGTTGGAAGGGATGTAGAAGCTTCCCGGATCTTTAAGCTTAGCCGGTAACTTCCTTTGAATGACCACACTACACTCTTTGGATAATGCCACAGTCTCAAATTCATTGAATCGCCGCTTCTTAGACAAAACATCTTTAAGGAACTTAGCATATTTAGGCATGCTCTCCAAAGCTTCCGCAAAAGGAATGTTCACGTGGAGTTGTTTGAACATGTTCACAAACTTTTTGAACTGGGTATCTTGCTCTTTCTTCTTGAATCTTTGAGGAAAAGGTAGTGGTGGCATAAAAGTATGGGTGGTGGGCTTTCTCTTTTTCTCATCATTCATCTCTTACTCCACCTTCTTGTCTTTGCCAATATCGTGCAAACTTTCTTCAATTTGCTTTCTCTTCTTAGTGACATCATCTTCCATTGCACTTTCTCCATCAATATCAACATCAATCACTTGATCATCTTGCTTTGGTTGATGAGTACTTGAGCTAGGCACATTCGGTAGCACTTTGCCACTTCTCAATTTAATGGCATTGCATTCCTCTTTTCCAACTCGTTTTGGATTAGGAATGGTGTCACTAGGAAGACTGCTTCTTGACATGACATTTACTTGTGATGCCAATTGCCCCATTTGCACTTTAAGATTTTTAATAGCAGTTTCATGGAGAGAAAAAGTAGCCTTAGTTTCAACCCTTGAAGATTCCACCTCAGACAAGATTCGAGCAAGCATCTTGTCCGTTTTAGATTCCTCTTCCTTAATAGGAAACTGCCTTGATTGCATTTGAAAACCAGGTGGGGGATAGGCTTAGTATTAGATGTAGACCCATGTGCTTGATTCAAATTGTTACCTTAACTCCAAGAAAAATTGGGATGAGTTCTCCCAGCACTATTGTAGGTTTGTGAATAGGGGTTGCCTTGAGGATTTTGAAACTTGCCTATGTAGTTGACAGATTCAGTGGCCATGTAAAGAGGACAATAGTCAAGCATATGGACATCATGGCATTGATCAAATACAATTGGTGTGGCATGAACAGAATGCACACCTTGAGAAGCTCTCTTTTACATTTGAGACTCTAGCACATCAAAACGCTTATTCAAAGCGGATAAGAGAGTTGCAATTTGTGAGGAAGAGTCTTCTTTTGCATTAGGCATAGCTTGGTTAGTCCTCCTATCATTGCCTTGGGTATTGTTTGTAGACAATTGATCCAACAATCGAATCACCTCATTCACAGGAACATTCCGGTATCCTCCATTGGTCGTAGAATCAACCATTGCTTTAGATTGAGGATTAAGTCGAGTACAAAATATTTGGACTACAACCCATTTGTCCACCCCATGATTAGGGCATTGCTTCATTAACATCTTGTATCTCTCCTAAGCGGCATAAAGATGCTCATCTGGATGTTGTCTAAAGCTGAGAAATTCATCCCTAGCTTCCATAGATTTGTCATCAGAAAAGAATCGAGCTCTAAACTTAGCTTCAAGATCAGCCCAAGAATTGATAGATCCTTCCGGAAGATTGTTGAACCAATCCTTGGCCTTGCCTTGTAAAGAGAGAGGGAATAAACGCAGCCTCAAAACATCTTCGAGAACTCCATTCTGCTTAAAAGAATCACACACTTCCAAGAAATACATCAAGTGCTTGTTGGCATCTTCATTGTAAAGACCATGGAACATCCCATGCATTTAAAGCATTGTGATCATAACCGGCTTGATCTCAAAGGTACGTGCTTGCATTTCCGGCATCTCAATGCAAGATTGAGGACCTTGCATATTCCGACTAGTAAAGTCATTGACGGTAGCTCTATCATATTCATCGTCTGCCATGATTTCAGATGCAGATTCAGCCTCTTCTTCAATGAAAGTTTCTTCTTCAATGAGAGGCTCTTCTTCAATGAGAGGCACTTCGTCAAGCACCACTACCAATCCGTCCGGATGCAAGTTTTGCATATACAAAAATGGTACCTACAAGAGAAACAAGCAAGAGTGAGTATCAAACTAAAACAAAAGATCAATAAAGGAAAGAGAGAAATAAAAATTGTAAAACTAACTAAAAGCTCAAGCAAAATTTACTAACACAAGCCTAAGGTTGACCAAAGGATTTGTTTGCACAAATCCCCGGCAACGGCGCCAAAAACTTGTTCGCCTTGCAAGTGTACAAGTTTCGCAAGTAACAAAGTGATAAGTAAAGTATCGTTCCCACAAGGATTTGTTTAACAAATTAGTCAAGCAAGAGGCTTAGTGAATTTCATCAAGTTGAGCTAGAACAAGAGGCTTAGTGAATTTCAACAAGTTGAGCTAAAACAAAGTTTTGATTTGGAAAGAGAATTTTTAAAGACTATTTCTAAAACTTAAAAATTGATAAAGGCAAATGATTCTTTGACTTCAAGGATAAAAGAGCCTAGGATTCTTCTTCCCCTTTTGCATTTCATAAAACTTGGTTAAGTACCTCTCTAGTAGCATTTCAATACATACATGTGTTAGTCTAATGTTCACAAATACTTGAAACGCTCTCTCAAGTCAAAATCAAGTTTCTCTTCTCATTAAAGTGCACAATCTCTTGCTAAAATTAGTGAGAATCAATATTTAAGCAACAACCCTAATGTGACAATGCAAGGTTAGTAAGTATATCTCTATTTTACCCACAAACCATCCATTTATCAAGTAAACTTCAAGACAAGCATGATTTCAATCAAGTTCTACACCTAGATTAGCTCTCTCGAGTCAAAACCTATGTGAATAAATCATCTAAATGGAGGCCAATCACTTAGAAGCATTAAGCCAAGGTTGAAATCAACAAGTGTGTATATTTATCTACCAAAAGAGAGGAAACTCCAAGTATTAATCCATACAAAGGGTCAAAAGAACCCTAGAATGAAAGGTTTAGCTACTCATATTCAAATACAAAGAGATTCTAAGTAAAGAAATTGAATACATGAAGAAACTAGGAAGAAAAGAGAAGACAAGAGGAAGAACCAAGGTGAAATCCCCAAAATCTCTCTTAGGTTGAGCACCCAAGCCTCCAAGATTGTCCAAATCTCTCCCAAGCTCGTCCCTTGTGTGCCCACTGGTTTCCTTAGGTCAAGAGTGTGTTTTTCGGCCCTTCCCTTTAGGTTAAATAGGGTTTTTTCTGTTTCTGAAATGTAAAATGCGCAGCTATACTTTCTGCATTTTTTCCGACTGGCTACGGCCAGTTGTCACTTTTCGTGGCACTACTTGCTGTGGCCAGTTGCCAACTTGCGTGGCGGGTTTTCGCATGACCCGGTTTCCAACTTGTGTGGCCAATTGTATGTGTTCTTCTAACTTACACTGCTTCACCTCCTTTATTTCTTTCCTTGTTTCTTGGTTCTTATAGAGCTTCAAAACTTGTCTCCCTCTTCCTACAAAAGAGGAAACAATTATCAATCCTCAATTGAATCATAAACTCTACAATAGCAAGAATTTCTTTGATTTTTTCCTTATACTTTGATATGCACATTTTCCTCTATAACTTCATTTCTATGCACATTTTGAACCAAAAATAGGTAAAAAGAGAGAGAAAATGTGCTGGAATGTTGTCAATTTCTAAGAGTTAACAAGATTGCACATTGGATTTGCCTGGGCAAGTTCAAAAACTAATCATCCTTACTCAAAATAAAATCTACTTGTTACATTTGTGATTTTTTGTTGCATTCACTTTTTTCTAACCCCAATGCATATGGTTGGGGGGGTCTGGGCAAGGAATTGCAATAGTTGGATTTCAGGTGGATTGTACATGGACTTTTTTATGCTGGGCGCTCCTGGAGTAAAACTTTTTTCTGTTGGGCGCTCCTGGAGTAAAAGTTCGTTGGTCAATCTGCATTTTAAATAACGAACATTATGTTTTTTTTCTAACGGCGTTGTGCATACTTTACATTTTTAAAACTTTTTTGTGCTAACATTATATTTTTTTAAAGTTTTTTTTGGTATTTTTGGTCCACTTAAAAGTTATATATGCTGGGCGCTCCTGAGGTAAAAGTTCTATTATGGACCTTAGAAATGGGCCAGATCAGGTCAAGCCCACTAGAGGGCCAACTACCCCACGATTACCCCCACTACCATAGTAGTGCAGGGAGTGGGGGCACAGAACGTGACATCATGGGAACATGCTACCGAGAGAGTCGGACCAACCCGGCCTCACTATAAATAGGGGCATACCCCGGTGAACGGTACACGTATTGACTCTCCTACTCTTTAGATATCGTCGCACTGTGCACACACCCCACACCTTTGATGTGTACAGTGATCATCTTGTCCATTGTTATCTGCTCCATAGATAGCATTGGGTAAGCCTTACCAGATCCTATATTGAACATTAACCAGCCTCAAGGGCTGAGACATTTATGTTACATAACGGAACATTGGTGCCGTCTGTGGGGAGCGAGTAAATTTCGAATCCCAAACCATAAAGCTACGAGCCTACCATAGCAAATGGCAAACACAAGAGGACGTGGTTCAACAACTCGGCAAAACCAAGTGCCAAAAGAACAACCAAAACGACAACACGATGGACAAACGTCACAACAGGAGGACCTGATGAACCCAGACGCAGAACAAGTGTTGTTGGAAACCGAAGCGGAGACGTCGGACACAGCGAATTCTCCACCCCATGAGAATGTCGTTATCCAGCAAACCGAAACCCTTCAAGTGGTCAATCCCGATATTCAAATATTACGAACCACCCTTGGTTCCGCATTGGATAGAATAGGCGAGATGGAAACACGTAATCGGTTGCAAAGGGAGGAAGACGTCCGGGTTATGAGAGAAGAGATGTACCACCGTAATGAAGAATTGAGGAAACTAGTCGGATGTCATGTTGGACGAACCGAGGATCATGACGGCAACGCAGGAAAAAGCAATGTGGACCCAAGCCAGAATGGCGTCCCGACATCTCGAAATGTTGGGACATCACATACAAATCACGATGAAGATACTCTCGAGATGAGGAATGATACACGGGAAGCCAGAAGCAAGAATAGAAAAGATCGGATAGTGGTTAATCGCGACAACACGGATAACACCGGAAAGGAAAGAGCGTCAGTCGGGACATCAAAAAAGACAAAGAAATGCTCCAACAACAAAACCTTTCTAAAAAAGATGATGCGTCGCCGTCATCGGATGCAAGCTCCGATGAGGAAGAGAAAGTCGCGACTCCCTTTACGGCCAAAATAATGGCCGCGCCTTATCCAAGGGGCCTAGACACCAAAGACTTCCCAGAGTATGATGGACCCAGGACCCACAGGTGCACGTGGGTAATTTCAAAATGGAGATCATGGTCAAAGGATATACGGGGCCCGTGGTACCCCGATTGTTTGCGGGAACGCTACGTGGACCGGCCCAAATCTGGTTCAATACCTTGCCGGAGAACTCAATCCCGAACCTGAAGGATTTGGAGAAGAAATTCTTGCTCAACTTCGCCACAAGTAGGAAGCAACCCAAAACCGAGTTCCAGTTAGATCAGGTGAAGCAATCACCCGGGGAAACGTTACAAAAGTATTTGGAACGATTTAAAGATACGGCGATACAGGTGCCGGGGTTAAAGGAAGATGTACATTTGCATTGCATCATAGCTGGCCTAGACAAATCCTCACGTCTGAAGAAATCGGTCGTGAAGCGGCGTCCCAAAACGTTGGCGGAATTCCGAGATCGATCAAAGACGTACATAGAGCTGGAACAGATGGATATTATGAGCCATGCACCACGGGACAAACGAAGGAGTCCATCCCCCCGAGGGAAGGAACGATACAACCCGAACAGGCAAGAATCCCGAGGGCGAAGGGATACTAAACCTCGCGGAGGAAGAGTAGAAGGAAGGTATGACCGATATGCCCCACTAAAAGTGTCTTAAGCCCAAGTCTGGAAGGAAGTCTCCTTGACCGAGATGAAAAAAGTAGACCGACCACGCCCATTGCGGAACGAGCACACCCTGGACAAGTCCCGATATTGTGAATTTCATGACCAACACGGACATACAACGGATGTCTGTTGGGACTTGAGGGACGCCATCGAAAAGTTCATTCGAGAGGGGAAACTCCGTAAGTATTTAATCCAAACGCAAGGGCGGCAGAGCAAACGCGGAGGAGAAAGAAGTAAAAGTTTGCCAGCCGAAAAGAAGAGGCGAGAACAAAAGAAAGGAAGAGACGCAGATGACTAGTTTCCCGACTCAAAATATGACTACAATGGGATCGTTGGAGGTTTCGGCGGAGGAGGAGATTCCGCCAGCCAGAGAAAGAAATACTTGAAGGAGGTTCTATCTGTAGTTGACCGTCCAAGGTTTAAAAGAGAATTCACAAAACCAAATTTGCCAATGCTCGGGTTTACCGAAGAAGACTTAGAGGATGTAATGCCACGGCACCATGACGGGCTCGTCATAACTGGAATAGTCGGAAACTGCCGAGTAAAGAAAATGTTTATAGATAATGGAAGCGCGGTGGACATAATCCTTTGGGATGCGTTTAAATGCATGCGGTTCGATTCGGAAGACCTGAAACCATGTAGGATCACCCTAACAGGTTTTAATGGAGAAGACACACGTCCAAAGGGATACATCGACCTCAAATTAATGTTGGGGATGAAGGAGGAGTTCAAGTCGGGAGTAGTTCGTTTTGTTGTGGCCGACTTCCCGTCTCCATACAATATTATCCTCGACGACCAACTATCCATGACTCGGAACATGTTGGTATCTTCTAATCATCGAAGTTGAAATTTTACGACGGGAAGAATCAGGTCGTTACCATTAAAGGAGATCAAAGAGACTCTCGGCAATGTTACTTGAAGCGGTAAAGGAAAGCAAAACTCCAAAGACGAAACATTCCAAGGGATGTGAAAGGAAGGCGGATAATAAGTTTGTTTATATAGTGGAGTTAGACTTGAGGGAAGAGGACAAGATGCAAAGGTCCAAACCTAATGAAGAAACAGAAGATTTTGTCTGGGAGATGAACCGAACAAACTACCAAAGTCGGAAAGACATTGGATTCCGAGATGCGAGCGAAATTGGAGGAGTTCTTGCGAGAAAATAAAGACGTGTTCGCATGGACACCATCTGAAATTCCTGGGATAGACCCCGAGTTTTGTTGTCACAAATTGGCCATCCACCATGGGTCAACCCTGGTGGCCCAGAAAAAGAGGAAACAAGGTGCGGACCGAGGTAAAGCCTTGGAAGCACATGTCCAGGAGTTGATCGCAGCTGGATTCATTAGGGAAGTGCAATACACGACGTGGTTGTCCAACGTGGTCATGGTTAAAAAGCCGAACGGCAAATGGCGCGTGTGTACGGACTACAAAGACTTGAACAAGGTATGTCCAAAGGATGCATTTCCCATGCCCAACATTGACCAATTGGTTGACCAATCGTCCAGCTTTAGACTTTTATCATTCATGGATGCATACTCGGGGTACAACCAGATTGCCATGCATCCCGATGATCAAGAGAAAACGGCCTTTATCATGGACAATGCGAATTCGCTATAATGTGATGCCTTTTGGCCTCAAGAATGCGGGGCGACTTATCGAGAATGATGACAAAGGTCTTTTCGGATCAGCTGGGAAAAAATGTGGAAGTATACATCGACGATATGATAGTAAAATCTCAAGAGCAGAATGACCATGTTCATGATCTGCAACAGACATTCAAAAAGTTGAGGAGGCATCGAATCCGTTTGAATCCGGCGAAATGTGCTTTCAGAGTACCATCAGGAAAGTTCTTGGGTTTTCTCTTGACTAACCGAGGCATTGAAGCTAACCCGGAAAAGTGCAGGGCCGTGATGGAAATGAAACCCCCGGCAAACAAGAAAGAGTTGCAACAGTTGACAAGGCGATTGGCGGCTTTAACAAGGTTCTTGCCCAAGTCGGCAGAAAAATCCCTCCCATTCTTTAAACTCTTGAAGAAGGAAGCTCAGGAAGAGTGGAACTCGGAATGTGAAGAAGCGTTTAACAGAATAAAGCAATGCTTGGCATCTCCACCAGTACTATCCCGGCCAGAATTCAGGGAAAATTTGTTTCTGTACTTGTCGGTTGGGGAAAAGGCGGTAAGTGTAGTTTTAGTGCGAGATGCGACGACAAAAACAAAAACCAGTGTACTTCGTGAGTTGGGCTCTGCAGGGTTCCGAGTAGAGGTATCAGAAACTGGAGAAAATGGCTTTTGCGTTATTAATGGCGGCGAGACGACTTCGCCACTATTTCCTTGGCCATTCGATCGTGGTAAGAACGAATCAACCCATACGACAAGTTTTGCATAAACCAGACTTAGCTGGCATGATAATAGCTTGGGCAATTGCATTGTTCGAGTTTGATATCACTTACAAGGCCCGACAGGAAATCAAGTCACAGGCTTTGGCCGACTTCTTAGTGGAGCTAACCTCGGCTCAAAATGGGAAGACGGGAGCTGAACCATGGAAAGTGTTAGTGGACGGTTCGTCGAACATAAAGGGGGGTGGTGCAGGAGTTATTGTGGAAAGCCCCGAAGGCATGGCGATGGAATTTTCTCTCCGACTTGACTTCCCGACGTCGAATAATCAGGCCGAATATGAGGCCCTCATCGCCGGATTGCTGCAGGCAAAGGAAAATGGAGCTCGGCAAGTGCACGTGTCCACGGACTCTCAGCTGGTCGCTTCCCAGATCCAAGGGACCTACCAAGCGAAGGGGCCCTTGTTGGCTAAGTATTTAACAAAGGTCAAAGACATCATGACAAATTTTGACGAGGTGACAGTGGCGGACATTCCTCGGGCTGGAAAATACGAGAGCCGACATTCTCTCGAAGCTAGCTAGCATGAAATGCCCGGGAAATCTCCACACAATTGTCCAACAGAACCTACTGGAGCCAAGTTGCGTGATGCTAATATCAGATTTGAGTGATTGGAGAAAACCGATTGCTGATTATCTAGAGAGGGGAATCACCCCAAAGGATACGGCCGAGTCCAGAACTCTAGTCAGAACATCGGCCGCCTATGTAATGGTTGACGATCAATTATATCGCAAAGGTATGCATTCTCCCATGGCTAAATGTCTCAACGGAGATCAGGCCCGATACGTCTTGGCAGAAATCCACGAAGGCATAAATGGGCAACACATGGGAGCAAAAGCTCTGGCTCGGAAAGCAGTTCGGGTGGGGTACTATTGGCCTACCATGGCGCAAGACGCTAAATACCATGTTCAGAGATGCAGTAGTTGCCAGAAGCACGGCAAGATAATGTGGGTTCCACCATCCGACTTGACGCAGATCACGGCTCCATGGCCATTCTATAAATGGGGCATGGACTTGTTGGGACCATTTAAGGTAGCTCCAGGGCAGCTGAAGTGGATAATCGTTGCAGCCGATTACTTTACCAAGTGGATCGAAGCTGAACCTCTGGCGACCATCACCTCGGCAAGAGTACAGAAATTCCTGCAAAGGAATATTATATCACGATTTGGAATCCCAGCAGAAATAGTCACGAACAATGGAACACAATTCATGGACAGAGGCTTCCAGAAGATGATGTCCGCCCTTAATGTAAAGCATCATTTCGCTTCCGTGGAACACCCACAATCCAACGAACAAGCCAAAGCAGCAAACAAGGTTATCGTTCAACGGGCTTAAAAAGCGAATGGCCGAGGAACAGGAAAGTTGGGTGGAGCATCTCTATGCAATCTTGTGGGGTTGTCGGACCACAGTGCAAACATCCACGGGCGAGACGCCGTTCAGGCTGACATACGGCTGTGTGGCCATGATTCCAGTTGAAATCGGCGAGCCCTCATGGAGAAAAGCGAGAACTTCGCAGCAAGGACAGGAAAATGACAAGGCTATCGCGGTCGAGCTAGATCTGATTGACGAAGTTAGAACCACG
This sequence comes from Acacia acuminata, assembly GCA_019022655.1. Lineage (NCBI taxonomy): Eukaryota > Viridiplantae > Streptophyta > Magnoliopsida > Fabales > Fabaceae > Acacia > Acacia acuminata. Next base: position 339,664 of record JAFJYI010000330.1, read on the forward strand.
GTTCACTTGCAAGATTTAGCCACAAAGCAACTCATCTCGGCTCGGTACAATAGGAAAATAAACCCACGTTCCTTCAAAAAGAATGATTTGGTGCTGCGAAGGGCCGATATAGGCAACAAAAATGCCCGAGATGGGAAGCTCACTGCAAATTGGGAAGGTCCTTACCGCATCCGAGATGAACACGGAAAGGGTGCTTACGTTCTAGAGTCACTGAAAGGAGAAGCAATCAAAAGAACTTGGAATGCAGACAAACTTAAGGCTTACTATAGCTGATTATCAAAGTTGATGCAGTTGTTTGTTTTCAATGATTTGTTTTCGTTTGATTTCAGTATTTCCCTTTATTAACTTTACTTTTAGGCTTACTTCATCATGAATATGTATCAAATTCCTACAGGAATCGAATCTTTGATGTAAAGCCGCACATTGAATGAATCAAAAGGACGGGCGGTAGTACCCGTATTTCACAATTTGTTCAAAAGGAGTCGGGCATAACATGTATGAATCAAAGTTCATAAATCATGTAAAAGAAAAACCGCCGAATAAGTATTCTTGTAAACACATTTACAGGTTCTTGGCGGCGAAAAGCCAAATGATAGGATCGATGAGACTCGGATTACTTAATTCGTGTTTATCGTGTTATCCACAATGGCCCAAATAAACATGTACGAATCGGCAAATGCCCACTTTCATAAATCATGTAGCGGCATAACCGCCCAGTTCAGTGTATACACCATGTAAATGCCGAGTCTATCAGGACAAGGCATGCTAGAAAGGAGTGTTTCCTTGACCTTGATCACGTCAGTTATGGAACCTTCAACTTGCAAGACGCTAAACAGAAAATAAGCGCATACGATTTAAGCTGTTAAATCGGGTCTTCATAAATTAAAGCCCTACACGGGCAAAGCAGTGTTTACAAAAAAAAAAAAAAAAAGAGGTATAAAACCTACAAACAAAGGAAAAACAGCCATGGCTGTAAAGTTGCAAAAGGGCACATTGCCAACTATTGTGGGTCGGACGGAGATTGGCCCGCCTTCTTCTTCCCGAACCGTCTCGGCAATATTGGCATCATCGCGGGCGGAGCCGGGATAAATATCCCGTCTTCAACGTACGCGTTCATGTGCACTCCTCTAGATTCAAGGCGATCGAGGGGTTCAGGAATCGAACTTGTTCCAGGGCGTTCTCAAAGGCATCCTTAACACCAGCCTTTAACTTGGAAATATCAACTTGGGCGACATCAAGGGCTTCTCAATACGATCTGAGATTGACCTGAGCGGCAGTAAGGTCTTGCTTATAAGAGTTGAGCTCCATCGCCTGATCATCAATCAAGTTTTTATATCTGGTAATGGACTCCATGTCATTCTCATGAACATGTGCCCTTCGAGTAACCTCAGACTCGGACAAGTGCAGCTTGTCACGAACTTTAACCAGTTCGTCAGAGAGGCTCTCCTTCTCGGCCCTCGCCACTTGCGATCCTCCGCGCTTGAGCTAATGCCTCATCGGCCTTTTTCTTCTCATCCTCAAAGAAGTCCAAATCTTTCTCATTTTCGTCCGACCTTCTCTTTGAGATGTGCCACAAGTTGACATAGGCCGGCATTCTTCAGGTTGGCATGCTCAATCTCCTTCAACTCTTGCATCTCCGCCTCCGATAATGTCTGCCCGTCAAACCAATTGTCAGGCGGACGAATGCCCTTGCAGAGGGAGTTGGGTATTTTATGTCCCCAAAAATAGGAAAGAGGAAGCCGGATCGTGGGGCGGGCATCAGAGGCTAAAACTTCAGGCTCTTGATTCCCCGGATCTTGAACTAGAGGAGTCGGGGTAGGAATATCCTTGCTTGTTGGTGGATTGTCGGTCTTCTTCTTCTTCGGAGCTTTGGCTTTCTTGGCGGTAGTAGGTTCGTCAGGCTCTCCGCCAGGTGCCTTTCGTTTTGGACCCGGAGTTGTAGGACGAGCGGCAGGAATCGTCACGTCAACATACTCGGGTCTTTTTCCCATCGATGTACCTAAAAAGCACAATCAAAGAAGTCAAATTCTGACACAACACAATCGCACAAAGGAACAAAAAATGGGGAGAGGGAAGCCCTATAAACACCTACGGGGTGTAATGTAATCACCGAATCCACCAAGTTGTCTTTCGGACTAATGCAATAAGGGCACCGATGGTTTCCTTCTCGGTACCAGATAATTGGGATTTAGCTAGCAAAAAATCTTTTGCTTCAAATTTATGATGTTCATCGGACCAGTATAAAGGGAAACGTTCGTCAAGTTCCCCGGATGTCCGAGTTTGAAGGAACCACGGTATATCCCCGGGTTTCGCAACAACTTTAAAGTATGAAGTTTTGAAGCCTTTCCAAGAATCTTTAAAAGGCCTAAGAAACTTGTGACCATGAGACGCCCGAAGAGAGGTCCAACAAAACCATTTCTTCCCCCCGTCCGTGGTGGTTTTAATGTCTAAAGGAGTGAAAAAGCTACAAAACACGGAGACGGTACACTCAAGCTTATGAGTATGGCAATACTTTTCAAAAGCAACTGCAGCGGCCCAACCGTTGGGGTGTAACTGAGAAGGGGCGAGGTGTAAGTGGGAAAGAAGGCGCATTTGGAAGTCGGAAAAGGGGAATTCGATCCCGAGGTAGGTGATCGCGGATCCTTATAAAAATAAAAGAAGTGGCAGGCCTCATTGTTTGGTCGACCCGAAGCCACGGACTCGTTCACGGGGCAAGCATACATCATACCCTTCTCCACCTCGGACTATCCGCGAAAGCGCTTTCCCGGACATCTTGTTCTTGACGTCAATTACTATGTTGCTCACAGCATAGTCTTTGATGGAAGGTGTTCGTGAAGATCCTCCAGAAGGGACGGACTCTCCAGTCTCGGATTGAGTGGTTTGGTGTGAAGACATTTAAACCTAAAATAAAAACAAAGGCCAGAATCAGAACTATGAAGTATACCCGATGAACGGGAATTTCAGGGCGAGTTTGGACAAGCAATGGCCCAAGGGACAAGGTATTCGTCGGTCTATTGCAGCGGCATTTATCCAAAAGTGACTCGGCTTCTCTGTCATGACCATGATGGGCAAGCTCAATCGCCTTGTGACAACATTCCTCACAAGGACCAGAAGGGCCCATGTTTGAAGCCGGGGGCGTAACCTCGGGAGAAGCTAACAATCTTGGTGAAGGAGGAACTCGGACGCTCGCCCTACTCCCACTTCCCCGAGATCGAAGTAAGTCTTCCATCTTCTCTTCTTCCGTAGGAAGGATGGACCATAGCCAAAGTTTAGTTCGACTGGCACGCGTTCAAGAATCTCTCTATCTTCCTCCGGAATAGGCCTACCATACATATCTACTAGCGGGGTTTTGGATCCATCTTGGGAACAAATTATATAGCATGTTAAAACAGGAACGAAGTTATGCATATCAAACCCAGGTTGCCCAGATTGCGAAGAACTCAACAAAGTAAAATCGCTCAAATGCAGAATGGCAGGCCATAAAACATAAAATAATTCAGAGCTAGAGGGAATGAATGTGAAAAAAGAACTGGTGTTGAAGCAACTCAGACAAGCAAAGTTCAAAATGGCGTTCAACATTTTTCGTTCGGAGAGGAATTCACAATGGTCATCACAGTCGTTCAACACCCAGGCCAAAGAGCAAAAATTGCCAAAATACAGAACGACGCTAGGTACAAACTATAGCATGCATGTTTCAATTAAATTGAAACCAGAAGAACAAGAACAACTGAAAAAGCAATACCTGGAAGTGAGAGAACAACGAGAGAATAGAAAGGCAGGTTCTGAAAAAGAAAGCTCTGGTGCGTTTCTTCACAGATGAGAAGACAAAGTAGAGTGATGATGAAGGGTGTGAGAAGCACTTATAAAAATGCTAGAGATGTAACGTTTGAAAGCCGAGTCGTTTCATTGATTACGAGGAGGCAAAAGGAAAACCCTAAAAAGCTATAATGACGATATGACGTGGGACATTAATGGGCGCGGTAACCAAAGGCGGCTCTTGAAGGCACGTGTCATTAAAATCGGAAGCGACGGTTATACGATACGATGCGAGCAAACGAAGGGACATCTTGCTAGGCGAACGGTCATGTTTGCTAGTATGTCGGCATTCTCGCTCGAAACCTCGGGTAGAATACCAAGACGCATAATGGCCGAGATAAGTTGGTAAACACCAACGGAGGTCCTAAAATGACAAGGCCAAGAAGGCTTGCAGAAACGGACGAGGTCAAGTTCTAATAGGTAAGTTGACGGCAAAGCTCGTGCAAGTCGCTACTTGTGGGATGTGGGATGCGGTTACGGCCAATCAAGATCAAAGCCCAAGAAGGTTCTAAGAGAAATAAGGGTCTGGAAAGTCGGGGCCAATACCGAAATAAACTCGGCAGTTCGTAAGCCCAAGCAGCCGACTTTGGGGGCAACTGTTATGGACCTCGGAAATGGGCCAGATCAGGTCAAACCCACTAGAGGGCCAACTACCCCACGATTACCCCCACTACCATAGTAGTGCAGGGAGTGGGGGCACAGAACATGACATCATGGGAACATGCTACCGAGAGAGTTGGACCAACCCGGCCTCACTATAAATAGGGGCATACCCCGGTGAACGGTCCACGTATTGACTCTCCTACTCTTTAGATATCGTCCCACTGTGCACACACCCCACACCTTTGTTGTGTACAATGATCATCTTGTCCATTGTTATCTGCTCCATAGATAGCATTGGGTAAGCCTTACCAGATCCTATATTGAACATTAACCAGCCTCAAGGGCTGAGACATTTATGTTCCATAACGGAACAAGTTCGTTGGCCAATTTGCTCCTTAACCCTACTAAAATTTATATATATCTCTTCTTCAGATATAGGCTAACAAAAAGATAGAGCTTCTAATTAATAAAAAATGTTCTTATGAAATCTCAATTTGAAAAAATAAAATACGAAAAATACATATAGTAAGTGTTTTTGTTAAATTCAAAACTTGAATACTTGATTTGGTTTTTAATAACCTTTTATAATCCGATGCTACATGAGAATGAGAATTCTTCCTAATTGCATCAAGTTATACAACAAGAACAAGCTTTATTCATCCAACTAGATAGGGTCAGTCAGTTACATGGATAATATGGGGTAGTGATATTAATTATTCCGTTCAATTAATTTATTTAGTGTTCTCATTTTCCCCCACTCCCTTCTTCAATGAACTCCAAACTGTCAAATCTATTATTCTCACCCGTATCTCCAATTGCCTTCTTTATACATATTCAAACCACCTTAAAAGATTTACTAGATTTTCTCAAATCCACCAACTTATAATATGAGCGGTATAAATTTTTGGCCCTCACTATTTTCTTTCCTTCCCTCCCCGCTTTAAGTTCTGAGAGAAACATATAGTTGAGATATTCAGAAAGATTACATGATTGCAACAAACACAGTATATATCATAAATACTACCTCCAGTTCTAAATATAAAATATATTTTGTAGTGTAGTTTACACTATAAAGTATATCTTATATTTAGGACCGGAGAAGTATTAACGAAAAGACATCATACATGAATCTGATTATGCATTAAAGGAAAATTATTAAGTAAAAATAACATAATAATCTATATTGTTCAGATGAACACGGTAGCTTTTATCAACTTAATTCCATGTGCACGCACACACACATCTAATGTAATAAAGCCTTAACACCATCAACAACGTAACAATAGAAAGAAAAATAAACACTCATATTCTAATCCCAAAATGTCTAAACCCCTATTCTTAACTACCATAGTCCACTAAGTTAGATGTGCCCTTAGGTCTAATGGTACAAGATGTGCCCTTTATGGCACTAGGTCTGGGTTCCAATCCCCATCTCAGGAAATATTCATGCTTATTTTCCAAGTCATGGCTGAAAACCCTAGCTTTATAAGAAGGAAGGATTGATATTGAAGGTTTCTTGAATTGAACTATACTAGCTACTTCAAGAACCACCAGGATTTGATGTTGGTGATCATCAGATGAGACTGCTATTTAATTATAACAGAGGGATAAGTATTAGTATGTTTTCCAAATTTAAATGAGGAAAGTGCAACATCTCTTGACTTGGCTAAAATTTCCTCACAACCGTTCATTGAAAAGCTAAATGGCTCTTAATTTTAAAGGAAAAGATCATTGATCGTAATTAGACAACATTAACGAGGCACTTGCATTAATAAAAAGAGATTGAAATCAGCAATATCATGCAAGTTATTATATATTTAATTTTTGGCTACAACATGTAAAATCTCCTCAAACTTTGAATTAGCGCGTCATTCACCTGTCTAACCTTTTAAAGTTTAAATTAAAGATCCTAATGGTGCATATTTTGGTATTTGATTTGTATGTTTAAATTGAAGGCCCTACTTTTTATATTTTTTATCAGATAATTTTTTTAAAAAATATTTAAAAAGTATAAAATATAAATAGTTAAAAAGTCTTTAAAGTATGAATTTAAATAAACAGCTTTAAAATACTTAAAATTACATGTCAAATGGCAAGTGTTATTTTTTAAATGACACAACATATGATTAAAAAAAAAAAAAAAAATTTAAGTTTTGAGTAAAATACTCGACCACCCTTCGTTTTGCCTTAATTACACGGACCTCCCATATATTTTGAAAACATACACTTAAGTTCAGATAACTAACTCCATTAAGAATATTCTAAAAAGATTCGAAAATATATATTTTAATTAAAATTTATAAAAAAATAAAATTTCTTTACTATTTTACCCTTAATACTAAATCCCTAGTTTTACTTTTATATTTTGACTAAAATTGTTTTAAAGAATTTAAGAGCTTTTTACCTTTACAAATAGTTATTTGTTTGATTATTTTTGCATTGGTTAATGTAAATACCACAAACGTTGAATATTCAAGTAAGTTTATAAATAAACATGTGCTTGATCAAATGTGTTTATAAATATTTGTGAAAAAACTATTAAATTATAAATTTAAATGACACATGCAATCTCAATCTTATGTAGTTTATTGTATTTGATAAAATATGTGTTTAATTTATATTTTAAGTCAACATTAATTTATAAAATCAAAACTAATAATGTTTTTAACAAATGAGAAAGTTAGAAAATCTATTAGAATACATTTTTGGTTGTATAAATTTGGTTTTATATATTTAAATAATTCTAATACTGAAGAGGGACATTTTGGTAAAATAAAAAAAGTTCAAAAGTCATCAGACTTAATGGTTAACTAACGGTTGGGGTGGATGAAAATAGAATCTTAAAATATAAGAGAGGTTTATATGGTTTCCAAAATAGAGGGGATGTCTATGTAATTAAGGCAAAACAGGAGGGTGGTCAAGGTATTTTACTCTAAAATTTTTTATATGAAAAAAATAATAAACTTTAATTATAGTTTAACGATATATGAGTTGACAGTTATAACATTTTATAACATTAAACATTAGGTTCTTTTATTTAAACTTTCAATGGTTGGACAGGTTATAAGCAACTCAACCACGGTTTTTTCCCTTTCCTTTTTTTCCTTTTTTTTTGGGGGGGGGGGGGGTGTTTGTGTATTTTAGCCTTAAATGTTTAAAGAAAATCTTCTTCCACTAACAGTGCCTGACTTCTTTCATTAAAATGAGTACGGCATGAAAAACTTTCAAGCAATTTGTTGCGCATATTAACTTGTCTCCAGTAATTTTTCTTTGCTTTAAGAGCTTGAAGCACCACTATACTCTATTTCTGTATAAGTTAGGAAATTTGACACAACATTGCTGCCTCGGTGTCAAATCACAAATTTTACCATGAATAAAAATGTAATATAATGCAAATAACTTGGGATCTTTTTCTTATCATGGAGCCTTTTATTTTGATTTCCCTATGTCAAACTAATTGCTAAAAACATGGTTAGAAATGAAGTTTTAAAATTGATTTCTCTAAATTAAAATTCATGAAAATAAAGCTATTTCTACTATTTTTGGCATTTTTGGCAAACAACCACTACAACAAAAAACAAATTTAACGACACTCATTAACAGTCATTTTTACAAAACGGAAGTTAAAAAGGAGGCAATGGCATTTTTGAAATTTTAGCTTCACTTTTAATGATTGTTTCTAAATAAATAGTTGTTGAAAGTTAAACTTTCAACGATTGTTTTTTTAAAAAAAGTCGTTAAAAGTTACTTTCATCATTGAAAGTTAAGCCAGAATTTCAAAAAAAAAAAAAAAAAAGAACAATTGTGAGTTTCAACAACTTTTCCCCCCTTTCTAAATCACTATTTGAAAGATAAGCTGACAAATTAAAAAAATATATGTATATTTGTGAGTTTCAATGACTGTTTTTAAAAAATTAGTCATTGAAATTACAGTAAAGCTAGAAAAAAAGAAAAGAAAAGAAAGAACATTCAATTACAACAACTTTTTCTAAAAAAACAGTCATTGAAAGTACTAAGTAAAAGTTACAACAATTGTTTTTGATAAAACAATGGTTGTACCTCAATATTCAATTTTTTTTAAAAAAAAAAAAAAACTTTTTTGGCTTAACTTTCAACTACAGCTTTTTCAAAAGTAGTCGTTGAAAGTTAAAAATATTCAAAATTTTTGACCTCACACCTCTGACATTTTATTCAAATATTTAAAAACAGTCTGTGGTCGCCATTTGTCCAGTGGTTGCCATCTTCTTCAAGTATCACCGTCATGTCATTTTGTTTGTTCAGAACTTTATTTTGTAGAATCTAATTTTTTTTTTTCTACTACTCTGGAAATTATTGGGTATCCTAGCTATCTGGAACTTATTTCTGGTCATTGAAATATGAGTTGTGTCTAGCTAGCTTGATTTTTCTAGGTTATCTCTGATTTGTAGAATATTTACCTTTATATGATGCTTGTGCTTGACCGTGTTTAACTCTTTCATTCAGGGGACAGGAACAATGGGCTGCATGTGATGATTGCTCGAAATGGCGAAAAATTGCCTGTAGATGTTTTTTAACCACCTAAGTGGACTTGTTCTAAAAATGTCTAAGATCCAACCACATACATTATTTTTTAATTTCAAGACTTTTCCTTGATTATAGAAGATTGATCAAATGAGGCTATTATTGATGTGATAAATATTCTTTTAGGTCTTCATGTTCTGCATGGCAGGACCTAGGACCCAAGGAATTGGAAGATCTCTTGAAATCCAGCAAAGGTATGATCATATATATTCTTCTCCCCAGCTTTGCACCTGTTATGTTTGGGACAGGCTTTAAGGCTAGCCATGCAGTGATAATATTAGTGCAACCAGCGTTGATAATTTGAAGAGTTTTGATTCTTTTTCGAGAAAATCGCCGGTAAAAATTAATTCAGGTGCTATCGGCGTTGAGATTTGAAGGTGTTCACACTATAGAAGGAGATGCAAGATAATAGCGCCATGTTGCAATGAAATATTCGATTGCAGACATTGCCATAATGAATCTAAGGTTCCATCCCATCTCTAGTTGACTTGCTTTTGCATATATGATTTATGTTGTTGAACGATGTCATCTAACTTTGATTCTATATTTTCTGAAAATTATTATAAGTTTTTTCTTGGCGGACGTTTGAATATAATATACTTCCTCCGTTTTTTGAACAGAACTAAATTGAACTGGACCCTGTTGATCGCCATGACCTTCCTCATCACGATTTAAAGAGACTACGCAGATCTTAACTTAGCACCTTCTTATATTCTTTTCGCTGTAATTAGTGTCCGGTATATGTATATTTTTTTTTCGAACCGATATATGTATTAAATGAAAATATACTTCTATTGTGAAAAGGACGAACTAAAGCATTGTGAAAAGGACGAACTAAAGCGTTTGACTTTGAGCTTTCCATTTTGGGTCCGTGCTATAATGTGGCAGTGTTGGGAGATAGTCTCGGAGGTCCTTGTGAGTCATCAACCGGATAGAAAATACGAATTTCATTAAAAAAAAAAAGACAAGAATAACTGTTTTTGAAAAAAGTGGTCGTTATGTATGACTTACAATGACAGTTTTTGATAAACAGCCAGTGTAAATCTTGTTGTAAGTTAATCCCAACAACAGTTTTACATAAAACCAACATTGTACGTTCTTATTTATGATGATTGATTTATAAAAACAGTCGTAACTTACAATGATAGTTTAAAAATAGACATCTATTGTAAAACTTTTAACGATACTCTCATACACTAACTATTGAAAACAATCGTCTAAAGGTCCTAAAAACGGAAATTAAAGATTAAAAAAAGATTATATGTTGAAACGAGTCATGGTAGCAAAGTTAGTGGCTTTCTTAGTTTCTCAAAAATAATTTGGGAGTTAATTATTTGGGAGTTAATTTTTCATGAAGTTAAATTGAAAACTTCAAGTAATCGCATTGAGTCCAATTTATATAATTAATGACTAATCCTACAATCGTATTCATAGGCATCTTTTAGATAAATTATTAACAATAAAGCATTTTAAAGCATTTGCTTCCTCTTAAATAAAGCACAATTGCAACATTCGATATGAATTAACTTGACTACACACTATAGTAATCAAATACAATGTATATATAATCTCATCAAAACATAAGAAAATATATTTAATATAAAATTTAAGTGCTTCAACAAAAAAATTCAACACAAGAGCAATCCATCATAAACAAATAACCACTCATCTAAGTCTAAGTCTTCTACGCGTGTACAAACACAAAATAATCATTAACATATCCAACTACATGATAAAAGCTAATGGAAAACCAGTAAACTCCTCTTCCACACTTTGCACCACCACAACTCGAGAGATTTAGCTACTCATTAGCTTAATGGAGATCAAAGCTTCTTCAAACATCAAACAATCCATTGAAGAAGAGTGAAAAGAGCTTATGAATCTGAAATCACAGAGTCTCGCTGGAATCTGGAGAAGATCGCCGGAAAACTTAAAGAGTCGCCAGTGTCTGCAGAAACTCGCCAGGAAAGAGAGAAGATGAGTCTGCCACAATATTCTGTTATCCGAGAGAGAAGAAGAGGGGTTGAGACTCCACGCTGCAATCTAAGCTCCCAAACTCAGTCTAAGTAACTTCGCCAGAGAGGATGAAGAAGAAGGAAAAGGTGCTGATTCTCCTGTTCTATCCTAAGCTCTCGACCTCTCCTTCCAATGAAGCTCGTTGTTTCCTCTCAAAAACGCGCTTTCAAGTCTGAATCGCTGCTTTCTATCTCTCTGTAACTCTCGAAGGAAATAAGGAAGAAGATGGTGAAGATAATGAAGCACGGCGGACAAGGAGGTGAGATGTGGTGTTTATGAGAGGAAAAGCCGAAAATAAAGGTGGTGGTAGAGAAGAGATTCAGAGCTTTTTGTCCATGGCTCCACGGTGCTCCCAAAGACTAGTGCTCACAGGTCTATCTTCGCCACCTATGTTGCATCGATTCCGGTACGGCGTTTTCGAGACGTTACCGAAACGTGACATCGAAACGTGACTGCAAAAATACTAATATTTCGAGACGTTCCGAAACGTCTTAGTATTAAATAATATTTTTAATATAAACAATGAAGCCAATGAAGCCATAGCAGAAAACAATCAAAACTAAGGAAATCCTCAAATCCAAGCATTACCTCACCGAACACTAGATCAAATTTATGGGCACTCACAATCGAAAAGATGGTGTCCACAGTCGAAAATTTATGGGCACTCACACGATCAATGAGGAATATGGGTTGCCAAAGCACCTTGTGTGAATAATAATAACAAAAGTGTAATGGGGATTCTTTGCTCTTGGGAAGGCATTCTTTGCGATGAGAGCAATAGTGTGGGAAGACATTCACGGCATTAGGGCATTTTTGTTGCCCAAAAAACTCAATCGAAAAATGCCCTCCGGGTTTTAAAAAATTACAAAAATGCCATTATGGTAATTTCATTCCTCCGATACGCAGATTTCACGTTTCGGCGCGTTTTGGACTGATTCGCAAATCCAAACGTTCTCCCCGAAATTTTGCCGTTTTCGTGCTACATAGTTCGCCACCACGAAGAAGCACAGTGGAGGTCAAAATTTGACCTAGCCTTGGTCAAAACGCAATTTTTGACTAGGGGTTAAAGTGAGAAGATTCAAAATAGTTTTTGGAGGGACTACAGTGCAAATGTTTGAGCTCAATTGAGATTTTTCCAAACTCTCCAAGTTTCTTCCAAAACACCCATAAGATAGTATTAAAAGTCTAAGAAATCATTTATATGAACAATTAATAAATTATGACCATTTTATCCCTTATTATATTTAATTCAATATAAATGTAACTCAATTTAGTGCTTAATCTTACAATAATATCTTAGAAAATGCATTAAAAATCCTAATTTAATTATATGCTAGCAGCAATTTTTTATAAACTTTTAATTACTATATGATTGACTAATTTTAAAGGGAGGGGAATATATCATGGCCATAGTATAATGTAATTCCCATAATATATTTTTTAAGAATAAGTCTCGATTTTGTAAATGGAGTTATATACCCAAGAGGGGGGTGAATTGGGTATTTTAAAAACTTTTAGAAATATGCTGTTTTGAAGTAATGAAACCAGAGATAGACAGAGGAGGAAGGGAAGGAAAGCTTGCACAATAGAAATTATCCTGGTTCAGTCTTATCTTTGACCTACATCCAGTCCCCAAGCTACACTTGGGATTTTCAATCCACTAAACTCACAAACTGATTACACACTCTGTACTCAAGAGTAGTTCTCTCTCTAGAACTCACTCCCCCTTACAAGTTGTAATCAATACACCCCAACCACTAAGTCCCCTGACTTATGGTTATCTCAAACAATAAATGATTTACAGATAGAACTCTCTCTTAGAGCAGATAAACTGATCACTGAAGTGCAAGTATCAGATTGATACAATATAGATGTAAGCTGAACACAATAAATAACAATCAATGAATTTTCGCTCTTAGTAAGTGTGTCAGCTTGAGAAGAAGTTAATGCACTCTATTTATAGGTAGAGAACATTAAATGACCGTTGAATGGTGAATCCAACCGTTGTAGGTGATTAGCATTAAGTCTGGTCATCTTCTCTCTCTCTAACCTCCAACTAATCCAGTGCTAATATGATCGAGGTGGAACTCGAGGATTTGCCCGTTGGAGAAGAGTTTACTTGATGAAGAAAGCATTCTTGACCGTTGAGTATGCGTGCTCGGGTGGGTTAACCAAAAGAAGGTTGATTTGCGAAGTGCATTAAATGCCGCACACTTTTTGCTTTATGGCTTTGACCTTCAATAATCTTCATCTGTGCTAACTGAAATTCACTCAATAAACTTGTTAAACTTATCTGGGAATATAAGTGAATGATTCATGAAAGCAATTAGATCAAACAAGAGTGATATTCAAATTCGTATAATTCAAAAATTGGCTTCAGCGTTGTTTACTCGAGTATGTTCTTCTTTACTCGAGTAAGTCACTGTGTGAAAGAGTCTTTACCGGTATCCAAAAGGATACTCGAGTAAGCGACTTCGAAGCAAACCATCGAGACTTGAACTTTTGAGACCAAAGTCTTTACTCGAGTAAGTTAATGGTTTACTCGAGTAAGCAACTATTTGCTTGAAAACTTTAAGTGAAGAATGCTCTTTACTCGAGTAAACAAATTCATACTGGAGTAAGCACGAGCATGAGTTAAGTTGAAAAACATTTGAAGAGTTCTTTACTCGAGTATGGAAACTCTTACTCGAGTAAGCACGAGTTTATAAAACTTTGGGAACTTTCTGTAAGACCCTTTACTCGAGTAAGCAAATTGTTTACTCGAGTATACACTCAAGTTCAAACGTTCATTTGCTCTCGGTAAGTCCAATACTCGAGTATATATTTCTATACTCCAGTATTGATTTATCTTGAAAAGATTGATTGCTCTCTGGATGGCCTTTACTCGAGTAAGCAAACCGTTACTCGAGTAAGTCTTAATTTGAAAAACACATTTGCTCTCGGGTTGACCTTTACTCGAGTATGTGAACCTTTACTCGAGTAAGTACCTTTTGAAAAACACATTTGCTTTCTGGATGACCTTTACTCGAGTATATTTTCTCCTTACTCGAGTAAGTGCGTGTAAAACTCAATTGGGCAATCCTTTAACAGTCCTTTACTCGAGTAAGCTTTCCTTTACTCGAGTAAGCAGCCGAGAAATGGTTTTTCACGAGATGTTGCGAAGCTTCAACATATGTTTACAATTGTTGTTAATCATCAAAACACATTGAGAACTAACATTCTCCCCTTTTTGATGATGACAACACTTGTAAATGATCTTTTTAGATAATTTGAAAGATGAAGTTCCTTTGAGTTGAAGTTTTTCAAATATTAGTGCAAAGTGTTCAAAAACCATTTGAATGTGCATGTTAATCAGTAATACTCAGAGAATGGCAGCAAATATGTAATTGAACACATAATCAACTGAGAATATAATCATTAAGCAAGCTTCATACAATATTTTACTGATATCAGAAATGACAGATACACTGATAACACTGATATCAGAGAATGAAACAAAAAAAAATGCAGAATCAACAAGATGTAATGCAGGTTAGACACTACAACCTAGACCTCTAGATCCTATACATCTTTCTCTTCTTCTCCCCCTTTGTCATCATCAGCATACTCGGGATCAAGGATAACAATAGGAGGGGTCCAGAGGACCATGGCGTGAATGGATCAAAGGTAGGGTCTGGTGAGCTGCATAAGGAGAAGGGGTGGGGAATTTCTCGGTAGATGGAGTAGATGGAGATGGAAGTCTGTCGGGTAGGATCTGTGGTGGGAGTGATAGGAGAAGATGGAATTACGGGGTAGGAGTGGAAGCGGAGGTGGGGAAGTGGTGTGAGGTGGATCGGGAAATGAGAAGGGAGGTGATGAAGGTGGGGACATGTGAATCTCGGGTGGTTGGATCTCGTGTAGGGGAGAGGATGAGGATGGACCAGTTGTGAACCCAAATGTGGTGAGGATGAAGAACCAAGATCAAAGTCTTTGGATCAATTTGGTGACCTTGTCCGGCTTGAAGCAATATCCATGATAGAACCAATCCGAGAGTCCAAGTCGATGCACCGATCAAAAATCTCATCCCGCCTCTTTTCGAGTGTCATTCTTGAGTTTGTCCAACTTGGTAATAACCTCATTCGACCAAACAATCACCTCATTTAGACCAAGCTTGAGATCAGCTCCTAGCTTGCCAAATTCAAATTGCATTCTGACAAAGTGAGAAGCAATGGAAGTGTCCACAATGGCTTTAACTCTAGCCTCAAAATCCAGTGGAGGAGGAGGAGCAGACTGAGCCTCGTGCGCAACTGATTGAGATGCACGGGTCTGAGATCTCTGAGGGGCCCTTGATCGACCGGATCCTTCGGTTCAAGGTTTATCTCGCATAAACTTGAATTGAGTCTGGCCAAAGGAGGGGATAAACTTCATTGACGCAGGAGGGCCCACATACCATATCTTATGGTAAAATAAGATCAGAGATACCAAAGAGGCGAAGGGCATATACGATCCTTTTCGGGAGGTGAACTTGAAGTTGCTCATTTCCTTGAAGACCCACTGCCCAATATTGAAGGGATGTTGTTTGACAAAGGCAGTGAAAAAGCGGTAATCCTTCTTTGTGAAGTGAGAATAACTACCTCCCTTCTGGACAAAATTCCGTGTATACACAAACCAAAGTACACGGTGCAGGTTAGGCATGACAGACGGTTTGAAGGATAGATGAGCTCTCTGATTATCAGGTACGTCTTGAGTGAGCAAAAGTGTCCTATACACTTCTTCATTGCCATATCGGGGTGTAGAAGCCTCTGGGGGATCAACAACCTTCAGTATCCGGTTGAGGATTGCAGCGAGAGATGGTGAAAGTGACTCCCGCACGAGATGTGGTGAGCCTTTCTTCAATTGCTCGTCCTCCGAGTCTAAAATATGATCAGCCTTCATGTTGAAATAGAACATTCTCACCAACTCCGGAAAGTAGGTGCCTCGATGGAAATAAAGGAATCATAGGGTCCGAGCCACGGCGATAGATCAATATTGCATTCTGGTGAACTTGTTCAAGATTGGCGAGACAACGGGACAAAATCCTCGGGTTGAGTATTGCTCTCTGAACATGGCATTGTGGCCAGGAGGAAGAGGAACCGATGTGACTTTGAAACCCGGAGGCGGATCCTTGTGAAGTTTGATCTCTTCAACTGCATTTTTGATGATAGATGGAACACCTTCGTGCTCATCTTCTTCAGTCGCAGTGTCTGAGGAGGAGCCTGTAACTTCTACCGTAGAGATAGACCCAGAAGCAGGGATGGCCCTCTTGGTCGCGCCTTTACGTGAACAACGGTTCTTGGTCTTTTGGCTTGGCTTGACTCGGCCGTCTGCTTTCTCTTTGTGGTTGAGGAAGGAACCGGGTCCTTTGACGTCGAATCCCTCTCTTGGGGTTCGAGGATGGATTATCTTCAATCACAACACCCACACGGGGATCCTTGTATCAATGCCGCTCTTCAACTTCCTTGGAATCGTTTTGGTCCTTGGAGCTCGTGGAGGAATCGGTTGAGAGGATTGAGAAGTTTCTTTAGACATTTGATCGGTTAGGGTTCGACGAAAATGAGACTAGGAAGGATTAGACGAGGTTTGGTAAAGTTTTAAGAAGATTTATGAGGGTTTGTGATGGTTACGAGAGGAAGAGGAAGAGAGAAAGTCGCGTTTCCTAGGGCTTTGCGGAGTAAAGATGCGAGTATGTAAGAACACGTCGTTTCGGTATATATAGATGAACGCCCATACTCGAGTAAGTTCTTGCTTACTCGAGTAAACAATACTTTCATTTACATACTCGAGTAAAGATGGAAGTAAAGCGACCTGGACTTCAAAAATGTCGCGTGAATTTTGAAGAGCCCGATGGCCATACTCGAGTAAGCCACCAACATACTCGAGTAGGTTTCTGCCATGTCTTCAGGTTTGGCTTCTGTCTGGTCTATACTCGAGTAAGTTTCAACATACTCGAGTAAACCTTTCGTTGTTCTCAGCAATGCGCTCTCTGCCTCTTGTATACTCGAGTAACCTCTGCCATACTCGAGTAAAGCATTTCTGAACCTCTGAATTTGCTTTCTGCATCGTGTTTACTCGAGTACAATATATTTTACTCGAGTAAGCAACCTCTGAAACATCAGAAAACCCTGCAAAAACAATTGCTATACACTCCGATGCTTAAGTTAGTAAGGATTAATCATCAAACACACAACTAACATTAAATTGGATGAGAGATGCTTACAATTCATTGGGATTTACCATTCCCAATTCTCTTCTTATGAAATTAAAAGGTTCTTTGGCTAGAGGCTTTGTGAAGATGTCAGCAAGTTGAAGATGAGTTGGGATGAACATTACTTTGACATCTCTTTTCCTGGACATGATCCCGAATGAAGTGATGCCTCACATCAATATGCTTGGTCCTTGTATGTTGCACCGGATTCTTGGCCAAGCTTATTGTGCTTGTGTTGTCACACAAAATTGGGATTTCCTTCAAGTGAACTCCCAAGTCAGCAAGTTGTTGCTTCAACCATAGCACTTGAGCACAACAACTTGAAGCGCCACATATTCGGCTTCGGTAGAGGACACGGCCACGAGATGTACGCTTCTTGCTGAACCAAGAGACAAGTGAGTTGCCAAAGAATTCGCATTGGCCACTTGTGCTCTTTCTATCTGTCTTGTAGCCGGCATGATCCGAATCGAGTATGCCACCAAGTGTTCCGGTTGACCTTTGGGAAACCACGGTCAAGAGTCTTTGTGTCCGAGAGATATCTCGAATATCCTCTTTACTTGTTCAGCATGGGACTCTTTTGGAGCGGATTGGAACCTTGCACACATCCCAACACCGAATTGGATGTCGGGCGACTCTTTGTAAGATAGAGAAGTGATCCAATCATTCCTCTATACTTTGTGATGTTGAAATCTTTGCCCTCCTCATCAAAGCATCTAGTGAAGCGGTTGAGCTCATAGGAGTGTCGCACCATTGCACCTTGGTCCATCCCAAATTTCTTGACAAATCATTCGAGATATTTGGTTTGGGAAATAAATATCCCATCTTTTCTTTGCTTGATTTGCAGTCCAAGAAAGTAGTTGAGCTCTCCCATCATGGACATCTCAAATTCTCCCCGCATAGTCTTTGAAAACTCTTCACACAAAGCATCATTAGAAGCACCAAATATAATATCATCCATATATTTGAACCATTAAAATTTCATTTAGCTTATTACTCTTTATGAAAAGAGTTGTGTCCGCTTTTCCTCTAACAAAGCCTTGATCTAGAAGGAATTTGCTTAATCGCTCATACCAAGCTCTAGGAGCTTGTTTCGAGCCATATAGAGCCTTCTTGAGACGATACACATGATCTGGACAATGTTCATTTTCAAAACCAGGAGGTTGTTCTACATAAACTTCCTCTTGTATAAAACCATTCGAGAAAAGCACTTTTCACATCCATTTGATATAGTTTAAAACCTTTTACACATGCAAAGGCTAGAAGTACTCTTATGGCTTCCAATCTTGCCTTTGGAGCATAAGTTTCTTCATAATCAATTCCTTCTTCTTGATTATAGCCTTTGGCAACCAATCTTGCCTTGTTGCGGACAATGATTGCGAGACTCATCACGTTTGTTCTTGAATACCCATTTGGTGCCAATGACCGGATGATCTTTGGGCCTAGGTACCAAATCCCAAACATGATTTCTGTCAAATTGATGTAACTCCTCTTGCATTGCTATCACCCAATCATTATCCCAAAGGGCTTCATCAATCTTAGAGGGTTCTATATGAGATATAAATGCAGAAAAAGTTACTTCATTCAAAGTACTATTTCTGGTTCTTACTCCACGATTAATATCACCTATAACTTGGTCTAAAGGATGATTTCTAATAAATTTCCAAGCTCTAGGTTGAGTCGATCTGGATTTTCAATAGAGTTTTGGGGATCAGCCTCAAAAACATTTTCAGGATTTTCAATAGAAGGGGAGTAGTTTTCGAAAAGAATTGATTTTTGAAAACATTTTCTTCTTCATTGTCCAAGGCTTTATCAGATTTGGATTCACGAGAAAACAACATGTATTGATTCTTCAACAATACGAGTGCGAGTATTAAAAACTCTATAAGCTCTACTCCTATTTGAATAACCAATGAAGATACCTATATCGGCTTTGGAATCGAATTTACCAAGATTCTCTTTACCATTGTTGTGCACATAGCACTTGCATCCAAAGACATGTAGGTGGCTGAGATTTGGCTTCCTTTCCTTGTAGAGTTCATATGGGGTCTTGTTCAGCTTCTTCCTCAAATAGGCTCGGTTGGAGATGTAGCAAGCCGTACTCATCGCATCAGCCCAAAACACTTGAGAAGTGTTGTTTTCATTTAACATTGCCCTTGCCATCTCAGTGAGGACTCTATTCTTCCTCTCAACCACACCGTTTTGTTGAGGAGTCCTTGGAGCGAGAAGTTGTGATCAATCCCCACATTGTCACGAGAACTCCCGAAGGCGTTGTTTTCAAATTCGCCACCATGATCGGTCCTTATACCGAAATTGCAAAGCCTTTCTCGTTCTGGACCTTTTTGGCAAAGGTAACAAAGCGATCAAATGTTTCATCTTTAGATGACAAAAATATCGTCCAAGCAAATCTAGAGTAATCATCAACTATAACCAAGGTGTAAAGATTTCCGCCAAGACTTTTTACTCTAGCTGGTCCAACTAGATCCATATGAAGTAATTGAAGAGGTCTACTAGTTGAAATCTCATTTTTTGTTTTAAAAGAAGATTTGGTTTGTTTTCCTTTTTGACAAGCATCACGAGACTATGTCATTTTTGAAATTCAATTTAGGAATACCAATGACCAAATCCTTTTTCAAAGCAACTTGTCAAGTTGAAACATATTAACATGAGCTAATCGCTTATGCCATAGCCAACTCTCATTCAAGTTACTAACAAAACAATTTTCGAAGCGAAGCATTGCTAGAGAGGTTAAGAGTATAACAATTTCCATCTCTAGGTGCTCTAAATAAGGCTTTAGTTTTCAAATCGTCAATGGGGACTAAATCCTTTCTAACAATCAAACATTCATTTGAATCAAAGATAACTAAGTTACCCTTGTCGGTGCTTTGGCTCACACTTAGGAGGTTGTGACACAATCCTTCTACTAGGTAGACATCTTTGATGAGAGGACCTTCATTGTTTCCTATCTCACCAATTCCAGCAATTTTTCCTGATTGGTCTCCTCCAAATGTGACTCTACCACCATCCTTTGGTTTGATTGAAAGAAATTTGGATTCATCTCCAGTCATGTGTCTTGAGCATCCACTATCAATGTACCACTTGTTGGGTCTTGATGCTCTAAGACAAACCTGCAATTTTCAAGGGATCAAGCCTTAGGTACCCATCTTTTCTTGGGTCCTTTGGAGTTAGTTTTGACCTTAGGAACATAAGTTCCTTTCGGTACCCATTGATAATTTCCTCTTTTGGTTTAATTTTTCTTTCCTTTTTATGAAAGCAAGATGAAGTAGAATGACCCTTCTTATTACGGTAATTGCAATGTGCAAAGGGATTTGAAGAGTGAACTGATTTTGTAAAATAGTTCATGTATGTTTTTCGACCACTCTTTTTCTTGCCTTTCTTCTTATCAAAATCTGTACGTAACCAATGCCGATCTATCATTTATAAAGCGTTCTTTGTTTCAAAATGACATTGAGCATTTCACTTCCTCTAGTGAATTTCTCAAGTGCCTTTGTAAGATATGAATTCTTTTTCTTGAGATCGGGACAATCTTTACAAATAGTATTTTCGAAGAAGACAACTTTTCAACTTGAGATTCAAGAGTAAGATTTGTTTTTTCAGTTTGAAATATTTTTCAGCAAGTTTTTCAAATTCAAATTGCACGAGTCATATATTCATCAAACAGATCATCATAAGGAGGTTTGCAATCATATACCTCTTCAAGTTTAGCACGTTGCTCTTCTTCTTCAAGAACTAGGCATATATTGGCTTTCTCTTCCTCATCCTCATCATCTTCATCGGATGAGCTATCACCCCGAATCTTTGGAGACATAAGCTTTCTTCTTGTATTTCTTGAACTTCTTCTTTTCTTTATTTTTGTCGTTCGGTGAGGGCATTCGAGACTTGATGTGGCCGGGCTTCGACATTCGTAGCGAGATGATTGGCTTCTTTGCCTCATAACTGGAGCTACCCTTGTGAAACTTCTTAAAGCCTTGGTCCTTCTTGTAGAACTTCTTGAATCTTCGGACCGGCATGCCAATTTCTTCATCTTCGTCTTCATTTTCATTTTCCCCATCCGAGTCTCTAACTTCTCTTGCGGCCTTGAGGGCAATTCCTTTGTTCTTGCCATGAGCTTCATCAAGTCCCTTCTTGAACTTGAGTTTAGCCTCATATTCGAGAGACTTCCGAATAGAGCGGCCCTGCGACGTCATTGACTCTCCTCGAGCCTCTTCAATAGTCGTGACCTTTGCTTCCCATTCCTTGTTAAGGATATTCAAGATCTTCCTTACTTGGACCTGGTTGGTCATATTCTTTTCCCAAGGCAGCAAGTTGATTGATGAGATGGGTGAACCTTAGCCTGGAACTCACCAATGGATTCACCATGCTTCATTCGTAGAAGGTCATATTCGGTCATGAGAGTATTGACTTCTGTTTTGCTTTACTCAGCTGTTCCTTCATGAGCTATCTCCGAGCATCCCACATTTGTTTTGCAGAAGATAGATTGCAAATACGAAAGTACTCTTGTTGGCTAAGAGCACTTTGAAGAAGTAGGACTGACCTTTTGTTGAGTGTGACACTTCTTTGTCATTCTCATCATATTCTTCTTCAAGCTTAGGAACTCTAACTCCATCTTCAACGGTTGATGGCTCATAATTTCCTCTTTCAAATACTCTCCACATGAGCCCATACTCGTAGCATTCACAAAGACTTTGAATTTTGCTTTCCGAAGGAGTAATGCTCTCCATTGAAACCGGGTGGCTGTTGATAGAAGCTCCATCGGGTAAGATACCTTCCATAATGATCCTTCTCGAGTTGTTAAGCTCTTAAGAGAAGACCTTGCTCGATACCAAATGTAAATGGAGCTATATACCCAAGAGGGGGGTGAATTGGGTATTTTAAAAACTTTTAGAAATATGCTCTGTTTTGAAGTAATGAAACCGAGAGATAGACAGAGGAGGAAGGGAAGGAAAGCTTGCACAATAGAAATTATCCTGGTTCAGTCTTATCTTTGACCTACAGATTTCTATGCAGTTACGCTCATTTCTAAGATGTACGGTGTGTTGTTGTCATCTGTCCCCTACCACATTCATAATTGTCATTTTCCTAAATGTATATGAGCCAAGTCTCTATGATAGATATTGATTCATTTCTTACCTTCTTCTAACATTGAGTTACTCAGTCAAATAGGTTACACAACAGTGGGGTTCTTTTTCTAATCAACTTGTTCTTATATATATATATATATATATATATATATAACTAATGAATTTTTCCCAAGATATACAAAAAAGAAAAAAATGTTTTATTCATAGCTCAAGTTCAAAATCTAGTTAAATTGTAATAACACCACTTTTATGTCAATTATTGTATGAAGCTAATTAATATTTTATTATGAGATTTTCATTAAATTTAAAGCAAATAATATGTGTTTCCATCTAATTGGATAATAAGAGATAATTATTATGAGATGGCATAGGAAGATAAGAGATGGTTCAAAAATATGGACACATGGCAAGTAGAAAGACTATTAGCAACAAGCATTTATGCCTTTGAAACTGACATGTACACATGGCAAGATTAAGATGAATATTAGAGAAATATCTTTGACTTTAAGATGGTGGCTTTAATGATGATATTATTAACCAAAGACACATGTCATAACCTTAGAAATTAAGAAGAGGATATTAAATTCCCCTTGCTTCTTGAAACCACACACATAAGAGGGGAAGGAAATGGAAGAATAAAAGCTTTATCACATGATAAGTCCACTTGGCACCTTAATAATTATAAGGGACACCTATTTGTGGCGAATTAATTATAAGGGACACATATGCTTGATGAATTAAATATGGGGGACACCTAAGCTACCAAGTGTCCAAATAATCTTTGAAGATGAATAAATTGAGGACACATATGCACATTGAATTAATTACAAGGGACACCTGTGCATATCTAATTAATGGCATGGGACACCTAATATTCTTCTCCATTAAGTAAGGAATTTGAACCACAAAATAGGGATAAAATTGAAAGATCTTTTATGCCCAAAGGAGGACATGTAGCGTGTTCATGGAGAAGGAAGAGGAAAAATCTGCATTTCCTAGAAGATGGAAGAAGAGCCTAGAGAATTCAAGGGACAACTAGCAAGGGTAAATAAGTAAAATCACAATGGGATATTTTGTGACCAAGGACCACTATAAATAGGACCATATTCTTCTTCATTTTGGCACCAAAGAGGCGCCACACACGTAAGGAAAAGGAGAGAGAGAGTAGTGAATTGAGAGTGAAAGCCAAGCAAGAAGGAAGAGTATAAGAGAAAGTTAAATCAAGGTAAGAGAGTTATAGAATTTATTTTACTTCCTTCAAATTTGTTTAAGCTTTCACTTAATGATCTTGATCATGAATAATACTGTTGGAGTTCTAGCTATAACTACAAAGAGGTCAAAGTGAAGAAGCCAAGGAAGTTGAAACATCAAGCAAGTAAGTCTTCTTCTCTAAATTTCGCAAAAATTGAAGGAAAATTATGGTCAAAAGCTAGGACATAGTGATATAATTTTATTTAGGTGATTTTGATGATTTAAAAGTGATTAAAATGGAATTTTGTATGAGGAAGGGTATGGAGAACAATTTTGAAAACATAAAGCTTGAAAATATGCAAATAAGGAGGTAGAAAAACCAACAAGGGTATTTTCGGAAACGGAGAATTTTTCACGTGTTTCTGGACTAAGAAAGTATTTTTAGACAAAAATAGACATGTCAAAGGTTATGTATATTTTTGGAACACCCCAATCGGATTTTTCTATAATTAGTTATGAATTTTTGAAGTTTGGTCAAATTTCAGAAATTTTCTACACTATGTGCGAAAATAAGAGAAAATTCACCAACGAAGAAATACTCATTAATAAAGGAAATTAATGAGTTTCAAAAGTAGAAAGACCCTTTATACAAGCAAATAATTACATAATTTAAAGGAAGGAGTTATATTGATAGTAACAATTGCTTGTTATATTATTTTATTTTAGGTCTATCATTCTTATTTAATAGCTGGGTGTTCGCTATTTTATTTATCAATTGCTTGTAGGTAAGTAACCTTAATTTCATGTACTTTGTGTGACTTTGTATGTATGATTTACCGTGATTGGTTATGCATTCGATGTTATGTGTTCCAAGCGCTTTGGATACCAGAACCGCCGTGTGAGACCCTCGGCATGATTATGTGCCTTATTTGAGCAATATGTGTTATATGTGTAGCAAAGTTCTTGGTAAGTTCTCTGCTTGTTAGTTCTTCCGGTTTAGGTTGTATGCCTCATTTGTGACTAAGATATCTATTAGGATATTGTTTGGAAATTAATGCGACATGAGGTTAACCGTTACCGAGGTTCAATGGGCATTGAACCTCGGCTCTTAACATAGCGTCGGGGTCAAGAGGTCCAAGGATCGAGGAGAAAGACAAGCGGCACGCATAGGCAGACTCGGTGAAGACTTTCTTCTTTTGTTATTTACTTTTGAAAAACACTCGGTATAACGTACCGCTCATCGTAATCAGCCGGACTTACGGCATTTTGAATATAAATATCAGTTACTCAATCGCTCCGATGCTCTACTCTAATGAAAATAAAAAATATATACTGCTTTTGAAAAAGGGATGTTACAGTATGCCTCACTGTGTGCGACCTGTTGAATGATGTATGTTTTATGGTTTTTCTTGCATACTCTATACATACATTGTATATGAAATTAATGGTTACTCTGGGATTCATCTATGAATCCCAGACTATTATAAGAATGCAGGAAGTGCTTCTCGACCAGGACATGAGACTAGAGGTAAGCTAGGAGAGCATGATTGAAGCATCATGGCCGAGGGAGAAAGCTTTTTGATGTTACATTATAGTTCTGATGACTATATATTATAGTTATTTTATCTGGATGACTGTTTTATAATCCTTGGAGGGACTTATTTTTATTTAGATATTTACTTTAACAATATTATATTGTCCAAATTATCCTATTTGCTTTGACGTATTTATTTAATTTAAAGTAAAAGTCACCTACCTGCCACCTGAAAAGGCGAGGCTGGTAGAAGTGTAACATAAACCAGAACCAAAATCACTGTAAGAAATTTATAGAACTCCAATTATCCGCTTTACAACATATTCCCCTCAACTCTAATGGCCATAATCTACTCATCTTTATTTGTAAGAAGAATAATCCCATTGCCTAAAAATATCCTCATTTAGCTACATGCATGTGACCCCGTGAACTGCGATTTCTCTTTAATTTAGGGCATCATCAATATATCAATATGTAACATAAAATTTATAGTAGTGGACCGTATTTATAACAATCTATGAATAATATGACTCATTCTTTCAGATCCATGTAATGTTCCCATAACATTTCTAGCTAGTTTATGCTGATAAAACTATGAGCTTAGAACTCTTCATGAACTTTTCTTCAAACTAAGGAAATTGTACCAATTATATATAGGAATAGTTGGCCAAGGAATGAGTCTAGCAAGTGGTGGCTAAAGGCGTAAACCTACGTTTCTAAAACTACCACTAGTTACGACAAGGGATCAGATTCTTCAAAGACTAACGTAATGGTGTTGCGATGTGAGACTATACATTAATTATAAGCTTGATGACTTTGACATAATGGATTGCTAAAGTTGACATTTTGGTATCCATATGAATGTGAGAAAAAAAAAGGGAAGGTACCTAGGTTACATGATTAGAATGATTACATCACTTTTTTCGTCACCACCACAACTATTATATGGGGTTATACAAATCATATTTTTTAATGTAAAGTATTGATTTATAATGCACATATAATGATGTTGATGATAAGCTGTTAATGATAACCTGTTAATGATAATCATCAAATGAACTCATTAGAGGTGGTGAATATCTCACTTATTCCCATTTTGAAGCTTGCACTTTTCATAAATTAATATAGTTTTTTCTAGTAAGCACTACAAGGCAAAAGTTGTAGATAATGGTTTTGATGCACCTTCTTCTTAACAAAAAAGGCGACCTAGTACCAAAGTAGGATCAAACACATCACCTCCCACTTTAAGGGGAAGGGTCTAGGAGGGATAGATCTATGCAAATTCTTATTCTAGTTTTATTTTTAAATTAAAGGGGCAAACACTAGTGATTATTAAACCCGTGACCTCCTACTTATAGAGGAGAGATAGATGTATGCAACTTCTTATCACAAGCCTTTCTTGTCTCTGATGTGAAGAAATGGGTGGTAAACTTAGGAGCTACCAGGCACATCTATGCAAATAGAGAGATGTTTACCTCCTTTAAAGAAGGGGAAGACTACATTTATCTAGTTGACTCTTGAACTTCTAAGGTTTAGCGAAAAGGGAAAGTGGTACTGAAGCGCACATCTGAAAAGACAATTGGCATTGAACAATGTACTATATGCAACTTAAGTTAGACGAGCTAACATAGTCCTTATGGTGTTGCTCAAAAAAGCTAGGGTTAGGGTATGTTTTGAGTTTGACAAGATTGTCATGACTTAGAATAATACTCTTATAGGGAAGGGCTATCGTAACAAGGGTCTGCTTGTTCTTAGTGTAGTTGAAATGAACGAAAATGCATCTTCTTTTGCTTACTTATTTGATTCTTTTGATATGTGGAATGCTAGATTAGGATATCTACATAAATCACATATTAAAAGGTTCAAAAATCTTGAGCTGATTTCTAAAACTAAAAAAGATTTTTAAAATAAATGTGAGGTTTGTGCAGAAAATAAATTAACCAAAATAATGCATTTTTCTATGCAAAGGGAAATTGAATTGTTGTCCTTAATTCATACTAATTTAGGTGATTTGAAACAAAATGAAACTAAAGGAGGCAAAATATATTATATCACATTAATCGATGATTTTTCAAAATATACTAAAGTATATTTATTGAGAAATAAATATGAAGCTTTTGAAAAATCTCTTTTATACAAGTTGGAAGTAGAAAATAAATTAAACAAAAAAGCAAACAGGTTAGATTAGATAGAGGAGAGGAATATTTATTATTAAATGATTTTTGTGAAAAAGAAGATATATTACATCAAGTAACTCCTCCTTATTCACTTGAGTCTAACAGTGTTTGTTGAAAAGAAAAATAGAACTTTAAAAGAAATGATGAATGTCTTACTTGTAAGTTTTGCAGCACCTAATAACTTGTAGGGAAAGACTTTGTTGTGTTCTTGTTTTCAACAAAATAGAAATATCTCACAAAAAAACTAAGACACCTAATGAATTGTGGAAAGGTTGATGGTTTTACCTTCAATACACTACTACAAAATACCTCTTTAACGTCCCCTTTTTTTCACTTTGGACGTACTTTCACAGGGGGACACCTCTGTAAGCAATATAGTAAGTCAGACTTATGACGTCCACAATAAAAAGGGACACCATAAGTCTTATTTATAGAGTCCTTTAAATTGGGATGCCGTAGGGGCTTTATATATATATATATATATATATATATATAAAATACGGAGCACTCTGCATGGTGGCTTGCATAGAGAAGAGTACTCTGCACAGATAGTTTCACAATGTCGTTGACGAGATGTAGGTCGGAATCCAAGTAGACCACTTGTCAGATGCATAAAGTAGAGATTCATGGTCTCTTAGTTGCCTTCGGTGTTAAAATTCTTATTCGTTGGTTGAGGAGCAAAAGCTACACACAAACAAGGAGGTCAAAGAACAAGGTCAGAGAGGTCCAAAATTCCATATCTAAAAACATGGAAGTATTGTGGTCGCTTCAAATCCAAAATTAGAGTCTAACAATTCTAGATCCAAAAATCATACTCTAAGAATTCTAGGTCTAAAAGTCAAACTCTAAAGATTCTAGCTCAAAAATTCCATGAAAGTACTTTAGAGGAACCTAGAAGTTGTTGTTGGCGAGGAAGGAACTTGGGAGGAACCTAGAAGTCAAAGAGCAACAAGGGAACCATAAAAGTACTGTTGGTGGATCGGTGAATATATCAGGAGGTGATAGATGGAAGTTGAAGAGCGAGAAGGGAACCATGGAACTTGAGGAAGAGTAAGGATTTGATGGTGAGCAAAGAAGTTGAACATATGAGAATAAAAAACTGATAAAGGTAGCAACGAGAGTATATGGAGGTGACAATGGGCATGGGTATGGTTTTGACTGTGTGGAGGTATGAGGCACAATGGAGGTGGGAGGAGTGTTCATATAGGTGTCCCAATATAAATTTGGGATGCCTAAAGTGTCAATATAGGCATCCCAACTGTAAAAAGGATGCCAAAAGTAGTGCTTTTAGCACTAAAAACTCTACTTTTAGCATCCCTTTAGGGGTTGGGACGTTAAAATCCCCTTTTTTGGCATCTCTTTTCTATTTAGGACGCCAAGAGTATACTTTAGGTGTCCCAATTTAAAATTGAGATGCCTAATGTAATGACTGCCCCTCGCAGCTGCAACGACTCCAACCATGCGTCCTGTGTGGGTGTCGGCCTCTACTGAAGTAGGTATTGTCCTCTCTTCTAGAGGATTTGGCTCTTGGAAACAACCAAGAGCTCCTCCCCAAGGACTCAAGGCCACAACCTGAGGCATAAGCACATGCCTTAAGAGTCACTTGGAGTGATATGCCCCTTTCGGTTGTAATAGTTACAATGAGCAAAAGGATTTGAAGAATGAACAGATTTTTGAAAATATTTCAAATAAGATTTTTCACCAGTTTTCTTTTTTCCTTTTCTCTTGTCAAAAACAAGATTGTAACATATGCCCGATCTGTCATATCTAAATCTTTGAGGTTTTAAAATCATATTGAGCATCTCACCGCCTTTAGTGAACTTCTCAAAGGTTTTTGTAAGATAAGAGTTCTTTTTCCCAAGATTAGAATATTTTTCGCAAACCAAATTTTCGTAAACCAGAGGAAAATCTTTAACTTGTTTGAGGCTATGAGTTCTTTTGCAATCTTTTCAAATTCAAAATGTAACTCATTATATTTAGAAAGCATTTCATCGTAAGTGGGTTCAAAATCATATACCTTATTGTTTTCATGTTCCTCTTCTTCTTCTGCTACCAGACGACGTTTGCAACCTCTTCATCGCTTTATTCGTCCGAGGAACTATAATATCCTGAATTTTGGACCCTAAGAATTAAGAATAAGCCTAAAATAGGCCAGATGACTAAACCTGGTTTGGGAAGAGTCGCAAGAATGTCGAGAGATAGGAAGTCTTTTAGGGATTAAGTTACTCAGCTATACAGGTTAGTGGACCTAGTATGTATAAACCGTGGAATTAAAGTGCCAATGGAAAAAGTGGCATAGAGGACCTATACGGTATTAGTCAGTTGGTAAAAATACTATTTAGCTATTTCCTAAAGTATGAGACAATTAGCTAAGCAAAAATGTGCTAAAATAAATATGTACATGACATTTCTTGAACTAGTATGAGATTCCTGCATTTTTGGAGACAGGGAAGAGGAAAAGTCAATGCAAAAGTCACATGCTGAAAAGGAAAAGTTAGTGTAATCATTACATAGGACACGTGTCACCATAGGGTTAAAAGAAGGAAAAATTAAGGGTAGAAAAGTCAAATCCTTACCCCTTAAGGATGCAATTTTGTCTACATGAGGAGAAATAAGGAAAATTATATGATTTTATCTGTACTTAGGCCCAAACATACAGTGCGGGTCCCACGGGAGGTTAACCAGTGAAAAGGAGACCGATAAGGACCAATTAGGGGCTTCTTTTGGATTAAATGAGACAAATGTGGGGCCATATAGGAGAATAAAAATGGTGCCACATATGTATGTCCAATCAGGGAAAAAGATCTGAAAAGTTGAAGAAAAGTGCAAAAAGGATTCCGGCGGTGCACTACAAGGACCAATTGATGAAAAGGTGAACTAGATAATTGAAAAATTAAAGAAAAAGAAGAGGGACCAAGTTGTGTGGGCCCAGGAGGCGCCACCTACCCCCTGAAATTATCTTGAAATATCTAGAATTTTCTGAAGAGAAAATAAGCTAATAACCAAGATAGATGCTTTTAACCATTGGACAAAAGAGTGTTTCGGGCCAAAATAGGTAATTTACACATTTTGAAAAGTAAAAAATCTGATATGGATTGGGTTGCGCCACATGTACCCTTCTGGAAGCCTCTGGATTTGCTTGGAGATTAAGTCAAGAAAGCCTGATCCAAATTATTAACCAGTGGACAAAAGCATGCACCAGATAATTCAGAATACCCAGATCATTTTGACTAGTTTAAAAAGGGCTTTTAACTTCTCATTTTTGCACCTAAGTGGCATGCTCAACTGAAGCAAGAGGAAAGTCCAGCAAGTCTCCAAAACCTAAAGAAAGAGCAAGAACACCAAGCAAATCTCCAATTTCAAGTAAACACCAAAAACTTGAACCTTTGAAGCTTGTAGTTAGGGTTTTCATCCATTCAGTTAGGCTTGGTGTTGTGATCTGATTTTGGTGTTTTTAAGGGTTCCAATGAGTTTAAAATGTGATTTCACATGGGGTTAGGTCATGGATAAGGTATATGAACTCAAAAACACTGAAAACTCAAGAAAGAAGCTTGTTGCTAGCATTAGGGTTTTCTGGCAGTGAAGATTCAACCATGTTTTTAAAATAGTAAATGAAGTCGGTTTGAGCTCCAATTTTACAGGAATAAATTAGACTTCTTGAGCTTCGTTTTGATATATAATTCGACACCTTTTGATTTTTCTTCTGGGAGACATTAATTTTTGAAAAGAGTTGTAGAAGCTACAGGATTTTTTCTGACTAGAGGATAAAGATTGGGCTACACGCAAACATATGAAACCTTTTGGACTTTGGAAATATTTTTACTGAAAATTAGACATTCTAAGGGTTCATATGCCACAAATTTCGTACAAATTGGATTTTTTGGAATTCATTAAATATGTTGAATTTGGGACAAAATCACTGGATTTTTGGAAAATTTGCATAAGGCTCGGATTTGATGAAAAATGTAAGGGTATTTTTCTAAATACTAAAAATAAGGTATTTTGGTGTTATTTAGGGTTGAAGCATATTTGGGAGGACTAACAGGCACCATAAAAATTTAAGTTGGTGAATAATCCACAAGTAGTAACTGTTTTACTGAAGTACTCTTATGTGTTTGTTGTATGTCTGTTTTGCCATGTGTGTTTGTATTTTTGCCAAATATGCATACAGAGCATGTTGGGATTCGAGTCTCTAACTATTGTGTTCCTAGTGCTGAGGAGAGGTCCCAAGATGGTCTTGATTAGCGGCTCTAGGGTCGATAGGTCCAGGGCTGGCCTGGTGCAGGCAGCTCTACGGGTCGTGATTCCAGTAAATATGGGGCTTGCCTTGGTAAGACAGCTCGCTGGTGCGTAATGTTTGGTTGCTGTATGTTTTTGTTTGCATATATGGTATCAATGAGAAGTTAGGCTGGACTCAAAATCACCCTTAAGTGCATCAATCCCCCAGTTGCTCTACCCAATGCTATAGCATCTATACTGCACAGCTTCCGCAATTGCTACAACATAGCTACTAATTACAAAGTTATTTGGTTAACCCAACTCTATAGTCTATCCAAGCTTCCGCGTTCGATACATATGATGCTAACTATACTCCTTCCATTTTCCTATGGCAACTTTCTAGATAGATCTGCTTTACGCTTAGAGTGTTATGGTTATGAGAGGTAAACCCATTCCAGAAGCCTACAATAATAGGTCAAGCCGTGCACGGGCTGCCTAACAAACACTGTTTCTTAGAGGTCTAACCTCAACTCCTTGCCAGTAAGTTAAGGCCACAAATCTAGCCCTTAACTTCTGTTAATCGACTAGTAATTACAGCACTGATAAGCAAACCAAATTTATTAAATTAAAAAATTGTAACTGTGTTCATTCAACAACTTAAGGACTTATCCTCGTCCAGCCATATGAAAATTAGTTCATGACTGACGAGGGACACACAAAGCAGACACTAACAGAATGACCCATGATCAAAAAACTAAATTAAATAGGGAAAACAGAAAGCTTTGACGGAGTTCCAATGGCGTGGATATGGCCCTGTCACGTCACCACTCCACGTCTTCTTCATTCCGTCGTACTGCAGGGGAGGATACTGGGCTGTCCTGGAAATCACGTGCTCTTATGAAATCTCTCACTCTTCTCTCGAGTCTATCGAAAAGTAGAATCTTGTTCTAGGCTCTCCGACTCTCTTAAGGTTGGCTCCGCTGTTTCCTTTTATAACCAGTCTTTTCTTGCGACGTAAGTTACAACGAGCTAGGCCTTTCCTAATCCATCGGGACCTATCGTATTTCTCAATCCGAGTAGATTACTTCTGCTGATCCTGCGGGATTCTTTAAATCTTTTAGTTTCGATCCTCCGCATCTTCTATTCTGTTATGTCAGTATCGTCCTTTTCTTTTATTCCTGAAATCATCTGGGTAAAAAGGTCAAAAAACATGCCGCATAGCATTGCGTCCTCTACTTTGCTATAGCCTTCGTGATGCCTTGTATTGCACTTCGAGTTGCTATCAGAATGCTATAGCATCGTATCAGCTCTGCTATACGTTTTTCTTTAAAAACCAAGTAAATTGTTCTGTTTTTAGCACATGCAAATGATTTCTATTCTTCAATCCCTAAATCATGAATGTATGTCTTTTTGCTTAGATTATCTTCTGTCAAGATCGTATTTACCATTCAATTCAGTAATAAAGGATAGGGAAAACATGGTATGATTTGTGCTCATCAATCATCGCTCTATATGTGAAATGCGGGCCAGGAGGTGGTGCATCATCTGTTTGAAGGTCGGGTCCGGAGGCAGCGGAGGAGGAAGAGGATTAAGAGGAAAATGAGGACCTCGTGGTGGTGGAGCAACCATTACGGTGGAGGTTGTAGAAGTGATGGAGAAGAAAGTAAAGAAAGTAAAGTAACAACGGGTTTAAATAGAGAACACATCCGAACAATGTGAAACGCTAGAAACTTTAATGAGGAGACGCATAATTCATCGAATACGAGGAGACGCCTAGTTGGGAAGTTTATCGGAAGCCGAAGAGACTCGAATCATTCATTTGAACGAGTGTAAGGATACGACTACGCTATCGATTTAATACCGGATATCGTAAAAAATCCGTTCTTAAAACTAATATTTTTTAAGAAAAAAAATCTTCCTTTAAAAAAATTGAATTGAAAAAAATAAATGAATTTTAGACCGGATAAATGATAAAAGGTCGGTCTTAAAAGTAATTGAATTGATTAAAATAAATAAATAATAGACTTTTAAGACCGGATATATTATAAAATGTCGGTCTTAAAATCAATTGAATTGAAAAAAATTAAATAATAGAATTTTAGACAAAATATTTATAAAATTGGCTCTTAACGCGTCTCCTGCTCTCTGCCTTTATTAACTCCTCATACCTGTCTGCCCCAACTGCTCAAACCATAGTTAGATACAAGAGAACTGCTCGTAGGGGTAGACTTACTGGTGATGCTCGTGTTGGAAATTATGCCCTAGGGGCAAGTCATTGTTCTCCATTAAGTTATCGCTTCATACGCATGTTTATGGTGATAACTATATCCCTGGATATATCTTATAGATTATCCTAAATGTCCGGTCGGTCATCTACGCGGGAGCAAAGATGAGTTAAGACCGCATGACTTTGATAAGGTATGGAGATACGATCAAAGTCATGGGCACTTGTAAGAGTACAAGGTCTTGGACCGACCCACTATGAGAAAGCCGCATGGATTAAGTCATAAGCTTATCTCATGTATAACCGCGTCTGGCAACGCCCTATGACTGAGATCATCATGGATTCCTACATGATGAATCACTGGTCTTTGACCTAGTCAAAAGTCACCTTTAGGGGTGATGATAAAGGTCAGGATCGGGATCAGTGGTTTTCATGCGGAGGGACGTGAATGGTCAAGATGGAATTTGTCCCTCACATTTGTAGAGAGATAATTGGGCCCCTCGATGAGTGAGTCTAAGAAATGTATGCCCATACCGTGATGGAAAGGAGTTTCCATTTCACTTATTAGACTACTCGAGAATCGAAAGTAATGGTCAAGAAAAGGAAGTTGACATTCTCCATGCCTCATCCTTGACCAAATTATCGCGTGACAAAAGGGACGTGACATGGTTGTACGATAGGTTGTATCGTGTCATCGATCCCCATGTGAATTGGGGAGTCGCAATGTCTTGCTAGAGGCCGCTTGCGATTTGTGGGCTGACACAGTGTTGGCCCACTGCCAATCTCACATGGGCCTGCAGGTCGCACACAAGAATAATCCAACATGGGTAAAAGTGTCCAGGTTCATTGAATCTCGATTAATGCGAGATTAATGAATACCGAGTTTAACAGGGTAAAAAAAAAAATATATATATATATATATATATTTAAATTCGAAAATAATATAATGATATTATTTAATTGAGATTAAAATATTATTATTATATTATTTGTTTTATGTTTAATTTATTTGATAAATTAAATATCTAAAACAAAAAGAGATATTGTATCTCATTTAATTTTCGAATAAAGATATTATTGTCTATTTAATTTAAATTGAGATATTGGTATCTCGATTTAAATAAATAGATAGATATCATTTCTCCGATTTAATTTATTGAGATAAATTAAATCGAAGGCTTTTTAAATTTGGATTAAATAAATAGGTTGGATTAAATCTATCGATAGATTTAATTAATTATTTTTTTAATCTAGATTGAATTCGAAATTTCAGATCGGCTTTTAATTCGATTAAATAAATATTATTATATTAGATCTATCGAATAGATTTAATTAATATATATTTAATCCAGATCTAAAGTTTGAATTGAAAAATTAATACGATTAATTTTGCATTAAATACATTTGAACAGGTTTTAGAAAACCTACGGGACTTTCGTCGAGCGTATTCAAAAAGGCCGCGAGAAACCCTAGAGTGAAAAACGAGAGAGAGACGTAAAAGAGGCGCTAGCACGCCGCCATAGCCGTGAACGAGGATTGTTCGTGTGGATACCAAGTAGAGGAAGAGGATTCTAAGAGTCGTCTTCTGGCGATCGAGGAGGTAGCCCACCTGTTCAAGGAAGAACGAGACGCGGACGAATTCTTAAAAGGTAATATCCGGATTCCTTAGCCTTGATTTAAACGCACCTGAGTGATCCTCGGGACGGATCCGTAGAAACTTTTAATCCGCTGCGTTGTACGGATCCCAACAGCTCGTGCCTTCCGTAGATTGTTATACGGTGCGCCTCCTCAGCAAGAGTACGTTCTATTGTGACAGAAAAGTCTCGGGTCGTTGGACCCATTGTTATTTTTTCGGATGATGAAGAGATTGCCGCACCCCCCAACCTTCAGACCATGATGCGCTGATGCGAATAAGATAGGAACTTGCGATCTCCGGCGGGAAGTTAATCGCTCACGCCGATATCGCCAAGGTTTTGGAGGATAATAAGCTTTAGGATGTTTACTTAGTCAGATTCTTGTTTTTCATAATTTTCTGCTTGTTTTTCTTTCTTTTTTTTTCTTGTGTACGTGCATATTCAAGTAATATATGTAGCATTAAGAACTAAGCTTGTGTCTTTTTTGTTCATATTCTCCAGTAATTAAAGAAACTCCAGTTTTCCTTTAATTTTTATTCATTCAGTTGCTGCGCTCGCCAAAGCCAATCCTTTTTTTTTTTTACAAAAAAAAAATAGAGGACTTTTAGGACTGGCTGTTTTATAAAACCACAATATTCAAATTAAATGAATAATAAACATTTAGGACCGGAGTCTTCTAAAACTCTGGTCTTAAAAAGTTATATATTTAGGACAAGCTACTTTGTAATTAACCGGTCTTAATAAAATCCAAAACATGTACGCGAAATATTAAATGAATAATAAAAATTTAGGTTCCAGTGTCTTCTAAAACTCCGATCTTAAAAATTTAATTATATATTTAGGACCGGCTACTTTATCATTAACCGGTCTTAATAAAACCAAAATACTAAAAC
This sequence comes from Acacia acuminata, assembly GCA_019022655.1. NCBI lineage: Eukaryota > Viridiplantae > Streptophyta > Magnoliopsida > Fabales > Fabaceae > Acacia > Acacia acuminata. The sequence goes on from JAFJYI010000330.1 coordinate 375,852, forward strand.
ATGTCTACATCACGCGGAATATTAAATTTCTCTCTCGAACTTCTCTTGTCGCGCCGAAAGTGATTACTCGGGTTCAATCTCCACTTTGTTTGTGTGTTGCTTCGTCATTTGGTTCGCGTTGCTCTCTCGACAATCACTTTCTGGTTCCTTAACTAAATATTATAAACCAAACTGTAAGAGGTGTTTCGGTTATATAACTTTATGATTTTCCTGCTTATCATTTTGAGTTTTTCATGGGTTGAACGAAATCGATGAAATTTTCTTGTGGGTTTCTTTGTTGTTAATGAATATTGTATTTTGAAGATTATATTTGCACTTTAGACCTACCCAACTGACCAACAAATGTTCTTAGGGTACTCTTGTTATCTGCAACATCAACGTTCGTGGCGGGAGAAGAAAGACTCAAGAAACGCATTTGAATTTATATGCTACAGGTGAGTCCACAAGACCTTCATGCGATGCATTTAATTTCTTCGTTATACATTTATTTTGCTTCTTGGATTCACTGTGATACATTTACGACCAAAAGTGATTCCTCGTCATGTATTTATTTTGCTTCTTGGATTCACTGTGATACATTTATGACCAAAAGTGATTCTTCGTTATGCATTTAATGGGCAAGTTTTTCAGTTTAAAAAAAAAAAAAAAAGACATAACCGACATTGAGCATAAATATGCATTTGGTGTTACCTTATTTTATATGCAAATGTCAATTTTTTTCGGATTATGTATGTTAAATCTTTCCGTTTATAGGAATTCTACTATGGATCACAGTTGGATAAATGCTTTACGGACGAGTGTTGAATATCAGAATGGGGTGAGGGACTTTATAGAATTTACTAAACAAAATGTACATGATGATAGTGGGACGTTTTATTTCCCTTGTGTAAAATGTTTGAATGAGAGGCCCCTAAGTCTTGAAGTTATACACACACATTTAATTTGTGAAGGATTTTGTAAGACTTATACAGTATGAGTATGACATGGTAAAAAATACCAAATGGGTCTCAACATGGGGAAGTGGCCTTTGATGATAATGACACAGATATGGATGATCGCATAGAGAACATTATTCGTGATGTAGGAGAAGAGGCTTTTCATCAATCACAGTATATGGTAATATGTGTGGTGATGCAGAGACCCCACTATACCGTGGGTGTAAAAAATACCAATTGTTGAACGCTGTATTGAAATTGGTAAGCTTGAAGGCACGTCATGGATGGAGCGACAAGAGTTTTTCTAAAATGCTTGAGGCTTTTAAGGACATGCTTCTAAAAGCTTTCGGATGATAATGTGTTGCCGCATCGATACTATGATGCTAAGAAAATATTTTGTCCAATGGGGATGGAGTACAAAAAGATCCATGCATGCCTGAATGATTGCGTATTGTATAGAAAAGAGTTTGAAGAGAAGCAGAATTGTCCGATATGTGAAACCCCAAGGTACAAGTCAAATAAGAGGCCTGAAAAAGTGTTGTGGTATCTTCCAATCATACCAAGGTTCAAGCGGCTGTTTGCAAATGAAAATGATGCAAAAAATTTGAGGTGACATGTAGATGAGAGGATTTCTGATGGAAAGCTTCGACATCCGGCCGATTCTTCTCAATGGAAGACAATCAATCAATTATTTCCTAACTTCGGCGAAGAACCTAGGAACCTTAGGCTTGCCTTTAGCACGAATGACATGAATCCATATGGAAGCCTTAGCAACATACATAGGTCATGGCCTGTACTCCTGATTATTTACAACTTATCTCCTATGTTATGCATGAAACGAAAGTACATCATGTTGTCTATGTTGATTTCAGAACCAAAACAACCCGGAAATGACACCGATGTTTACTTTCAGCTCTTGATCGAAGACTTGAAGGAGTTGTGGGAAGAAGTTGTCAATGTTTATGACTCTTTCAAGAAGGAGGTGTTTAAAATGCGAGCCATGATATTTTGTACTATCAACGACTTCCCAGCATATGGGAACTTTGTCAAAATTGTTCATCTAGTGATGGATGTACCCAATTGAAAGATCTATGAAATTCCTAAAACGGTATGTGAAGAAAGCATACTGACCAGAAGCATCAATTGTTCAAAAATATGTTTCTGAAGAAGCCATGGAATTTTGTCAAAATTATTTGGCTAAAGTAAGACATATTGGGCTTCCAAAACGTCGCATCTTTGAAGGGGGTAGACAAGGGGCTTCCGTAAAGAGTGTGGATCCTGATGAATTGTCACAAGTCCACTTATACATCTTGAATAATGTTGATGAAGTTCAAGCTAGCATAGCTGCACATAAAGAAGCTGTAAGGAAAGAACATTATCAAATGACTGAACAAAGGTTGATTATGGAGCATAACAGAACTTTTGCAAACTGGTTCAAACAAAAGGTCGAGGGAGAGGAATGTGTTTTTGATACAATCGAATGATTAGAACGTGGTCTTGAGGTTGATGTCATAAGTTGGAATTTGTACGTGATCATGGTTATACATTTTACTCGAAGTCCCTAAATGATACGAGCACAGTCCAGAACAGTGGTGTTATGTTAGAGGCTGAATCTATGCACTTCTCCAGTTCGAAAGACAAGAGGCCTTTATTGGCAGTCATGTCATATTATGGGGTTATTAAAGAGATTTGGGAGGTGGACTATGTGAAAATTAGATTTCTCATTTCCAAATGCAAGTGGGTTAATATCAATAATGGTGTTCAGATCGATCGGCTAGGATTTATATTAGTCTATGTCAATAGTAGAAGTCTTGGAGATGAACCTTTTATTATGGCAGACCAGGCGAAACAAGTGTTCTACATCATCGATCAAGAAAATAAAATGTGGTCTGTAGCTCTCTAAGGAAAAAGGATCATTGATATTGATAAGGAAAGTCATTCAAATTATGGTCTTCCTGAGAGTAGTCCTTTTTCAAGGGGTCTACCGGACATGAACGAAGAAGATGAAGCACATAATGAACCCGACATAAGAAATGATCATCAAGAAGGGATATGGGAAGATATCACTTTATAAAAGAGTCAATTCATAAGGTAATATTCATATGCATAATTCTTTGAAAACTTTAAGGTTTTAACTATATTATATTCCTTCTATGTTCATAAACAATGTCACTGACTATGAAGTTTGTTCTTGTTTTATTTTTGTGGCAGGATCTGATTCAAAGGGGCATGTTATAAAAGAGGATGTTACGTTGTTGGGTGAGAATCAGATGAATGCATGGTGAATATTATTTTGGGCATGTATTTTGTATTTGTAACTTCTTGTATTTGTAAGTAAGTTATCTTATTGTATGAATTAATTTAGGTGTTGTAGTTATAGTATAATCATTAATTAAGAAGCCACATAACTCATGGTGAATAATATTTGTATTCTTTTTCCCAATTCAATTTATTCAATAATTGTTCATAGCTTGTAGCTTAAAGTATCGACTTTTATGTGCTAGATTAGGTGGTGGATTTGTGTGTATATATATAATCAGGAAGAACAGAACAGGGAAAATTTCGGGAAAATTTAGACAAGAAATAAATACGCCAGTCTTAAATGTTCAACTGTTAAGACCGGATGTATTTATATGTCCGGTCTTAAAGGTCAAGTGTACACATTTGATATTAAGCCTGGTCTTAAAAGACCAAAAGTTGGTCTTTTAAGATCGGTAAATTAATACGTCCGGTCTAAAATCAAATTTTTAAGACCGGATGTATCTAGCATCCAGTCTTGAAAGTCAATCTTTTAAGACCGCGTATAATTAGTCATCTAGTTTTAGAAGCCGCTATTTTTTTGACCATATTTATTTTGTTCGGTCTTAAAATTCTAATCTTTTAAGAGCGGTCTAATTTTTGGCCGGTCTTAAAAGTTGAGTTTTAGGACCGAACAAAAAATATTTCAGGTTATTTAGTACGACTTTTAAAACCCATTGTTTTAAATGTCCGGTCTAAAAGAGTTTCTTTAAGACCGGTTCGAGTCCGGTCTTAAATGTTAGACTTTTAATACCGGCTGGAACAAGATCGATTGCGGGTCCGGTCTTACGATGCCTCTTTTGTCTGGTCTTAAAAGCCTTTTTTGCACTAGTGAGAGATTCCTTTGTGGCAATCGCATTGGTTAGAATTCTCCAGATAAAATTTACAACCCTTGGTGTCACTCTCACTTTCCATGTTTGTTTCCACTGTGCGCTATTTAATATCACCAAAGGATCCGCAGTAGGCACGTTGGCTGGTGGTTTGGGGTTGCTCAGCTGGTGCCCAAGTTTGACCGAGTAGGTCCCATTCTTAGCCAAGGACCACACGATTTTATCTTCAACTGGATCTTGTGAAAGAGAGATGAGAGAGATAGTTGCTGCTTCTTGACTGCCAATATGGTTTCGGATTGAGGTAATATCCCAATTATGGAGCTCATTTGATATTAATGTTGCCACCTTTTGGTTGGATTTTTGAAGAGCTTCATTTTCTGTCTGCAACCTCTTTGTTGGGAGTGAGGGAATCCAATTATCTTTCCATACCCTTGCAGATTGACCATCTCCTATTTGCCAACACAAATCTTTTTTGATGAAGCTACGTCCCTCCAGGATGGTTGACTAGCACCAAGAAGCTCTATGACCTTTGACTGCATCAAGGAAGGAGCAGTTTGGGAAATAGAGCCTTTCTGGATCCTAGCCCATAAGTCATTGGGGTGTTGGAGGAGTCGCCAGGCCGTTTTAGCATAAGTCATTGTGTCAATTCAAACAGTAACTTGTTTGAACTCTAAATGAAAAGAGTTGTGCCTAAGCTTTCTCCATGATATTAACACATAAGCATGACCTTAAAAGTGTCCAAGACAAATCTTTCATGTAAAATTAATGAATATGAGATAGATACCTCTAGCAAATCATACTCTTGTATTTGCCACAACGATAACTACAATCAATTTCAAGCTCAAACTAGCTCCAATATTTTTGCTACTATATTCTTCCTTTTTTATAATAGGACCTATGCATTTATAATTAGCAATAAATGTCACATTATAATGCAACACTAAAGCAAATTATTCATTTTCTTTTGTTTGAAGTCAAGCCCAAACAGTCAACAAAAGAATTTGTTTTAATCATTCTAAATTGAAGAGTTATTATTTCTATATTAATACAACAGAATTCAAAAAGTAAAACACTTCATTAAGCTAAAAAAAATAAAGATCAACTAAATATTTTATTTAATAAAAAATAGAACTGGTTTCTTCATGGTTAAAGAAAAGCTTAAGAATTTGTGGCAACCTGAACAACTTTTGATTACACCAAAAGCAAGGGAGTCTTGACTCCACACAAGAATAACACTTACGTAACAATAATCAATTCAAGAGAAAAATGACTTCTCTCCTCAAAGCTTGACGACCAACTTCTAAAGTTTAACATTTTGAGCTCATACAAATATTACCAAATTTAGTCATATTCTTATTATTAACCTCAGACCAAAGACAACTCCAGTGAAAATTAGTTAATGTTTACTTCCTCACAAATGAAACCCTCTTCTATTTTTATTTTTTATTTTTTAAAAGAAATGACTCGGATAAGTATATATTATTTTTAGAACATGGAAACAATGACCCCAAATTACCCACCGCCAAATCTTCCAACATCATCAATAAGGTGTGAATGGATCCAAAAACAATCCATTGGGAATATATAGGATTTTGGAAGCTACAATGACTGACAAAATCTAGGTAATTATGATAATTGTTGAGCAAGCCATTAATCACTAAACAACAATTAAAGGCTCATAATATGTATTTCGATACTCCTTGTCCGTCTTATGTCTCTACATTAAAATCAACAGCATCTCGAACAATATAACATGTTTTGTCAAGGAAATCTAATTAAGGGTAACAATGAGATTAAGAAATCCTACAATCAATCATAATTATTAAATTTAAAAAAAAAAAAAACGGATTGGGAGAGGTGTCATTAAATTATTGGAAAAAGGTTCAAAGTTGATATTTGCTTTACGATACATTAGTATTTGGTATTTTAGAAACAAGAAATAATAGCAGGGCCACAATAAAATTCAAGTCATGGAAATCAAGTTACATGTAGTTGGAGAGATAGCGAATTCAGGAAATGTTAACACTAAAGCCATGTACTTCAGACAAATATAGCATAAAGCACATTTACCTGCACTTTATGTTTCAAAAAAAAAAAAAAAAAAAAAAAAACAGCGATAATCTACAACATGTGACAAAATCCCTATATCAAGGAATATATGTAAAATCATTTCCAAGAAAAACAATTAATCACGCAACCAATTCCTACATGCCTTAAACCACTTCGAAATCGCCCAAACAACCCCAAACTCATCAACCAATCAACAATTCATATGAAGAAGGACACAGGTTTGCTATAAAGCTCATCTCTATTTGGCTTCTACCAAGCACTTGGGATCTTAAAGGCATCTCCTCTATCAAAATAAAACATATAAGTCATTAAGTTCAACAAGATTTATAATATGCTAGATGACTATGAATTAAAGAAACCAAGGCCTAACATCCTATTGAGTTTATACTCTGCCAAAGTCTTTCTACTACAACCCTTAAACTTCACACTTTTCCTCTTAAGTCCATTTAGACTATACAAAGAAATATAAAACAAGCTCAGTTCTATATATAGGATTTATGCATGCAACATATTCAATTGAAAAGACGAAAGACACAAGAGGATCCCCTATAAGGCCTTCAATGATGCCTCAATTATGATTATGTCCGGGTTCATAATTAATGATAATTGAGACCCAATGAAGAATCCACGCTCCACATAACTATAAGAAACCTGGCTTTGATACTAACTTGTCACACCCCAAAAGTTAGGGTTTGACTTGCTTATAAAATATGAGTAAAAACCCACATCCCTTAAACCTCTAACAAGAAAAATTCCTGATTCACTAACATCTGGTGTGCATTCTAAATTTAACCACTTTCCTCTTACACAATTTCACTAACACCCTATGTGCATTCTAAGAATCAAGTCATAAAACAATGACCATAATCTAATATTGCTAACTAAGCAACTTTAAGCATCCTTGTTAAATCACAAAGCTACCTGAATTAAATCTCTCAATAACTTTTAACATGTAAACAAACATCACACTCCACCATTTGACAACAACCACATAACACTCAAACATTAAAGTAGTTTGACGAAATTTTCAATATTTCATTCCATAACAATATTTTGCTTTAAATTCTCCTTTCAATCATTTTATCGAACATCTCAAATGCATTTGTTTTGACAAACTCCAAACCTATTCCTTTTAAAATCAAATTCTTCTGTAGCAGTCTAGTTTCTCGGTACCTTACCTTGATGCCTACAGCTCAATTTGTTTTTGAGTGAGGGCCAGAATCCGTGGGGCAGCGATTTTTCTTTTGGTTGTTCTTGTGGCAGCGGCGCCTTCGGAGTCTGATATTGCCGAAGGACAGTGTGGAACACAGCTCTGCCATGGCATTTCTTTTTTCACGCTTGAACTACGGAACAGCCAGCGGTCATTCTAGACTTCGTTCCTCTTATCTTAGAATAAAGCTAGACCACACTGTGGTGTGAGAGAAGATTCTCATGAGCCCATTCCTCCTTCACTAGTCTTCCTTTCCTGGAAGCAAAGCACTTCACTCGCTTTCGAGAACTTCAATGGTATGATAAAAAGCGTATTGAGCATGGGCAGACGGCGGGGTAGAATAGAAGTGAACAGCAAGTGAAGCGAGGAAGCGGGTTGGGCTAGGAACAGAGCTTCGAATGAATGAGAGATTTTCAACTAAGGGGAGTGGGTGTGGTCAGTTAAAGCTTGATTTAGTGCTCTTAGAAAGGTATGGAAGGCCCTTGCCTATGGGATGGAGGGAAGCTTAATCAAATTCCCAAACTTAATTCATACATTATGATTTTGCCACATTTGTATCAATCTTCTTCTTCTTCTTCTTCTTTTTTAACTTGTTGATTTACTTAACAAGCACAACCTGCCCCCAAACAACAAAATCGCACTAACAATGGTGCCTCGTATTGGCTGGATCTTCCAGCAGACAAAGGTAGCTAGGAAAGAGTTAAAGGGACAATTTACAAAACTCGCAAGCATATATGTATATAAAAGTCTGGTTTGGCGGCTCTTGCATTTTTAACAAATTTCCTAGGCATCCATCCAAATGAAAACTTCTAGAACAAGTTTCATCCCATAAAAGCGTGAATCCTTATCAACCAATGTCAATACAAGTTAAGAGTTATATATAATAGCTAAAATAGTTTCAGCAACTATGTATCATTCCGAAAACATTTTATGACATTACAGGGGAAAAAAACTGAAAGGGTTATCTTTAGCTACTTATTTGATTACAAACTCTCTTAAAAACATTTTGACAAACACCTTATGTGCATTTAAATTTTGCAAGTTCTAAAACAAAGTTCCTCTTAAAATTACAGCACCAAACTTAATGTATTCTAGTTATAATTGGAATAAATTTATTTAATCATCAAAATGTGGTACAACTCAACAATTCACACATACTGAACAGGGGGAAAATAAAGCATTCTACTGCATTAAAAAAAATTGCAACTTTCTGGAAGAAAAAAAAAACTAGAGAATGATCATTGAACATACCCAGCAATATCATCACATAAGAGGAGGAGGAGGAGAGGATGATGTTTACATACACCCATCCACACACACGCCAACGACAAGGAGGAGAAGAGAATTTTCTGTATATGACTCTAAATCCAACAACGAACCGAAAGGGAGATGAAAAATAAAGACGAAGTTGCAGAGGTTGAGCACGACAAAGCAGTGAAGAGGAAGAACAATGGCGCAAGATGAGCTCGCAAAGAAGGACGAGGAGCAGCAGAGATGAACAGCAACAAGGAGTGACGAACAGCGGTGGGAATCCGACAATCTAGTTATAGGCGATGCAAAGAGAAAGAAGGACGAGAGGTTTTCTCATGGTTCAAGGTTCCAAATATTTCTTTTCTTCGCTTTTGAAGTCGGTGGAATGGGGGAAAAGTCTGATGGGATTTTTTTTTTTTTTTTTTTTCCCCCTCTCTCTAAATTTGAACCCATTCTTTTTTTTATCATTTTTTAATTATTATTCATTTTAATGATTGGAAAAAAATGGTTTGTCAGAGTTTTTAAATCATCTCCGCCTATAAGAGGTCTAGATGTGGCTTTTAAAGACCTTTTTTTTTTTTTTTTTCTTTCCTAGTAGTGATTTTTCAACGGCCCAAACTCACGACCAGATTCGTAGTTCATATTTCTGTAAAACAACAAAATGTCATTGATAAGAAACATAAGTATACTAGATTAGGGAATATTGTATTGATACATAGTACGACATAGGAAATATAGAAATAAAGAGAAGTGCATGCCATGTCTGTGTCAAACAGGACAGTTTTCACAACCGAAAAGAGGAAAGAAAAAGATGTAATTGAATAATGGCATCCTCTAAAAACTATTCCATAAAAAAATAACAATAACAAATTGAAGCGACGAGCCATTCTGGGTAGCTTAACATAGCGAATCAGTGAACAACGCAAAAACAAGAAGGAAAACTTTTGTGGTGGCATCACTATTCAAACTTGGAAATAAACCTACTCAAGGCCTCTCTAATTCCGCAAGAATCAAGATAGACCAAAAAAGTGAAGAAAGAAAGAGCTATGGTTCAAATTATTATTAACAACTGTTATTCTGAACAATATCATCCAACATTACTGTACAACAAAGCACAACCATATCTCGAACTGATCATTAATTTAAGTGCCTCGGACCCTACCATAGGCTTCTTACTATATCCTTTGTTGTCACACCCTCTTCCTCATTCATCTGCTACAAATTAACACAACTCATAAATTTAAGATAACAAGTGTTGAAATGAAGAAATTTTGAACCAAAGAACTTAACAATAAATTTATCTTAACAACATTAGTAATATCAGTAGTGCTATCCCCGAAGGGCAAGAAGCTGCTAAAAATATGTTATACTTACCAAACAGGCTTCCTTATAAATATTACAAAAACATGAATAGATAATAATAAAATTACTAAAAGTATCAAAAATGAAATAAAATAAGTGACTTTACTAACCTCAACTGCCAAGCCCTTCTAACTTCGAGCAAAACCTCAAATCTGATAAAAACTTTCTCAGAGCAGGCACAACCCACGAGTTTGCCAAAAGTATCAAAATTATGGGTGGCACCATTTTTATAGCTGCAATATTTGTAGCAATTACCCAAAAAACCACAACATAAACCACTACAAATGTTGAACCGTACCTTGGTCTTTACAAAACTTTGTAGCAGTTCTTTTGAAACCGTTACAAATATTGAACCATATTCTAACCTTTAGTCTTCTGTAGCGGTTATTGACTTGAACCACTACAAACCAACAACTACAAATTTGGTGCCATCATGGCGCCACATTTATAGCGGTTTCCTTACAAATCGCTACAAATCCGCAACTTTGTAGCAGTTGTGATAAACAACTACTAAGTAACCGCTATAAATACACTACTAGAAAAAGGTCTTTTAGAACGGTTGAAATTGGCTTTTTAGATCTAGTTTATTAGGTCCGATCTTATATTGATCATCTTTAAAAGTCCATCCTTATTAAAGCCAATCTTACAATTGGTCTAAAAAGTTACTTTTTATGATCGGTTGTTTTAACGACTGATCTTAAAAAGTTTCAGTTTTACATTAACAATGCCAACTTTTTAGATTAGGTAATTTCATACACGGTCTAAAAGGAGGGCAATTTTTTCTTTGAAAAATGTACATTTTATTTCGTTTCACAAAAGCTTGTTGGATTATTATATATAAAAGCTATATTATATAAATTCAACAGACAGCCCGAAAAATACAAATGCAATCGATATAAAAATTAATTATAACAAACCATGAACGTTACCAATATAATTAGATAATTGAATTTATATTTTGACATTTGTTTTTTCAAGGTTTACTCCCCCCCCTGATTTTCCCATCTCCAATATGCACATCAAGGACCAAAACCCTATGTTGTGCTGTCCCTCTTTAATTGTGACACCATCCCCAAGAATTACTTTGTAGTTAGTACAAAGTCTTATTAGGATTACTTACAAAAACGAAGTCAATGTGGCAATCTTGAGGTTATATGCGAGAGAGAAATCAATAATAGATTGACCTTCATTATTAAGCTCTCCAAATCCAAAACCACAATGATCCCTTACATGCAATCTTGTGTCCCTACCAACAAGTCCATTAATATCCCCACCAATAAAAATCTTTTTGGCTAGTGAAATGCTTTGAATTAACCCCTCCATATCTTCCTAGAACTTTTCCTTAAGATGTGTTTTTGCCCCTACTTGAGATGTATATGAACTGATAATGTTAATAGTATCCTCTCAACGGTCATTCTTAATGAAATAATTCTATCATCAATCCTCTTGAATTCTACCACTTTCTCCCCCCATTCTTTATCAGCGATGATACCAACACCATTTCTTCCATTTACGTTTCTTGTGTACCAGAATTTAAAACCATTAATTTTCTGAGAGCCTTTTCCCAGCCATTTTCTTTCTTGGAGGCACAAGAGAGAAGTAGCCTTCTCTCATTTAAAACTACATTGGTGCAACGATGCCGCTGCTCTCACTCATTTTTCACTATACTTGAACCATACAATGCATTACTTACAGGCAACGACTTAGCATTAGCACAATTTCTTTGTTGATCCATGTTCATAAATAATAGAGGGGAACTTTGTGTAATTAAGGAGAAATACAAGGGAGGCTAGTTATAATGTTTGTGCATTGTTTTTTTTTTTTTTTTTTTTTTTTTTTTTTTTGGTAGTGAATTATTACTCAATGGCTAGATATGGCTGGACTATAATGAAAAATAATGAATAAAATGAAAAACCTAGATTAATGGATGTAAATGCGAATCAATTATGCATCAACGGCAGCAGCTCATCTATTATATAAATTAAATCATTTCAACAAATTTATTCGAACAAAAAATGACCAATAATGCATTAAATTTGCCCTAATTTTTTTTTAATAAAATAACTATACTCATATTAACTGAGGTTTTCAATGAGAGAAAATATAAAGAGATGCATTTAAGCGTTAATTACAGAACTAAGTTCCAAAGACCATTTGGTCCAGTGGCATTACCATTTTTTGCACGAGGTGTGGGGTTTGACAAATTGTAGAGCCGATGATGTATTTTGATACCTTCTTAAACCAATTTCCATCTCTAGCTTTCAAGTGCAAAGCTAATTTTGGTGATAAAAATCCATTAATTTTAAAGCTTTGTTTTGCCAGCCAATTTTAAAGTCTATGCAGCTTATGCTAATGAAAATTAAAAATACTTTTCAACTCACCTAATAATTTTTTTGAATATGGACAAAATAAAAATTACTTTAACAACAACAACAATAACTATCTAATTCAAGATGCGAAGAGATCCTCTCCTTTTATTCTCAATATCTCATCTCCACACTTTGATAAAAAAAATAGAAAGTTCATATTTAATATTTTATTAGATTATTGATATAAGATTTTATAAATTAATTTTATTTTGTCTGTATATTATAGTTATGAATTGTGTCGATAATGTTTTACCTACTTAAAATAAAATATATTTATTTATGTTTATAATAACAATGTTTAAAATATTAAATTTGAACTAATCATTTTCTTGAATTTTAAGGTGTTTTCAAAAATTAATCCACATTTTTTCTTGAATTTTAAGGTGGACAAGATGATTTCCTAAGAAGAAAATGAGGAATATAAAAATAAGAGAACTCAAACTTACTCAAGAAGCTTACTGTTTCTGAATAATAAATGAGTGAATAAATGGCCATTGACGAAAGGGGCAGCAAGCACATAGACCAAGTGGTTATAGGTTGTTTCAACTTAACCAATGGTCTCATGTTCAAGCACTGGGTATATGCAGCCCTAATAATTACTTGGAGGTAGCGAGATTCTCCCCATTGTAGACCTACATTTTCGTGAACTAGACTAGTCGATTGCTAGTAATGCAATATATCTGTGGATTATTAATCCCAGAAAAAAGGCCATTGAAAGGGATTATTACAAGATTATTAGATACTATTAAAATTAGATGCTGGGGAAATAACGATTCTTATGACTTGTCATTTAATGTCTTAAAATTTTGGATTCATAGTGGCGTACCATAGGAACTTGTAAATTAATGACATAAAATTGACAGGGTCAAAGTGATCCACTAACTGCTGGGGGCCTGTGATTATGTAATTATTAAAAACCCCAAAGTTTTGCGCACTAATTAATTATTTAATCTATACTCAAAATCAGAATTGTGTCTAACAAGCATAAGATATTTATTGACAACTTTTACACCTCCATAATGAACACTTTACTGTTCCAAAGTGATCAATAGTCTGTCTGTATCTGGACAATGTAAAATGACAACATAGACCACATAGAAAGAGAGTATCTAATTAATAATAGTACCTGCAGCAGCAGTTACTGATAATTCGCAGGAAACCTAAATTCAAGCAATTAACAAAAACACAAGAGAATGCATGGAGCATACAACAAAAAGCCATTACGCTACTTTATAAGTATATACGTAGTCCCTCCTATCCTTTTTATAAGAAATTGGTTAAAATTAGTTAAAAGTTAAAAATATGTAAGAAATGGATTTTTTAAAAAAATATGTCCTTACTTATAAGGAGCAATGAAGAGAGAGAAACAATTATGGAAAAAATGATGAAAGAGAATGTAGGAGAAAAAGATGAGGAGAAAGAATATAATTAATTAGCAGTAAGTTGGTAAAAAAACATTTAATGTTCTGATTACCCCAAACTAGATCTTCTAGAATGGATCAGATCAATTTAAAAATTTGAATCTTATAAAACAGGACATAAGGAAGCAGCTACAACAAAACGACATGAAGAGGCATTCATTTTGATATTTCCCAACACTCGCACTCTAATCCCGAAATATCTAAGTATCTCTTATCTTAAAAGACAGATTAATAACAAGAGGTTCTAATTAATAGCAGCAATTTATTGGGAGGTCTCAATTTAAAAGTTAATTAAGTAAATCAAATCAAATATAAATATTATATTATATGTGTTTTTGTGAATATAATCTGGGCCTACCTGAGAATTCCGCTTGATTGCACCAACTTGTATACAATTACCACAAGTCGACAACAACAAAAACAAGCTTACACCCACTAGATGGGTCGGCTATGAGCCCGTTTGGGATAGCGGTGGTAGAAGTGACTTTGGTTTTTGATGGACTTTTCTTGATGGAGTTTTTCTAATGGGATTTGTGTTTAGGATAGCGATAACAGAAGTGGCATCAAGGTATGAAGCAAGGAGATGTGGTTTCAAGGTCTAGAACTATGCCGAACAATGAATAATCTAGCTTCTACTTTCGTTGGACTTCTAATGGACTTATTTGAGCTTTTGAAGCTATCTCAAACAAGCCCTATATAGATAATATGCCCCATCGTGTCATATCAACAACCAAATCTTTAAATATATTAAAAGATTTTGTTTAATAATTTCATCAAATGTTCCTCTATCTTTCTTTAGAGAACTTCAAAATTTCCAATCTCCCATTCTCAGCGCAACATCTCAAATGATCTTCTTTGTATATATCCAAAGCACCTTAAACAATCTTTTGCCATTTTCTCTTATAGCATAACTTATATCCCCTATTTTTTCCTTTTTCCCTTCCCCCATAGGGTTCTATAGTTAGGAAACCTTTGAAATATTCAGAAATTAAGTTTTTAGGAAGAAAATGATTGAAACATACTCACTCTATTACACAACAAAGATTAACAAAACACATAATACATGTAGTTGATCGATCTTACATCAAAAGCAATTTATCAAGCACAAATAACATAATAAGCTACATCAATTGATCACGAATGGTGATCAATATTGTACCTTCTATCAATTACATCCAAAACAATTGAAATTTGACACGTAAATTCTTCTTCATCAGCAAACAAAAGTAGAAAGGAAGAGAAACACACACACACACACAAATATTCCAATCCCAAAATCTCTAAATATCTGTTCTTAAGTACCATAGTCCCCTATTTATGCGATTGCAGGTGGTGATGCATGTCCCACGCCAGGGCTATGACCTTTTTTTGTAGGACGAAAAGCATCATATTCATTAGCCTTATATGGGTTTGTGGTGAAAGAAACATAAGGAGCTTGTGCGCTCCTCCAGGAGACGAATCCAGCGATGGCTTGAGATGGAGGTTGAATTTGTAGCTTCCTTGATGCTGCTGCTGATGATGAACCCAAGTAAAGTTGCAGAAGGAAAAGGAAGAGAAGACAGGTTAAGATGTTTATTTTCTTAGCCATGACAGAAAACCCTAGCCAAGACAAGTTGATGGCTACTTGAATTGAGCCAACTGGCACTGGGATTGATGTTGGTGACCGTCAGATGGGACAGCAATTTATAACATGGAACTGCTGTATACTCCCAATGCGATAATATAAAATAAGGATTTTGTTCTCATGGAGGTTGTCTCACTTACATGATAATGTAATCATACTGAGAGGGGAAAGCATTAGTATGTTTTTCAAATCAGGAAAGTGCAACATTTCTTCACTTCTGCTAAAAAATTCCTCAACCGTTCATTGAAAAAGCACACTGATGATTCTTAATTTAAGAGGAAAAGATCATTGGTGATCGTGATTAGCTGCACAACATTAAGGATAAGGACGCCCTTGCTCTAATAAAAAGAGATTGAAATCTGCAATATCATGCAATTTATTAGTATATGTTTAATTTTATTCTGAAAATCTTCTTGCACTAACAATGGCTCTGAAATCTAGAGACATCTTCGCCTCCACTCCTTTTGTTTTGTTTTGTTTCTTTTTTTTGGGCTACTCTTCTTTCACTAAAATTGAGTATGGCATGAAAAACTTCCAAGCTTTGTTGCGCATATGACCTTTTTGAAAGAGCCAAATATTTATATGTATTTTGGCAGCTAAACTTAGGTTTTTGTGGTCTTAAATTAATTTATTTGGCATAAGTATTAAAATGCATATTTGATCACAACAGTATTTTGGGAATTTAATGGACTAAAATGCTATATATATTTTGCTTAATGTTTCTGATTCTTGAATATTTCATATTTATTTGGACATAATGTACCTTTATGAATTTGAGTATGCAGGTGATGATATGGCACATGTATCAATTAGTCAAGAAGGATGAGGTGGCACTTCTTAGAACAATAAATGGCAAATTTGGAATTAACTTGTGCAGCCACCCTTCTTACAAATTGAAGGGACAAACAAAAACTAATAGCATTATCATCTACACTCTTACCATTGACTCCATTAGCAATTTCCAATTTGAAAAATTGTCTTGCTGCGTAATTTTGTCATATCCCAGATTTTGGCCTCAAAATTTTAAGAATTAGCCTTAAATAAGTAGGTTACAAAGCCTAGTTTGGCAATAGTTTCAAAAATGACCTGAAAGATAGTATGATATCCGAGAACTATGCAACATTCGGCATTTTCAAATAGAAGTTAAATTGGTAATTAAAGATTACCTAAAGGCAAAATAAAATAGCACACTTGTCAAAGTAATATTGTATATCTACCATCCCAGGTTTCGGTAGAAATGTAATTTCAAAAATTTATGGGTACATAATAGTAGTAATTTTGGAAATTATACCCATAATTTAGGAAATATCCTCGGAGGCACAGGAAATTGGAGAATAATTCCGCAGGCTATATATGAGGCTTCATTGATGAATGAATGAGAAAATTACCTCAAAAAATGAATTTTAAATAAGTGTTGAATTTTGAATAAATAAAGAATGATTAGCCAAATTTGATATGTACTCGAGACATCAAAAGAAAGAACAATGAAACATAAGAATGATTGTCAAATTTGATTATGAAAAATACCCAAAGGCCAAAATTATTTAGGAAAAAATAGGGGGCAATTATTTTAATGTTAATTTCAATTTATAAAAATGGTTTTATGCCCAAGAAATGGAGAATTTAGTTTAAAGAATATTTTAAGGCAATTTTACCCAAGAATGAAACAATTTCTTGGAAATTATAGGAAAACATTAAGGACCAAATTTGACTTGAGAGAAACTAGGGAATGTACTCCCTAATAAATATGAATTTCTTCTGGTCTCACTTGGGTCATGTGACTAAGGAATTCCCGACAAGAATTTGTAGAATATTAATCTCATATAATTAAATAGTAAAGGGTAATTATTATAATTTTGTGTTGAATTGGACAATCCAGTGCTTCTTCCAAATCCATATGTGGCGAGATCACAAGGGAAGAGGATGGAAAAGAGTTTTGAGCCATTTGATTACAAGGGATCCATTAAATTATTATTAATTAAGGAGGTGCAATTGAAATTGGATTCCAATTGATTATATAAAACGATCTTACTCATTTTAACAATCCATAGTTTCAGCCAAAATGAGAAAAGGAGAAGGAGACCGGAACCTAAGAAGGAGAAGAGAGGAAAAAGAAGGAAAATGGGATAAAAAGTATATGAAATCAAATGTTCATGAGAATTTGTGCATGTATAGTAGACACATGATGCATTCCAAAATAAATTTTTAATGTTAAGGCACAGAATGTATCAAAAAATTAGAATAAGGATAGAAAATAAATTAATTATAATAATTTGATTTGAATTAGACTAAATTAATTTCCCAAATAAGGAACTTGAAGAGCTTTCAATAGCATTTTAGTAAACCCTCATATGTGTTTTCTAAATTTAGTAATGAATTTTTAAAGAGAGCCATGGACTAGAAGATAATATTCATTACTATCAGCACATATATTAGAAATAAGGTGATTTTTGGGAATAAAATACATTGAATTTAGTAAAATAAATCAATGTAGTTTTTTTTTTTTAAAAAAAATACATTAGGATTTGTTATTTGTCTTCTATGACTCAAAAGATTTTAGTTTATAGAAGGATATTTATGGTCTAACAAAAACTAAATACATCTTTATTACAGATTTATTTTCCATTTTATTTTTTTTTTTAAAAATACCTTAGTATGATTTCTTGACTAGTTGAGATGTATCCCCCTAAACACATACACAGAGGAATATAATTTTAGAAAAGCATCACAGCTTCTCTTTGATTACAGTCGAGAGAAGCGTTATAAGAAAATAGAGTTAACCTTTTATGAATTAATTATTAATTAATTATAGATATATATCTTTTTTTTTTTCTATAACTTCAAATGAAGAATGAAAAAAACTATGTGTATTTGTAGTGAAATAAATTGAGCCTCCAAAAAAATCGAACTAGAGTCAAGTTACTATAATTATTAAATTGTTTGATATGTGATATAATAAATTATAAAATTATGTGTGTAAATATACCGTACCATATATACATCAGTATGAATTTTCAACCTAAAAAAAAAAAAAAAAAAATAAAAATTGTTCCTTAAATTTTATTGCAAATCTTTTATTTTCTTGAAGTGAATTAATTATTGGTTTGAGGTCTGGCCTATAATGAAAAATAATGATATAAAATTAAAATCGTAGTTTAATGGAGATAAATGTGAATTAATTTTGCGTCAATGGTATACCTTCATTGATCTATCTCCATCTATTGCGTTCAAGGGAAAGACTAATTGAGATTATATAAATCCTTCAATTTTAAAAGTCTACACAACTTGTACCCATGAAAAATAAAAATACCTTTACAACTCACCTAATATATTTTTTTTTTTTAAAAATTACCTTCAATGACAAAACAACAACCAACCCGAAGATATTTCCTCCAATCCAAAATATAAATTGCTCTTAGAAATGTTCTTTAACCCGAAGATCATAATTATTATTGTTTGTATTTTCCTGTCTCCTAAAAATCTTCATTCAATATGAGTAAAATTTAAGAAAAAATCAATTTAAGACAATTAACAAGTTAACTATCAAGCTAGATTTGCTTTTTTTGGGGATACCAAATCAATTTTTGAGTGGAGGGAGCCCATGCAGCCAACACCCCCTCCTTAACTATCATTTTTTTTTTTTTTTTTTTTTGGATTTAGTGAATTACTTGGAAGTAGCTTATATTGTAGACACGGGGAGTACGTACTCAAGAAGCTTGATGCTTTAGAGTAATAACTTCCAACATGTTTCACCATTGAAAAAAAAAAAAAAGGTTAAATCCCATTAACTCTACCGTAAAATTTAACTAACGTTCTAACTTTATCATTATTTAATATAAATTATTCTCATGAGAAAAAATTCTATATAATAATAAATAAAAAGTAAAATTATATATTTATATAAGAAATTTAATGATATGACTTATAAATAGGACTATTTTTTTCCTTTGCCTTAAAAATAGGACCAAATGAGTAATTAAGATTAGCGTATGGAGAAAGAAGGGACCTTAAGAACTTATAAAATTAATGCCATGAAATTTGAGACTCATAGTGGCGTATCCAAGGAACTTGTAAATTAATTTTATAAAGTTGACGGACTGAGAAAGTGGTCCACTAAATAAATAACACCAACGTTTTTCGCATTAATTAATTATTTAATCCTTACCCAAAATCATTTGTGTCCAACATGCATAATATATTTATTGACTACTTTTCACCCCGAAAATGAACATTTCTCTTTCTAAGTGATCGCTTTGCGATGTAAAAAGATAATATAGACCACATAGAAAGTAAGCTTCTAATTAATTGGTAGTTATACTCCTATAGTCTTTAATGTAAGACCTATATATTATATTTATTTAACTTAGGTATATTAAAAAATATAAATAAATTACTTAATTAAAACATATAGGACATAATATCTCTAAAAATCTATATGTAAAATTGGATTATACATCAGTTTATGAGTTAAACAACTTATTAATTTGGCAAAATTATAAATATGAGAAATAAAATGAAAATTGTCTTATATTTATCACCAAATTCCACTTTCAAATTTGGTTCTACATTTAGTGTAGGAAGAGTAAAAACTATAAATTATAAGGAGATCTATATTTAACAATAAATAAATAGATCTAATCGTAGTGGAATTCAGCAAGAATTCCCCTCACTTGGCCAAAAATTCATATGACACACCCACACACAATATCATCGAAGGTCAAGTTAGGGTTTTAATTTGATGAACATGTCAAGGTTATAAAATTAAGCAACCACCAAATTTCTGATAGAAACAGGCACGCGCGCACACAGATATATATATATATATATATATATAGTTGAAACTCAGAATGATCTTAGAAAGAAAATGTTACAAACTCATTTGGTAAAAAGATAAAGGAAAACACAATAGCATGCATGTAGCATGCAACAGAAAGGCATGTTGCAACTCGTCTCACATTGAAAACCAAGTTCTAAAATTTATATATATCTATTCTTCAGATTTATATTAGGCTAACAAAAAGAGAGCTTCTAATTAATAAAACAACTTCTTAGGAAATCTCAATTTGAAAAAATAAAATATGCAAAATACATATAGTAAGTATTTTTGTTAAATTCAAAACTTGAATACTTGATTTGGTTTTTATTAAC
The DNA here is from genome assembly GCA_019022655.1 of Acacia acuminata. Taxonomy (NCBI): domain Eukaryota; kingdom Viridiplantae; phylum Streptophyta; class Magnoliopsida; order Fabales; family Fabaceae; genus Acacia; species Acacia acuminata. Next base: position 396,370 of record JAFJYI010000330.1, read on the forward strand.
TTTTATAATCCGATGCTACATGAGAATGAAAATTCTTTTTTAGGGTTTAATGTTTCTGCTTTTACTAAAAAAAAAAAAATTTCTGCCACACTCATATAAAAGTGAGTGAGTCCCATTGTAAAGAGAAGAAAAAAAAAATATTGGTAGGACCCACTCACTTTTATAGGAGTGTGGTAGAAAAAATATTTTTGTAACAAAAACAGAAACATTAATCCCTTCTTCTTAATTGCATCATGTTATACAACAACAACAAGCTTTATTCATCCAACTAGATAGGATCAGTTGCATGGATTATATGGGGAAGTGATATTAATTATTCTGTTCAATTAATTTATTTAGTGTTCTCCTCATTTTTCCCCTCCCCCTTCTTCAGTGAACTCCAAACTGTCTAATCTATTATTCTCACCGCCATCTCCAATTGCCTTCTTTAAACTACCTTAAAAGATTTACTAGATTTTCTCAATTGCACCAACTTATAATATTTCTGAAATCAGCAATATCATGCAAGTTATTATATATTTAATTTTTGGCTACAACATATAGAATCTCCTTAAACTTTGAATTAGTCTCATATCACCTGTCTAACCTTTTAAAGTTTAAATTAAGGATCCTAATGGTGCATGGTTTTGGCATTTGATGATTTGTATGTTTAAATTGAAGGCCCTGCTTTTTATATTTTTTATCAGATACTTTTTTTTAAAAAAGTTAAAAAGTATAAAATATTTAAATAGTTAAAAAAATTTTAAAGTATGCTTTTACATAAACCGCTTTAAAATACTTAAAATTACATGTCAAATGCCAAGTGTTATTTTTTAAATGACACAACATATGATTAAAAAATAAAATTTTTGGTATGGAAAAAATAGTTAACGGTAATGAATATATGAGTTGACGGTTATAACATTAAACATTAGGTTCTTTTATTTAAACTTTCAAAGGTTGGACAGGTTATAAGCAACTCAACCACGGTTTCCCCCCCCCCCCCCTTTTTTGGGGGGGGGTGTATTAAGCCTTAATTTTTTTAAAGAAAATCTTCTTCCACTAACAGTGTCTGACTTCTTTCACTAAAATGGGAATGGCATGAAAAACTTTCAAGCAATTTGTTGCGCATATTAACTTGTCTACTCTAATTTTTCTTTGCTTTAAGAGCTTGAAACACTACTACACTCTATTTCTGTACAAGTTAGGAAATTTGACACAACCTTAGCCGCTTCAGGGTCAAATCACAAATTTGACCACGAATTAGAATGCAATATAGTGCAAATAATTGGGGATCATTGTCAAGGAGACTTTTATTTTGATTTCCCTAGGTCCAACTAATTGCTAAGAAAATGGTTAGAAATGGAGTTTTAAAATTAATTTTCTCTAAATTAAAATTCATGAAAATAAAGCTATTTCTAATCTTTTTGGTATTTCTAGAAAACAATCACTACAACAACAAAAAAATTTAACGACACTAATTAACATTCGTGTTTGGAAAAGATAAAATTTAACGACACTAATTAACATTTGTTTTTAGAAAACATAAGTTAAAAAGGAGGTGATGGCATTTTTAAAATTTTAGCTTCACTTTTAATGATTGTTTCCAGATAAATAGTCGCTGAAAGTTAAACTTTTAAGAACTATTTTTAAAAATAGTCGTTAAAAGTTACTTTCAACGACCGTTATAAAAAACAATTATTAAAAGTTAAGCCAGAATTTCAAAAAAAAAAAAAAAAAAAAAAAAAAAAAGGAATATTTGTGAGTTTTAATGACTTTAAAAAAAAAAAAAAAAACAATCGTTGAAATTACAATAAAGCCGGAAAAGTAAAAAAAATATTCAATTACAACAACTGTTTTTTTAAAAACAGTCATTGAAAGTACTAAAAAGTTACAACAATTGTTTTTGATAAAACAATGGTTGTAACTCAATATTCATTTTTTTTAAAAAAAAGTGGCTTAACTTTCAACTATGGTTTTTTCAAAAGCAATCGTTGAATGTCGAAAATATTCAAATTTTTTTGACCCCGTATTCTCACACCTCTGACATTTTATTCAAATATTTAAAAACAGTTTGTGGTCGCCATTTGTCCAGTGGCTGCCATCTTCTTCACGTATCATCGTCATCGTCATTTTGTCTATTTAGAACTTTATTTTGTAGAATCTATTTATTTATTTATTTATTTTTGCTACTACTCTGGAAATTATTGGGTATCCTAGCTATCTGGAACTTATTTCTGGTCATTGAAATATGAGTTGTGTCTAGCTAGCTTGATTTTTCTAGGTTATCTCTAATTTGTAGAATATTTACCTTGTATGGCGCTTGCGCTTGAACGTGTTTAACTCTTTCATTCAGGTGATGGGAGCAATGGGCTTCATGTGATGATTGCTCTAAGTGGCGAAAAATTGCCTTCTTCTAAAAATGTCTAAGATCCAACCACATACATTATCTTTTAGGTCTTCATGTTCTTAATCTGAGGAGCTAGGACCCAAGGAATTGGAAGATCTCTTGAAATCCAGCAAAGATATGATCATATATATTCTTCTCTCCAACTTTGCACCTATTATGTGCAATATCCTGAATTTTGAACCTAGAGACTTGGGAATAAACCTATAAAAAAATAATTTGGTAGTTAAGTTTTTATGAAATTAAATTGAAAACTTCAAGCAATCACATTAAGTCCAATTTATATAATTAATGAATAATTCTATAATCGCATTCATAGTCATCTCTTAGATAAATTGTTAAAAAAAACTTGACGTGTGTTTGAAAATCATTTTAAAGCATTTGCTTGCTATTAATTAAAGCACAATTGTGACATTCAGTATAAATTAACTTAACTACGCACCATAGTAATTAAATACAATGTATATATAATCTCATTAAAACAATATTCAATATAAAATCCAAGTGCTTCAATAATAAAATTCATCACAAGAGCAATCCATCATAAATAAATAACCACTCATATAAGTCTAAGTCTTCCACGCATGTACAAACACAAAACAATCATGAACATATCCAACTACATTATAAAAGCTAATGGAAAACCAATAAACTCCTCCTCTTCCACATTTTGCACCAGCAAAAATGGAGAGATTTAGCTACTCATTAACTTAATGGAGATCAAAGCTTCTTCAAACATCAAACAATCCATTGAAGAAGAGTGAAAAGAGCTTATGAATCTGAAATTATAGATCTCGCTGGAATCTGGAGAAGATCGCCGAAAAACTTAAAGAGTCACCACTGTCTGCAGAAACTCGCCGGGAAAGAGAGAAGAAGATGAGTAATCCACAGTGCTCTGTTATCCGAGAGAGAAGAAGAGGAGTTGAGCCTCCACGCTGCAATCTAAGCTCCAAAACTCGTCTAAGTAACTCTGCCGGAGAGGAGGAAGAAGAAGGAAAAGGTCCTGATTCTCTGGTTCTATCCTAATCTCTCGACCTCTCCTTGCAATGAAGCTCGCTGTCTCTTCTCAAAAACGCGCTATCAAGTCTTGAATCGCGGCTCTCTATCTCTCTGCAACTCTCGAAGAAAATAAGGAAGAAGATGTTGGAGATAATGAAGCACGGCGGAGGAGGAGGTGAGGTGCGGTGTTGATGAGAGGAAAAGCTGAAAATGAAGGTGGTGGTAGAGAGGAGATCCAGAGCTTTTCGTACATGGCTCCGCGGCGGTCCCACAGATTGGTGCTCTCCGATCTGTCTTCGCCACCGCAAAGAACAGTGAAGGTCAAAATTTGGAAGGACTAAAGTGCAAAGTCAGAACTCTAATTTTAAAACATCCGGGTTTTTCCTGTAATTTTCTCTGGCTCTTTCTTTCTTCCTAGGTTTGCAATTTTCAGAAATTCTGAGGTCTTTTCTGTAAATAACCACATTCCTCAAAAATATTAATTTTGACCTCAATTGAGATTTTTCCAAACTCTCCAAGTTTCTTCTAAAACCCCTCTAATACAAGATCAAGCACTAAGTAGCATCAAAAGTCTAATAAATCATTTATATGAATAATTCATAAATTATAACCATTTTACCCCTTATTATATTTAATTTAATATAAATGTCTCTAACTCAATTTAGTGCTTAATCTTACAATAATAGCCTAGAAAATGCATTAAAAATCCTATTTTAATTATATGTTAGCAGCTAATTTTTTATAAACTCTTAATTATTATATGACTAACTAATTTAAAGTGAGGGGAATATATCATGGCCATAGAGTTATTTAATTCCCATAATATATTTTTTGAAAATGAATCTCGATTTCTATAAAGTTACGCTCATTTCAAAGATGTACGGTGTGCTGTTGTCATCAGTCCCCTAACATATTCATAATTGTCATTTTCCTAAATGTATATGAGCCAAGTCTCTATGAAAGATATTGATTCATTTCTTACCTTCTCCTAATATTGAGTTACTCAGTCAAATAGGTTACACAGCAGTGGGGTTCTTTTTCTAATCAACTTGTTCTTATATATATAACTAATGAATTTTTCCCAAGATATATAAAAAAAGAAAAAATTGTTTTATTCATAGCTCAAGTTCAAAATCTAGTTAAACCAGAACCAAAATGACTGTAAGAAATTTATAGAACTCCAATTATCCGCTGCACAACATATTCCCCTCAACTCTAATGGCCGTAATCAACTCATCTTTATTTGAAAAAAGAATAATCCCATTGCCTAAAAATATCCTCATTTAGCTACATGCATGTGACGCCGTGAATTGCGATTTCTCTTTAATTTACAACAAGGGATCAGATTCTTCAAAGACTAGCATAATTGTGTTGCGATCGATGTGAGACTATACATTAATTATCAGCTTAATGACTTTGACATAATGGATTGCTAAAGTTGACATTTTAGTATTCATATGATTGTGAGGTGGTGGAAAAAAGAAAAATATAAAAAATGGAAGGTACCTAGGTTACTTGATTAGAATGATTACATCACTCCAAATGAATACTGTTTTTTCACCACCACAACTATTATATGGGGTTATCAAAATCATATTTTAATGTAAAGCATTGATTTATAATGCACATATAATGATGTTGATGATAACCTGTCAATGATAACCGTCAAATGAACTCATTAGAGGTGGTGAATATCTCACTTATTCCCATTTTGAAGCTTGCACTTTTGATAAATTAATATATTTCTTTTCTAGTTAGCACTACTAGGCAAAAGTTGTAGATAATGGTTATGATTCCTCCTCTTCTTAACAAAAAAAGGCGACCCAGTATAAAAGGTCCTATTGCACAACGATATTCGCATTAACAAAACGGAATATTCGCATGAAAATTCTACATAATAGAAATATTCGTATTACAACAATATTCAACAATTGCACAACTGTAGTAGTACTAACACATACGCAACATACAATGAAGAAAAGGACCCTAACTATAGTTTACGTGGAGCACCAAAAAGAAAATATACAAAAAGTTATACATCACTTTGAACATTACATTGAAATGAGGATCTTCTTGGACTACTTTAACTCCAGTTCAGCATAAAAGTCCCTCAATGATTAGCCAAAGTACATCGTCATCTACAATATCTAAGACCGAATATTTTTCAGGGAATAACGTCCCTTTAAATAGATTTAACCTTAAATAATAACAATATGACAATAAATACGTAGTTTCTCTATAAAAAATTAAAAATAGATTCGACCTTGCCTGGGACCGTTTGGTCCCCAATAAAAAAAAAAAAAAAAATATACACATACGTATATGTAGAGATCTTTCCCACTTGGCCACATTCATAATCATATTTGCTCTTTGATTCCCTAATTTCCAAAGCAGGTCATGCTATTTTCCATAAAATTTCTTTCTCAAACATTTAATCAAACACTTCATATGCATTCCACACAAAAATTAACTCATAAACTTGAACAATCTAAATTTAACCATTTTCCTCTCACACAATTTGACCAACACCCTGTGTGCATTCTAAGAATAGAGTCAAAAAACAATGACCATAATCTAATATTGCTAACTAAGCAACTTTAAGCATCCTTGTTAAATCACAAAGCCTCCTGAACTAAATCTCTCTAACTTTTAACATATAAACAAACATCACACTCCACCATTTAACAACCACATAACACTCAACATTAAAGTAGTTTGACGAAATTCTCAATATTTCATTCCATAACAATATTTTGCTTTAAATTCTCCTTTCAATCATTTGATCGAACATCTCATATGCATTTGTTTTGACAAACTCCAAACCTATTCCTTTTAAAATCAAATTCCCAAACTTAATTCATACATTATGATTTTGCCACATTTGTATCCATCTTCTTTGTTTTGTTTTATTTTCTTTTTTTAACTTGTTGATTTACTTAACAAGCACAGCCTGCCCCAAACAACCAAATAGCACTAACGATGATGCCTCCTATTGGCTAGATCTTCCAGCAGACAAAGGTAGCTAGGAAAGAGTTAAAGGGACAATTTACAAAACTCGCAAGCATACAAGTACACAAAAGCCAGGTTTGGCGGCTGTTGCATGTTTAACAAATTTCCTAGGCATCCATCCAAATAATATCTTCTAGAACAAGTTTCATCCCATAAAAGCGTGAATCCTTCCCAACCAATGTCAATACAAGTTAAGCGTTATAATAGCTAAAATAATTTCAGTAACCATGTATTATTCCCAAAACATTTTATGACATTACAGGGGAAAAAACTGAAAGGGTTATCTTTAGCTACTTATTTGGTTACAAACTCTCTTAAAAACATTTTGACAAATACCTTATCTGCATTTAAATTTTGCAAGTTCTAAAACAAAGTTCCTCTTAAAATTACAGCACCAAACTTAATGTATTCTAGTTATAATTGGAATAAATTTATTTAATCATTAAAATGTAGTACAACTCAATCACATACCAATCAAATTTCTCAATTCACATATACTGAACAGGGGGAAAAATAAAGCATTCTACTGCATTAAAAAAAATTGCAACTTTCTGGGGGAAAAAATAGAGAATGTTCATTGAACATACCCAGAGATATCATCACATAAGAGGAGGAGGAAGAGGATGATGTTTACATACACCCATCCACACACACGCCAACGACAAGGAGGAGAAGAGAATTTTCTGTATAGGACTCTAAATCCAACAACGAACCGAAAGGGAGAAGAAAAATAAAAACGAAGTTGCAGAGTTGAGCACGACATAGCAGTGAAGAGGAAGAAGAAACAATGGCAGAAAGATGAGCTCGCAAAGAAGGACGAGGAGCAGCAGAGATGAAGAGCAATAAGGAGTGACGAACAGCGGTGGGAATCCGACAATCTAGTGACAGGCGATGCTAAGAGGAAAGGACGAGAGGTTTTCCCATGGTTCAAGGTTCCAAAGATTTCTGCCCCTTTTCTTCGCTTTTGAGGTCGGTGGAATGGGGGAAAATCTGATGGGAGTTTTTTTCTTCCCTAAATTTGAACCCGTTCTATTTTTTTTTTTAAAATTATAATTCATTTTAAGGATTAAAAAAAAAAAAGGTTTATCAGAGTTTTTAAATCATCTCCGCCTATAAGAGGTCTAGATGTGACTATTAAAGACCCTTTTTTTTTTCCTAGTAGTGATTTTTCAACAGCCAAAACTCACGACCAGATTCGCAGTGATATGTTTATTAGGAAAACAACAAAATGTCATTGACAAGAAACGCAAGTACCCTAGATTGGGGAATATTGTATTATACATAAAACGACAAAGGAAATATAGAAAGGAAGAGAAGTGCATGCCATTGTTTGTCAAACTAGACACTTTCCACAACGGGAAAGAGGAAAGAAAGAGATGTAATTGAATAATGGCATCCTCTCAAAAATATTCCATAAAAAAATAACAATAACAAATTGAAGCGACGAGCCATTCTGGGTAGGTTAACGTAGCGAACCAGTGAACAACGCAAAAACAAGAAGGAAAACTTTTGTGGTGGCATCACTATTCAAACTTGGAAATAAGCCCACTCAAGGCCTTTCTAATTCCGCTAAAATCTAGATAGACCAAAAAAGTGAAGAAAGAAAGAGCTATGGTTCAAATTATTATTAACAACTGTTATTCTGAACCATATCATCCAATATTACTGTACAACAAAGCTCAACCATATCTCGAACTGATCATTAATTTAAGTGCCTCAGACCCTACCATAGGCTTCTTACTATATCCTTTTGTAGTCACACCCTCTTCCTCATTCATCTGCTACAAATTAAAACAACTCATAAATTTAAGATAACAATTGTTGAAATGAAGAAATTTTGAACCAAAGAACTTAACAATAAATTTATCTTAACAACAATAGTAATATCAGTAGTGCTATCCCCGCAGGGCAAGAAGCTGCTAAAAATATGTTACACTTACCAAACAGGCTTACTTATAAATATTACAAAAACATGAATAAATAATAATAAAATTACTAAAAACAAATCTCCTTAACTCAAAAATGAAATAAAATAAGCAACTTTACTAACCTCAACTGCTAAGCCCTTCTAACTTCGAGCAAAACCTCAAATTTGATAAAAACTTTCTCAGAGCAGGCACAACCCACGAGTTTGCCAAAAGTATAAAAATTAGCAGTGGCACCATTTTTATAGCTGCAATATCTGTAGCAATTACCCAAAACCACAACATACACTGCTACAAATGTTGAACCCTACCTTGGTCTTTGCAACACTTTGTAGCAGTTCTTTTAAAACTGTTACAAATATTGAACCAGATTCAGACCTTTAGTCTTCTGTAGCGGTTATTGACCCGAACCACCACAAACCAAAAACTACAAATTTGGTGCCATCATGGTGCCACATTTGTAGCGATTTCCTTACAAATCACTACAAATCCGAAACTTTGTAGTAGTTGTGATAAACAACATTAAGTAACTGCTATAAATACACTACTAGAAAAAGGTCTTTAGAATGGTTGAAATTGGCTCTTTAGATCTGGTTTAGGTCCGATCTTATATTGACCGGCTTTAAAAGTCTGTCCTTATTAAAACCAATCTTACAATTGGTCTAAAAAGTTACTTTTAATTTTAAGACTAGTTGTTTTAACGACTGATCTTAAAAGTTTCAGTTTTAAATTAAAAGAAATGCCAACTTTTCAAACTAGGTAATTTCATACACGGTCTAAAAGAGGGCAATTTCTTTTCTTAAAAAAATGTACATTTTACTTCGTTTCACAAAAGCTTGTTGGGTTATTATATATAAAAGCTATGTTATATAAATTCAACAGATAGCCCTAAAAATGCAAATGCAATCGATATTAACAAACCATGAATCTTGCCAATATAATTAGATAATTGAATTTAAATTTCGGCATTTGTTTTTTTCAAGATTTACTCTTTTTTTTTCTCTTGGATTTCCCCATCTCCAATATGCACATCAAGGACCAAAACCCTATGTTGTGCTGTCCCTCTTTAATTGTGACGCCATACCCAAAATTACTTTGTAGTTAGTACAAAGTCTTCTTTGGATTACTTACAAAAAAGAAGTCAATAAGTGTTTTAGAGCTTCGCTCTTGTATGTGATTAAATGCTCCTCCCACTTCATAAAGCAAATGTTGGCAATCTTGAGGTTATATGCGAGAGAGAAATCAATAATAGATTGACCTTCATTATTAAGCTCTCCAAATCCAAAACCACAATGATCCCTTACATGGAGTCTTCCCTACCAACAAGTCCATTAATATCCCCACCAATACAAATCTTTTTGGCTTGTGGAATGCTTTGAATTAGCCCCTACTTGGGGTGCATACAAACTGATAATGTTAATAGTATCCTCTCAACACTCATTCTTAATGAAATAATTCTATCATCAATATCTTAAATTCTACCACTTTCTCCCTCCATTTTTTATCAGCGATGAAGCCAACACCATTTCTTCCATTTACGTTTCTTGTGTACTAGAGTTTAAAACCATTAATTTTCCGAGATCCTTTTCCCAACCATTTTGTTTCTTGGAGGCACAAGAGAGCAGTAGCCTTTTCTCATTTAAAACTACATTCGTGCAACGATGCCACTGCTCTCGCTCACTTTTCACTATACTTGAGCCATACAACGCATTACTTACGGGCAACAACTTAGCATTAGCACAATTTCTTCATTGATCCATGTTTATAAAAATAGAGAGGAAGTCTGTGTAATTAAGGAGAAATACAAGGGATGTAAAAAACATAACAAATATGTATTAATTTCTCTCAAGATGAATTATATTATGAACCAATTTTTTTCCCCCTAAAAGTGTATATTGTAGAGTCGAGGATGTATTTTGATACCTTCTTAAACCTATTTCCATCTCTAGCTTTCAAGTGCAATGCTAATTATGGTGATAAAAATCCATCAATTTTAAAGCTTTTTTTTTTTTTTTTTTTTTTTTGCCAGCCAATTTTAGAGTCTATGCAGCTTATGCTAATGAAAATTAAAAATACTTTTCAACTCACCTAATAATTTTTTTGAATATGTACAAAATTAAAATTACTTTAACAACAACAACAATAACTATCTAATTCAAATCTTTCCTCTCCTTTTATTCTCAATATCTCATCTCCACACTTTGATAAAAAATAGAAAGTTCATATTTAATATTTTATAAGATTATTGATATAAAATTTTATAAATTAATTTTTATTTTGCCTGTATATTGTAGTTATGAATTGTGTAGATAATGTTTTACCTACTTAAAATAAAATTCATTTATTTATGTTTATAATAACAATGTTTAAAATATTAAATTTGAACTATTCATTTGTTTGAATTTTAAGGTGGACAAGATTATTTTCTAATAAGAAAATGAGGAATATAAAAATAAGAGAACTCAAACCTACTCAAGAAGCTTACTGTTTTTGAATAATAAATGAGTGAATAAATGACCATTGACGAAATCGGCAGCAAGCACATAGACCAACTGGTTATACATTGTTTCAACTTAACCAATGGTTTCATGTTCAAGTCCTAGGTATGCAGCCCTGATAATTACTTGGAGGTAGCGATATTCTCCCTATTGTAGACCTACATTCTCGCGAATCTCAAACAAGTCTATTGCTAGTAATGTAAGATACAAGTGGATTATTAATCCCAAAAAAAGGGCCATTGAAAGGGATTATCACAAGATTATTTGATACTATTAAAATTAGATTCTGGGGAAAGAACGAATCTTATGACTTATAATTTAATGTCTTAAAATTTGAGATTCATAGTGGCGTACTATAGGAACTTGTAAATTAATGACATAAAATTGACAGGGTCAAAGTGATCCACTAACCGCTGGGGGCCTGTGATTATGTAATTATAAAAAACCCCCAAAGCTTTGCGCACTAATTAATTTTTAATCTATACTCAAAATCAGAATTGTGTCTAACAAGCATAAGATATTTATTGACAACTTTTACACCTCCATAATGAACACTTTACTGTTCCAAAGTGATCGATAGTCTGTCTGTATCTGCACAATCTAAAATGACAACATTTACCACATAAAAGAGAGTTTCTAATTAATAATAGTACCTGCAGCCGCAGTTGCTGATAATTCGCAGGAAACCTAAATTCAAGCAATTAACAAAAACACAAGAGAATGCATGGAGCATACAACAAAGAGCCATTACTCTACTTTATAAGTATACATGTAATCCCTCCTATTCTTTTTATACAAAATTGGTTAAAATTAGTTAAAAGTTAAAAATATGTAAGAAATGGATTTTTTAAGAAAATATGTCCTTACTTATAAGGAGCAATGAAGAGAGAGAAACAATTATAAAAAAATGATGAAAGAGAATGTATGAGAAAAAGATGAGGAGAAAGAATATAATTAAGTAGCGGTAAATTGGTCAAAAAACATTTAATGTTCTGACTACCCCAAACTAGATCTTCTAGAAAGGATCAAATCAATTTAAAAATTGGAATCTTATAAAACAGGACATAAGGAAGTAGCTGCAACAAAACGACATGAAGAGGCATTCATTTTGATATTTCCCAACACTCGCACTCTAATCCCGAAATATCTAAATATCTCTTAACTTAAAACACAGATTAACAAAAAGAGGTTCCAATTAATAGCAACAATTTATTGGGAGGTCTCAATTTAAAAGTTAATTAAGTAAATCAAATCAAATTAAATATAAATATTATATTATATGTGTTTTTGTGAATATAATCTGCGGCTGCCTGAGAATTCCTCTTGATTGCACCAACTTGTATACAATTACCACAAGTCCACAACAACGAAAACAAGCTTTGTCCCACTAGATGGGTCAGCTATGAGCCCATCTGGGATAGCGGTGGTTACTTTTCTTGATGGATTTTTTTTTTTTTTTTTTCGATGGACTTTTTTTAATGTGATTTGTGTTTATGATAGCAAAAGCGAAGTGGCTTCAAGGTCCGAAGCAAAGAGATGTGGCTTCAAAAAGAAAAAGTGGCTTCAAGGTCTGAAGCTCATCAAGGTCTAAAACTATGTCAAACAATTAATAATCTAGCTTCTACTTTTGCTAGGCTTTTGATGGACTTATTTGAGCTTTTGAAATTGTCTCAAACAGGCCCATATATAGATAATATGCCCCATTGTGTCATATCAACAACCAAATCGTTAAATATATTATTAACGAAAAGATTTTGTTTAATAATTTCATCAAATGTTCTCTTCATTCTTCCTCTATCTTTCTTTAGAGAACTTCAAAATTTCTAATCTCCCATTCTCAGCGCGACATCTGAAATGATCTTCTTTGTATATCTCCAAAGCACCGTAAACAATCTTTTGCCAATTTCTCTTATAGCATAACTTATATGAGTCTATAAATCTTTTGCCCCTATTTTTTTTCCTTTTTCCCATCCCCCATAGGGTTCTATAGTTAAGAAACCTTTGAAATATTCAGAAATTAAGATTTTAGGAAGAAAATGATTGAAACATACTCAGTCTATTACACAACAAAGATTAACAAAACACATCATACATGTAGTTGATCGATCTTACATCAAAAGCAATTTATCAAGCACAAAAAACATAATAAGCTACATCAATTGATCACGAGTGGTGACCAGTATTGTACCTTTCATCAATTACATCCAACACAATTGAAATTTCACACGTAAATTCTTCTTCATCAGCAAACAGAAGTAGAAAGGAAGAGAAACACAAACACACACACACACACACACACACACACACACACACACATATATTCCAATCCCAAAATCTCTAAATATCTGTTCTTAGGTACCATAGTCCCCTATTTATGCGATGCAGGTGGTGATGCATGTCCCACGCCAGGGCTAGGACCTGGTTTTGTAGGACGGAAAGCATCATGCTCATTAGCCTTATATGGGTTTGTGGTGAAAGAAACATAAGGAGTTTGTGCGCTCCTCCAGGAGACGAATCCAGCGATGGCTTGAGATGGAGGTTGAATTTGTAGCTTCCTTGATGCTGCTACTGATGATGAACCCAAGTAAAGTTGCAGAAGGAAAAGGAAGAGAAGACAGGTTAAGATGCTTATTTTCTTAGCCATGACAGAAAACCCTAGCCAAGACAAGTTGATGGCTACTTGAATTGAGCCACCTGGGATTGATGTTGGTGACCGTCAGATGGGACAGCAATTTATAACATGGAACTGCTGTATACTCCCAATGCGATAATATAAAATAAGGGTTTTGTTCACACGGAGGTTGTCTCACTTACATGATAATGTAATCATACTGAGAGGGGAAAGCATTAGTATGTTAACCAAATCAGGAAAGTGCAAGATTTCTTCACTTCTGCTAAAAATTCCTCAACCGTTCATTGAAAAGCACACTGACGATTCTTAATTTACAAGGAAAAGATCATTGGTGATCGTGATTAGCTGCACAACATTAAGGATAAGGACGCGCTTGCTCTAATAAAAAGAGATTGAAATCTGCAATATCATGCAAGTTATTAGTATATGTTTAATTTTATTAAGAAAATCTTCTTCCACTAACAATGGCTCTGAAATCTACAGAGACATCTTCGCCTCCACTCCTTTTGCTTTTTTTTGGCTACTCTTCTTTCACTAAAATTGAGTATGGCATGAAAAACTTCCAAGCTTTGTTGCGCTTATGACTTTGTTGATAGAGCCAAATATTTATATGTATTTTGGCAGCTAACCTTAGGTTTTTGTGGTCTTAAATTAATTTATTTGGCATAAGTAAGTGTTAAAATGCATATTTGATCACAACAGTATTTTGGGAATTTAATGGACTAAAATGCTATATATATTTTGCTTAATGTTTCTGATTCTTGAATATTTCATATTTATTTGGACATAATTTACCTTTATGAATTTGAGTATGCAGGTGATGATATGGCACATGTATCAATTAGTCAAGAAGGATGAGGTGGCACTTCTTAGAACAATAAATGGCAAATTTGGAATTAACTTGTGCAGCCACCCTTCTTACAAATTGAAGGGACAAACAAAAACTAATAGCATCATCATCTACACTCTCACCATTGACTCCATCAGCAATTTTCAATTTGAAAAATTGTATTGCTGCGTAATTTTGTCATATCCCAGATTTTGGCCTCGAAATTTTAAGAATTAGCCTTAAATAAGTAGGTTACAAAGGCTAGTTTGGCAATAGTTTCAAAAATGACCTCAAAGATAGTATGATATCCGAGAACTATGCAACATTGGGCCTTTTCAAATAGAAGTTAAATTAGTAATTAAAGGTTACCTAAAGGCAAAATAAAATAGCACACTTGTCAAAGTAATATTGTATATCTACCATCCCAGGTTTCGGTAAAAATGTAATTTCAAACATTTATGGGTATATAGTAGTAATTTTGGAAATTATGCCCATAATTTCAGGAAATATCCTCGGAGGCACAGGAAATTGGAGAATAATTCCGCAGGCTATATTTGAGGCTTCATTGATGAATGAATGAGAAAATTGCCTCAAAAGATGAATTTTAAATAAGTGTTGAATTTTGAATAAATAAAGAATGATTAGCCAAATTTGATATATACTCGAGATATCAAAAGAAAGAACAATTAAACATAAGAATGATTGTCAAATTTGATTATGAAAAATACCCAAAGGCCAAAATTATTTAGGAAAAAATAGGGGAAAATTATTTTAATGTTAATTTCAATTTATAAAAATGGTTTTATGCCCAAGAAATGGAGAATTTAGTTTAAAGAATATTTTAACGCAATTTTACCCAAGAATGAAACAATTTCTTGGAAATTATAGGAAAACACTTAAGGACCAAATTTGACTTGAGAGAAAAACTAGGGAATGTACTCCCTAATAAATATGAATTTCTTATGGTCTCACTTGGGTCATGCGACTAAGGAATTCCCAACAAGAATTTGTAGAATATTAATCTCATATTAATTAAATAGTAAAGGGTAATTATTACAATTTTGTGTTGAATTGGACAATCCAGTGCTTCTTCCAAATACATGTGTGGCGAGATCATAAGGGAAGAGAATGGTAGAAGAGTTTTGAGCCATTTGATTATAAGGGATCCATTAAATTATTATTAATTAAGGAGGTGCAATTGAAATTGGATTCCAATTTATTAGATAAAACGATCTCACTCATTTTAACAATCCATAGTTTCAGCCAAAATGAGAAAAGGAGAAGGAAACTGGAACCTAAGAAGGAGAAAAGAGGAAAAAGAAGGAAAATGGGATAAAGAGTATATGAAATCAAATGTTCATGAGAATTTGTAGATGTATATAGACACATGAAACTTTCTAAAAGATCCTATATTAGGTCGATTGGATAAGTATAACACGAGTTATAAATTTTAATGTTAAGGCACAGAATCTATCCAAATATTAGAATAAGGATAGAAAATGAATTAATTATAAGAATTTGATGTGAATTAGACTACATTATTTTTCCCAAATAAGGAACTTCAAGAGCTTTCAATAGCATTTTAGAACACCCTCATATGAGTTTTCTAAATTTAGTAATGAATTTTTAAAGAGAGCCATGGAAAAGAAGAGAATATTCATCACTATCAGCACATATATTAGAAATAAGGTGAATTTTTGGGAATAAATTACATTGAATTTAGTGAAACAAATCAATGTATTTTTTTTATTAAAAAAAATACATTAGGATTTGTTATTTGTCTTCTATGACTCAAAAGAATTTAGTTTATAGAAGGATATTTATGGTCTAGCAAAAAATAAATACATTAATTTTATTTCTATTAAGGTATATCTTAATTAAAAAAAGATTTACTTTCCATTTTTATTTTTTAAAAAAATTCCTTAGTATGATTTCTTGACTAGCTGAGATGTAAAACAAAGCACACACACACACAGAGGAATATAATTTTAGAAAGGCATCACAGCTTCTGTTTGATTACAGTCGAGAGAAGCCTAAGAAAATGGAGTTAACCTTTTATGAATTAATTATAGATATAATTATTAATTAATTATAGATATATCTCTTATTTTATTTTATTTTATTTCTATAACTTCAAATGTAGGATGAAAAAAATTATATATATATGTAGTGAAAGAAATTGAGCCTGCAAAAAAATCGAACTAGAGTCAAGTTACTATAATTATTAGATTGTTTGATTTATGATATAATAAATGATAAAATTGTGTGTAAACATACCATATATACATCAGTATGAATTTTCAACCTAAAAAAAAAAAAATTGTTCCTTAAATTCTATTGCAAATCTTTTATTTTTTTGAAGTGAATTAATTATTGGTTTGACGTCTGGCCTATATTGAAAAATAATGATATAAAATTAAAATCCTAGATTAATGGAGATAAATGTGAATCAATTTTGCGTCAATGGTATACCTTCATTAATCTATCTCCATCTACTGCATTCAAGGGAAACACTAATTGAGATTATATAAATCCTTCAATTTTAAAAGTCTACACAACTTGTACCCATTAAAATTAAAAATACCTTAACAACTCACCTAATATTAAAAAAAAAAAAAAAAAAAAACTTCAATGACTACAACAACCAAACCGAAACTATTTCCTCCAATCCAAAATATAAATTGCTTTTAGAAACGTTCTTTAGTCCTCAATATAAGTCACTTGTACATTTATTATTTCTTATTTGCCAGCTTCATCATTATTATTAATGTTTAAATGTGACATCTTGTACTTTTCTGCCTCGTAAAAATCCTCATTCAATATGAGTAAAATTGAAGGACAAAAAAATCAATTTAAGACAATTAATGAGTTAACTATCAAGCTAGGTTGTTAGTTGCTCAATTTTGGGGCCCTTCTCAAATTTTGTTTTTTTCGTGCTTCTTTTAATCATTAAATTTTACCTAAAACAAGTAATATTTTGATATCTTATACGTAAAACATGGAGCTGTTTTCAATTTTTCATACATTTAAGACTCTAAATTCAATAGAAACTTTAGAATTTTGGAGTCTTAAATCTTTAAAAAATTATAAAAAAAATTGAAACCATCTCCATTATTTATCCCTAAGAATCGAAATGTCATTTATTTTATATAGAAAATCTAATCATTGAAAGAACCATAAAAAACAATTGGGCACGGCCCCAAAATTTAGGGACAGTAGGGAGCGCATGCAGCCAACATCCCCTCCTTAATTATCATGTTTTTTTTTTTTTTTTTTTTTTTTTTTTTTTTTTTTTTTTTTTAGTGAATTACTTGGAAGGAGCTTATATCGTAGGCACGGGGAGTACTTACTCAAGAAGCTTCCTGTTTTAGAGTAATAACAAGTGAATAATGGCCGAGGAAAGAGAGTACGAGATCATTTGACATTCCTCTGGTCCTATTTGAAAATAACTTCCAACATGTTTCACCATGGAAAAAAAAGTTAAATCTCATTAACTCTACCGTAAAATTTAACTAACTTTCTAACTTTATCATTATTTAATATAAACTATTCTAATGAGAACAAATTCTATATAATAATAAATAAAAGTAAAATTATATATTTATATGAGAAATTTAATGATATGACTTGTAAATAGGACTATTTTTTGTTCTTCCTTTGCCTTAAAAATAGTTCCAAATGAGTAATTAAGATTAGCGGATGGAGAAAGAAGGGACCTTAAGAACTTATAAAATTAATGCCATGAAATTTGAGACTCATAGTGGCGTATCCTAGGAACTTGTAAATTAATTTATAAAGTTGACGGACTGAAAGTGGTCCACTAAATAAATAACAGCAACGTTTTTCACACTAATTAATTATTTAATCCTTACCCAAGATTATTTGTGTCCAACATGCATAATATATTTATTGACTACTTTTTCACCCCCAAAATGAACATTTCTGTTTCTATGTGATCGCTTTGCGATGTAAAAAGATAATATAGACCAAATAGAAAGTGAGCTTCTAATTAATTGGTAGTTATACTCCTATAGTCTTTATGTAATATCTATATATTATATTTATTTAACTTAGGTATATTAAAAAATCTCAATAGATTACTTAATTATAACATATTGGATATAATATCTCTAAATTTTTTTGTGTAACATTAGATTATACATCAGTTTATGAGTTAAACAAATTAGTTTGGAAAAATTATAAATATGAGAAATAAAATGAAAATTGTCTTATATTTATCACCAAATTCTACTTTCAAATTTGGTATCTACATTTAGTATAGGAGGAGTAATAACTAAAAATTCTAAGGAGATTTATGTTTAACAATAAATAAGTAGATCTAATCGTCGGGGAATTCAACAAGAATTCCCCTCAGTTGTACCAAAAATTCATATGACACACCCACACACCAAAAATTCATATGACACACCCACACATGATATCATCGAATGTCATTATAATATCCTGAATTTCAAGTTTAGAGACTTGAAGAATAAGCCTAAAGTAGGCGGACGACTAAATCTGGTTCAGGAAGAGTCGCAAGAATATCGAGAGATAGGAGGCTTTTTAGGAACTAAGTTACTCGGCTAAACGGGTCAATGGACCGAGTATGTATAAGCTGTGGAATTAAAGTGCCAGTGGAAAAAGGGGCACAGAGGGCCTATGTTAATTAGTTGGTAAAAATACCATTTAGGTATGTCCTAAGGTATGAGACAATTAGTTAAGCAAAAATATGCAAAAATAAATGTGTACATGACATTTCCTGAACTAGTAAGGCATTCCTGCGTTTTTGGAGACAAGGAAGAGGAAAAGTCAGTACAAGAATCACATGCTGAAAAGAAAAAGTTAGTGTAATCATTACATAGGGGCACGTGTCACCACAGGGTTAAAAGAGGAAAAAGTAAGGGTAGAAAAGTCAAATCCTTACCCCTTAAAGATGCAATTTCATTCACATGAGAGGAGAGAGTGAAAATCAGATGATTTTATATGTACCTAGGCCTAAACATAAAGTACAGGTCCTAAAGGACGTTAATCGGTGAAAAGGAGACCGATAAGGACCAATAAGGGGCTTTTTTTTTTATTAAATGTGACAAATGTGGGGCCATATGGGAGAGTAAAATGGCGCCACACAGGGTCCCTAGAAGTGCCTGGAATTATATAGAATTCTAAAGAGAAAATAAGCCAAAAATCAGGGTACATGCTTCTAACCACTCGACAAAAGGGTTTTTGGGGCCAAAATAGGTAATTTACACATTTTGAAAAGTGAAAATCTGACCTTCTTGGCTAGGGTTGCGCCACATGGCCCCCTTCCAGAAGACTCTGGAATTTCTTGGGAATTAAGTCAGAAAGCTTGACCCAAATAATTAACCAGTGGACAAAAGCATGCATCAGATAATTCAGTGTACCCAGATCATTGTAACTATTTTATAGAGACTCAAACCCTCATTCTTTTGGCTGAAGAGGGAAAAACACTCATAGCAAGAAGGAGGTCCAGCAAAGTCTCCAACATTTAGAGAAGAAGCTAGTTCACCAAGCAAAGCTTTGATTTCAGGTAAACACCGAAAACCCAAACCTTTGAAATTTAAGTTAGGGTTTTTTGTCCACCTGACCATGGCATGAAGTTGTGATCTGATTTTGGTGTTTTTAAGGGTTCCAATCGGTTTAAAATGTGATTTTGCATGGGGTTAGGTCAAGGTTAAAGTCTACGAACTCGAAAACACTGAAAACTCAAGAAAGAAGCTTACTGCCAGCATCAGGGTTTTCTGGGCATGCAACGAAGCTTCATCTGTGTTTTTAAAATAGTAAACGAAGTTGGTTTGAAATTTTATAAACATAAAGTAGACCTCTTGAGATTCATTTTGATAAAAACTTCGACACCTTTTTGATTATTCATCTAGGAGGAATTAATTTTTGAAAAGTGCTTTGGAAGCTACAGGATTTTTCTGACCAAAGGATAAAGTTTTAGCTACACGCCAAAATATGAACCCTTTTAGACATCCCAAGGGTTCAGATGCCACTAATTTCGTACAAATTTGATTTTTGTAGAATGTATTAAAAATGTTTGAAGTTGGATCAGAATCACTAGAATTTCTGGAAATTGGCTAGGGCTCGATTTCTTGAAAAATGTAAGGGTATTTTCGGAAATACTAAAAAATAAGGTATTTTGGTGTTATTTAGGATTAGGGTATTTTTGGGAAAGCTATCAGGCACCATAAAACTTTAAGACGATACACATCCCATAGGTAGTAATTGTTTTACTCAAGTACTTTTATATGTTTGTTGTATGTTTGTTTTGCCATATATGTTTGTATGTTTGTGTTGCCAAATATGCATACAGAGCATGTTGGGGTTCGAGTCCCTAACTATTGTGTTCCTAGCGCTGAGGAGAAATCCAGGGCTGGCCTTGATTTCTTGGCGGCTCTAAGGGTCGTTACGTCGGGGGCTGGCTTGGTACAGGCGACTCTACGGGTCGTGATTCCAGTAATTCTGGGGCTTGCCTTGGTAAGGCAGCTCGACGGTGCGTGATGACTGGTTATTGAGTATGTTTCTGAATGCATATGTGGTATGTTTGACATTTTATCTATGATTTTATATGACATGGTTGCATGCATACACTATACACATATAGTACATGAGTTTAACAGTTACTTTGGGGTTCAATTTTGAACTCCAAATAGATCTGTAGATACAGAGGATCATACCTGAGCTAGGAAAATTTTTTTTTTTGGAAAGGTAAGGAATATCAGTGCAGAATGAAGAATAGGGAATGCCCTATTATACTTGTATTTATTTATGGGATGGTTGTAACACCCCAAATTCCATACTTGAAATCGTGTCGGTTGACACTTAGTTTTAAAAAATAGACAGAATTTGAGGTGCTATAACTTAGAGTAATGAGGAAATGGAGAGCATGCACTAATATTTGGACAATGAGTATATGATATAAAATGCCCAGACATATGTTGCTGCTCCGACATAAGCTGATATATTAAAAATTTTTCGAAGGAATATTCGTGTGATACAACAATACAGAGCTTGTATAATTACAATTCTTACATGGTAACTATACAACCTTAAACCAAGCCCTAACTAGACTTGGGGCAATGAACCTAACTCAGTTAATCAACCGATTTGGCCAGGCCGGTGTTTAGTGGAAGTCTCCCTGAATTCATGGCGACTTATCGACTGAACCACATAGACGAACCCTTTCTAGACACCAAATGGTTTGAAGTAATCTTATTAGATTTATGCCAGAAGGTAGGCTCTGTTCAACTTCTTCCAACATTTGCTTTGACCGGTGCCTCTTAACGGCTCCTCCCTTCGATGCCTTTTCACGGTTCCATCTACTGGTGCCTTCTCTGATCTTGGTTCCTTTCCTGAACCTTGGACAAATCTAAGGTTCAATACCCATTGGACCTCAGGTAACAGTTAACCTCATGTGAAAAGTATAAACAGTATAAATGACAGATATTCATTACATTTAAACATCAACCATACATAGCACACAGCACATGTAAGGTTACAACAGTACATACGCACACAACACATGTAAAGTTATCCACCTCTTCACTAACCAGTGCCACGACAACTTCTCATGTCCTCAGCGCTAGGAAAACTCAACGGCATTATCAAGACTATAACCCGTATAAAGCTGAATGTATAAATAGTGATCTAAGCCCCATAAACTTAGTCACAGTGCATGACCTAAGACCAAGTCTTACTTAGTCACAGTGATAACCTAAGACCAAGTCTTGTACATCACTTCATGAATAAATCAATCATATACAATTATACAAGACACATCAGAGTTAAAGTTACTAGTACGCGAACGTACCTTTCATCATGTAATGGCCAACATGCCTGTTCTTTGAACCCGACTCCAGACTTCCCGGATATCCTATAATGTTACTGTCGGATTATTATAATATCATATTATCTAGAATAATATCAAAAAGGATATTTTCACCTATTTTGACATTTCTACCCTTGGTGGATTTATTATTACAATTTTGCCCTTACATTTTATTAAAAACGTAATGCTGGATTTTCTGGGCAGATTTTGCAGCAACTTTGAAAAATCGTGATTAATTCTACAAAAATACTTTTGAGTTTCCGTAAAATTCCTCATGACCCTTGACATGTATATTTTCAAGGACAAAAATTCCCAGAAGCTAGAACATCAAGAATCATTCCCAGTTTAATGTTTTCTCAATGCTGCCCAGATTTTCGTCCAGAAAAATAGCTTAATTTCAAAAATATGTTACTCCTTGTGTAGAACTCAAAATGCTACATATTAGAAAGCCCTATATGTCTACTTTATTCATGAAACATTTCGTGATTTATGGACTTCATTTTCTATATAAAATAATAGCCTCAATGTGACTGACTTTAACAGCCTGGTTTCTACAACATTTATCTTAATGATCTATTGATTCTATAAATTATTCCCTAACATGTTTTCCACTCCATTTTGCGTTTTAAAAGCATTGGAGACTTCCAAACATGAAAGGGAACATTTCTAACAATTTCCTAGATTAAACTAACATTTCTACTAAGAACTATATAAAAACTAAGACTAGAAAACTAAAAGCAAGCTTACCTCTTGAAGCCTCTTCCTACTCCTTCCTCCTTCTTGCTTCACTCTCTACTCACTATTTTAGAAATCAACTCTTGGAGTTTGATTTGGTGTGAAGAAAATGAAGAGGAGAGCCTCTATTTAAAGGAAAATCTCAAGCCCAATGTGGGCCCCACCATTTTCCTCTTCCTTAATCTCAACCATTGGATCTAAACTTCATCAAGAAGTTTTAATCTTAACCCTTCACTATAAAACATGTGCTCTTGTGATGTCATCCTTGTGATGTCATCTTGATGACATAATCAAGGCTTAGGTGTAATTGTTGACTTTTCAACACTAATTAGCAATTCTTAATTATCATGTTAATCAAGTGTTTACATGCTCCTTAATTATATTTTGCCATTAGCTAACTCAATTACATGAAGATTTAGACCTAATTACTTGAGATATTATTTCATTCTCTTTGGCTTAATTATTTTCAAATATAATTAGCCCTCATTTGATGCTTTTAATTTGTCTCTAATCATATTGAAGAATTAAGCAACTAATCTCAATTAGTGCAAGCTTATTTGTTAAGGATAATTGTTAATAAAACTAAGTGTTTCCTTAATCCCTTTTCTTGTCTTATGATCATTTAAAATAGCTATTTATTTCATGTGATTTAATGTCACATTTTATAGCCCCTAATATGTAGTCTCATAATTAACCATTGGTTAATTTAATTCCAAAGTGGAATTTGCACAAAAATATAATCAATAGATTATAATTCTTTGAGACATATATTCACCTTTGTATTTTAGTAATTATTTTCCAAAATACAATGTTTATAAGAGTTATGAAAATTAGGGTATTACAATGACTATATATTATTTTGGTATTTTATGTTAGATGACTATAACCTTAACCCTTCAGAGAATTTTACTTTTTGGTTATTGCAGTTTTACCAGTACAGTAGGTTGTCCAAACCGGTACAATGCTCTGTTGCGCTCACTCTGATATAAATTAAAATGGAAGAAATAACAATGGAAAGGTAACCTATGCAAGGAATCCCTCTAACCCGCCACTCGAAAGGGCAAGGCCGGTAGGAGTGTAATAGTCATGTTAGAGTTTTAATTTGATGAACATGTTAAGGTTATAAAATTAAGCAACCACCAAATTTCTGATAGAAACAAGCACGCGCACCCACAGATATATAGTTGAAACTCAGAATGATCTTAGAAAGGAAATGTTACAAACTCATCTGGTAAAAAGATAAAAGGAAAGCACAATAGCATGCAACAGAAAGGCATGTTGCAACTCGTCTAACATTGAAAACCAAGTACTAAAATTTGTATATATCTCTTCTTGAGATATAGCCTAACAAAAAGAGAGCTTCTAACTAATAAAAGAATTTCTTAGGAAATCTCAATTAGAAAAAAAAAAAAAAAACGAAAAATACATATAGTAAGGGTTTTTGTTAAATTCAGTTTGGTTTTTATTAACCTTTTATAATCCGATGCTACATGAGAATGATAATTCTTCTTAGGGTTTAATATTTTTGCTTTTGTTGAATTTTTTTTTTCCTTCCACACTCACATAAAAGTGTGTGGCTCCTATTGTAAAGAGAAGAGAGAAAAATATTAATAGGATCCACTCACTTTTATGCGTGTGTAGCAGAAAAAATATTTCTGCAACAAAAGCAGAAACATTAATCCCTTCTTCTTTATTGCATCATGTTATACAACATCAACAAGCTTTATTCATCCAATTAGATAGGGTCAGTTACATGGATTATATGGGGAAGTGATAGTAATTATTTTGTTCAATTAATTTATTTAGTGTTCTCCTCATTTTCCCCCTCTCCCTTCTTCAATGAACTCCAAATTGTCTAATCTATTATTCTCACCGCCATCTCCAATTGCCTTCTTTAAACTACCTTAAAAGATTTACTAGATTTTCTCAATCGCACCAACTTATAATATTTCTGAAATCAGCAATGTCATGCAAGTTATTATATATTTAATTTTTGGCTAGAACATATAAAATCTCCTTAAACTTTGAATTAGTCTCATATCAACTGTCTAACCTTTTAAAGTTTAAATTAAAGATCCTAATGGTGCATGGTTTGACATTTGATGATTTGTATGTTTAAATTGAAGGCCCTACTTTTTATGTTTTTTAGGGTTAAGGAGCAATTTGGCCAAAAAACTGTTACCTCAAGAGCGTCCAGCACAAATAACTTTTAAGAGTACCAAAAATACCAAAAAATTTAAAAAAATGTGTAGTCAGCACAATTTTTTTTAACAATGTGCAATTAGCACAACGCCGTTAGAAAAAGATAACATCCATTATCTAAAGTGCAGATTGGCCAACAAACCTTTACTCCAGGAGCGCCAGCACAAAAAAAGTTTAACTCCAAGAGCGTCCAACACAAAAAAATCCATGTGCAATCCATCCAAAATCCGATTTGTTGTGTATCCTTGCCCAGACCCTCAACCATGTGCATTGGGGTTAGAAAGAGTGAATGCAACAAAAAAATCACAAATTATATTAATTATTATTATCAATTATCTTATGCAATTATTGACTACAATATTGTATTATTTACTCTTTAAATTAAATTTTTATTGTTGTAATTCTATTTAACCTTTTAAAAATATCACATATTTACGTGCGTATAATATGCATAAAAATTGATATATGACTGATGAGATTTTTTAGTTATTGATATAAGTGCATATAATATAAGTAATTTTTTAGTTTTATTTATCATCAATTTAGAATAGTTAATGTGATGGGATCTTTCGGTTGCCCAAAAAAAATTCAGAAGCCTTCATCCCATTTTTAAAAGTAATACTCCTAGAATACCTACTTAACTGACAATAAGATTTGAACCCATAGTATTTAATCTCATCAGTTGTATATCAATTTTTATAGTTAAAAATATTATATTTAACACATAAATATAAATGAATTCGATCTCTTTATCGCAGAGATAAGAGAGAAGGACATACCCAAATAAATAAAGGTGGCCTATAAATTATGTGATATTTTAAAAGATTGAAAAGACTTACAACAATAAAAATTTAATTTAAAGAGTAAATAATACAATATTATATTCAATAATTGCATAAGATAAGTGATAATAATAATTAATATAAGATAATTAATATAATTTGTGATTTTTGTTGTTGTATTCACTCTTTCTAACCCCAATATACATGGTTGGGGGTCCGGCCAATGATTTATAACAGTCGGATTTTGGGTGGATTGCATTTGAACTTTTTTGTCCGGGCGCTCTGAAATAAAAGTTTGTTGGCTAATCTTCACCTTAGATAATGAGACATTATCTTTTTCTAACGGTGTTGTCTTTGATCGCACATTTTTAAAAGTTTTTTGTGCTTGCACATTTTTAAAAGTTTTTTGGTATTTGTGGTACCCTTGAAAGTTATTTTGTTGGGTGCTTACGAGGTAACAGTTTGTTGGCCAAATTGCTTCTTAACCCTATTTTTTATTAGATACTTTTTTTAAAAAAAAAAATTAAAAAGTATAAAATATTTAAATAGTTAAAAAGTCTTTAAAGTATGCATTTAAATAAACAGCTTTAAAATACTTAAAATTACATGTCAAATGTCCAGTGTTATTTTTTTGAATGACACAACATACGATTAAAAAATAAAATTTTTGATAAGGAAAAAATAGTTAACTTTAATTATAGTATAACGGTATATGAGTTGATAGTTATAACATTAAACATTAGGTTCTTTTTATTTAAACTTTCAAAGGTTGGACAGGTTATAAGCTACTCAACCACGGCATGAAAACATTTCAAGCAATTTGTTGCGGATATTAACTTGTCCACTCCAATTTTTCTTTGCTTTAAGAGCTTGAAACACCACTACACTCTATTTCTGTACAATTAGGAAATTTGACACAACCTTAGCCGGTCAAATCACAAATTTTACCACAAATTAAAATGCAATATAACAGCTCAGGATCGTTCTCTTATCAAGGAGCCTTTTATTTTAATTTCCATAGGTCAAACTAATTGCTAAAAACATGGTTAGAAATGGGGTTTTAAAACTGATTTTCTCTAAATTAAAATTCATGAAAATAAAGTTATTTCTAATCTTTTTGGTATTTTCGGAAAACAATCACTACAACAAAAACCAAATTTAATGACACTAATTAACATGTTTTTAGAAAGCATAAGTTAAAAAGGAGGTGATGACATTTTTGAAATTTTGACTTCACTTTTAATGATTGTTTTCAGATAAATAGTTCTTTGAAAGTTAAACTTTCAACGATGTTTTTAAAAATAGTCATTAAAAATTACTTTTAACGACTGTTATTAAAAAAACAATTATTGAAAGTTAAGCCATAATTTAAAAAAAAAAAGAAATGAATATTTGTGAGTTTCAACTATTTTTTTCTTAAATCACTTGTTGAAAGATAAGCCCAAAAAAAAAAAAAAAAAAGAATTTTTGTTAGTTTCAACGACTATTTTTTTTTTTTTTTTTTTTTTATAAAAAAACAGTCGTTGAAATTACAGTAAAGCCGAAAAAAAGGAATATTCAATTACGACTATTTTTTAAAAACAGTCATTGAAAGTACTAACAAAAATTTACAACAATTGTTTTTGATAGAACAGTGGTTGTAACTCAATATTCAAATTTTTTTTTTTTGGCTTAACTTTCAACTATGGTTTTTTCAAAAGCAGTCGTTGAAAGTCGAAAATATTCAAATTTTTTGACTCCATACTCTTACACCTCCAACATTTTATTCAATATTTAAAAACAGTCTGTGGTTGCCATTTTCTTCAGGTATCATCGTCATCGTCATTTTGTCTGTTCAGAAATTTATTTTGTAGAATCTAATTTTTTTTTTTCTACTAGTCTGGAAATTATTGGGTGTCATAGCTATCTGGAACTTATTTCCGGTCATTGAAATGAGTTGTGTCCAGCTAGCTTGATTTTTCTAGGTTATCTCTGATTTGTAGAATATTTACCTTTGTATGATGCTTGTGCTTGAACGTGTTTTAGCTCTTTCATTCAGGGGACAGGAACAATGGGCTTCCTGTGATGATTGCTCTAAATGGCGAAAAATTTCCTATATATGGTTTTTTACCACCTAAGTGGACTTGTTCTAAAAATGTTTAAGATCCAACCACATACATTATTATTATTATTTTTCTTTCAAAACTTTTTCTTGATATAGAAGATTGATCATATGAGGCTATTATTCATGTGATGAATATTCTTTTAGGTCCTCATGTTCTTCATCGGAGGAGCTAGGACTCAAGGAATTGGAAGATCTCTTGAAATCCAGCAAAGGTATGATCATATATATTCTTCTCTCCAGCTTTGCACCAGTTATGTTTGAGACAGGCTTTAAAGCTAGCCTTGCAGTGACAATATTAGTGCAACTGGCATTGATAATTTGAAGAGTTTTGATTCTTTTTCGAGAAAATCGCCAGTAAAAACTAATTCAGGTGCAACCGGCGTTGGAATTGAAGGTGTTCACACTATAGAAGGAGATGCAAGATAATAGCACCATGTTGCAATGAAATATTCGATTGCAGACATTGATCTAGGGTTCCATCCCATCTCTAGTTGACTTGCTTTTGCATATATGATTTATGTTGTTGAACGATGGTCATCTAACTTTGATTTTATATTTTCTGAAAATTATTATAAGTTTTTTCTTGGCGGACGTTTGAATATAATATACTTCCTCCGTTACAGAACTCGATTGAACTGGACCCTGTTGATCGCCATGACCTTCCTCGTCACGATTTAAAGAGAGTACGCAGATCTTAACTCAGCACCTTCTTATATTCTTTTCGCTGTAATTAGTGCCCCGTATATAACCACTCATCTAAGTCCAAGTCTTCTACGCATGTACAAACACAAAATAATCATGAACATATCCCACTACATGATAAAAGCTAATGGAAAACCAATAAACTCCTCTTCCACATTCTGCACCACCAAAACTCGAGAGATTTAGCTACTCATTAACTTAATGGAGATCAAAGCTTCTTCAAACATTAAACAATCCATTGAAGAAGAGTAAAAAGAGCTTATGAATCTGAAATCATAGATCTCGCCGGAATCTGGAGAAGATCACCGGAAAACTTAGAGTCACCAGTGTCTGCAGAAACTTGCCTGGACAGAGAGAAGAAGAAGAGTCTTCCACAGTGCTCTGTTATCCGAGAGAGAAGAATAGGAGTTGAGCCTCCACGCTGCAATCTAAGCTCAAAACTCGGTCTAAGTAACTTTGCCGGAGAGGAGGAAGAAGAAGGCAAAGGTGCTGATTCTCTGGTTCCATCCTAAGCTCTCGACCTTTCCTTCCAATGAAGCTCGCTGTCTCCTCTAAAAAAGGCCCTATCTCTGCAACTCTCGAAGAAAATAAGGAAGAAGATGGTGGAGATAATGAAGCACGGCGGAGGAGGAGGTGAGGCACTGATGTGCGATGTTGATGAGAGGAAAAGCCGAAAATGAAGGTGTAGGTAGAGAGGAGATTCAGAGCTTTTCATCCATGGTTCCGCGGCGCTCCCACAGACTGGTGCTCTCGGGTCTGTCTTCGCCACCGCGAAGAAGAACAGTGAAGGTCAAAATTTGGAGGGACTACAGTGCAAATGTTTGAACGTTTTATCAATCAGAACTCTAATTTTAAAACATCCGGGTCTTTCCTGTAATTTGCTCTGGCCCTTTCTTTCTTCCTAGGTTTGCAATTTTCAGAAATTCTAATATGCTAGCAGCAAATTTTTTATAAAGTCCTAATTACTGTATGATTAACTAATTTAAAGTGAGGAGAATATATCATGGCCATAGAATTATTTAATTCCCATAATATATCTTTTGAAAATGAGTCTCGATTTCTATACAGTTACGCTCATTTCAAAGATATACGGTGTGCTGTTGTCATTAGTCCCCTAACATATTCATAATTGTCATTTTCCTAAATGATATGAGCCAAGTCTCTATGAAAGATATTGATTCATTTCTTACCTTCTTCTAACATTGAGTTACTCAGTCAAATAGGTTACACAGCAGTGGGGTTCTTTTTCTAATCAACTTGTTCTTATATACTCCATTCGGTCCTAATTATAAGAACACTTTTGTAGTCCAAATTAAACTATAAAAGTGTTCCTATAATTAGGACCGGAGGTAGTATATAACCAATGAATTGTTCCCAAGATATATAAAAAAGAAAAAATGTTTTATTCATAGCTCAAGTTCAAAATCTAGTTAAACCAGAACCAAAATGACTGTAAGAAATTTATAGAACTCCAGTTATCCGCTGCACAACATATTTCCCTCAACTCTAATGGCCGTAATTAACTCATCTATATTTGAAAAAAGAATAATCCCATTGCCTAAAAATATCCTCATTTTTAGCTACATGCATGTGACGCCGTGAATTGAGATTTCTCTTCAATTTAGGGCATCATCAATATATCAATATGTAACATAAAATTTATAGTAGTGAACTGTATTTATAACAATCTATGAATAATATGACTCATTCTTCAAGATCCATGTAATGTTCTCATAATATATCTAGTTTGTGCTGATAAAACTATGAGCTTAGAACTCTTCATGAACTTTTCTTCAAAGGAAATTGTCCCAACTGTATATAGGAATAGTTGGCCAAGGAACGAGTCTAGCAAGTGGTGGCTAAAGGCCTAAACCTACGTTACGTTTCTAAAACAACCACTATTTACAACAAGGGATCAGATTCTTCAAAGACTAACATAATTGTGTTGCGACGATGTGAGACTATACATTAATCATAAGCTTAATGACTTTGACATAATGGATTGCTAAAGTTGACATTTTAGTATTCATATGATTGTGAGGAGGGAAAAAAAGCAAAAAATAAAAAAGGGAAGGTACATAGGTCACATGATTAGAATGATTACATCACTCCAAATGAATACTGTTTTTCGTTACCACTACAACTATTATATGGGGTTGTAAAAATCATTTTTTTAAATGTAAAGTATTGATTTATAATGCACATATAATGATGTTGATGATAACCTGTTAATGATAACTGTCAAATGAACTCATTAAGGTGGTGAATGATAACTGTCAAATGAACTCATTAAGGTGGTGAATATCTCACTTATTCCCATTTTAACGCCTGCACTTTTGATAAATTAATATATATTTTTTCTAGTAAGCACTACTAGGCAAAAGTTGTAGATAATGGTTATGATGCACCGTCTTCTTTACAAAAAAGTTGACCCAGTACAAAAGGTAGGATCAAACACATCACCTCCCACTTTAGAGGGGAAGGGTCTGGGAGGGATAGATGTATGCAAATTCTTCCTCTAGTTTTATTTTTAAATTAAAGGGGCAAACACTAATGATTTGATCAAACCCATGACCTCCTACTTATAGGGGAGAGATAGATGTATGCAACTTCTTATTATCTCGAGCCTTTCTTGTCTTTGATGTAAATAAATGGGTCGTAAACTTAGGAGCTACCACACACCTCTGTCCAAACAAAGAGATGTTTACCTTGTTTAAAGAAGGGGAAGACTACATTTATCTAGTTGACTCTTGAACTTCTTATGTTTAGGGAAAAGGGAAGGTGGTACTGAAGTGCACATCTAAAAAGACAATTGGCATTGAAAAATGTACTATATGTACCTTAAGTTAGAGCAAACTTAGTCCTTGTGGTGTTGCTCAAAAAAGCTGGGGTTAGGCTGTGTTTAGAGTCAGACAAGATTGTCATGACCATGAATAATGTTCTTATAGGGAAGGGCTATCGTAACAAGGGTCTGCTTGTTCTTAGTGTTGTTAAAATGAAAGAAAATGCATCTTCTTCTTCTACTTACTTGTTTGATTCTTTTGATATGTGGAATGCTAGATTAGGATATCTACATAAATCACATATTAAAAGGTTGAAAAATCTTGGGCTGATTTCTAAAACTGAAAAAGATTTTTAAAATAAATTTGAGGTTTGTGTAGAAAATATATTAACCAAAATAATGCATTTTTCTATGCAAAAGGAAACTGAATTGTTGTCCTCAATTCATACTGATTTATGTGATTTGAAACAAAATGAAACTAAAGGAGGTAAAAGATATTATATCTCATTAATCGATGATTTTTCAAGATATACTAGAGTATATTTATTGAGAAATAAATATGAAGCTTTTGAAAAATTTCTTTTATACAAGGTGGAAGTAGAAAATAAAGTGAATAAAAAAGAAAATGGGTAAGATAAGATAGAGGAGGGGAATATTTATTATTAAACGATTTTTGTGAAAAAGAAGATATAATACATCAAGTAACTCCTCTTTATTCACTTGAGTCTAACGGTGCTGTTGAAAGAAAAAATAGAACTTTAACAGAAATGATGAATGCCTTGCTTGTAAGTTCTACAGCACCTAATAACTTGTAAGGGAAGGCTTTGTTGTCTTGTTGTTTTTAAAAAAGATAGAATACCTCATAAAAATACTAAGACACCTAATGAAATGTGGAAAGGTTTTGGGTTTTACTTTCAATACACTACTACAAAATACCTCTTTAATGTCTTTCCTTTTTTTTTTTTTTCACTTTGGACATCCCTTCACAAGGGGACACCCTATGTGAGCGACGTAGTATGTCAAACTTACGGTGTCCCTAATAAAAAGAAAAGTCATAAGTCTTATTTATGGAGTCCTTTAAATTGGGACGCCGTAGGGCTTTTCCTTTATATAAAAAATTACGGAGCACTTTGCATGGTGACTTGCACAAAATAGAGCACCTTGCACACATAATTTCACAATGTTGTTGACAAGATTCATGTCGGAATCCAAGTAGACCACTCGTCGGATGCATAAGAAGAGATTCATGGTCTCTTGGTTGCTTTCGGCTCTAAAATTTTATTCGCAGGTTAAGGAGTAGAAGTTTCACTCGAATAGAGAGGTCAAAGAACGAGGTCACAAAGGTCCAAAATTCCAGATCTAAAAACATGGAAGTACTGTGGTCGCTTCAAATCCAAAATCAAACTCTAAAAATGCTACTAAAAATTCCATATGAAAAATCCATGGAAAAACTTCGGAGGAACTTTGGAAGTTGAAGAACTTGGAATTCGTTGTTAGGGAGGGAGTAACTTCAGAGGAACCTAGAAGTCGAAAGTAACAAGGGAACCATGGAAGTAATGGTGGTGGATCAGTGAATATATCAGGAGGTGATAGATGGAAGTTGAAGAGAGGGAAGGAAACCATGGAACTTACGAAGGAGTGAGGATTTGATGATAAGCAAAGAAGTCACTACTACAAAATACTTAAAAGACGACCTAAAAAAGACCCAATTAACGTCCTTATTCTAAGGGACGTTGGGGAGAGCGTAGTAGTATATTTCCATATGAGGCGACCTGAAATGGGTTCAGGTCGCCTATTTTTCATTTCCGCCTCATTTCTGAATTTTAGGCGACCTTATTATCTATTCCGGTCGTCTCTTATGATCCAAAGACGCCCTGAATTGTTTTCAGGTCGCCTTAAAGTATTTTTTTTTAAAAAAAATGTGCTTGCTGTTTTGTTTGGCCAATTTGCTGCAAATGCTTCACAAAATAATTAAGCGCATATCTGACTATAATATATTATGACCGTATGAATTATATGTATGTGCATTCCATCAAAAGAAGGTGAAATAACAATGAATACAGTGGTTCAATAAGAAAATTGTAAAAGTGACTTCAACAAAAGAATTGGCTACACATACAAGATCATACAAGAGAATGACAATATATATGTTCTAATCGGTCAACAAAATCAATCAAATTCACAACTTAGCTTCCAACATAACCATGAGGATGCAAGAATATCAACAACTCCAAAGAGAAAACTTCAACATGCGAGCCTAAGAAGGCAAGTTCGGGGAAAGTCACCTAAGAAGGCGATCGAAACTTTTAGCAACTTCAACAACGAGAAAAAGAAAGAATGTATGACCTAGATTTTGGTTACTAAAACTAGACCAAAACAACAAACAAAGCACCACTATGACAACAAATTTTTCTCACATTTGGAGGCAATTAATCTCCAAAATTTCACAACGGCTTTCACAATTTAATGCAGCAATTAGATAGCATCAACATTCCCTTCAATTGGCAAATAACACCGATATGCGACAAGAGGCAAATATATATAGCATCAATGACTTTTGAACACGAAGCTTAACAGAATTTCAAGGTTTCAAAGATACAGAATTTAGCTCAACTCTAATGCTAAAGTGAATGAGAGCCACCTAGTAATAATCACGGTACCACACAAGCAAATCAAACACCTCCCAAGCAAGAAGCACACATAAAACTTTCAGCAAATCGTTATGATGGTATGATTCAAAAAATTCTCAAGTCTTGGTTATTGGAAAATCAAATGCGATGTAAGGTATAATGGCAAAATCAAACCTCATATGACAGTGATCTATTTCTAGAATTAAACAAGTGATCTAACCTCATATTCACAGCAATTAAAGTGGCAAATTCAAGAGCAAGACCAATAATTTACTAAACCGATGTCAAGATGTGACTTAATAAGTTTCACAATGACAATCACCCTAACAAGTAATGACTTGCCTATATATTCACATTGAGCCATGTTCAAGAAGATATCTAGCCATCATGTCTCGAATCGAATCGATGTCATCCTGTGAGTACGGATCCTCGCACGAAAAAAGCGTAAATTGGAAAACAAGGTATAATTAACAATGAAGTACCACAACAAAAAATATCATCATTTGAGGATCACGGAGCATTACGTACGTTTTTGCAAGCCGTAGTACGTCCGCGGAAACGATAGATTGCATCCAATTGATAACGTAGTATCCGCGTCTCGGTGTTCCCTGGTTGGTGATGGCACTATAAATAAAAAACAAATTGTTAAAAGTAAAGCTACCGTGTCTCGTAAAAAACTTGAATTGAAACTACTTACCTTCGGATAAAACCACTTCGGTCCACCCTACTCGTGCTTCAAAGAATTGTCTATATGTCCTAAGACCACTATCATTAAAATGGAAATTAACAGACATGAAAACAATTCATTTAAAAAAAGAATCGATGATTTAGACAAAAATTTACTTACTCGGCAAACATGTTTTTGATATCCTCGGTTGGCTTGCCACCTATGGAATCGAACCAATAACATGCGTTCTTGGCGGGACAAACAACGCATTGTGGTCCAATGAGCACTACAACATATACATATTAATATTAAACTAAGATAAAAAAGCATTTTTTCCTTAAAAATCTTATATAGACAAAAAAGATACGCACCCTTCATGTATTGCGCTAGATAACAAGACGATTTTATGTCGCCCATTGTTAAACCAATATAAATGGCCCTCCCGGCTAAGATATTGTGAGCGAAGCCGTGGATCCAGGACATAAGAATCCATACGAATCCAATAGGTCTCCCTTTTTGCGATGTCGTGGGCGTACACTACGATCGAAATAAAATGATAAGTGTTGTTGAATATATTAAACAAAAAAAGAGTATTGACATAATTAAAGGGTAAAAAAAACTTACAAGATTGCAAGTTGAAGCCATCGTATATCTAAACAGTCCATATGCATAAACTCGTCAAATCTTTCCTGTCAATTGATATCGGATATGTCTTGTCTCGCATCGACAATGCCCGGAGGCATCTCGCAAGCCGATAGAGACGATGTCCTGGTAGAGCTCTCGCGGCGTTGATAAGTATGGAAATGCGCATGACTTGTTCATGCTATGAAAACATAATAAACAAATTATGAGTGGGTTAGCAATGAAAATCAATCTTAAACCCTACTCATCGTCAATCGTAATGTATTTCTTACCATTGGAGGTGTCGTCCCCACCTCAATAAGATGATGCGGCCAAAGGATGAACGATGTGGTGGCGTCTAGCGTGGGAACCTCCTCATCAACAATCGGGATGGCTGTCTTTTCTTCCCCTCTTGCACACTTGTCGAGTCACCCTACGTTGGTCTTGTGGAATTTGCATATTGTCTTGTGTGGTTTGTTCGGGTAAACAAGACCATCTCGCAACAATACGCCGGTGTGGGTCATCCAAATATAGGCGGCAGGTTGTCCCCCCGTGGAGTGTGAGAAGGCTCGCGAGGCTCGTCAATAAGTACATCCGGAGAGTGATGAGAAGGTTCGCCAATAGGTACATCCGGAGCGTGAAAACTTTCCTTCTTTGCTTGGGAAGGCCGGGATTCCTGGTTTGAAGGTTGCGTATTTACCTTCCCTTGTATCATCTCCCTCATTTCACCCCGTAGTTGTGCCATAACCTCATCTACGAGGGACGCTCGAATTTTGGTTAGAAGCTGAGGACTAGGGTTGTCATCGTCATGCGAACAACTCGAACGTCGTCCAAAATATTTCGTGACACTAACTCCCTCGGCTCCCCACGAACAAAGCATCAAGGTAATCAGGCTTCCCAATCGCGTGGACAAAATGTCCATCCGTGTACCCGGCGTGAATGAACCTTGGTCGCTTTGCCGCTCAAGCACATCCCGTATCATAGGATTTTTCATAAATATTAACTAATTAAACTCTAAAAATATGAAACAACCGAAGCTATTTAATACTTCTAATTTAACTACTTACAATCTTTGAAGCAACCTCAGCCACATCTTCATTTATGTATTTCTCGCCCTTCATCCTCGCAGACTATCCATTTTTTGTGGCGAGGAGGACGCTCAGGGCCTGGATAACGGTGCAAGGATCGGATTGAGCAGCTTCCTTCATTTTTCGCAACTCTTCTTCCATCGCCTCCGTTCAAGCTTCTTATAGCCACCCCCGTGACACGAAAACAAATAAAACCGAGCCTTCGATGTCAAATAGATTCAACTAAAAGATAAGATATGAAAGAAATTTTACAAGAAATTCGGGATTCGGGCGTGACGCCACAAACTCCCTCCGGTCCTCCGGACTAATGTAATCATAGTCCTGACATGGGTCCTTGTCCCTCTTTGCCCCTCGAATATACTTTCTAGTGAGCTTGTTCTTAAAGTCTTTCCAACGTATACGAACCTCTCCCATCCAATGCTTGTTCATGGCCTTATTGTTAGGCACATCATACGTTTTTTGCAAGGTAAAAGAGAAGATATGAAAGAAATCAAGTGATAAAACTAAAGATACAAATGCATAAGATATCGAAAGTGAGATACCAAAAGTTGTGCCCAGATCAACTCCTTCGTTTTAGGAGGAACCAACTTCCAATGAGAGAATACAATGCGAACTTTGCTTCGAGCGATAGCCTACATAGCTAATGAAATTGTCTTCCTCCGGACCAATTGGATTCATATTGGCATCGAACTCCACATGCAGCCTCTTTTTTCGACCGCCACGACGACGTGCAATTAACGCACCCATATGTGTGCTACCTCTACCCCTTCTCACCACCGGTACATCATTCTCACCATCACCCGATGACTCGTCGAGCTAGACATATTCCTCGTTCATCAAAGACAAATGAATAATGTTAGATAGGGTTATTATTAAATAATAAACGAATGAATAAAATGAACTAACATGTTAAACCTGTACAAAAATAACATAGGACTTTCTCATAACTTAAGATCTTACTTTATATGGTTTCCCATATTCCTTCGAATGATCCTTCCTTGGAGCATATTCTTCATCATCTACCAATTCTACTTCACGTGTTGTCGGTGGATTTGTTGTGAAAGGGAGTGTATCGTCCAGGTTCAAGGATTCTTCACCATACGTCTGTTTTTTACTTTGAAGTACAATGGACATTTTGTTATTTGCGGTGGGTAACGTAACATAAAACACTTGTTTAAAAAAGGAATCCGCTTTATTGGCTTGCTAGAATGAATGGCTCGTCTCTCTATGACCAAGTCTTTGAAGATCAATTGAGACAAATCCAAATTTAGGATCTATTACAACAAAGACATTATTGTTAACCCACTTACATTTAAATAAAGCAACTTTGAACTTGGTGTAGCTCATCTCCCATATTTCTTCAATAACTCCATAATAGGCCATAGATGCTAACACCGGGTTTTTGTCTTTCGAACTCGAAAAGTGCATGGATTCAGCTTCAACCATCACCCCATTGCTTTGCACGAACTCTGTCATCTTGGTCTTTTGTGTAGAAAGAATATCCGTTGATATCATAACTTGTCCAAGTGATGACCGATAAGAAGGCCCCAGGCTAACCACTCGATTGTAGCCGACACACCGGTCTCGTGCAATACCTTCTCCCGGAACCACTTTATAAATGTCTTCTTTTGCTCATTAGCTATCTGCATGTCATTCTTCCTTGGATTCATATTCTTCAAACTCTTTTCGTGTTCATCAATGTATGGTTGAACTTCTTCCGTATTATTCAAGATGTACAGTGTGCTTGCAACACCTCTCGCACGAAGCATATTCTTCAGTTTGATTCCTCGAGTTCCCTCACTTATCCCCTTATCATGCCGAGATTGTAACGTCGCCCTCGATAGATAATCTTTACGAACTCCATAGCCTCTTCCACTACATATCTCTCAACAATTGAGGCTTAGGTCGATAAGGATTTTTAGAATACCCTTTTAAGATCTTCATGTATCGCTCAAAAGGGTACATCCACCTTAGGTAAACCGGACCGCAGAGCCTTACCTCCCTTACCAAGTGCGCTATCGGGTGCACCATTATATCAAAAAATGCGGGAGGAAAATGCATCTCTAGTTGGGACAAAATAATATAACCCTCATTTTCCAATTCATCCAACTTTTCAATGTCAATGACTTTGTTACATATAGCATTAAAGAAAATACACAATTTTGTTATAGTGGTCGCACTTCATCTTTCATAATGCCCCTAATAGCTACCGGTAATAGTTGTTGCATCAACACATGATAATCATGAGACTTCATTCCCACTAACTTCAAATCGTCCATTGAAACACACCTTCTCAAATTTGAAGAATATCCTTGTGGAACCTTAATGTCATATAGACACCCACACAAACTTTTTTCTCCGCTTTTGATAGTGTATGAGTGCCGGCTCCATGTATGCCCTCTTACCATCTTCCGTTACTCGTGGATGTAACCGTTCTCTTATTCCCATATCAACCAGGTCTAGTCTCGCACTAATTCCATCCTTAGTCTTCCCGGTATGTGCAAAAAAGAGTACCGACAAGGCTATCTCAAACATTTTTTTCCACATGCATCACATCAAGATCGTGTCTCACATCAAGACTACGCCAATATGGAAGATCAAAGAAAATTGATCTCTTCTTCCATATATTCTTCTCACCCGCAATCCTTTCTCGTTTACCCAATGTGACATTGATATGCATCACCCGACTATAGACTTCCTCTCCGGTTAATGCCTTTGGAGCCGTTCTATGCTCCGGTAAGCCGTTAAAACGCTTTCTTAACTTACGATATGGGTGGAACCGATCAAGAAACCTCCTATGACCGAGGTAGACCATTTTTTTCCATGCTTTAATTGCTGGAAGTTTGTGTCGCTTCACATATTGGACATGCTTTATGCCCCTTCACACTTTTGTACCCGGACAAATTTCCGTATGCGGAAAGTCGTTGATCATGGTAAAAATCATTGCACGCAACTTGAAGGACTCCTTCTTATATGCATCAAACACATCTATGCCTTCCTCCCACAACTTCTTCAAATCCTCAACCAAAGGCGCCAAGTACACATCGATATTGTTACCAGTGTTTTGGTCCGTAAATCATCATAGAAAGCATCACATACTTGCGTTTCATACATAGCCGGGAGGTAAGTTGTATATTACAAGGAGAACCGGCCATGCACTATGGGTACTGCTAAGAGTTCGATACGGATTGAAGCCATCGTACAAAGCCCCACCGAAGGTTTCTTGGCTCAATGCCAAATTGCGGGAACATTTCGTCTATTTTCTTCCATTGGAGAGAGTCGGCCGGGTGCCGTAGATATTTTCCATCGGATATTCTCTCATCGAATGCCATCTCAACTTCTTTCTTTGTTGCTTCACTAGTAAACGAGACGCTTAAACCGAGGAATTATGGGAAGATACCACAAGGCCTTCAAAGGTTGCCTTTTTTTGTGTGATCTCCGAACCACCACCTTTCTTCACTTTGTATCGTGAAGTTTTACACTTCGGGCAATTACTAAGGCCTTCATACTCATTTCTCGTACAATATGCAGTCATTAGGGCAACTTGTGTATCTTTTTATACTCCATACCCATCGTAGATAAGATTTTCTTGGCCTCATACATACGATTTGGAAGTACATTATTATCGGCAACATATCACACAACAATTCAAGCAAGGACGTGAAAGCGCTATCGGTCCACCCACATGTTGCCTTTAAGTTGACCAAATGTAAGGTCCCAGTCAACCGTGTATACTTAGTACACCCAGGGAACAAAGGTGTCTCTCGCATCACTCAAGCACGCTATCATATTCATGCGGTTGTGCAAAGGATTCGACCTCAACATCATGAATCATTCTCTCCATTCCATCATCATCTACCTCAACTTCATTTTCGTAGGATGCACGGGAGTTACCTCCTCACCATGCCATATCCACGTTGTGTATCGAAGGTTTATTCCATCACAAATTAGGTGGTCCCTTATATCAGCAATATCCCTTCGAACCCCATTTAAACAATTAACACATGGACAATAGTACATCCCATTTTTTGTAGCCACATTCCTTCTAGCAAATTCAATAAATTGTTCCACCCCATTCTCATATTCTTCACTAGTTCTCAAAGCATTCATCCAACTATGACCCATTTTCTTATCACCTAAGACATTTCCAACAACAAAGTCAAGTTCATAACAATTTCAATAACGACATGGTTTTTTCTCAATCTTGTAAAAAAATTCGGCAAACATTTCCCCTCAACAAGTGAGACATCCCAAAATTTCAACAACAAACCATTTCAACTTAATTCAACAAAACTTACTAACTAAGGCAATTTAGAAAATATCAGCTATTAAATCCAATAATTTCATCAATACAAAAAACTAAAATATATCTAAGTTGTCTAAGTCATAAACTATAAATTATGGACATCTAAGCATCATTATCCATACTACAAAGATTACCTAGTTCAATGCACATCAACAACAAAACAATATTTAACTATAATTACCTCAACTTTAAATTCCTCTCCTTGAAATTTATTTGCTCTAGTCAACCTAAAGACAACAACAATAAAGACAACATTAGAATTATTCAAACTAACATTGAACTT
Source organism: Acacia acuminata (assembly GCA_019022655.1). Taxonomy (NCBI): domain Eukaryota; kingdom Viridiplantae; phylum Streptophyta; class Magnoliopsida; order Fabales; family Fabaceae; genus Acacia; species Acacia acuminata. Next base: position 437,402 of record JAFJYI010000330.1, read on the forward strand.
AGGATATAACATATGAGAGGGAATAATTGTATGACAAAAGCAACATGATTAAAAATACCTACCCTAGGACCCCTCAAGCTCTTGTGGGTTGTTGTCGTGGCCAAGTCACAAACAAGTAGTCGGTATAAGATCAATATTTATCAACTAAATCCCCCAACACCGATTTGTTCCATTTCCTAGCAATAAAACAACCATTACAAAAGCATGAGAAGAAAGCATGGATATGGCATGGTGAGGAAGTAACAAGTCTATTATTGAAGTAACAAGTCTACCAAATTAAAGTGGTGTGTTTTGAAACTAAAAGCAACATGAACACAAATAAAACTAAATACTATGTAGACTTACCCTAATTTTGCAAGACTCATAGACCCTTTTTATTTTTAAGAAAAATTGGTGTGTTTTGAAAAAGAGGGAAGATTTAATGTAATTGCAACAATACAAGAATGCACCATCAAAATCCTCTTTTTCCGTTTGCTATAGCTTCTCCGCCATGTGATATATGTAATCTCTCGAGGGGGCTTTCTAGTAAATAATAGTAGGGAATTGCTCGAGTTAGTTAGAAGAAAGAGAAATTAGTAGTGACGTGGCATAGGCGGGAATTATACATACCGTAATGTGACCATTGCATGTTTTTCGTGAATGAATTCAGTCCTTTTTCCTCTTCAAGTACTATCACAATGTGAGATTTTTATTCTAAGAATTTGTGGAGAATGACACACTTGACACATGTCAAAAAACATAATCCTCTTGGTCCAGGGAAATCCACCACATAGAGCCACAATTCAAATCTTCCAAAGAACAAGCATTGGTTTGACTATCATGCATTAATCATACACACCACATATCATTTAAAAAAAAAAAATCCCAAATTCACTTCATCAAATGGGATCACGACGGGCTTCAAACATCCATGAAGCACTATAACTTGGAATCCTTATAACAAATAGACATTTAAATTTACAATAATCATACACACCACATGCATGTCATAAAATACCATTGTACAAGGTTGCTTCAAGTTTCATTACAATTATAATTATAATTAGGCGTGAAGCAGTTCTTTTGCATGCAGTGTGTTATATTCATGCCTTATCAAGATATCCTTTGCCATAGAAAATGGCCCAAGCAAGGAGACAAAATTTTCCGTACAATCAATTGCTCTTCATAATCAACACTTGAAGCTAATAAAATATTGAAGAACTCGTTCCAAAGAACATCGAAAAATGTAAATTTAAAGTTTAAATTATACAGAGCCACACGAGCTAATTCAATATATTTCTTCTAACAACGAGAGGAAAAGAAGAAAGCATAGCAAAGAAAGGAAAAAAGATTATGAAAACATAACAAATTGCCCGAAGAACAAAAGCATAAGCGTCGAGAACATACCGATGTGTTTCTACACTTTCTATTTATTTTTCACATTTCATCTAAAACTAAGAAACATAAACTCATGAACAAGAATATGACTATTTCAGTCCTAGACTCCTTCCTAGTTCACCAGATTTCAAAATTTCTCTGAAAACATACCTATTGAACACATCAAATCAAAAAGCAGTCATGAAGGAAATAATTGTAAACAAGGACATCAAAGAATAGATTAGTACGAACACGGGCGAAATAGGCACAAGGAAAGAGCAATAGACCGGACCAACCTACAAAAACGAAACGGTCCCTTCAGAACCGATCATCCATAATATCAAATAAATCATTTTCATCTTTGGTAAATTTACCAAGAGCTATAGTCATAGTGATCCTCCTTATCCCATGTTTTAGATGTTCAACAGCAGCAAAATAAAAAAAGAAAAGAAAAGAATTACGAGCGTACCGTAGAGATCGTCGTGAGAAGGTGGGCTGGACGCGGCGGAAACAGAGGTCGACAGCCGACGGACGCCGAGAAGAGAGAAGACGGAGAAACGACGGACATCGCGACCGAGTCGATAGGGTTCGCCGGCGATGAGGGAAGATGACGGAAATAGCCTAGATATCAACTGGTTTTTGACGGCGACGAGGGAAGCAGAGGAGTCGAAACTTCAAAAATAAAAGAGAATACCTTCGCGGGTTGGCAAAATAAGGGTTATGGGAGATTTTAGGCGACCTGATTGGGCTTCAGGTCGCCCAAAATCCAATATAGGCGACGAATGGGCTTCGGTCGCCTATATTTGAAAATAGTCGACTTGATCCAATTTTCAGTCGCCTATTTTTCATTAATAGGTGACACGAAAATGGATCGTCGCTTTGTTTTTCAAATATAGGCGACGAAGCCCATTCGAGGTCGCCTATTTTTGACAATTTTTTAAAATTTTTTTTTTAAAAAACAACATGTCCCTTCAATGCTCGGTTTTGGTTTATGGCAAATTTTTTTTTTTTTTTTTTTAATTGGCACATATATAGGCGACCGAAATTGTATCGTCGCTTGTTTTTGGAAAATGGCGACGATTATTGTTCGGGTTGCCTATTTTTTTCAATGCTTGGTAATTTTCGCGCGCAAACAAAATATCCCTCGGGCGCCAAATTTTTTGGCAGATTTCATCGTCTTGAAACATTATCGTCGCCTATTTTAGACAATTTTTTAACAATTTTTTTTATAAAAAAACCCTATGTCCCTTCAATGCTCCGTCTCGGTTTAAGGCAATTTTCTTTTTTGTAATAGATATATAGGCGACGAAACATGTTTCAGTCGCCTATTGTCCTACTTTTTACACATATGGCGCGCAAACAAAATATTCTTCCATATTTCCTCGGCGCCAAATTTTTTAGCAGATTTTCAGCGTCTTGAAAAATTATCGTCGCCAAAATTGATTTTTTTCAAAAAAAAAAGTACATACCATGGCGCCAAAGGCAATTAAAGCGTCCTTAAAAAAATTTAGGATGTCAAAAATTAATTTTAGAAGTCCGAACAATTATTCGGGATGTTGAAGGCTCATTTTCCTTGTATATAATTACAAGATTGCCATTGGCCTCATTTGTTACTACCTATTTCTTATTTAGGACGTATCTGGGGGAAGTAATATCACATTTTTGTAGTAGTGAGTCGAACAAACGAGAATAAAAAACCGATAAAGGTAACAAGAGTAGATGGTGTTTACAATGTGGATGGGTAAGTTTTGACTGTGTAAAGGCATGAGGCACGGTGAAGGTGGGTAGAGTGTTCATATAGGCGTTCCAATATAAATTTGGGACACCTAAAGTGTCAATATAGGCGTCCCAACTCTAAAAGGGACGCCAAAAGTAAAGTTTTTACCAACTATAAAAGAGAAGTCAAAAGTAGTGCTTTTAGCGCTAAACAAACTACTTTTTGCCTCCCTTTTAGAGTTGGGACACCAAAATCCCCTTCTTTTGGTTTCTCTTTTCTATTTAAGACACCGGAGTATACTTTAGGTGTCCCAAATTAAAATTGGAACGCCTAATGTAACGACACCCCTAGCAGCTGCAACGGCTTCAACCATGCGCCCTACGTGGGTGTCAGCCTCCACTGAGGCAGGTAATGTCCTGTCCTCTAGAGGATTTGTCTCTTTGCAACAGCCAAGAGCGCCTCCCCAAGGACTTGAGGCCACGACCTGAGGCATAAGTACATGCCTTAAGAGTCTGACTCTTAAGGCATGTACTTATGCCTCAGTCGTGTCCTCAAGTCCTGGGGAGGCGCTCTTGGCTATTGCCAAGAGACAAATCCTCTAAAGGAGAGGACAACACTTGCCTTAATAGGCGGCACCCATGCAAGGCCTATGGTTGGGGCCATTCCAGTTGTGGGCATGGCGCCTGGTTGGATCCATTGCACCTGCCAGGGGTGGCTGTTACATAAAACCTAAAGTCCACTTTATGCCTCCCAATTCTAAAGAGGGATGCCCAATATATCAACAAATTATAAAAATGTCTTGCCTTTATTTTTTACTTCCTTTTTTAAAAAGCGAGGCGTTTTTGGGGGGTTAGTTTAGTAGTGATATTTGAAAGTTTGAGGGTGGCTTGCTAAAGCTTTATTAACGATTTCAAAAAGAGAAAAAATGGTTCAAAAACTTTTGATTGTATGTTTATTGGATATGCTTAACAAAGTGCTACATATCGTTTTCTAGTTTTGAAAAGCGTTATGATTGCTGAAACAAAAAACACAGAGTTTTTTGAACCAATTTTCTATGAAAGTTGAGCATGTATTCCTAAAGAGTTGAGAATTCTTCCTTTTCTTTGAACAAAATTCATATGAATGCTTGGTTGAAAATTTAAGGAGAAGCAAATGACAAAGAAAAGAAACATCGTTCAGAGATGATTTTTATACTTATTTAGTACAAGATAACTGAAAAATTTTCATGAAGCAATTTATTCTCCGGATGTATCTTTTTGGAAATAAGCAATAAAAGCTTTATTTTTTTTCTTTGAATTACAAAGAAACATCCGTTTTGGTAGAGTTGCCTCCAGGAGAAAATCTTATTGGTTATTGATTTATCCTTTGTCCAATTCACCTTTGGGTTAAAGTCAACAAAATTTATCCAAAGAGTGTAGCAAGGGCACAACTCGGTCGTCTGTTTTTTGGGAGCCTTATTCAACTACCTATAAAACTACATGTCCCCAAAATTGCAAATATTGGGGTTTTAAAATCATGTTCTCTGTATTAATGAAATGCAATTAAAATTACTTGTTTTGGGGTTTTTAATATAAAAGTAGAGAGAATTATAGGAATGCAATGGTATGGATGCTCTCTTGATCTAGGGTGTTAATGATGTGCATTAGTTCATCCAAAAGGAAATTGAGGATAGTGAATTAGATTAATGCAATATTTTCCTCAATGCAAGCTCAATTCAATCACTACTATAAAATACCTAAAAGACAACCTAAAAAAGACCCAATTAACGTCCTTAATCTACTAGACGTCGGGGAGAGGGTAGTTGTATATTTAGCGACTGAAATTGTTTCGGGTTGCCTCTTAATAGACGACTGAACAACAATATGAGGTCGCCTCATACAAAGGCGACCTGGACAATAAATCAGGTCGCCTCGAACAATATTCGGGTTGCCTCATATGAGGCGACCTTAAAAGAATTCAAGTCGGGTTTGTTTTTGTCATTTTTGAATTTTATGGGGTGAGGTCGCTTCTTATGGGTTTGTTTTTGTCATTTTAGGCGACCGATTAAAAATCAGGTCACCTCATCTTTAGAAATAGGCAACATGATTAAAAATCGGTCGCCTCTTATGATCCAAAGACGCCCGAATTGATTTTCGTGTCGCCTTTAATTATTATTATTTTTTTTAAAAAAATGTGCTTCTTTGTTTTGTTTGGCCAATTTGCTGCAAATACTTCACAAAATAATTAAGCGCATATATGTGGATGACAATAGATAACAATGAATGTGAAATATATATTATTTGTATGAATTATATGTATGTGCATTCCATCAAAAGAAGGTGAAATAACAATGAATACAACAAGGTTCAATAAGAAAATTGTAAAAGTGACTTCAACAAAAAAATATTGGCTACACATACAAGATCATACAAGAGAATGACAATATAGATGTTACGTATTCATTTCAGATCAGTTCAACAAAATCAATCAAATTCACAACTTAGCTTCCAACATAACCATGAGGATGCAAGAATATCAACAACTCCAAAGAGAAAACTTCAACTGCAGAGCCTAAGAAGACAAGTTTAGGAAAGTCACCTGATAATGAATTAAAGTGTAGCAATCAGAAACTTTCAGCAAATTCAACAACGAGAAAAAGAAAGAAGGTATGACCTAGATTTAGGTTACTAAAACTAGACCAAAACAACAAACAAAGCACCACTATGACAACAAATTTTTCTCACATTTGGAGGCAATTAATCTCCAAAATTTCACAATAGCTTTCGCAATTTAATGCAGCAATTAGATAGCATCAACATTCCCTTCAATTGGCAATAACACTGATATGCGACGAGAGGCAAATATATATAGCAGCAATGACTTTTCCACACAAAGCTTAACAAATTTCAAGGTTTTAGCATACAGAATTTAGCTCAACTCTAATGCTAAAGTAAATGAGAGCCACCTAGTAATAATCACAGTACCACACAAGCAAATCAAACACCTCCCAAGCAAGAAGCACACATAAAACTTTCAGCAAATCAATTATGATGGTATGATTCAAAAAAATTCTCAAGTCTTGGTTATTGGAAAATCAAATGCAGTAAGGTATAATAGCAAAATCAAACCTCATATGACAGTGATCTATTTCCAGAATTAAACAAGTGATCTAACCTCATATTCACAGCAATTAAAGTGGCAAATTCAAGAGCAGCACCAATAATTTATAGAAACCAAAATCAGCACAGCTTAATAAGTTTCACAATGACAATCACCCTAACAAGTAATGACTTGCCTATATATTCACATTGAGCCATGTTCAAGAAGATATCTAGCCATCATGTCTCGAACCGAATCGATGTCATCCTGTGAGTACGGATCCTCAGTACGAAAAAACTGTAAATTGGAAAACAAGGTATAATTAACAACTGAAGTACCACAACAAAAAATATCATCATTTGAGGATCACGGAGCATTACGTACGTTTTGCAAGCCGAGAGTACGTCCGGTGGAAACGATAGATTGCATCCAACGATAACGTAGTATCCGCACTCGGTGTTCCCTGGTTGGTGATGGCACTATAAATCAAAAACAAATTGTTAAACGAAAGCTACTATGTCTCGAGAAAAAACTTGAATTGAAACTACTTACCTTCGGATAAAACCACTTCGGTCCACCCGCTCTCGTGCTCCAAAGAATCTATCTATATGTCCTAAGACCCCTATCATTAAAATGGAAATTAACAGACATGAAAACAATTCATTTAAAAAAAGAATCGATGATTTAGACAAAAATTTACTTACTCGGCAAACATGTTTTTGATATCCTCGGTTGGCCTGCCACCTATGGAATCGAACCAATAACATGCATTCTTGGCGGGACAAACAACACAGAGGGTCCAATGACCACTACAACATATACATATTAATATTAAACTAAGATAAAAAAGCATTTTATCCTTAAAAATCTTATTTGGACAAAAAAAATACGCACCTTTCATGTATTGGCGCTAGATAACAAGACGATTTTATGTCGCCCATTGTTAAACCAACATAAATGGCCCTCCCGGCTAAGATATTGCGAGCCGAAGCCTGTGGATCCAGGACATAAGAATCCATACAAATCCAATCGGTCTCCCTTTTTGCATATGTTGTGCGCGACACTATGATCGAAATAAAATGATAAGTGTTGTTGAATATATTAAACAAAAAAAGAGTATTGACATAATTAAAGGGTAAAAAAAAACCTTACAAGATTGCAAGTTGAAGCCACTATATATCTAAATAGTCCATATGCATAAACTCTGTCAAATCTTTCTTGTCAATTAATATCGGATATGTCTTGTCTACACCGACAATGCCCGGAGGCATCTGCAAGCCTATAGAGACGATGTCCTGGTAGAGCTCTCTCAGTTTGTGATAAGTATGGAAATCTTCCGCAGCTTGTTCATGCTATGAAAACATAATAAACAGATTATGAGTGGGTTAGCAATGAAAATCAATCCTAAACCCTACTCATCGTCAATCGTAATGTATTTCCTACCATTGGAGGTGTCGTCCCCACCTCAATAAGATGATGCGGCCAAAGGATGAACGATGTGGTGGCGGCGTCTAGCGTGGGAACCTCCTCATCAACAATCGGGATGGCTGTCTTTTCTTCCCCTCTCGCACACTTGTCGAGTCACCCTACGTTGGTCTTGTGGAATTTGCATATTGTGGTGTGTGGTTTGTTACGGGTAAACAAGACCATCGGCAACAATACACCGGTGTGGGTCATCCAAATATAGAGTGCAGGGTTGTCCCCCCTGTGGAGTGTGAGAAGGCTCACCAGGCTTGCCAATAAGTACATCTGGAGTGTGATGAGAAGGTTCGCCAATAGGTACATCTGGAGCATGAAAACTTTCTTTTCTGCTTGGGAAGACCGGGGATTCCTGGTTTGAAGGTTGCGTATTTGCCTTCCCTTGTATCATCTCCCTCATTTCACCCCGTAGTTGTGCCATAACCTCATCTACGAGGGACGCTCGAATTTTGGCTACAAGCTCAGGACTAGGGTTGTCATCGTCATGCGAACAACTCGAACGCCGTCCAAAATATTTCGCGACACTAACTCCCCTCGGCTCCCCATGAACAGCATCAAGGTAATCAGGCTTCCCAATCGCCGTGGACAAAATGTCCATCCGTGTACCCGGCGTGAATGAACCTTGGCTGCTTTGCTACTCAAGTGCATCCTGTATCATAGGATTTTTCATAAATAGTAACTAATTAAACTCTAAAAATATGAAACAAGTGAGGCTATTTAATATTTTTAATTTAACTACTTACAATCTTTAAGGCAACCTCAGCCACATCTTCATTAACGTATTTGTCACCCTTCTTCCTCGCAACTATCCATTTTTTGTGACGAGGAGGACACTCGAGGGCACGGATAACGTGGAAGGATCAGGATTCGGTAGCTTCCTTCATTCTCTCGCAACTCTTCTTCCATCGCCTTCCGTTCAAGCTTCTTATAGCCACCTCTGGACATGCAATGCGGATACTTATTTCTCGCTTGCCTCTCTCTATTGGCCTGACGACTTTTTTTCGTGACACGAAAACAAATAAAACTGAGCCTTCGATGTCAAATAGATTCAACTAAAAGATAAGATATGAAAGAAATTTTACAAGAAATTCGGGATTCGGCGTGACGCCACAAACTCCCTCCGAGTCCTCCGGAGAAATGTAATCATAGTCCCGACATGGGTCCTTGTCCCTCTTTACCCCTCGAATATACTTTCTAGTGAGCTTGTTCTTAAAGTCTTTCCAACGTAGACGAACCTCGCCCATCCAATGCTTGTACATGGCCTTATTGTTAGGCACATCATACGTTTTTGCAAGGTAAAAGAGAAGATATGAAAGAAATCAAGTAATAAAACTAAAGATACAAATGCGAGAAGATATCGAAAGTGAGATACCAAAAGTTGTGCCCAGATCAACTCCTTCGTTTTAGGAGGAACCAACTTCCAATGAGAGAATACAATGCGAACTTTGCTTCGAGCCGATAGCCTACATAGCTAATGAAATTGTCTTCCTCTGGACCAATTGGATTCATATTGGCATCGAACTCCACATGCAGCCTCTTTTCGACCGCCACGACGTGCAATTAACGCACCCATATGTGTGCTACCTCTACCCCTTCTCACCACCGGTACATCATTCCCACCATCACCCGATGACTCGTCAGAGCTAGACATATTCCTGTTCATCAAAGACAAATGAATAATGTTAGATAGGGTTATTATTAAATAATAAACAAATGAATAAAATGAACTAACATGTTAAACCAGTACAAAAATAACATAGGACTTTTTCATAACTTAAGATCTTACTTTATATGGTTTCCCATATTCCTTTAGAATGATCCTTCCTTGGAGCATATTCTTCATCATCTACCAATTCTACTTCACGTGTTGTGAAAGGGAGTGGATTTGTTGTGAAAGGGAGTGTATCGTCCAGGTTCAAGGATTCTTCACCATACGTCTGTTTTTTACTTTGAAGTACAATGGACATTTTGTTATTTGCGTGGTCGTAACATAAAACACTTGTTTCTCCTGGCTTGCTAGAATGAATGGCTCGTCTCTATGACCAAGTCTTTGAAGATCAACGAGACAAATCCAAATTTAGGATCTATTACAATAGCATTATTGGTAACCCACTTACATTTAAATAAAGCAACTTTGAACTTGGTGTAGCTCATCTCCCATATTTCTTCAATAACTCCATAATAGGCCATTGATGCTAACACCGGGTTTTTGTCTTTAGAACTTGAAAAGTGCATGGATTTAGCTTCAACCATCTTGTTTGTTTTACAGTAACTTCGTCATCTTGGTCTTTTGTGTAGAAAGAATATCCGTTGATATCATAACTGTCCAAGTGATGACTCGATAAGAAGGCCCCAAGCTAACCACTCGATTGTAGCCGACACACCGGTCTCGTGCAATACCTTCTCCGGAACCACTTTATAAATGTCTTCTTTTGCTCATTAGCTATCTCGCATGTCATTCTTCCTTGGATTCATATTCTTCAAACTCTTTTGTGTTCATCAATGTATGGTTGAACTTCTTCCGTATTATTCAAGATGTACGGGTGTGCTTGCAACACCTCCGCACGAAGCATATTCTTCAGTTTGATTCCTCGAGTTCCCTCACTTATCCCCTTATCATGCCGAGATTGTAACGTCGCCCACGATAGATAATCTTTACTGAGAACTCCATAGCCTCTTCCACTACATATCTCTCAACAATTGAGGCTTCCCGGTCGATAAGGATTTTTAGAATACCCTTTTAAGATCTTCATGTATCGCTCAAAAGGGTACATCCACCTTAGGTAAACCTGGACCGAGCCTTACCTCCCTTACCAAGTGCGCTATCGGGTGCACCATTATATCGAAAAATACAGGAGGAAAATGCATCTCTAGTTGGGACAAAATAATATAACCCTCATTTTCCAATTCATCCAAATTTTCAATGTCAATGACTTTGTTACATATAGCATTAAAGAAAATACACAATTTTGTTATAGTGGTCCGCACTTCATCTTTCATAATGCCCCTAATAGCTACGGTAATAGTTGTTGCATCAACACATGATAATCATGAGACTTCATTCCCACTAACTTCAAATCATCCATTGAAACACACCTTCTCAAATTTGAAGAATATCCTTGTGGAACCTTAATGTCATATAGACACCCACACAAACTTTTTTCTCCGCTTTTGACAGTGTATGAGCTGCTGGCTCCATGTATGCCCTCTTACCATCTTCCATTACTCGTGGATGTAACAGTTCTCTTATTCCCATATCAACCAGGTCTAGTCTCACACTAATTCCATCCTTAGTCTTCCTTGGTATGTGAAAAAGAGTACTGACAAGGCTATTGCAAACATTTTTTTCCACATGCGTCACATCAAGACTGTGTCTCACATCAAGACTACGCCAATATGGAAGATCAAAGAAAATTGATCTCTTCTTCCATATATTCTTCTCACCCGCAATCCTTTTCTCGCTTACCCATTGTGACATTGATATGCATCACCCGACTATAGACTTCCTCTCCGGTTAATGCCTTTGGAGCCGTTCTATGCTCCGTAAGCCGTTAAAACGCTTTCTTAACTTACGATATGGGTGGAACCGATCAAGAAACCTCCATGTGACCGAGGTAGACCGTTTTTTTTTTTCATGCTTTAATTGTTGGAAGTTTGTGTCGCTTCACATATTGGACATGCTTTATGCCCCTTCACACTGTACCCAGACAAATTTCCGTATGCAGGAAAGTCGTTGATCATGGTAAAAATCATTGCACGCAACTTGAAGGACTCCTTCTTATATGCATCAAACACATCTATGCCTTCCTCCCACAACTTCTTCAAATCCTCAACCAAAGGCGCCAAGTACACATCGATATTGTTACCAGTGTTTTGGTCCAGAAATCATCATAGAAAGCATCACATACTTGCGTTTCATACATAGCCAGGGAGGTAAGTTGTATATTACAAGGAGAACCGGCCATGCACTATGGGTACTGCTAAGAGTTTGATACGGATTGAAGCCATCTGTACAAAGCCCGGTAGAAGGTTTCTTGGCTCAATGCCAAATTGCGGGAACATTTCGTCTATTTTCTTCCATTGGAGAGAGTCACCGGGTGCCGTAGATATTTTCCATCGGATATTCTCTCATCGAATGCCATCTCAACTTCTTTTTTGTTGCTTCACTAGTAAACAGACGCTTAAACCGAGGAATTATGGGAAGATACCACAAGGCCTTCAAAGGTTGCCTTTTTTTTGTGTGATCTCCAGAACCACCAACTTTCTTCAATTTGTATCGTGAAGTTTTACACTTAAGACAATTACTAAGGCCTTCATACTCATTTCGTACAATATGCAATCATTAGGGCAACTGTGTATCTTTTTATACTCCATACCCATCGTAGATAAGATTTTCTTGGCCTCATACATACGATTTGGAAGTACATTATTATTGGCAACATATCACACAACAATTCAAGCAACGACGTGAAAGCGCTATCGGTCCACCCACATGTTGCCTTTAAGTTGACCAAATGTAAGGTCCCAGTCAACCGTGTATACTTAGTACACCCAGGGAACAAAGGTGTCTCGCATCACTCCGCACGCTATCATATTCATGCGGTTGTGCAAAGGATTCAACCTCAACATCATGAATCATTCTCTCCATTCCATCATCATCTACCTAACATCATTTTCGTAGGATGCACTGGGAGTTACCTCCTCACCATGCCATATCCACGTTGTGTATCGAAGGTTGATTCCATCACAAATTAGGTGGTCCCTTATATCGCAATATCCCGTCGAACCCCATTTAAACAATTAACACATGGACAATAGTACATCCCATTTTTTGTAGCCACATTCCTTCTAGCAAATTCAATAAACTCTTCCACCCCATTTTCATATTCTTCACTAGTTCTCAACGCATTCATCCAACTATGACCCATTTTAATACCACCTACGACATTTCCAACAACAGTCAAGTTCATATTTGACATGCTTTGTTTTAAAAAAATTTTGGCATCATTTCCCCTTGAAAGCAAGACATCCCAAAATTTCAATTACAAGCAATTTCACCATAATTCAACAAAACTTATAACTAAAGCAATTCAGAACAACATCAACTATTAAATCCAGCAATTTCATCAACTAAGAGAACATTGGAATTATTCCTACTGACATAAACTTCAATCAATAATGGTAAACCATGAAGCCATAAGAGAAAAGTGTTGTTCTCTCTTAGGAAGAAGGTATCATATAAGGACAATATATGTGTGTGTCAATAAAATAAAAGCAACCGACCTAATTTGGGAGCGCAACCGTTTGCTTTAAACCTTTGACCAAGATTTCTTTTAGGTAGTCAAATAGATAAATATGACTCTCTTTTAATCTCTTCTCGTCTATATCGCATATCAACATATGGTTGTTCTATTAAGAACCAAGCACAAAACTTATTTGCAAGCGGTAATAGGAAATCTTAAGCTGGTGAATAAATTAAAACTTTCAAACTTACATTAAAAAATGGTATGAATAAAGATGCAGCTTACACCACCCTGCTTCATATAGATAAGTCACTTACAACCATTTCATTAGAATCAATGAGAGGTGGTTACATCATTAAATGACAAGTTTATTGTATGTGTGTAACATGTATTTTGTTTGATGGCATTTTAGTCTTTTGGTGCTCATTATTAATTGCAAGAATGAGCCTTCATTCCATTATTCATTAATCGGTGATCGGTCAATACCGGAATGACCATTTCTTTATGATTCAATTCCCTTATTTTTCATAGCGGTGAGCGAAATCGTGCACGCCTTTCTCTAAACAAGATAATAACTAAATCAAGGAAATGAAATACTTCCAAAAGAAAAAGGTATTGCATCTATATGGTACCTTTATCCTCTTCTGTATCAGCTGCAGTTTCGTTTGCAACTCCTTCCACTTCAGCAACACCATTTACAATGTCCTACCGCTGCATCCATTCATTACAAGTTAATATGTGAAAATGTCAATATCAGATGTTTCATTACGATTCATAACAAATATTCTTTCCCGTTAAGCTCAGAATCAACATATTGATAAGAGAATGTTACTAGTGGAGAAATTAGCAGTTACATACAATACTGACCTAATAACATTGCATATTTGCATGCAACTTTGATTCCATCTTCTACAAGTACGGTGTACCTTTGTATACATTGGTTGATACAACTTTCGGTATTTAGCTTCAAGAGCTTCTCTCTCCTCAAAAAACTTTGCTTCTAATTCATCATGTTGACTCTGCAGGATGAGATTGTCATAAGATGAAATCATGTCTTGTTCGCTAGTTAATAGATTAGATATCACAGTCCCATAAAAACAGAATTAAAAAAAAAAAAAGAAAGGTATTCTTTGCACCATCAACTCTCCGCCACCGAGACTTCAAATGGAGGTGATAAATCCAGTCTATAATAACTTCGCAAATTTCTTAAAACAAATTTTATTCAACAATACACTTAATCAATCAAACCTTTGTTTAAAATCAATTTATTGTTCCACAATATCTACTTTGTACACAACGCAAATTCTACTTATTTATAATAAACACGTACTAAATCACATCTACGAACAACAAAACGGTTTATATCAATCTTCAATCTATTACTCCCAAAAACTCTAAATTGTACCCTTCTCAAGGACCTATTACCCTGTAAGGTCATCCACAAGTTACAACTATGTTTGCCCAAGAAACTTACGAGAAAAAAGGGGAAATTCATGAAATCGATTAGACTTCTTTGAGATTTGTTTTATCCAAGATTCAGATACATAAACTTGATTAAAATAAATTCATAGATGCTAAACAACAATATCCCATATTTCCAGAAATACCAACGGCGAGAAAAGAAACAAAACAGAGAGGCAGAAAAAGGTATTAAGAGGTAAAAGAAATTAATTAAGAAAAAATAAACTAAACACACAAACAAGGTTCCACAACAAGTTCTTCGATCACCGATATTATCATCAGAAAAAGGAATTCATACGCAATAACATGAAATTCTATTAATATGGAACATATAATACAAATAATTCTTCAATTCACACATAGATTCGCCAACTCACGGTTTATTTCGTAATCAAGACTTGGAAACCAAAATTTAAAAATTCTTCCATGAATACAAAAGAAACCCTAACTCATGATTTCAGATGTTCACGATGCCAACCCGTGTCAATCTAAATCACAATGCATGAATACAAACGAGAACCCTAATAGCATATTAGAAAGCAAAAAAGACCCCCAAAAATAAAAACAAACAAACTTGTTTAAGGTGGTTCTGGATGATCGGAGAAATATTATGGAAGTTCTTGGGAGTATTATAATTCCGACGAGACGGAGGCGCGGCTCGGCGGAGATAGAGGAGCAGAGGCGCAGCTCGGCGAAGACGGACGAATAGGAGGCTCGGCAAGGTGGAGACGTACAGAGGCGTGACAGAGAGGGAGAGGATTTCTATCGGGTGAGAGGGTAAGAGAAGTGAATGAGCTTTCTATTGGGAGGATTTCTATCGGGTGAGAGGAGAAGTGAACGAGCTTTCTATTGGGACTATTAGGAGTGTGGTGAGGAATATTAGCGACCTGATTTCTATTCAGGTCGCCAATATTCTAATTTGGGCGACCTGAAAGCTATTCAAGTCGCCTAAAATGTAAAAGTGGCGACCTGATTTCTATTCAGGTCGCCAATATTTTAATTTGGGCGACCTGAAAGCTATTCAGGTCGCCTAAAATGTAAAAGTGGCGACCTGATTTTCATTCAGGTCGCCAATATTCTAAAAAATAACTATACGGCGCCAAAGAAATAACTTTTAGATCAAAAAAGATCCCATGGCGCCAAAATTTATTCTAATTTGGGCGACCTGAATTAAATTAAGGTCACTTAAATTCAAAAATAGGCGACCTGCATTTCTTTCAGTCGCCAATATTAAAAAAAAATTTTAAAAAAAAAACCACACAGCGCCAAAGAAATAAATTTTAGACAAAAAAATCCAATTTGGGTGACCTAAATTAAATTCAGTCGCCTAAATTCAAAAATAGGCGACCTTAATTGAATTCAGGTCACCTATCCCATGGTGCCAAACAAAAAAAATCCCATGGCGCCAAACAAAAAATTCTCATATGGCTATTAGGCGCCCTGAAACAAATTTAGGACGACAAAAACCAATTTTATAAATCCTAAACTATAATTCAGGACGTTGAAGGCTCATTTTCCTTCGATATATTTACAAGATTGCCACTACCTTCATTTTTTACTTCCTATTTTTAAATAAGGACGTTTTTTAGGGTAGTGATAACCAATATTTGTAGTAGTGAATGGAACAACTCAACACCGTTACATAAGATGCTTAACAATAAAGAACTAACAATAACACACGTAACAATATATGTCTCAATGCAAGCTATACCCATAAAATCATTGGACAATAACAAATTCAACAACTCAATATTGAGTAACTCAAACAAAAACATAAATTGAAATATCAAAGTACTTAATTACAAAACTCAATCAAAAATCACAAACTTAGCTCAACATAAATGGAGTCTCAAGCTCAATCTCTACATTACAAAGCCACATACATCTAGAACAAGGAAAAAAACAGCTAAATAATGAGAAATACACATCAATGAAACTAAATATAACTTCCCTTTGAAGAATCACTTATTGAATAATGCATCTACTCATCTCAAGAGAGCTTTGAAGTACCTAGCCACCCATGGAAGAAGAAGAAGCCTCAAGACCTTGCAGCAACTTCTCAACCATGGAGAAGGGAGGAAGAGGACCGTTTTGGTGTCCAGAAGAGAGGGAAGTGATTGTTTGGAGGTGAAGAAGAAGAAGAGAAAAACTAGAAACCAAATGATGATGATCCAAATGTGAAATCGTCGACCTCTCCTCTTTTATTTATATTGCCTTTCTTCTTCTTTGTTTTCTTATTTTGTGCATTTTTTAGCCTCCAATTAAGTGAGGGTGGTGGCTGCACTTGGCTCTTAGAATTAGGTTAAATGTGGGCTAGGTTTATGAAGTGATTGGGCTTAAGTGAGTGACATTGGACCCAAAAGAAAATGGGCAAAGCTTGACACATGTTGGTCTACATCTTCACCTACATATGCAAACAAACAAAAGTGGAATCATTATGTCCAACTAAATAGGAATTATTCAAGATTCACAATCATTAGCAAAATATAACATTTTAGCCCATTTAATTCCCAAAATACCCTTGTGATCAAATATGCACTTTGATACTTAATTATGCCCAATAATCCTATTAAATACCTTTAAAATGATAGGAAATAGTATATCAAAAGGTGGTCTTATTAGTTACAAATAGGTTTTAGAAAAAAGGTATTTTCCTGATGGGACTTTTGATAAATACAAGGCTGAATTAGTAGCTAAAGGATATACTCAAAAAGAAAATGTCGACTATTTTGACACCTCTCCTGTTACCAGAATTTCTTATGTAATACCCTTCTGTATACTGCCACTTTAATTCTACGGCTTATACATAATAGATCCATTAACCAATATGGCCGAATTACTTAGTCCTTTGGGACTCTTCCCGAACTGGGCTTAGTCGTCTGCCTATTTTAGGCTTATTCTCAATTCTCATGGCCCAAAATTCAGGATGTTATATTTCTTCCCCCGTTCAATAAATTTTGTCCTCAAAATATGAACATCTATACCTTGAGGAAACATTCTAGGCACTCTGCCTATCTCTTTTCTATGCATGCTTACTAAGTACACACAACATTCTTATCCATCATGTACCCAGGCATGTAGTATTCAACTATATAGGACTTACTAATCTATTTTCTAAGCGCTTGGTTACACAGGCCTCACTGCCTGTAATAATCTGCCTTTCAGCTCATTTTACTACCACATGCTGGATATCCTGGCCTTACTACTCAGGAAATCACCTTTATGCGATAGACATCTTGATTACCACCTAGTACAGTCAGAAGTTAGAACATTCTGCAACCTCATAACATACTTTAGACATACTGGTCCCAAAGTTACTAGGGTAAAATACAAACACGATGCTAAGTAGATAGGTCTTACAGCCCAGGGACATCGCCCCATGCCACCTTGCACACCAGGTCTTACAGCCTTGTGCGTCTGCTCGTTTATCTTGTGTCTGAGCTTTCTTAACTTAAGCTTTCAGACCACTTTTCTATTGTTTAGCATTGTAGCTAGCAATTCCTATATGACCTTCTTGGTTTAGATCTCTAGACCATCCTAATAGTTTCTGTTCCTGTATCAATACAATCACCAACTCCACCGCTTTTCATTTCAATACAATAGCGACGACAATCATGTCACTACTTACTATGTTGTCTCATAGTCAACATTTCACATTTTCACACATATTTGAAAAATTTTGTGGTGCAGTACATTTCACAATCTATGCTATCCAAAAGTAATAATGCTATCACTTGTTAAACTTAATCACTGTCAGCTCAAATCCTTGTAAAAAAACAATTCACTGTCGGTCTATTTTCAAAAAGCATTCACTATCGGCACACATTTATGAGTGGGATTACTCATTTAACATTTGAAAGCTCTCGCCACCACTTCAACCTTTTAGTACAGTGGCATATCCCAATCGTTTCATACATAAACCACCAAAGTAGCAATGCACTTGTCAGCCAATGTGGGAGTGTTTCTGTCCCCCCATAAGGGACCCAGTGTCCACACAGGCACATACAATAACAGGCCACCCACCGGAATCCCATACCGGAATAAAGGACCATCGTCGACGTAGCCCTGCTCTAAACACCTGTGTGGGTGCCGGCCAGACAAGGCAAAACACACACCCCTACAAGGCATAACTACATAGATTGGGTATATACACTGCTGATGCGAGTATCAGCTTCTCAAAACCTAATCCTCTCAAAAGAGCTTTTAACATTGGCCAGCAATTCAAAAATTTTCAAACACATTTGGCAAGATCTAGCAAATTGAGTATGTCTACAACAGTTTCTGACCTCTTCCAATTCTGTACTTCCTTACACCACATATTTAAAAATCAATTTCAAACCTCAGGTTCTGCGAAACCCCATCTATGAGACAACATCTTTTCAACAAATGACCACTACCCTGGTCTCAAATTCTGGTTAAATCATTTCCTTTAAAAACTCAATTTCAAAAAAAATTCACAAACTCACCAGGTGCATTGGCAAATTTAACATTTCAGTTTTCAAACATAATCAGGAACTAGACAACTGTTCTTAGAAGGTTATTTTGTCTAACAACTCTCAGGCTCTAGCTATCATTCAGTTCCATTGAGGAACTAATTCTCAATCATACACTCTCAGGGAATGTATATATTCAAGATCTTTCCTTATCTGATTCAATGGCTAACAACCTCAACATACCTCATATCATACAAGTACTATCCTCAAACATAGCTCAACTAACATGCTGACGGCACAACATCAATCAATATTATCAAGGTTTCTACTCTCTGGTATTGAAAACTAAGGCAACCTCAATCACGCTTTTATCTAAACATTATTTCAGCTTAGATCGGATTCAAGCCTATCCATATTTATTCTATCATTCTCATGGCATCCATAAGGATCATCATATCGCATACTTCAAGGTATCTTAGGACTTAAATCAAAGGATCTCACATTCCTATGGCACTTCCCAGGAGGCCACTCATCCTGAGAATTTCTCTCACTTAAGCATGTTTAACTTTTAAGCGCCTATCAGATCTGGGGTACTAATACCAATACAAGTCCACATATTACTGGGTACCGACAACTCAAATATTTACTATTACTAATACAACATATATGCCTCCCCAGAAATGCTAGGTATTGTCCCCACAAGGAAACTTAAGCAGTACTAGCTTCTCCATACAACTCCCTTTTATTCAAACCCTGACTTCCATAGCAGGAGCCATAGGGTTAGCAACAGAATCCATATTTTGTGCCACCTCTTCTACCTCAAGGGTCTTATCTTACTAGAGCCCAACCCTCTTCCTTAGGATATATGTCCTTTCTGCTTCGTTTCCTGTGACTATGTAATCAAATATTAGTATACTATTCTGTTGCCACCAAAACTGCCTGCTCTAATACCAAAAATGTAATACCCTTCTGTATGTTGCCACTTTAATTCTATGGCCTATACATACTAGGTCCACTAACCGGTATGGCCAAATTACTTTCCTGAAAGCTATTTTATTTTCTTGACATTCTTGGGACTCTTCCCGAATTGGGCTTAGTCATCCGCCTATTTTAGGCTTATTCTCAATTCTGAGCGCCCAAAATTTGGGATGTTACATCTTATGTTAGAATCCTAACTGGCTTAATTAGCTTCTATTCATAAACCTTTTTTTTTTTCATCAAATTGATGTTAAAAGATCTTTTAAAAAAAAAATGGTGGTTTAGAAGAAGAGATTTTATATATGGTGCAACATGAAGGATGTATTGTTCTGGGGCAAGAAAGCAAATTTTGTAAACTTGTTAAATCTTTGCATTCTTTGAAACAAGGACCTAAACAATGGCATGAAAAAACTAGAGCAAGGCTTGTTAAGTGGTGGATTCTCTACTATTGAAGTAGAAAGATGTGTGTTAATACAAAAGTTGCAAATGGTGATTATGTAATTATTTGTGTGTATGTCCATGACATGCTTATTTTCGGTACAAGCATGGATGTTGTGCTTAAAAAAAAAAAAAAAAAAAAACTTCTAATTTTGATACAAAAAATTTGGGTGAAGCAAAAATATTTTTGGGTGTTAAGATCATAAGGAATGAAAACAGTGTCATATTTTATCAAGAATATTATGTTGAGAAAAATTTGAGAAAGTTTGAACAATTTGATGGGTCACCTTTGAGTACTCCTTATGATCCTAGTGTGCATTTAAAGAAAAACAAAGGAGATACAATGGCTCAATGTAAATATATATGCATAGATTATTAGGAGTTTATTGCATTTAATGAACTATATTTTGCCATACATAGCATGTGTTGTGTGTAGATTGAACAGATATACTCATTTCCATCCAATGAGCATTGGGAGGCTTTGGTAAGGGTATTAAGATGCCGGAGAGATAGCATGAATTAGGGTATTCATTATAGTGGATTTCCCGAAGTGTTAGAAGAATACAATGATGCTAATTGGATTTCAAATTCAAAGGAGACCAAAGCATTAGCCGCTATACTTTCACTCTTGGTGGTGCCATAACATGGAAATTAGCCAAACAAACTATTATAAACAGCTCGTCAAGGGATTCTGAGTTTCTATGGAGTTAGCTAGTACTAAGGATGAGTGGTTAAAATCCTTCTTGGCAAATATCTCACTAGGTGGAAAGCCAACACCATCAATGTATTTAGTTGTAATAGCCAATCTACAATAGCTACAGCTAAAAATGAAACCTTTAATAGTAAAAGCAAGCATGTCCTATTAAGACATAATATTATAAGGTAGCTGCTAAAAGATGGTGTAATCTCAATCGATTTTGTGAGGTCAACAGTGAACCAAAACTTCTTGTAAATATCCCACCAGGTGAAAAGCCAACACCATTAATGTCTTTACATTGTAATAGCCAATCTACAATAGCTACAGCTAAAAATGAAACCTTTAATGGTAAAAGCAGGCATATCCTCTTAATTAAGACATAATATTATAAGGTGGCTGCTAAAAGATGATTTAATCTCAATTGATTTTGTGAGATTAGCAATGAACCTATTGGATCCATTTACAAATTCCCAAGGAAGGAAACAAATCATTGATTCATCAAGGGGAATGAGACTTAAGTAGATTCAAAATTAACAATAATGCCAACCCAACCTTTGTGATTGGTGATCCCATGAAGGAGGTTTTACGGGTAAGAACAAGTTGTTTGTTAGTTCTATTAGCACTCAAATTAAATTGATAGTCATGCTAGGAAGCATTTTGGCGACAATAAGCAAAGGTCTTAATAATTTCATAATCCTATGTGATTGTGTGCTTGTTGCAAGTACATTTCATGAAATCACCTAGAAGAATGTTGAGTGTGCCTGCTCCTATGAAATTGTGATGAAATCTCTAGTGCATTCATTATGCAGTAGGCACTCGCATGGTAGTCTGAATGTGCAAAAACATGTTAACAGTGAAATATGGGAGTATAATTTGACTACTAATGCCTTTATTATACACCTAAGAGGTGTGAGTTTATAGTCCATAAGACCAATGACATCTTTGTGTACAAAGTATTATAACTCTAGGTCTTGTTCATAGTCCAAAGCACCACTAGATACGATGGCTATACCCCGTGTTTGCAACTCAGCTAATGACATTTCTTTTGACATATGTGATGGAATGTTGGAGTTACAGTATTGAAAGTGAGTGCGTCAAATGGAACAAAGTCCCACATTTCTTGGAAGATTGAGAGAATACAAGTGTATATATTATAACTTTTGGGCTAATAAATGTCGTGCGCACAACAATGGGCCCCTAGGGGTCAAACACAGTGAAAATTTGGCGATTCCATCCCATCGCAAGTTAAATAATGATATGGCACTTTTTATCAAAGATTTTTTTAAGAAAGTCTAAAATTTATTTTATAAAAAACGCTTCATTGATAAACCTAGATTTTGAAGTATTTGAATTTGAGACTTTAATGTTTTGGTTACAAGTGCCCTTAAATCAGATTTTGTTTTGCTTTAACTGATTATCTTCTCCAATGTTTGAATCTAATTTCATGAGATCCCAACATTCAAAACCTAACATTTTATGAGCTCTCAACGTTTAGAACAAAAGATTTTATTATAGCTAACAATTGAAAACGGAGATTGAATTGTCATTAAGGAATTCAACGGTTTTAAATTTTTGTCCAATGGGTGCCTTGATTCACCACCTATAAAAGGAAAAGTCTACAGAGGTTCAAGGCATCCTACTTTGGAAATTTCGAGCACTCTCTTTCTCCTCTGAGCTTTCTCTTTGTCTCTCATATTCTCTTTGTTGTTGGTTGCTATTATATTTTGCTTTTCTTCTCACCCTTTTCTTGTAGGAAGAATCTGTTTTGTCCTTAGGAGTGCCGCTTCTTATTAGCAAGTGATAGTGAAATAGCTCTTAAGGACAATATTCTAGGACACGTCTCAGATTACACACTTTATTCGTAGGAACTACACCAACACTTTTTTTCCCCCAACACTAAACCAACACTTTATGCATATGATTTTTGCAGCATTATTTGTGCCATATTAGTTGTAGTTAAGCATGAAAACACATAAACTCCTTACTCTAGCTAGTTATTGCCATGGCCATGTGCATGCATTATTCAGTTTATACATTTTATTCAATTTATTTGGTTGTGAGGTTTTGTGCTATCTGTATAGCATTTGACATATATTGAGATAATGATTTTCCTGTTGAGATTCCCTAAATCTCATCACCCCTTCCTCGCATGTAACAACAGTAAGAGCTAGTTTCTCAATAGGGAAGAGTAACCTGGTGGAAGATATTTGAAGGTGTGACATAATGTTCGAGTTTTTTAAATTGGGGAAAAAAACCTTTTTGGTTCACCCAAAAAAAAAAAAAAACATTTCGAGAGAGATTTATTCCATATGAACATGAAGTTCAACGACAATTGATTCTAAACTAGTTGGTACTATCAAATTATTTGTTGCAAAATAAATCTCGCAGACTCAACTCGAGTTTCGTGTGTGTGAAAATGTATTTTTACGCCTATTAAAAACCAAAAATGCTTTCGAGAAATAAATAAATCACCTACAACTCGAACATGAAGCTTGCATTTTAGAATAAATAATAAATTGAATAACCAAGGAAAGGGATTATCAAATTTAATAGAAAGAACGTATTTGATGTCTGAGGAACATGGTTAAGTAAATTAATTAATGTCATAAAAGTTGACTGACTCAAATTAAAGTGCTCCACTAAGCTTTGCTGTGATGATACCAACCGAAATGGTCCTAAAGTCTGTGAGCAATGATTATCAATTAATTATTTAACCCCCATCCAAAATCAAATGTTTCCATCAAGCCTTAGATCTTTTGTTGTTGACAACTTTTTATCTTCCTAAATTGAATAACCAAGGAAAAGGATTATCAAATTTAAGAGAAAGAACGTATTTGATGTCTGAGGAACATGGTTAAGTAAATTAATTAATGTCATAAAAGTTGACTGACCCAAAGTGCTCCACTAAGCTTTGCTGTGATGATACCAACCGAAATGGTCCTAAAGTCTGTAAGCAATAATTATCAATTAATTATTTAACCCCCATCCAAAATCCAATGTTTCCATCAAGCCTTAGATCTTTGTTGTTGACAACTTTTTATCTTCCTTTCAGTAATCATACTTCACTGGTCCTAAGTTGGATCAGTTCAATACTAAACGACAACATTAGACCGCATAGAATGAGAGCTTCAAATATTTTGTATTTTTAGCCGAAGGCTTCAAAGCAAATAAAAAAAAAATTTAACTAGATGAAATCAAATCAAATGAGAAATATAAATTGACTTTCAAAGATATCATATTAGAATTTCAGTGAATTTAAAATAGAATGAATAATTCTGGTTTATAAATTAATTTCCTATAACCCGAGGCTTAACTGAAGAATTTTTCTTCTTACTACCATGTCATGGTTATATAGCCAAGTAAACTCCAGACATATGTCTGACAGGAGGGGGAAATATATATATATATATATCTCTCTCTGAAATTAAATATTAAAAATTCATAGGGAGAACATGAATGCAATAATACAATAGATAATATAAATATGTATGTGTTTTAATTTTACTGAATTTTAACTAAATAAGGATTATTAACTTTTCCTCATTAATATAATCTCTTATAAACCGAGCTCTACACCAAACATTCTCTTTTCTTGCACCAATGATGTTAACTAAGCACCCCAAGTATATGGGTCATGAAAATAGTAAGTGGCAAATCAAGGTCATCCCATAGAGACTCAGTCAAACTAGTGATTAGGTGTTAAATTTCCTTTTTCCGTTTACGTTGAGAAAACCAGAATTGTTTTCAAAAATAGTAAAAAGAAATTTAATAGAAACAAGAACTTTCACAAAGAGCAAATTTCAATAATAAAAACGAGCAACCCAGAGTCACCAATCCCTTATCAGCTTCATAAACCTTGTTTTCATTAATTTAATTAGCTTTAATATCAATTTTGTTAATCTCGAGTATAAATAGTTATAAGTGTCTGTCAGTCCACTTACAACCCTCTCTTAAGTATAATTTGTTATGTCTAACATAATTACTCAAGAGGAAAATAAAATCAAACACACTCTTCAACAATTATATAGGGCCATTAGGTATATGTCTATCCTAACCACAAATTAAATCGTAATCTAATCCCATATTAACATAATACTTAATCTCTCATCCTAATTAAAATTCCCTTCATCAAGGTAAATCCTAATGCTCAAATTCATATTCAATGATGGCCAATCACTAAATGTTTAAATCTAAACAAGATTAAGTAACCAAAATTAATATCAAATTAAATTTAATAAACAGTGAAAACCAAATTTAGTCCACCTATAAGTTCATAGCTACTCTAGGTTGCAAAGAAAATTAGCCACACATGGCTAAAACCAAATCCATGAAAGCAAAATAATATTCAGATTTAGACAAGAAAGGACAAGAAAGAAAAAATCAAGACTCTTAAAGAATCCCTCAGTGCCCCTTGCGGTTTAGATCCCTCTGTTGGCTGCTATCCAGTTTTGTGCATGTTGCTTGTTGCGGCAATCCGTGTGCGTTCAATGTCTATGCTCTTCTCCTCTGCGTCAATTTGTTTTGTGCGTCTGCTCACTATGTCCTAATGTGTGCCGTAGCTTTCTTGAATCACGCCCCCAGGTCTTCTTTCTCCTAATATATATAACTTGAGTTTTGTCTTTTCTTGCTACGGGTCCCACACGTTATTCCAAATCTCTTAAAGATAGGATATATCCTATCTTCGGAATCTAATCATCCATCCCTCATGTGGGTTCCATCCTTTTCGCATATTACATTATTTAATATAATAATATAATATACTATATCCTTTTTAATTGAATTTCTTGCCCAATAATGATGGGCCCTTCCTATATTTTCTCCTCTCTTAGATAACATAATATCTCCTACAAAATAAAATAGGATATCAATAGATTTTTGTTACAATATTCTTTTATTTTATATTTAATTAAAAGATAGATAAATATATAAAAGATAATTAAATAGGTATAAAATATTAATAAATCCAACTCATTATACCATAAAAATATATACCTATTTAATTATAAAATATATACTTATCAAACTCCCCCACACTTAAACATTTGCTTGTCCTCAAGCAAAAGAAAGAGAATTCATTATCTAAAAAAACATTGCTCATGAAATTCCTAAACAAAAAGCAATAAACCACCACACTTAGATCATATCATCAAATCTTATTTAAGTTTAATGTCTTATAAGAATAGATCACTAAGCCAATAGCTTTAAATAATTGTAATAATCTCTTAACATCCCATGATCAAAGGATCGGTAAGCAACAAGTTTAACCATAAGATTAGTAAAAGAATATTACGCTACTCAATTTCTCTAGAAAAATTCAAATTCCGCCACTAAACCAAGCTTTTAATTTAATTTAATAAGGATCCTCAAGTAGAAAATAAGTTAATTCATTTTTTTTTTTTTTTTCTCCTTGAGCCGTTGTAGGTCCCTTTTGACGCAACCCGAACATGGGTAATGCAGCACCAGTTACTCAGTTACTCCAACAAGCACCTCAAGAGGCTTTCAGACTAACTCATAACCCTTTCTAACTTTACCATTTGACGCGAGTGCCAACATTGGTGATGAAGTGCCCCCGGTTACTAAGTAAGGTCTAGAGAAGTCATTGGGGTTGTGTGTATGTGGGTTTGTGTTTTTATTATTCTTTATTTTGAGTCATTTCCCTAACAAAAGTTTTACTTAGCTAGCAAAGGTCATCATCTAATTTTCTAAAGAAATCATCTAGCAAAATATTCATAAACTAATAATCTGCTTGATCATATTACGTTAGTTCTATATGTGTTTTGATGATGTTTTAACAATTGTAAACAAAATGAGAAGTTTTCTCTTGCAAATCTGAAAAACTTTATCGACAAGGGAAAACTCTCAGTTTTGAAGTAAAACTCCGAGTTTTGAGTTTTCTAAGAAAATCCCGAACAAAGCAAAGCGCCGGTTTTCGGTTTTCATGAAAAACATGAAAACTCAAGTTTTGGGAGCAAAACTCGAGTTGTGGGTTTGGCCGAGAGCCTTTGAGTTTTCCAAGTTTCAAAACCTCCAGTTTCCAAAGAGCACTGCCAGTTTTGAACTATTCCAAGAAATTCTCACATTTTTTGAAATAGTTCAAAACTCGAGTTTTGGGGTCAAAACTCGAGTTTTGATATGTTACTCGTGCACCTAATTTTACAACATATGAACACCGCTAGTTTTGATATGTTCACGGGTTTTCAGAGTTTTCATGTTTTAAATGAAAACTCGAGTTTTGGAAGCAAAACTCGAGTTTTGATCAACCCGAGAGTATCAATATTTTCTTCACTTGAAAACCTCCGAGTTTTGAATGAAAACCTCCAGTTTTTGTTGTTTTGGACTAAAACTATATTTTCACATCAATAGTCCAAAACACAAGTTTTGGTTTGAAAACTCGAGTTTTGAGATTTACTCAAACCTTGGTCCAAAAGCTCAAAACACGACTTTGCTCTCTGGAAGAAGCAAACTCGAGTTTGGATTTTGAAACTCGAGTTTGGACTTATGCACAGTTGAAAACTCGAGTTTTGATGAACAAAACTCGAGTTTCCATCACTGATTTTGAAATTTGATTTACACGATTTTTCAAATCGCTCATGTTTGATCTTAATACTTTCCAGGATTATTCTCTACTATTCTTAGCTATGTTTAATGATTTTATTAGTGAGTTTCAGATGGTTTAGAGAATGATTTTGGAGTGATAAAGCAAAAAGCAAAAAGTGGTTCGAACATTAAATGCTCATGTACGAGAGAGTTGCATTACTTTGGCTAATCCATCTGCACACGGCCGTAAAGCATTAAAGAATGTTTTCTACAACAAGCAATTTGTGTTTCCAACGGATTAATTTGCGAGAAGGTCAACACGAGATTCTTGGCCGGTTTGGATTAAGCTAAGGACAGAGAGAGAAGATGCCAAAACCACTTCCTAACCTTGGCACAACTTCTCCAACGGATCTATTTGGAAAGCAACGGTCATTTAATGATCTCTGAGTATAAATAGAGTTGCATTCAAGTCTTTCCAACAACACACCTGCTGAAGACGAAAATCATTCAAGTCTCACACTTATTTCTTCAGTTTTTTATCTGTGTAGTATCTTGTGATACATTGAGCTTGAGTGAGTATCATTATCTACTCTTAGAGAGAGTTTATTTCCTTGTATATCATTCATTGTAAGAATCTCAAGTCAGTGGACTTGGAGATTGGGAAAGTCAGAGTACAACTTGTAAGGGGGAGTTAGTCCTAGGGAGAGGATAACTCTTGAGTACAGAGTGTGTATCTGATTGTTTACAATTACAGCTTGTAAGGGGGAGTGAGTCCTAGGGAGAGGATCATCCTGAGTACAGAGTGTGTAATTGTAATTGAGTGATAGTGGAAAATCCCAAAGTGTTTCTGGGGATTGGACGTAGGTCAAAGAGTTGGACCGAACCAGTATAAATCCTCTGTGTCAAGCTCTTCTTCTCTATCTCCACTTCATCCTTGGTTTTATCTGTTGTGTGGGTGACTCGAAAAGAATTTTGAAATCCCCAATTCACCCCCCTCTTGATGATTTCCTTCACTTTCAATTACAAACTAATCTCTATTCTCATAGTCAATCTCAAGATTGATACAAAAATTCAAGACTTAGAGGCTTAATTGAAACATTCTTTTCTAATTTAATTTTTGACTTGATAATATTTTTCTAAGATGGGGAATGCTCAAAGTTAAGGTCAACCCTAAACAATGCAAAAATCTCAAATAAAAAAAAATCTTTTCAATTGCATAAGGACAAGCATAACCAAAGAAATTAGATCCCTCCCCCATACTTAAATCAAACATTGTCCTCAATGTTGCAAAAATATAAAGAGGGAAAGGAACTAGTACTCCCCTAGTTTAGGACTCTAACTCTGATATGGAGTGCTTCATCTGGAACCATCCATGATATTTCAAATTTTGAGGTAGGAAAGGGTGCACAAACAAAACTTTGCAGCAACAAAAGGAGTGACGGTCTTCAAACCTGAATAAGACTGAAAGAAAGAAAGAATAAAATAATAATAAAATATGCAAGCAAAACTCTTGGGTTGCCTCCCAAGAAGCGCTTGGTTTATAGTCTTCAGCCTGACTATATCAACAGTCTAAGTAGGCAATGACAAGTGGTGAACCATTGTTTGCCAGTTCACTTCACCACCATGGTAATGCTTTAGTCTTTGTCCATTCACTTTAAAGCAATCTCCTATTCTCTCATCTTTAACTTCAACTGCACCTTTTGATGACACTGAAACCACTCTGAATGGACCAAACCACCTTGATTTAAGCTTTCCCGGAAATAACTGAAGTCTTGAGTTGAAGAGAAACACCAACTACCCTAGCTCAAAAGAGCGGTTCAAGATATGACTATCATGCAATTTCTTTGTTTTTTCTTTATATAGTCATGCACTATCATATGCTTGAAGTCTAAATTCTTCCAACTCATTCAGTTGAAGTAACCTTTTAGCTCCCGCTTGATGGTGGTCCATATTTAGCTTCTTGATTGCCCACCATGCTTTATATTCCAATTCAAGTGGTAAATGACATGCTTTTCCAAAAACCAAACGGTATCGTGACATGCTAATTGGAGAACGAAAAGATGTCCTATAAGCCCATAAAGCATCATCAAGCTTGTCAGGCCAATCTTTTCTAGTCGGCCCCACAGTCTTCTCAAGAATTCTCTTAATTTCCTTGTTAGTCAACTCACACAAACCTTTAGTTTGTGGATGGTATGCAAGTGACATCCGGTGGTGTACTGTCTATTTTTCCAAAAGAGCTTTGAAATTCTTGTTGTTGAAGTGGGTCCCTTCATCAGTAATAATGGCTCAGGGGTGCCAAATCTTGTCAAGATGTACTTCTTCAAGAATCGAATCACTGTGTTGGCATCATTAGCTTGGCAAGCCATAGCTTTAGCCCATTTACTCACAAATTCCATAGCAACAAGGATGTATTTGTTTCCTCTTAAAGACGGGAATGGACACATGAAATCCATCCCCCAAACATCGAATAACTCAACCTCAAAGATTCCAAATTGAGTCATCTCATGTCTCATAGAAATATTATCTGTTCTTTGACATCTATCACACTTAGTAACAAATTGGTAAGCATCTTTAAATAAAGTAGGCCAATAAAAACCATATTCAAGCACCTTGGATGTAGTTCTTTGCCCCCCATAATGTCCCCCATATGCAGATGCATGACATGCATTCAGAATTTCCTCTTGTTCTACCTCAGGCACACATTTTCTAATGATCAAATCAGCACATCTTTTAAAAAGAAACGATTCCTCCCAAATATAGTAGGCAATATCATGCAAAAACTTTTTTCTTTGATAGAAATTCAAATCAGGAGGCACTACTTCCACACTAGATGGTTCACAATATCAGCATACCATGACAAACCACAACTACTTACATCAAACAATTGTTCATCAGGAAAACATTCATTTCATTCACATGATAGAAGGGTTCACAATCCAAGACAAATGATCAAGAATTTGATTTTCAATTCCTTTCCTATCAACTATATGCACATCAAATTCTTGTAGCAACAAGACCCATATAATCAATCTAAGTTTAGACTCTTTCTTTCCTAACAAATATTTAATGGCAGCATGATTAGTGTAAACTACAACCTTAGCACCCATCAAATATACCCTAAATTTTTCAAAAACAAACACTATAGCTAGCATTTCTTTTTTAGTAGTTGAGTAATTTACCTGATCTGCTACTAAGGTCTTGCTCACATATATAGTAGACAGGATGGAAGATCTTTGCATCCCTTTTTCCCAACGCAGCTCCAACAACATGGTCACTCGCATCGCACATTACATCAAAAGGTAGTGACCACTCAGGAGCTACAATGATAGGAGCTGAAGTCAATCTCCTCTTTAGTTCTTCAAAAGCCTTCATACACTCCTCATTGAACTGAAAAGGAGTATCTTTCTCAAGTAACTGTGAAAGGGGCTTTGAAATCTTGAAAAATCTTTAATGAATCGATGATAGAATCCAGTGTGGCCTAAGAAGCTTCTTATAGTTTTGACATTAGAAGGAGGAGGGAGCTGCTCAATCACAGAAATCTTGGCCCTGTCAACCTCTAACCTTCTTTGGAGACTTTATGACCCAAAACTATTCCTTCAGTCACCATGAAATGACACTTTTCCCAATTGAGCACTAAGTTTTTCTCCTCACATCGTTTCAACACCTTATCTAGATTTATCAAGCACTTGTCAAATGATTCACCAAATACCAAGAAGTCATCCATAAACACTCTCATTATCTCTTCTATCATATCGAAGAATATACTCATCATGCATCTTTGGAAAGTAGCAGGAGCATTGCATAGACCAAACGACATTCTTCTAAAGGCAAAAGTGCCCTACGGATAGGTGAATGTTGTTTTCTCTTGATCTTCAGGAGCAACCACAATTTGATTATAAATAACCATCCAAGAAACAGAAGAATTCTTTACCAGCTAATCGATCTAACATTTGGTCAATGAAAGGAAGTGGAAAATGATCTTTCCTCGTGGCACCATTCAATTTTCTATAATCCATGCAAATACACCAACTAGTAACTGTACGAGTGGGGATAACCTTATCTTGCTCATTAGTAATCACTGTCATACCCTCCTTTTTAGGAATGCATTGCACTGGGCTGACCCACGAGCTATTAGAGATGAGATAAATAATCCCTACATCTAACCACTTAATAATTTCATTCTTGACCACTTCTTTCATCATAGGATTTAGTCTTCTTTGATTCTGGATAGATTTCCTGTGATCTTCATCCAAAAGTATCTTGTGCATTACAAGTGATGGGCTTATACCTTTTATGTCTGCAATTGTCCAACCCAAAGTGCTTTTGTAGCCTCAGAGAACATTCAACAGCCGTTCTTTTTGGTCGTCAAATAGGGAAGGCGAGATGATAATAGGTAATGTCTCAGATTTACCCAAGAATGCATATTCAAGATGTGGAGGTAAAGGTTTAAGCTCTAGAATTGGTGCTTGTTCAATAGAAGGCTTCAAAGAAGTAGTTTGCCTTGATTGCATCTCTAATAACTCAAACTGTTGTGGTGGTTTACTGTAATAAGGAGAGGCTTTGAGTAACTTCTTACATTCAGATGTATTTTCTTCTTCAATTTCATCAGTTCCTTGTAAAACACCTACTAAAGGTTCTTTTATAGAGAAGGACTCTAAAGCCTTTTGAATCAGCTCATCGAGCACGTCAACCCTGAGGCAATCTGTAACGTCTCTAGGATACTTCATTTCCTTGTTCATGTTAAATATAAGTTTTTCATTATTTACCCTCAACTTGATCTCTCCTTTTTCAACATCTATCAGAGTTCGAGTTGTGGCAAGGAAAGGTCTTCCCATAATGAACGGTATATCTCTATCTTCATCACAGTTCAAGACAATGAAGTCAGCAGGGAAAATAAACTTGCCAACTCTAACCAACACATCTTCAATTACCCTTTGGAAATGCTAAACTTCGATCAGCTAGCTGAAGTGTCATAGAAGTTGGTTGAGCTTCACCCAGTTGCAATTTTCTGAACACAGATAGTGGCATCAAGTTGACACTTGATCCTAGATCACATAATGCTCCTCCCTGAAACTTTTCTCCAATTATGCAAGGTATGGAAAAACTTCTTGGATCTTTCTGTTTAGGGGCTAACTTGTTGAAAAGAATAGCACTACACTCTTTAGTTAGGGCTACGGTCTCATAGTCACCGAACCTCCTCTTCTTACTTAGCATCTCCTTTAGAAACTTCACATAGTGAGGCATCTACTCTAATGCTTCAAGGATAGGGATGTTAGTGTGTAGCTGTTACACCCCTACCGGCCTCGCCTTTTCAGGTAGCGAGTAGCGTGATCCTTTATCTTAATTCAATTTTTAATTCACTTTCCCAGGTTAATTATGACATGCATTAGAGTGCAAACAAAAGAGCACACATTGGTTTGGACTACATATACTGGTAAAATAAAACATTGAAATGTAAAATTTTCCCTGGAGGGTTTATATACAGTCACTCGGATTCACAGTGCCTTAGAAATAGCCAAAATAATAATATAGTCATCTGGGATAAAATCAGAATAATCATCCAAGAAGGGAGTCACAACAGCACACTTCAGTCCCGCCTGCATGGTTACCTTCATCTCCAGACACCGTCTTAGAAGAACTACCTGAACCCTTGCAAAAGCCTGCAATTCATAATTGAATCCCAAAGTAACCATTAATCTCATATGAAAAGTGTATGCAATGCATGTATGTCACCACAATTAGGAAAACAATAAATCTATAGCATTCAGTAACACATGCAGTAAAATAAAAGCATACCACACATATATGCAATATTTACTGCGGAAGGAACAAGTCCTAATAAATGCAAGACTGCTCAACATAGCAAGCCCCGGATCCACAGCGCTAGAAAAATCACAGTGGTCGAACCTCAAAAACCCGGACCACACTAAATGCACATACAAACGCATGTCTCTCACAAGACATGGATCCACAATCATGCAAAAACTAACATACATAGTAACACAAGACATATGAGAATTAAGATTACTACCTGGTAGTCGACCACAAATGTTAGTAATTTTTTTGGCGCGTAATTGGCAAAAATTGCCCTAGAATAAACAATAATGCAAATAAATTCCCAATCCTTAAGAAAATTCACTTTAATAAATATTTGACTTCTTGATTAGAAATGAGGCTTCCCCAAGCTTCCATAATCTCCAAAATTTTTTTCTCAACTGGAAATCCATTATTTGTAAAAATCCTTTTTATTTTCGGATTTACACTGAAATTCCAGAATCAGTGACTGAACTTCAAAAATTCATAATTAATTCTAGAAAATCCAATTGGGGTGGTTCAAAAGCTAAAATGACCCTTAATATGTATAGTCTTGGCTAAAAATATTTCCAGAGACCATAAAAATTCATACAATTTTTATTTGTCTAAAATCCACCCTCAGGTCAGAAACAAATCCAGTTTTCTGGGTCATTTTCGAAAATTCATTTTTCCTCATCCAGAACTTCAAAAAAATTCAAATTATATACCAAAATATTCCTTGAGATGTGTAATTTCTCGCTGTAAAATTTCATAATTGTTCAAGTCCATTTGATAGGCCAAAAATGGAGTTGAACCCAACTGACTCCACAGAAATTCCATAAATCAGCAACCCCATGTTTTTCAACTTCCATTTGTACTTCTAAAAATTATGATCCAAGTTCAACCATATACAAAATCTCATTTTAAACACTTTGAAATAATCAAAACATCCAAAATCAACTCAAATATTCATGTTCAAGCAGCTGGACGAAAATTCACAATAACAAGTAACATAGCAAGCTTTTGTTTTAACAACATATCTCTTCTTAACCATGATTGATCTATCTTTCTAGGCCTTGGATCTTAACTTTAGTTTTATATTCACCATCTTCCTTAACCAAACAACCCCATTTAACACATGTATGCCCAAGAAACCAACCATTACAAAAGCCAATCATCATATAAATTACAAGGAAGTTCAAGGATTGCTTACTTGTCTTAGGATCTTAGCTTCGTTTGAACCTTTGAAACTCTTGATCCTTGTACTCCTTCTTCCTTCCTTTGGCCTTCACTTCCATCATCAAGGAAGAGTTTGTTTGTTAATATTTACCACGAAGAAGAAAGTAGAAGAGAGAGTAGAGTATGAATCCAACATACTTACTTTAGTTTCAATCTCCTTCTTGCTACTTGAATTCCTTCTTGAACCTTTGTGCCTTAGCTAAATGCCTCTTGCTCTCTCTTTTCTTTCCTTTCTAAACCAAAAATGAGAGCTAAAATGAGATGAGAGTGCCTTTTAAAAAGTATGACTTCACAATATTTTAAATTTGAACTTTGGCTCCAACTTTAAATTCAAAATTTTGGCTCCAAAATGCTTCTAGAAGTTGTACTTGTTTTATGAGCACTTTTTTTTCTTTCTCCCTCTCTAGGCTGAAATGGGCCTTCCTTATTGGGCTCCAAAATTTGTCTCAACTCTTTGCCTATTAGTCTTAAGTTCTAAGCTTGACACATTCTTAGGCTTGTTTTGGAATTTTTGCTGACTTTCTTGACCTTATCCTTTTCTTACATTAATTATTAATGTTAGAGAATAAATATCATCCACTAATGAAATAATGAAAATTTCATATAATATTTCCCAAATTTAATATCGCACTTCCTGGACTGGGTCTAGTCGTTTGCCTAATACAGACTTATTCTCGAGTTTCTAGGCCCAAAATTTAGGATGTTACAGTAGCTGCTTGAAAATCCCGAAAAATTTGTTCTATCGCTCGTCTAAAGCTTTCTTCTGAAATCTTTGAGGAAGTGGTAGGGGTGGTACCCATTTAGGATTATCTTGAGTTGTCTGTTTTTTCATTTCACCCTGTTTAGATTCAATCTCAACTTTCTCTTCATTGATTTTTTCATTCACCTTTTGTGCAACCTCTTCATCATCCCTTATAGTGACTGTAAGATTCATTTGATCATTAGAAGCTTAGGGTTTCTTCATTTGTTGTGGAATCTTTGGTAATTCCTTTCCACTTCTTAATGTAAGAGCTTTGCATTCCTCTTTCTTATCCATATGAGAATTAGGCATAGTATTACTTGGCAATTCTCTCTGTTGTAAAACATTCACAGCATTTGCAATTTGTCCCATTTGTACCTAAAGATTCTTAATAGATGAGTTTACTTCTGCATTAGTAGCAGCTTGATCCTGAGTACTCTTTAATTGAAAACTTGCAAGCTGAGATATCATTTCTTCTAGATCAGATTTAGGTTCTTGGGTAGGAATGACTTCCTTTTCCAATTGATAGAAGCTAAGAGGCGACACTTGTTTTGTATTCAAGGTGGATGCTTCATTAAGAGTTGCTCTATATTTCCAAGAGAGCTTGGGATTTTTATGCCACCCAGAATTGTAAGTGTTTGAGTAGGGATTGTTTTGGTTGTTGCCACGGTAGTTTCCTGCATAGTTCATTGGTTTCATTTGTTGAGATATGAGGTATTGTCCATTTTCATGACAATTTCCACAATAATCACAAGTGGCATGAATAGCATTGACTCTCATGTGTCTACCAGTAAATCGATTTACTTGAGCTTCTAAGTGATCAAACCTCTTGTTGATTGTATTTAGCATTGCTATCAATTGTGAAGAAGGGGCTTCAATAACTTTATCAACTGACTTCACTAGCCTTCTTTCATTGTTGTTCTGTATAAAGTCAGCTGATAAGTCATCTAAACAATTCCAGACATGATTCACCGATTGCTTTGTAATTCCCCCATTAGTCACAGCATTTAATTCTGATTTAGATTCAAGAGTCAACCGGGTACTGAAAATTTGAAGAAGACCCACTTCTCTTAGATTGTAACCAGGGCTTTGCCTAACAAGCAACTTGAACCTCTCCCAGGCCTCATACAGATGTTTGCCAAATTGTTGACCGAAATTAGTAAGAGCTGCTTGTGCATCCATAATCTTATTATGTGGAAAAAATCTTGATCTGAACTTTTCTTCCAGTGTCTCCCAAGAGGTTATGCTGCCCTCTTCTAAGTTGTTGAGCCATTCTTTGGCTTTCCCTTGTAGAGAGTAAGAAAAAAGATGATGGCGGATCACACCATTAGGAACTCCATTTTGCTTGAATGAGTTGCAAACATCAAGGAATTGTATTAGATGCCGATTTGGATCCTCTAAATCGTTTCTTGAATACTAACCCTGTAGTTCAAGCATCTTAAGCATAGTTTGCTTGATTTCAAAATTTTTGGCTTGAAATTCAGGCTCTCTGATTCCAAACTTATAGCCTTGAGATTGTTTCCCATAAAATCATTAATGCACAAACTGTCATTTTCATCCTCAGCCATCTCTTTAGTTTTAGTCTGTATTACTTCCTCCTCTTCATTATGAGGTATTGCAGCTTCCAAAAGCTCTTGGATATTTCTTGTTTTATGTGGTGTTTTAGTAGATTTGGTTCTACGAGACATATACCGAGGTACCGCAAAACCAAATAAATCTCAAAGTACCAAACTAACACCGAAATATTAAAATAGAAAAGAAAAATAAACAAGGATTTTTTTTTTTAAAATAATAATAACAAAAAATAATAATAATACACTCAAACTAAAACTACTAAAGGATTTCTAATACTAGTCACCAATTGCCTTGAGTCCAAGAACGGCGCCAAAAACTTGATGCTACCAAAATTTAACTAGGCACCGCAAGTGTACAGGTCATGAAAATAGTAAGTGGCAAATCAAGGTCATCCCACGAGACTCGATCAAACTAGTGATTAGGTGTTAAATTTCCTTTCTTTGTTTACGTTAAGAAAATCATAATTGTTTTCAAAAATAGTAAAAAGAAATTTAATAGAAACAAGAACTTTCACAAAGAGCAAATTTCAATAATAAGAACAAGCGACCCAAAGTCACCAATCCTTTATTAGCTTTATAAACCTTGTTTTCATTAATTTAATTAGCCTTAATATCAATTTTGTTAATCACAAGTATAAATAGCTATAAGTACTCGTCGGTCCACTTACAACCCTTTCTTAAGTATAATTTGTTATGTCTAACATAATTACTCAAGAGGAAAATAAAATCAAACACACTCTTCAACAATTATATGGAGCCATTAGGTATATGTCTATCCTAACCGCAAATTAAATTGTAATCTAATCCCATATTACGTAATCTCAGAGCCTAATTAAAATTATTTTCGTCAAGGTAAATCCTAATGTTCAAATTCATATTCAATGATGACCAATCACTAAATAGATAAATCTAAACAATATTAAGTAACCAAAATTAATATCAAATTTAATAAACAGTGAAAATCAAATTTAATCCACCTATAAGTTCATAGCTACTCTAGGTTGCAAAGAAAATTAGCCACACATGCCTATAACCAAATCCATGAAAGCAAAATAATATTCAGATTCAAACAGGAAAGGAAAAGAAAGGAGAAATCAAGACTCTTAAAGAATCCCTCAGTGGTCCTTGGGGTTCAGATCCCTATGTTGGCTGCTATCCAGTTTTGTGCGTGTTGCTTGCTGTGCCAATCCGTGTGCGTTCAATGTTTGCACTCTTCTCCTCTGCGTCAATTTGTTTTGTGCGTCTGCTCACTATGTCCTGATGTGTGCCATAACTTTCTTGAATCACGCCCCTAGGTCTTCTTTCTCATAATATTGGGTTTTGTCTTTTCTTCTTTGCGGGTCCCACACGTCATTCCAAATCTCTTAAAGATAGGATATATCCTATCTTGAATCTGATCATCCATCCCTCACGTGGGTTCCATCCTTTTCGTATATTACATTATTTAATATAATAATATATTATTTAATATAATAATATAATATAGTATATCCTTTTTAATTGAATTTCTTGCCCAATAATGGTGCGCCCTTCTTATATTTTCTACTCTCTTAGATCACATAATATCTCTTATAAAATAAAATAGGATATCAATAGATTTTCTATTACAATATTCTTTTATCCTATATTTAATTAAAAGATAGATAAATATATAAAAGATAATTAAATAGGTAAAAATATTAATAAATTCAACTCATTATACCATAAAATATATACCTATTTAATTATAAAATATATACTTATCAACCAAGTTGATAAGAGTCATATAAGGTTTTTTCCCCCATTTATTTAAGGTCAAGTTAGGGTTTTCTTATTAGGTAAAGTCATAACCCCTCCAAATGTCTGATAGGAACATATATAGTTGAAATACTGAGAAAAATCTGTGACTAATTAGAAAATTGCAATAAACTTAGTTTCTATCATTATTAACAAAAGCACAATAGAATGCAAATAGCTGATCTCAGATTAATTGTAAAGCAAGTAATGCTTCACAAATATACAATAGAAATAATACAACCAAACCTTAACACTACTTCTTAAGCGCTGTTTAGTATGCATCAAGGAATCCAGAAAACCCTGGCCCATCATTAAGAGACTTTCACTTTGATACCTACCACAATACACACACTCACAAACACAAAGATACAGACGCAGGAACAGACACACACACACACACACACAATCTCTTTCTCTCTCCAGTCCCAAGCTACTTAAATGTCTCTTCTCTGATACCATAGTCCACTGTTCATGGAGCTCCAAAGAGTATTTCCCTCTCCAGTCTCATTCGCCTTATTGTAAGTGTTTTTGGTAAAAGAAACATGAGAGTGATCTCGTAACTTGCTTGATGCTGTTAGTTAAGTTGAAGAAGACGGAAGAAGAGAAGAAAACAGGTTAATATGATTGTTTTCAAAGCCATGACTTAAAACACTAGATAGCTAGCTAGGAAAGATTGATATTGATGTCTTCTTTAAATTATAATATACTATAGTAGCTAGATCGAAACCTAGCTACTCTTCAAGACTACTGCTATTTGTACTTGAGATTGCTATAAGGTATCAGAGAAGATTGATATTGATGTCTTCTTTAAATTAAAATATACTATAGGGATAGATGTTGGTGATCATGGGATAACACTGCTATTTGTACTTGAGAGTGCTATAAGGTCCCACGTAAAGGAAGTAGATCCTCTCATTTCCTTTTTTTCTCTTTTTCTTTTAGTATCTCATCTCTATACTTATATCAAAAAATAAATGATTCAGATTTAATATTTTATAAAACTATTTTTATAATATTTTTATTTTTTGTAAAAAAAAAAAAAAAAAAAAAAATCCATAAAGAAGTTATGCACTAGATAGATCAAATTTTAACAATTTAAATTTATTTATTTATTTTTCAAATATTAAATATGAAATATCCATATTTTTATCTAATGATGAATATGAGATTATAAGAAGAAAATGAGAGAAACCTAACCGGTGACATGAGATCATTTTCAATTTCATATAAAATAAGGTTTTGGCTCACTAAGCGATTTCTCTTAGGATGCATCCAAATGAGGAAAGTCAAGAATTTGTGGACTTTGCTAAAATTTTCTCACAAACTTATTTATTCTAAATCATGATTGATTGTCATATTACCTCATTTTGTTTTCCTCATCATTTCATTTACAATAACAATGTTACCGTCTACATGTCTCCCTAGCTAGCACGCCGTTAGGAAGAAATATGATTTTGGAATGAATGCTTTCTGAAACACCGTGTAATAAAGTGAGATAGAAACTATGCTACTAACCCTGGTACATCAACTTTGCATGTCACTATTAATGACAGAAGTGAATATGTTTTTTTTTTTTTTTTTAATATGACTTTTGAAAAATCAAGTTAGAACATAAGTTAAATGGTGCAATGTAATCTATATTTAGATAGCCTTTTGTAAGAAAATTAGTTTGACAAACTCAAATATATTTGGATGATTGTTTGAAGATCAAGTTTAAAAGAAAAATGACTCAAAATGATATGAATCTTATTTATATATATGTGTGTATGTGTGTTTGTATTGTGATAATTTTAGAAGAAATATTAAATTTAAAATTATAAAAATAGAATTAGTTAATTTATTATTGAATTTCTTAAAAAAAAATACTAACATATTTAATTAAATATAAGATGCGAAATGGGTTGGGGAAAGTGAAGGAGAAAGAGACTAGAGGAGGTAAGACAACAAGGAGAGGAAAATCAGACAAAGAGAGAGGGAGGAGAGAAAATATTCAGATGAAGAATGAATTCTTATTCAATCAAAGCTGCTTACAATTGAGAACCCTAGAGAGCTAGAAATAATAAAATAATAATAAAATAACAATTCAAATTCAAATTTAAATTTAAATCCTAAATTTAAAATTCAATTCCAAATCTAAATCCTAAATCGGATCATTGGACTCCAGATATCCTATTTTATTAAGATACTAGAAATATTAAAATAAAATAATAAATCTAATAAATCATAATATAATGGATAAATATCCTTAATTATTTAATATCCCTAATGGATAATCAGGATGTCCTAATTAAACCATAGATATTCTTTATCACATATCCCACCGATATAGTGATATCCCACCTATACCTAATGGATAAAAATGTATATAACTTATGCGGGCAAAAAATAAAAATAAAAAATAAAAAAATCGTATATTAGAAATCATACAAATGGGAAACATTGAAAATACTAAAATATTTAAATTTAGGGAAAAATTGGGGAAAAT
Organism: Acacia acuminata; assembly: GCA_019022655.1. NCBI lineage: Eukaryota > Viridiplantae > Streptophyta > Magnoliopsida > Fabales > Fabaceae > Acacia > Acacia acuminata. Next base: position 478,425 of record JAFJYI010000330.1, read on the forward strand.
TCTCACGTTGGAAATTTAATTGGTAGAAAGGACCTACATACTTGTCATGGTTTAAATTGTAACAATTTTATATAACTAAAGGTGTTAATCGCTAAAGTTATATTAGTTATTTCACACAAACATATTAAAACTTGATAGGTATCTTAATGATATTTCTTATTACTTTACGAAGATCATTAGTAATCCAATGGCCATATATACAAGATTTTGGGACCAAAAAGTTGTAGGATTAATTCACACATTGACCAACCTTTGTCCAAAAGTTCTCCAACTAGCTACTGGCACTGATGGCTGGCGTGGGAGTTCCGGCAGCTTGCGGTTGGTTGAAGGGAATATGAATTAAGACATTAAAAAGGACTATTTAAAATTTATATATATGAATTGTTCTTATATATATACATTGCTGTTCTATATTGGAAAGTTTTCCTTCATTTAAAAAGTTTGCTCAATTACATTTTAAACGCATGCACGCACGCACTCTACATATGAATTTTATTTTATTTTTTTATAGGTAAATTTTTTGTGTGAACCCAAAGTATCCTCAAGTTATTGTAGACTTGAATCTAATCTTTATTGAGCTAAGACCGTAAAGGTTAAAGTACTCCCAACAAGTGCGCTCTCAGGATTCAAACTTGTATTCTTTTACTTGTTATAGGATAAGACCACTTACCATCTCAACTAACAACTTGTTGATTATTAATCAGTTTTTTTTTTTTTTTTTTTTTTTTTTTTTTTAATTACAAGAAAGGGCTATAGCTCAGAGAACATGACAATAAATTAAAATTCGGGAGGGGATTGAATCTCACACACTCATTCGCAACCAAGTTCCGCATATGGAGCTCAAAGCTCTTGAGACGTGTTGAACCTTAAGCTCCCATGAGTAAAGCATTAAACTTTGAATTTGTATAAATAGTAAACTACACACTTTGCTACTACTTTTGTTCTTCATCTTATCAATTAAGTTCTTAGAGTCAGATTCAAGAATAACTTTTTTCATTAATCCTAAATCCCTTGCAAGTCTAAGGACCCTAAAAATATTAGGTACTTTTTTATATGGGAAAATCACAATAAAACATCTTTTAAAATTGTAAAATCATGTATTTCTTATAAAATCAGTTGTGAATTGCTCTTTAACTCTCATTTTACTTTATCAACTTTCGATAACAAACCTGTAATTAAATTTTATAATTTCAAAGTTCATTTTCTGTTATTTTTCTTTTTTATATATACTCTGAGTAGGATATATCACTGTGATCCTATTTATAAGTCCACTTTGACCAAAAAAATTTGGTCCTCTTTATAAGTTCATTTTCATATAATAAATGAGATTGTAACAATTTTACCCATATTAATTATACCCATAAAGATAGAGAGAGAAGAAAGGTTAAAAAATACCCAATCATAAATAAGGGTAAAATTGAAAATTTACTCCCATATAGTGGAAATGTGAGATTTGACCAAAATAAACTTATAAATAAGATTAGAGTGGTAGCTCATATGAGAGGCGATGATAATACCCAATTATTTGTTATAATATGGCTCATCAGCCCAGGCCCGGTCTTGTTTTATAAGCCCATGTCTAATAAGGATATCTAACCTAGTTAAGATTCCATCATCTAAATATATTTTTCTTACATGATATTAAAAGATATGATGGGATGGCTTCAAACCTTTTACGAATTTTTATATTAGCATATAGTTATTTCTGCATCTAAATTATATAATATATATAATTTATGAAAAATCCTACGATATATATATAGACACATATATATATTATGTGTGTGTAAGGGCGGACCGAGGTTATCACTTTGGAGGCCCCCCCCCCCCCCCCCCCCAAAAAAAAATTTCAATCTCTCATTTTTTTTTTTTTTTTTTTAACTCTCATTTTTATTTGCTCTGTTATATACAACGCATAACACAGGTAACTACCCATATTTAATCATTTTGAGAAAGAATCATTTTTTATTTGGAAAGAAAAAACGTATTGTGTATCCTTTGGTCCATTTACTTATAAAGTCAGCATTAATTTTGCCTTTAGTAATTGTATCTGTGGAAAGAGCATTTTTAGCTATGAAATACATCAAGACTGCACTTCATAATCGGATGAGGGATGGTTGAATAATTGTTTAGTGCCTTATATTAAAAAAATGTATTTGATAGTATTTATTATAAAACAATTATAATGGAATTCCAAAAAATAAAGCTTAGAAGGATAACATTGTAATTATTTTTATTGTAATATATTTAAGTTATTAAAATATATGTACTTGAACTTATTGAGTGTCCATCTTTCATTATAATTCATGAATATTTTTTTGATACTTTTTTCTGTTCTTGTTTTTATTTTTTTATTTTTTAATGTATTTAAAACTTTCCTTAAAAAAAAAATTTCCAAATCCCTCCACTATTGGTGCCCACCATTCATAAAATTTCTAGGTCGCCCCTGTATGTATCTATATATATGTATATATGTGTGTGTATACACACACACACATATATATATATATATATTATTTTCGTTCATTAGTGGTAGAGGCTTATATAGAGCTTCGTTTATATATATTTTTTATTTATTGAACAAATCAATATATTCCGCTCTCCATCTTTTTGTTTAAAAGTAGGAAAAAATATTAAAAAATTCCTATAACGGGTCATGGATGTAGTCGTAGCAGTAGTTATAATAATAATATTTCCATGTTAAACTCACTATAAAATTTTATTCTTTGTACGAGTTTTGATTTTGTTTTCTTCACGAGTCATATAGTCAATAGTCCACATTAGCCTATTTAACGGTGCTAATATCACATCAGCAAAGTTTACACGGTTAAGATCATATTGATATTCTTATGAAATTATATGGACCAACGTTTTCCCTGGCACAAATTATATATACAAAAAAGGGTTAATGTAAACTTTAGTTTCTCAAGTTTTTTCTCATTTTGATTTTGGTCCATCAAGTTTAACTTTCATTTTGTTTAAAAAATTGTTTCAAGCCTAGATAATTTTGTCTCTAGAGGGACTAAAATAATAATTTGAAATTTGAGAGATCAAAACCAAAATAAGGGTAAATTTGATGGACTAAGAATGATATTAACTCTACCAAAAATGATTAAAAAAAAGTATAGGGACTAAAACTAAAACACTCATTAAAAGTATAAGGATTTGGAATGGGTTTAACTCTTTTTGCGCCAGCATATGTACTTAATTTTATTGATGTTGCTCATTTGGGTACCTCTTGTGACATACAATACTTTCTAGTTCTAGAGAGGAATTTCGAAATCATAAAATATCATTTTTCAACACCGGCCATATACGGCATGTTGGCTTGAGGAATTCTATTCTTATAGCCTACAACCTCTTGTGGCCTATGGCGCAGCAGTCTTATTATGGCTAATGATATGAAAATCTTCAAATCTTATCTCTAATAATCCTAAGCCCATGTTTGGATGGAGAGAGAAATGAGGGGGAAAGAATACAAGAAGGGAAAACACCCAAAAGGTTGTAGTAAATTTTTTTTTTACTATTTTTGGAAGTTTTCTTTCCTTGTATTTTCTGCCCAAATTTTTCTCTCCATCCAAATATAGGGTAATTGTTAGCCTTTTCGATTGAATGTGTTTCTAGCTAGTTAAAGTCAATTGCTCTTCCAAGGTGGTTGACAACATAGTTAAAAACACCAATTTTAATCTGTAATGGCAAGGATGAATTTCATTGGAAAGGTAACATCAATGATGAAGATGGTGTCAAAAACAGATATGCTCTGTCTATTCATAATGCTATGACTAGGCAGGCTAATCCATTAAGACTTTTAGATTTTATTTGGGAAATTCAATTACCCAATAAAACAACTCTTATTTATCTTGAAGTTAATCCATTTTGCTGTACCTAACAAATAGGGGAATATTGATTTATTTTACTTAATAGTTGGTGATGACCCCTAATATATATATATATATATATAGGGGACTTAAACCAACATATGTGAACCCTAGAAGGGGCCATATATTTCGTCCATCATGAGAAGGAAAGAGGATAAGAAGAAGTCTTGAAATATCTTGCACATGTGTCACTACTACAAAAAAACCCAAAAAACGTCCTAAATAAGGCCCAATTAACTTCCTTTTTCAGAAGGACGTCTCTACGGGGGAAGTTAAAAAAATTACACTTTTGGCGTCCTACATAAAATTCAGGACGCCTTATAAGGCATCCTGAAAAAAAAAATATTTTTGCTTTAAAATGTTCAAACAAGAATCTTCATCTTTAAAGGGCACATTAATGCTTCTTGATTTTCAGATCGAGCAGCTGATACATAAAAAATGGTATAAAGGTCTACATTCTGGAAAAGTGTACTTCCTTACTGCATTTAAATTAAAATTATCATAAAGCATCACAATGGATCAAACAACCATGCTCAATAATATATCAATCACATGCACAGAAACAACTCATACACACATTGTATCAAAAAAAAACTCATACGCACATTGACAAAAGTTGCTGCCCGTACAAATGATACAAAAGAAAATTTACTTATGGGTAGCTTCTAGTGAAAACACCACACATTTTATGCAGCTAATGTATTCACCTTTTCTGTACAACAATTAGGATCACAACTATGATTAATGAAACACCCCAGATTTCCTTTTGCACTTGCATCAATCACCTGAAAATTTATAAATGTAAACAAAAAGCAGAAGTGAAAAACTCACAGACTGACTAAAAATATCATATTTATGAAAAACCAACAAATATATGTTTCTAGCCATAGAAACTACTCAGCAGCAGTAAAAGCAACAAAATTCATTCCATTGAAATTGAATTAAGCAACATAGGTTAAATTCATACCTCACTACTATTCAAGGTCATGAAATAGAAATGTCTACGACCCTTCAAAGCATATTTACTTTGTCGTGCCTCATAGGCATGCATATCAAGCACTTTGTTTAAACCATAAATCGATACATAACCAAAGGTAAACTATGCAGAGACAAATACACCTTGGCATCAATGTGCCTTAATAGAACAGGGCCAATGCTGATTATATAAGAAATGACATAATCCATTTAAAATAATTCTAATGCATTTATATTACCCTTGACAGCCTCAACTATCCCTAAAACCATAAGGACATTTTTGTAAATAAATTACATTAGACTAGCAGCAGCACTCTTTGCACTCAGGAGCTTGCCAATTTCATCACTTAAATCTGAGTTCCCATCTACCCTGACTCCCTTAAGCAAACAAAGAAGGAATCAAAATTTGATTTCAAACTTAAATCTCAAACTTGGCCATGGGATGTTGCAGCCACATGATGATACCAAAGTAATAAATTTAAATGGTGAAAGCTTTTATAACTGAAAAGAAAATAGACAGAGAAGGTGCATGGCACAAGTATGAAAACAGATTATGTAAAGTTAGGTTAAGCAAGGACGGGGTCAATGAATTAATTAGAAACGCTACAAAGAACTAACAACATAATGAAGATTAAATCTTGGAATACTACCAAACACATTTGGAAACGAGAGGTATTCCAAAACAAAAGACTTTCCATTTAAATCAAGCAAGTCACGCACTCATCATATCATTATTGAAAAATTATACACGTCCTATTTTCATAGCAAAAATTGATATCAAGAATATAAGAATCCGAATTAAGTCTAGTCCACAAGTAAATCAAAAAAATGCACAACACCAAATACAAATATATTACTTATACTATTATAATTAAATGAAGAAAAAAATGCTAAGTTATATAGGTGAGAAAAGTTCAGCAACAATATGATAACAGGAGTTGAAGTTGGAACTATTTTGAGTATGAAAAGCAACAAAGTATATTTCCAAAATAATACACAGCGAAGCAAATTGTGCTATAGTCAGAAAAGTTGCAATACTTAGAAGTGTAAATGCAGCATATAAGCTCTTGTAAATCAAGAAACATACCTCAGTCTTCAGTATTCTAGCTGTGCAATGCAAACCACTCCTATATTGAATCCCATGTGCCTTAGTATTGTGTTTTTGCAGCTTCACCTAACAAATGAAGAATAACAAATGGATAAACTATAACTCCAAAAGCGAGTATAACGAGAGAGAGTAAAACCTAACATAAAATTGAAAGGAACGCATATCAAAAGCAAGTCTATAGCAAATTACTTACATTAACATGAGCAGTTGAAAGAAAAGAAATGGACATGTCAACTGAAACATTCATGGGGAAACCTTTCGTATGGGCTACAAGACCTCCCTAGTTCATCTACAAGGTTGGCTATTGAACCCCTAGCCAACTTGGAAGTTTTGTCCTAGAGAAGCAAAGCCAATATGTTTGACATTCTCAAAGATCCTCATAAAATAATTTCAGTGAACCAAAAAATGAAATAAAATAAAAATTGCAAAAAGCAATAAACCTGTCCCATAAGAGACTTGTACCTACAACCAATATTCATTAAGGGTTATGAAATTGTTCGAATGATTTTCAAATTCTAAGGATTATGAGAACAACACGAGCTATCGCATATCCGATGCTTGGTTAATCACTAAAGAACAAAAATTCAAGCCTAAACACTCCTAATGAGAACTAAAACCACTTAACCCTGAGTTTAACAATCAAATGAGATAATTTTCCACAGAGTAAAGCGGCAGAAATTACGAAAGCGAAAAATGCATTATCAAACTCTAGAATAGTAAATCAAAAGATAAAGATAACAAAAATGAAATCAATAAAGGAACAATTGAAGGACAAGGCATGTTACAAGAAGCGAGGAGGGCCTTTGAAGGTACAAACGACAAGACCGCATTTGATTTGATCCATGTGGATGCCTCTGAGGATAAATTGCTTGTAGAAACAAGAGGAGGAAGGTGTTGTGACAGAGATTGCGATTCTACAAGGGTGACTTGCAGAAATTTCTTTGCCTTCTCCATCTTGGGCACCGTCAATGGCTAAAGCATCTCCAAAAGGGGGAAAAATAAAAGAAGTCCGTGTAAACTTTGCATTCTCTTCTTTCACATTACCACGCACAATGTGATGGAGGATTTCGGAAGTCGATCGATCAAGTGTGAGAGCGTCTGGGAGAATTTGGGGTTCGAGCGACTGGAAGTGGGAGGATTTGGGGTTTGAGATCGACTGGGAGTGGAAGGATTTGGGGTTCGAGCAACTGGAAGTGGGAGGATTTGGGTTTGAGATCGACTGGGAGTGGAAGGATTTAGGGTTTGAGATCGACTGGGTGTGAGAGCCTTGAGATCAATTGAAGAAGACGCGGATTCACCTCTTTTTTTTGCTCGGGAACGCGGATTCACCTTCAATGCGAGAAGTCTTGGGCGGGATTGGATATTAGGGCATTTTGGCATCCGAAAAATATCTCAAGGCGTCAAAAATTCTATTAAGACGTCCCGCCTTTATTCGAACGCCAAAAAAATAAAAAGATTTTTAAAAAATAGCTAGCGCCAAAAAAATTATTTCTTAGATGTCCCGAAAGTTCTTTAGGGCGCATAAATTACATTTTAGGCGCCTAAACTTTATTTAGGACGCTAAAAATCCTAAAAAATTCTCAAAATAACGCTAAACAATTAATTTTTGGCGCTAGGTTATTGATTTTAGGCGTCTTGAAAGTATTTTAGGACGCCTTAATTGATTTTAGGCGTCCTAAAATATATTTTGGAACGTCAAATACTCATAATTCAAGTAAATAATTACAATAATGCCATTACATTCACTTTTTACTTCCTTTTTTTAAATAAGGACGTTTTTTAGGGAAGTAGTAGCCCCTTTTTGTAGTAGTGTGTAAGCCAAAACTTCAAGAAGAGACAAGGGTCAAAAAGTCAACAAAAGTCCAATACACTTGTCTTGAAAAATCTTGACCATTCTTGGGCAATAAGAAGAGTCTTGAACTATAGGATTGTGACACTTGTCCAAAGCAATGTTTTTGTCCAAAAGAGGCCACAAATTCGGCCAACATGGGAGAAAGAAGAAAAGATAAAGCTTTGGAACATGTAGCACATGTTGGAACAAAAGTCAACAAGTTAAAGTGCCACATGTCAAGCTAGGATGCAAGATGACACCTAAGAGGGACACCTAAGCAAGTGATTGTGTCATCAAGATGACATCATTTTCTTGCCCAATAAGCCATAATTTTCTTTCAAGGGAAGGAGAGTGAGAAAAGTCAAGAGTCTTGTGGACGAAGCAAAATGAGAGGAGATATCTTGAGAGCATTTTGGTCTTTGTCAAGAGAGGACCTTTAGCAACCTTTTTTCTCTCCTCCTTTCTTCTCTTTCTTCTTCCTTCAGTTGTCATCTCTATTCCTTTTTCTTTTTTTTTTTTTTTTTTTTTTTTTCTTTTCAGGATCTCTGTTCCTATTTTCTCATTTTCATGATATCAGGTTTGAGCTTAGCAATTCTCTTGATCTTTACCCTTTTGCTTGCACGCCCCAAGCAAGTTTTTCAATGGCCTGTTTTCTCTGTGTCCTTTTTTTCATCATCCCCTTCACTCCATCTTCATCATATACACCTGACACAATTTCTATTTCTCTCTCTCCTCCATCCTCCACACATTCCGCTTCAAATTTATTTGAGACGCTCTAAGCTTTATCCTCTGCAACTCGAAACAGAGCTCACTACCTCAAGCACCAAGACTCCAATACCAAACCTCCCCTGATCAAAACACAAGCTTATCCTCAAAAGCTACGTGGGTACTCCATTCATCTTTCTTTTTTCTTTTCTTTTTTTAGAGCCTTTGTTCCTATTTTCTTATTTGTGCAATATCATATTTGTATTATTAGAAAAACAACTATGTCAAAATTTATTACTTCATCTACGTTAAAATATAAGATAAAGTTGACTTTTTCAAAGAGATTAAGGAAAATAATTAAATTACTTTAAAGTATTTATATTTTAATTTTTTTTTTTCCGAACTAATTAGTTTGACTAATAAACTAATATATAATCTAATGATATATAACATATAATATAATTAAGTAACTTATTTAGCTTCCTTAATTTTTACAAAAAAGACAAACTGTCTCATATTTATGACTAGATAGAGTACTTATTATCTAAAATATAGTATTATTTTCAATAATTACTATTTGTAAATGATTTTAATCTATACAATTTACTTTTTTTTGGTCAACTGTACAATTTACTAATACATATATGTTTGAGCTATTTTTTATCATGTTACATAATTGACTAATGCTATAATTTTAATTTTGTAACAAATTTATTTAATTTTTGGTATTTATTTTGAAATTTAGTTTTAAAAAAATTTAAAATAAAATCTTATCTTTATATGCAATTATCACAAAAGCTAATGTCTGTTTTAGTAATTTGAGTATGAAAAAACTATTATGATAACAATATACAAACACTATCATTTTATCAAAATCATTCTTTTTCACATAATCTATTTTGCTCAGAATTTATTCTGAAAAAGCACTTTTACCACTTTTTCTTTAGAAACTACTATCCAAAAACTAATACAAATTAACACTCTATACTTGTATGCATTGAAATACTAGTAGATTGGGCCAAAAACAAAAATAAATTACTAGTAGAGAGGAGACTAATCAAGTTTTATAAAATACAAAGAGGAGAAAGAATCATAGGCTCCATTTAATCCTTGAAGTTAAAGAATCATTTACCTTTATCACTTTCTAGTTTTAAAAGTAGTTTTCACAATTCTCTTTCCACATCAAAACTTGTTTTGACTCAACTTCATTGAAGCCTCTCGTTGACCATTTCGTTAATCAAATCTCTATGGAAATAATCTCTACTTGTCACTTTACAACTTGGTACGATCCGTGCACTCAAGGTGTGAAGAGCCTTTATCCACTAAACCCACACTGAAACACACACATTGTTCATTAACACCAGATGAGGTTCCTCGACCTGTGCTCGAAACCCAGGTAGGCGTACTCCGCTTGACCCAACAACCTTTCCTTGTCAGTCCATAACTTTCAATAAGATGATTAGGCCCTATACTAACAGGCCCACAGGATGATAAAGTATCACTAGTAGTGTACTTTGGGTCTCTTCTATACCAACTCTACGCCTATTTATGGAAGATTTGGATTTGGCGTAATAAATTCTGTTTCGATGAAGAGTTTGTGAAACCCCATAATGCTGCGAGTATTATTTTGAAGGTGTGGAGAAGTTATACTATGATCCAGGATCCATAATGCTGCGAGTATTATTTTGAAGGTGTGGAGAAGTTATACTATGATCCAGGATTTGGATGATGTTGTTCGACCATCTATGACGCCCGATAGTAAGTGGCAGCCACCAGACTCTGGTTGGATCAAAATTAATGTAGATGGGGGGGCAGTCTCCTGTAGATCAAACCGTGCTGGCTGTGGTGGCGTTCTTAGGAATCATCAAGGATTATGGGTTGCTGGTTTTTGTCACAGCCTTGGCTGCTGTGGGGTTTTTGATGTGGAAGGCTGGGTTATTATTAAAGGCCTCCAATTGGCTTGGGAGTTGGGATGTAAGCACGTAATTCTTGAGTCAGGTGCGAAGGAGTTGGTTGAATTTCTGCTTGCTGACTGTGGTACATCCCAAGGGTCTTCTCTCATTGTTTGGAAAATTAAGGATCTCATGGGAAGAGATTGGAGGCTAACTATCCGGTGGGTTCCACGGGACTGCAACATGTTAGCTGATAGTCTTGCTAAGGAGGGGATTTTTTTCCTCTTGTTCCTTTTTAGATTCTTGCCCGTCTTCTTTACGGGATTGTTGTGCTCATGAGGCTTTGGCATTAAATTCCCCCATGTTGATTATATTTCTTATTGTTAATCTCTTCAGTATCAAAAAATAAAAATAAAACTGTACGCCTGTTAACCCTTTGTTCTTAGGTTTAACTGGCAAAGGGATCAGACACTCTCACCAAAAGGGAGGGGGTTCAATCATGGAGTTGGTCAAGGCGCTGAGAGAGGCATCTAGGGGTCTACGAAGCAATGGTAACCTAGTCTAAGGTAGAGGCATATGTACTCTTAGTCCTAAATTCCTGGAGAGTAGACTCCAAGCGTCTCCGTCTTTTGGACTATAGTGTCACCCAATCCTCTCCTAAAATTTTATTATTATAGGAAAAAAAAAAAAAAAAAAAAAAAAAAATCTACGCCCATTAGACTCTCCCCTGTCATATGACTTTCTCTAATGATCAACGCCTTTTGTCTACCTGAGAAACCATTATTATCCTTTGAAAATATTCCTGCACTATTCTCGGACTCCATAATGCTTCCTCATACCACGTGCTCCAAATTAATACGCTCATGATTCCTTCCTGATTGTTCGACTTCTGCCGACCCTTGAACTCTCCTGACGCCGGAGAAGATACTGGCCGGTGGGATCTAATTGAAGGAGCATATACTACTTTGATCCTATTTATAAGTTCATTTTGACCAAATCTCACAGGAAATGTAGTTGACACAATGATTATGAGGGTAAATTTTCAACTTTACCCTCATTTATGATTAAGTATTTTTCAACTGTTTCTTCTCTCTCTATCTGTATAGGTATAATTAATATGGGTAAAATTGTCATAATCTCATTTATTATATGAAACTGGATTTATAAATAGGACCAAATTTTTTTTTTGTCAAAATGGACTTATAAATAGGATCAGAGTGGTATACAATTATCATATTTCCTCTTATGATTGCTACTTTCTGCTCTTGAATCCTGCTACTCAAACGCCTTACTTTGATGTCCAAGATGTGCATCGCTGTAACAAAATCTGGTTAACTTTTCATATTTCACTTTAACATCAGCATCATCTTTTTTATCAGGCCTGGAAAACTTAAAGCCAGTAATAAGAGGTTTATTAAAATCCATTTCAGTTCCTGCTCTTCTAAAGCTTCTCTTTAGTCCTCTCGAATCTTCATGATCTTCAATCTCAATAATCTTACCTATTTGTTCTGCCATTCTCCTTATATTTATGCTCTTCAAACCTTCCGAGGGAACATCATGGAATTGCACCCAAAACACAACTATAGAGAAAATTAGTTCTCTAACTTGTAGAGAGATAATATTATTGCGCCTCCTCTTTCTTTGTAAACGTGAAAGAGTATGCATTCGTACCAATATTCCTTATCGTAAGACTTCCATCTACTTTCAAGGCTGGAAAGATGTTATCTTGGCCAGTCTTCGCTCCTATCGTCGCTTGTGAGATATCCTTACCAACCAGAATATTTTCCCCTCCATCTTGACTGCACCCTTGCTTCCACTGCAACTCCGAAGTTTCCTCTTATTCTTCGTCCCCACGCTTACTCTGCTCCACTTCCATCCTCAGTTTCCATAACGAAAGTTTCTCCCCAAAAGAGAAAAACGCGATGGCAAAGACAGCACTAAGAGACTGATGCACTACGTAGGTGAAGAAAGCCACTAGGGTTTCGAAACGCTTCCGCTTACACTCTCAAAGAAGAGAGAACTATTTTTTGTTGCAAGTGATATAGATTAATAATATTCATTAAAAATACAGTAAGAGCCCGTTTGAATGGAAGAAAAAGTGGGAATGAAAATGAAAAGAATGTAATGAAACGGAAAATATTTTGTCCCGATACATTTAGTTCGCACTGGAAAAAATGGGTTAATATGAAAATTTTTGTTTCATTAGAAGAAAATAAGGTAGGAAAATGAAGAAAAATATCATTTTGCCCGTAAAGATAAAATATTATTTTTAACCCTATAAAACCAAGCAGTGCACAGTGCACACTCGAGTGAACACTTCTCTTCCTCCCTCATTAGCAACTCCTCCGCCTTCGTTGCCATGGGGTTTGCGTTTGAAAAGTCTTCGTGTACTTATTTATAAGCCATTTTCCACATGCATGTTCCACATGTTTAATTGAAAAAAAAAACGTTAAATCTTATTAACTTTGCCTTAAAATTTAACAACTTTTCAACTTTACTCTATTTAATATGCATTATACGACAAGAATAAAGTTTACACAATAATAAATGAATAGTGAATAAAATTATATTTTACATTCATCCAAAATATTTAAAGATGTAACTTACCACTCTGATTCTTTTTATAAGTCCAACTTACATAATTTTCACATACCAACAAAACTATGAAAGTTATTTAACTCATTAAATATGTACTAAATTGATATATTTTCCCAATTTTATCCTCATTTATATGTATATTATTTTCAACTCTCTTTCTCTCTTCTTTCTTTCTTTCTATCATGAATTAATTAATTTTTAATTACATTTAATAGGCACAAAATTGTAATACTGTCATTTATTAGTTACTCTCTAGGTGGACTTGTAATAAGAACCAAAATTTTTTTTTTTAAAAAAAAAATTGGACTTATAAAAGGACCAAATAGATCAAATCAGATACAAAAGAGACACATAAATATATCATGTATATATTCAGTGGAACTCTCCAAGAATTCCCCTTTTAACAAAAGTTGAAATCATATAGGTCATGTTAGGGTTTTAATTTGATGGCCATCTCAAGATTATAAAACTAAGAAACCACCACCAAATTTCTGATAGAAACACACACACACACACATATATATATATAGTGGAAACTCAGAATGATCTAAGAAAGAAAATGATCGCTACAAACCCAATTGATAAATAGATAAACGAAAAAGCCACTCACACTTTAAGCCTAAAATGTCCAGATATCTCTTATTCAGTTACAGGTTAATAAAAAGATAGCTTCTAATTAAATAAATAAAAAATACTAACATCTCAATTTGAAAAATAAATAAGTAAATAAAATCAAATATGAATAGAAATATATTAAGTGTTTTTGTGAAGTTCAAAACTTGAATACTTGATATTGTTTATCAATTTTTTATAACACTACAAAAAGAGTCAGTTTTTGCAATGGAAAAAATCTGTCGCAAAAAGGGTTTTCCTTCGCAAATTTCGTTTTACGACTTGCGACGGAAAATCAAATTTCCATTGCAAATCTCAAAATTTGCGCGATTTCAAAATCGATCGCAAAACCCATGAGATTTTCGACGGATTTGATTTCCGTCGCAAAATATACTTCTTAAAAAAATTATTAAAAAAATTATTTTAAAAAATTATAAAAATTCATTAAAAAAATATAAAAATTCATTAAAAAAATAATATTCATATATTCAATATTAGGAGTAATTAAGTTTTAATACATATAAAAAAAATAGGAGTAATTAAGTTTTAATACATATAAAAAAATTTGTAGCATTATATAGTCAATATTATATAACTTGTTTAGTAACTTGTTTATCTTGGCCGTAGATACTAGATAGATGAGCACGAATTTTTACAATGGGCTCAGAGATATTGGAAAATAAAGATTTACATGGGAAATAATTATACATGAATGAGAATTAATTAGGTACCAACACAAAGTAATACGTACAACAAATCAAAAGGAAACATAATCTGATTAAGACGTACAAAAAAAATAAGCTAAGAGAAAATTATTAACTAGGTTCAACCTCCACCCCATCCACATCCTCCTACACCAACACCACATCAGTGAACACATGTCGTAAATTAAACGCCACAAGAAAATATGATAATTGAAATAATAATACAGATGGATATAAGAATCATCACTAATAGGCTAATAGCATTAAGGCACCTGAACCAGAGCCATAAGCCATTCAAGATGCTGAAGCTGATAATTTAATCTTCATTTCCCTAAGCTGATATATTTTCAGGGATGTGAAATTGGGGAATAATTAAATATACTTCCATTCAAAGTATTATAACAACTAAAGCAAACATGTCCATTAGCAACTATCTAACAATATATGATAAAAAAACTGGAAAAAAAAAAAATCAAACTTACCTGGAAAACCGATGACGGCGAAAACCGGAAGGGGCGGCGAAGGCGTCGCGTGGAGACCGGCGGCGGCAGCGGCAACATAGCAACAGGAGATGGAGGACGGACGGTGAAGAGGGAAAATGAAGAGCTAGGGAGGGAGGAATCGTGAAAGTGAAGGAGGAAGACGGGGGTTGGGAAATCCATTCCGTCGCAAAACCCCGACAGAATTTCAATTGATAATTCCGTGGGTTTTGCGACAAAATTTACATTCCGTCACAAACATCACTATTTTAAATTCCGTTGCAAATACCCCTAAATTTGAGACGGAAAAAACTCCGTCGCTAATTAGCTTTTTTGTTGTAGTGTAATTAGATGTTGCATGAGATTGAGAATTTTCTTAATTGCATCAACTTAATACTGCAACTATAAGCTACGGAGTATATCCTACTTCATAGATAAGGCTACATGGATTATACAATTTCATTGTTCTCTCTCAATAACAAAATCTTTGGATCATGTTAACCAATAGCTTCTGCACAATAATTCCATTTAGTGTTCTCCTATAGTCTTTGTTAACCCCAAAGTGTTGAGCATTAATTAATTATTTAATCCTTACCCAAAATCATTTGTATCCAACATGCATATAAGATATTTATTGACAACTTTTTCACTCCCAAAATGAACACTTCTGTTTCTAAGTGATCACTTTGCGATGTAAAACGACAAGATATATAGACCACATAGAAAGACAGCTTCTAATTAATTGGTAATTATACTCCTATAGTCTTTAATGTAAGACCTATATATTTATTTAATTTAAGTATATTATGAAAGCTAAATAAATTACTTAATTATAACATATATGACATGATATCTCTAAAAAACTTATGTATAATATTAGATTATATATCAGTTTATGAGTCAAACAGATTAATTTGGAAAAATGATAAATATGAGAAATAAAATGAAAAATGCCTTATATTTATAACTAAAATCCAATTTTAAATTTGGTCCAACATATAGTACAGGAAGAGTAATACCTTTAAATTCTAAGGAGATCTAAATTTAAAAATAAATAAATAGAATGAATCTAATATAAATAGACATAAATATATAATGTGTATGTTTTAGTGGAATTCAACAAGAATCCCCCTCACTTGTACCAAAAATTGATATGACCCACGAACATACCATATCATCTAAGTCTAAGGTCATGTTAGGGTTTTAATTTGATCACCATGTCAAGGTTATAAAATTAAGCAACCACCAAAGTTATGATAGAAACATGCATGTAGCATACAACAGAAAGGCATGTTGCAACTCGTCTCACATTGAAAACCAAGTACTAATATTTATAAATATCTTTTCTTCAGATATAGGCTATCAAAAAGATAGCTTCTAATTAATAAAACATTTTCTTAGGAAATCTCAAGTTGAAAAAATAAATAAGAGAATAAAATAAAATAAAAATATGCATATAGTAATAAGTGTCTTTGTTAGATTCAAAACTCGAATACCTGATTTGATTTTTATTAGCCTTTTATAATCCAATGCTACATGAGAATGAGAATTATTCTTAATTGCATTAAGTTATACAACAACAAGTAGCTTTATCCATCCAACTAGATAGGGTCAGCTACATAAATTATAAATTATTTAGGGTTGGTATTAATTATTCTATTCAATTAATTTGTTTATCGTTGTCCTTAGTCTTCCTCTCGCCCTTCTTCAATGAACTCCAAACTGGCTAATCTATTATTCTCACCTGCATCTCCAATTGCCTTTTTTATACATGTTCAAACTACCTTAAATGATTTGCTATATTTTCTCAAATTGCACCAAAATATGAGTGGTATAATCTTCTTGGCCCCTCTTTTTTCTTTCTTTCTTTGGCCCCTATTTAAGTTCTGAGAGAAACATTTAGTTGAGGTATTCAGAAAGATTACATTATTGCAACAGACACAGTATATATCATAAATATTAACGAAAACACATCATACATGAATCTGATCTCACATTAAAAGCAAATTATAAAAGCAAAACTAACATAATAAGCTACATTGTTCAGATGAATACAGTAGCTTTTATCAATTTAATTCCATGTGTACGCACACACACATCTAATACAATAAAGCCTTAACACCATCAGCAGCGTAACAATAGAAAGAAAAAGAAACAAACACACAAAACACTCACATATACCAATTCCAAAATGTCTAAACACCTATTCTTAAGTACAGTGTGCCCTTGGGTCTAGTGATACAAGATGCGCCTTTTATGGCACTAGTCCTGAGATTCAATCCCTGTACCTCAAGCAATATGCCTGCCGTCTAGACTCAAAAAAAAAAAAAAAATGGTACCATAGTCCACTGTTTATGCGCTTTCAGGGGATTTTCATGTCCCACGCCAGGGCTATGACCCTAGTTGTAGGACGGAAAGCATCATCATCTTCATTAACCTTACAAGGGTTTGTGGTGTAAGAAACTTGAGAGGGACCTTGTGTGCTTCTCAAGGAGACGAATCTATCGATAGTTGGAGGTTGAGGTTGAATTTGTAGCTTCTTTGATGCTGCTACTAATGAACTGAAGTAAATTTGCATAAGAAAAAGGGAAAAAGTACAGGTCAATATGCTTATTTTCATAGCCATGGCTGAAAACCCTAGCTTTATATGGAAGGAAGGATTAATATTGATGGCTTCTTGAATTGAACTATAGTAGCTACTTGAGGAATCACCAGGGTTTGATGTTGGTGATCATCAGATGAGACTGCTATTTGTAACAGAGGGATAAGCATTAGTATGGTTTCCAAATGAGGAAAGTGCAACATCTCTTGACTTAGCTAAAATTTCCTCACAACCGTTCATTGAAAAGCAAAATGATTCTTAATTTTAATGGAAAAGATCATTGATCGTGACTAGACAACATTACGGAGACACTTGCTGCATTACTAAAAAGAGATTGAAATCAGCAATATAATGTGTTCTGGTGTAGAACGTAACTGTCCAGTCGGGGACTAGTACTTTGATGTTGGGATCAAAGGTCTCTCTCCAGATATCTAATGTGGAGATATCCAGAGGAGGTAGGGATCACTGTACACAATATTGGGGGTGAGGTGTGTGCACAGTGTAACTGAAGATAATAGGTCTGAGTTCGAACGTGTACACCTTAGTGGTAGACCTCTGTTTTTATAGAGGCGGTGGTGGCGGATATCCCGGCTGCTCGATATCGGGGCGAGCATCTCGGGATTATATTACGTGGCTGGGTCCGGATCTTCCTATAATCTTGGTAGATACGGATATATCGGATTAGTTACGCTATCGACCCCTTCCGGATTGCTCGGCACGTGTCAGTCCCGACTATGCCCCTACTTGGGCCATCACTCGGACTTGGGCTTTGGGCCGGTCTTATTAGCGGTCCGTAACAGTTGCCCCCCAGCTCGGTAGGTCGGTAATTCCGGGCTGCCGAGATGTCCCATATCCGTCTTGGCTTCATTTGGCCGAGCTACGCCAAGCTTTCGTCCTTAGAGGTGAAACTTTAGGGGCCGAGGTTGACTATTTGGGTGATTTATCCGAGGCTTTGCTCGATGAATATTTCCGAACCGGGGACGTATGAGTCTTGCGAGTTGCTCTCGGCTATGCCGGTTGGTAACAACGAATTCATGCTATTCGATGGGGGGGCTTTCCATATTCGCCATCATTGCCCCCCGACACTCGGCGGTCGGCGTTGGCGGGCGTGCCGCAACCGCCACCGCACTCCAGGCATTGATCTTCGTGCGCATTTAATGTTTTACGCACACGCGACACGCCATCTCCTTTCTCGGGGTGAAAAGACGCACGCCCCCGTCACTTCAACTTCCCCGAGCCTATACGAATCATCTTTCCCTCCATTTTCTCCACTTCACTATTTTCGTCGTCTTTGCCAGTTTCCTCTTGCTCTCTACCATTTTCTACGATTGCCTGCTCCCACGATCTTTCACTTTTACTCGCGACTCGCTTCTTCTCCATTACTTCGGGTATATTGCTTCTCCGCTTTTTGGTGGTATTACTTGTTAATCCTGTTTATTTTGATCGATTATTTATCCGTCGTGGTGGGGATTTTCTGGGTAAACCTCCTCTATAGCTTCTTTCTGTTTCATAAGTCGAAATCCCTCTTCAACCTACCTTGTAGCCATAACATTTCTTTTATCGATCCTTCGCCTTGTTTCACCTTCTTCACATACCCTTTTTCTCGCCTTTATAGGTTCTGTTCTTTTGCAAAATGGTTGGGAGTGATCGCTTTCCCCTTCTAACCCATTGTTAACTCGAGGAAGAAGAAGCCTTACGTCTTCGTTATCCTCGAACCTCCTTTTGGCTTCTCGGTTCTGAACTTTCCGAAGCGGAGAACCGGCGTCCATGCTAAGAGGAGGATCCGGTCAGCGGAGTGCAACGGGGTCCCGATCCGTCCGTGCTTCGGCGGTAACGACGACGTCTCGTGCCACGACGAGGCCGCTTCAAGTATCCCGCCGTAAATTGCTTGGACCGAGTAGTATGGCTCGTCCGAGGATGATGCGCTGTCCGCTCGGCCCCTTAACTTCTATCGTTCATCCCGGCTCCTGGTTCGAATTCCCATCCGACGGGGTATTTCGGCCCCTGCCCCGGGATTGTCTTGCCGAGAGCTCCTTCCTCATCGCCCGGGGCCAAGATTCCCAAGCTTCATCTATTTTAGGTTCTTGCCGCCATCGGCTTTTTCGAATCCTTCTTCGGCAATCTCAGTCCCCGAGTCCGCTTGTTTTACCGCGACAATATAACTCATTCGGGTATTTTTTCTCTTGCTGATCCTAGCATTTTTATTTTGCTTATAGGTGAATGGCTTCACGGTCTTCTCCACACGGCACTCAATCCGACGCCGGGAGTCGAACTCTTCGAGTCCTCCGAGGCGCTATGTAGGCGATATCCACGGGTATCCCACGATATCGAGGACTCGGTCGTTGATGTCCAAGGCCGACATTGCACGGCTTAAGCTTCCGTAATGGAAGGTCAGAAGGTCGATCCTCGGATGAGGGTGAACCGGTATGCGCTACTCGGTCAATTGGGCGTACCAACTTCTTCTTCTTCTACCGAGATTACGACCCGAGTGAAAGTTCAATTTCCATTTAGCCGGTTTCAAATGTCGGCGCGATGGCTCTAAGGCGGCACCCTCTCAACTTCATCCCAACGGATGGGCCTATTTGGTGGCCTTTGAGCGCCTGTGCTCCTCCTTCCCAGTCCCTATTCCTTGCACGACCTCGTTATTTTTTCATTACTTCGGCCCTTTCACATCCCGGACGTCTAAGGAGGACGAGAAAGTGAAGGATTTGGTTTCCCTACGTGTGGATCCGGACGGGGAAGATAATGAGCGCCTTCTCCGACTCCTTTAAGCACTTTAAGACAGCGTTCTTTAAAGTCGAGGCCGAACACGGACGGCGGCCCTGGTTTTGAAAGGTCCCGAGGGGGAGGACGTGGAGTGGGAGTTTCCTCTTTCTTGGAACGACACCCATTATGACCTCAATCCCTCTTCGTATCGGATACAAGCGATGACCTTTCCCCGAAGAGGCCGCTGTATACCTCGGCTTACCGCCTATGTTGAGAGATACGGGATTCGGAGTGCCGCTTTCTTTATTAACGGGGTTGGGGCTGAGCCCCAGTATTTTGATTGTATGGTTCCACGGCTGCGTAATTATTATGCTTTTGATTTTCTTTCAACGCACGTATACTTATCGCCTTTTCCTTTGTTTTGCAGCTCAAGACATGTCGGAACTTCCCGATACACATCGCTTGTGAACCCGACGGTGGCCGCACCAACTCGTAAGCGTCCTTCCTCGGGTTCCGAAAAGGAAAAGTCTAAGGCGGCCTCGGATCGTCAAAGGCCAAGAAGACCAAGGCCTCGGACGCTCCTTGCTCTAGGCGTTCCGCACTCCCTCCGGATATGCCCCGCCCTTCAACAACCGCGCCTGAAGCCTCTGCCCCCAAAGCAATCGATACTGCCCCGGTTGCTACAGCTATTGAAGGTTCTGATCCGGCCTCGACCGCCCCTCATGAATCATGTTCGGCTCCGGATTTGTGGTGTAGAGGTAAAGGAACCGTTTTGTCGGACTCCCCCTCGGCATTTGCCCCTCCTTCCCGACAAACCGGTACCGCACGTCGTACTGTTATTCCCCGGGGACTTTCATGGGAAAGAGGGGTGACCGAGGAAGCGGGAGTGTCGCCTTTCTTCCGCCGACGAAATTTATGAATGGAGTTCCTTTGTCGGCCATGGATACGTCGATCATAAATGAGGCTCAAAGGTTCCTATGCAAATCCATCGGTCTTCATCAAGCCCTACTTATTTGAAGGAGAAGCACGTTGCCTCCGAGGTAGAAAATCGGCGTCCGAGACGTGCCGAGGAAGAGGCCTTGTCCGAGCCAAGGCTGCGGAAGAGGAGCGGCTCGGGCCAAGGTTCGCCGGACAAGTAAAGGCTTTGGAAGAGGAGATAGCGTCGCCAAAGCCGGGCGATAAAGTAAGCTGCGTTGGAGGACGAGCTTGTTGTTGCCAAAGCGTCTTGTGGTAAAGCGACGAGGAGCTTCGATGACGAAAGAGTCATTGGATAAGAAGACATCGGACTATGATCGTCTTGAAGGCCTGGATGACGGCACTGGATGCCGTGAAGACGGTCCAGCAGCAACGAGGCGATCTGGCCGTCGAGCTTGGGTCGGTAAAAGAAAAACTTGCCGCCGAGCGCCAAGCCAATGTGGAATCTCTGGAGACTCTCCATGAGGCAGCAAGAGAATGCTTTAAAATGGCCTTGGATCAAATCCAGATTTTGAATCCGGCGACCTTGAACGTCGACGGTTATCATTTACGAGCCTATGTTAGGGACGGCATGTTTTACCCGGCTCCTCCTTCTCCGAACCCCTTCTGGAAGATGAATCAATATCTCTCGGAGATGAGGACGATGCAGAGCGGGTAGGCGAGGAACGAGTAGAAGGCGCGTCATTGGATCCGAGGCCGACTCGGGACATGCCGAGGCGACTACATCCGTCGGGCCGGGGCCCTCGAACAATGCTTTGCCTCTAGCTTCTTTCACTCCCGTAAAAGCTTATTTCGTTTCCCAATTGTAAATATGAATTTCTCGTCGTGCCGGCTTATAAATACTTTTATGATAAAGTAAGTTTTATACGTTGCATTCTACACATAGTTAGAGATTCGTCGGCGCAAGGGGTGCCGAGCTATGCATTCTACCGGACGTGAAGTCTGGGAATGAATGGTAGGGTTGTCGATTTTAACCGTATGTGGTATTAACCTAACGCGCTACCGTGTTCCGGAGCCGTTGGCGGGATAATAACCGAGGTAAGGACGAATTGTCACTTGTTTAAACGCGGTGTCCGTAACGCACAACTTAAACATTTTGACCTGATCGGGTCGAATGACAACTCGAATGCTTAAATCGGGGCGAGCGTTGACATGTCAATTTCGCGAAGGCCAATAAAAGGCAATTTCGCCGAGCTCTTGACTGGGCTAGTGTGCCCGGTGTTAAATCATCTAGATGTGTCGTATTTGTGATAGGGTTTATATACCTCGGTGTAATGCTTAAGCGATCAATTGTGCACGTTGGCGAAAATCCACCGAGGAATCCTTCATTAAAATGCAAATGCTACAAAGAGCTAACACATAAGTCATTGAACTTTTAAAACAGAAAGATAAAATACCGCAAACAAATAATAAGCGATCCGAAAGCTAGATGTGCTCGGTGTCTCCATCATCCGAGGCCGGGGTTCAAGCTTGTGGTAGATCTTCAACTTGTCTCCGTTCCAAGTTCTTTTGATGGGTTTCTGGCCAAGGTTTCAAGTATATAGGCTCCATTGCCCAATTTCTCCTTAACCGGTAGGGACCTTCCCAATTTGCCGCCAACTTGCCATCTCGGCGTTCTTGTTCTCTATGTCGGCTCGTCGAAGTACAAGGTTGCCTCGGTTGAAGGACCGTGGTCGAACCTTCCGATTATATTTGGCGGCTAGAAGTTGCTTAGCGACGAGCTCCGACGGTGCGCCACCACTCGACCTCGTCGATCGGCTCAAGTCCGTCATCATCGCGTCGTCATTTGACGCCTCTCCTTCCTTACGGGCTATCATCCTCCTCCACGATGGTTGTCCTATCTCGACAGGTATCATGGCTTCACATCCGTAGGTCAACCGAAAAGGGGTCTCTTGGGTAGAGGACTGTACACTTGTCCTGTATCCCCATAAGACGCTGTATAGCTGCTCCACCCAATTAGATTCCGCATCTTGCATCCGCTTTCGAGTCCTCAAGGATTATTTTGTTGGCGGACTCGGCTGTCCGTTAGGATCGTGGATGCTCTACCGAGGCAAAGTGCAATCCGACGTCGAGATCGACATCGGCGTCTTGAATCTCTGGTCGGTGGCGGGTGCCGTTGTACGTGATCACTTCGGCCGGCACACCAAAGCGTGAGACGATGTTGTGTCGAAGAATTTCGTATGCGTGCCGAGGTGATTGTCGTCAATGGCTCGGCCTCGACCCACTTGGTAAAATAATCAACCGCCACGATGAGCCACCCGAACTGTCCGGGGCTGCTTTGAACGGTCCGAGGATGTCCATGCCCCATTTAAAGAAAGGCCAAGGGCGCGAGATACTTTTAAGTTCTGGCGGGGGTGGCCGAGATGAGTTTGGCGTGCTTCGACAACTATCGCATCTTCTAACGGCCTCTTTTGCATCTTTCGTCATGGTCGGCCGGTAATATCCTGCGCGAAGTGCCTTCGGCAAGTGCCTTGCCTCCCATGTGGTGGCCGTTGATGCCTTCATGTATTTCTCGCTAACACATATTTCGATTCCGCTCGGTCTAGGCATCTCAACATCGGAGAATGTAAGCCTTTGCGATATAGTTGGTCGTCGACCATTGTATATATGGCGGCCTCCCGCATTAGCTTCTTCGCGTCGGCTGAGTCGGTTGGAATAATACCTCTCTCTAGGTAATCTTCTAGGGGTTTCCTCCAATCGGTGGCTGCCGATATGGTCATAATACAGCTCGGCTCGGCCAAGTTTTGCTGTATCACGGTTCTATGATTACCGGCTTCTTTCGTGCTTGCCAGTTTCGACAGGATATCCGCCCTGGAGTTTTCTTCTCGTGGGATATGGGTGACGATCACTTCTTGAAATTCGAGATCATCTCTTTGGCTTTATTGAGGTACTTGGCCAAGAGTGGACCTTTCGTCAGTAGGTTCCTTCGATTTGCGCGGCTACGAGCGTGAGTCGGTGAAAACCTTGACCTCTCGCGCTCCATTTTCTTTGGCCTGAAGCAATCCGGCAAGGAGAGCCTCATACTCGGCTTGGTTGTTTGAGGTCGGGAATTTTAATTGGAGGGACTGCTCCAAGCAACGCCCTCCGGGCTCTCGACTATGATACTGCTCCGCTCCCCTTTGCGTTGGATGACCCGTCAACGTAGACCTTCCATATCCTGCGTGATCTCCTCGGTCGTCTCGCTTAGGGGTGAGTTCCATGATGAAGTCCGCGGCGCTTGCGACTTAATCGCGCGCCGAGCCCGTACGAGATGTCAAACTCGGACAACTCGATCGCCCACCCGATCATTCTTCCGGCGAGGTCGGTTTGTGTAATACTTGGCGGATCGGTTGACTAGTTCGGACCACTATCTGATGTCCTTGAAAATACGGCCTCAATCTTCTTGCCGTTGTTAATAAGGCGAAAGCCATTTTCTCCAGCTTCTGATATCGGAGTTCCGAGCTCTGCAGGGCTTTACTCACAAAGTAGATCGGTGCTGTCCAGGACTCGGCTTCCTTTACTAAAGCGGCGCTTACGCCTCTTCTCCAAGCGACGGGTAGAGGAATAAGGTCTCCCCGGCTCGGGTTTTGTCGGGACCGGAGGCGTTGCCGTGCATTGCTTGATTTTCTCGAACGCTATTTCGCACTCCGTGCTCCAACCCCCCGGGTTTTTTTTTTAAGAGCACGAAGAAAGGAAGGGCTTTCTCTGCGACCTTGGTAGGAATGCGGTCGCGGCAAGCCGGCCCGGTCACCGCTTGAACTTCCTTCTTCGTCTTCGGGGCTTGCATGTCCAACACGACCTTGCATTTGTCGGGATTCGCCTCTATTCCACGGTTGGTTAGCATAAATCCTAAAAATTTCCTAGGGACCCCGAACGCACACTTGGCCGGATTCAACCTAATCCGATGTCTTCTTAACTTCTCGAATGTTTGTTCCGGGTCTCGGATGTGATCGTCGGGCGCTTCGACTTTACGATCATGTCGTCAATGTATACCTCTATGTTTTGCCCGATCGATCTTCGAAGACTCGTTCATCATTCTCGGTAAGTAGCTCCAGCGTTCTTCAATCCGAAGGGCATGACCTTATAGCGATAATTGGCCCTATCGGTCATGAAGGCCGTCCTCTCCGATCGTCGGGATGCATGGCTATCGATTATACCCGAGTAGGCGTCCATGAATGATAGTAGCTGAAAACCCGCCGATTTGTCAACCAATTTATCAATGTTTGGCATGGGGTAGGAGTCCTTCGGGCAACCCTTATTCAAGTTGGTGTAGTCCGTACACACCCTCCACTTGCCATTTGGCTTTAACACCATCACTACATTGGAAAGCCAAGTGGTGTCTTGTATCTCTCGATGAACCCGGCCTCCGTAGTTCGGTCACGTGCTGTCCAGGGCCTTTTGTCTTTCCGCCCGATGTTTCTTTTCTTTTGGGATACGGGGTAGACCCGGTCGCACGGCTAGTACGTGGCAACGAACCTTGGGTCGATCCGGGTACCTCGGACGAGGTCCAAGCGAAGACGTCCCTGGTTGTCTCTTAGGAACTGAATCGGCTAGGGCTCTTAGGTCGTCGTCCAGCGCCCCTCCAATCTTGGTAGTTTTTGACGGATCCGCCCCAAGCACCGGCTCCTCCAACTCTCCTTCGGGTTCGGGCCGTGGTATCTCGGGCTTGTCCCGAGGTCAAGCTCGACCATGTTCACGAGCGTCGGGCCCGTTGCCGTCTTTCGGGTTCGGGTGAGTTTTCCCTTTTCCCGAGCCGGGGTGGAGATGAGGGCCCTCCTTCCCCGATTCGGAGTGTTTGAAGTAGCATTGCTTAGGGATTCCTTCGATCTCCCGTGACTACGACCACTGTTCTTTCTTGTTAAGCATCTTAAGTTTTTGATGCTTAGTGGATATCATCATATCCCGATCGTGAATGGTCGGCCTGCCTAATATGATATTGTAGGATGACGGGAAGTCGGCCACTATAAACCCGACACGCTCCGACTTGAATGCCTCCCTCGTTCCAAGCGTCGCCCCGAGGTCTATGTAACCCTTGGGAAGCGAGCGCTCCGTTGAACCCTATAAGGGTCGTCTTGCACGGCTTTAAGTCTTCGGCGTCCATCCGCATCCTTTTATATGCATCCCGGTGATAATATCGGGTGAGCTACCTCGCATCCACGAATATCCTTTTGACCCGGTTAGCGGGGTTCGGTGATTACTAGTCCGTCTTGATGCCCGGTACAACATCCTTCAATTCGTCAATGGTAAAGGTTAAAGGCGGCGGTGCCGGCCTCCTTCGTTCGTCATTGACCTTTGGGAGGTCTCGACAGTATCTGGACTTCTCTCAAGTATTTCTGCGCGGCTCATTGTGTCTCCGCCACCTCCGAATCCTCCGCTGATCCCATTACAACGGAAATCGGCTTACGGGTAGGCGTCACGGGAGTTCGACCTTCTTCTTTTTCCTCCTTCTTCGGTTCCGCTGCGGGGCTCCTACTCCGGCCCTCCTGATTGCGTGTGCCGCTTCTCTTGCCCTGAGTTTTAATCACGTATTGGCGCAATTTGCCTTCCCTGATAAACTTCTCAATTGCATCTCGGAGCTCATAGCATTGCTCCGTCGTGTGTCCCGTCCCGTCGTGAAACGAACAATACCTTGATCGGGTCCGTAGTGGGCCGGTTTCTTAGCGGCTTCGGCTTCCCGACTCTTCTCATCTCGTTACGAGCCACCTCCTTCCAGCTGCGCCGAGGGACGTTCAGCGGGGTGTAATTGTCGTATTTTGATTTTCCTTCCGGCCTTTCCCCCTTGTCCGATCCATTTGTCTCGGTTGCGTTTTACGGACTCCTCTCTTCGTTTACTTAGGGGTCGGGAGATGTCTTTCTTATCCTTTACGGCTCCACGGTGTTGGCCGGCTCCATTTGCTCGACGTCCGGATATTGCTGCGCCGGGTATAAAACTCGGTGAGAGTGTACACCGGTTCTTGCATATGTTCTTGGCGAGTCGCGATGTTGGATCCGGGCCATCCACGAGGCAATGGACGTGTACTTCGCCGTGCGGAAGCGAGCGCACTTGCATAGCCACCTCCTTGAAACGGTTAAGGTATTTTTGCAATGTCTCTCCCTTCTTTTGCTTTATTCGGCTCGGTGTACCGTGACTTGAAATTTGCTTTTTCGGTTGCGAAATTCAGCTCGAATTTCCGCGCCAGTCTTCGAAGTCGCGTACGGAATTGTTTGGCAAAGAATGGAGCCACTTCGTGTCCGGACCGGTTAAAGTCACCGCGAACAAGCGTAGGATGACTTCCCCTTTGATCAAACGGACCCACATGAGTAACTCGAATGTTTCGAGGTAACTTCGCGGATCCGTGATCCGTCATATTTCGGCAGATGGGTAAGATCGAAGTGCTTTGGATAGGGTGCCGTAGCGGCCTCTCGAGAGAATGGGCTCGCATCGGGCACGTTAGGTACTTCATCCTATATACCGGGGAGATCGTCGAGACCGTGCTATCCTGGCTAGTTCTTTGTCTCCTTCTTCCGACGTCCGAGACCAGGGATCTTCTCCCCCGCCTCGGCTTTCGTCTTCCTTTTTTGTTACGGGCGCACCCTCGTCTTCGCTTTCGGCCCGGCTTCTTGTTGCCGACACCGATTTCGAGCTCTTTGGATGAGCCGCTACCATCCTGCTGCGGTCTCTTTTTTCCCGGGATCGTCCTCGGCTTCCTTGGTGCATCCAGTCCTGGAATCTTTCGAGCTGATTGTCCATCATCTGTTGGATTATTTTAAAATCCTCTTCGCGTTGGAGCTCGTCCCGCCTTTCCTTAGTCTCAAATTTTCTAAGGATGGATTCCTGAGCTTTTTGTAGCATTCGGACATCCGGGTTTGGAACCGAGGAGTCCGTGGCCGTCTCGTCCTGCGCTTTGTTGGCCTCGTGGGGAGAGGAGGCCGTATCTGACATGTGATCCTCAGGAGCTCCCCCCCGGGTGGGAGATACTTCGGTCATTTGGGTTGCTTGCCTCAGCCTGTTGTTGATTAGGCTGAATGTTCCGATTGTTGCTTACGGTGTGAACCATCGGTAGTCACGGAATCGTAATTTATGGATCCCCACGGTCGGCGCCAATGTTCGGTGTAGAACGTAAGCGTCGATCGGGGACTAGTACTTTGATGTTGGGATCAAGGTCTCTCTCCGAGATATCTAATGTGGAGATATCCGGAGGAGGTAGGGATCACTTGTACACAATATTGGGGGTGAGGTGTGTGCACGTGTAAGCGAAGATAATAGGTCCGAGTTGAACGTGTACACCTTAGTGGTAGACCCTGTTTTTATAGAGGCGGTGGTGGCGGATATCCCGGCTGCTCGATATCCAGGGCGAGCATCTCGGGATTATATTACGTGGGCTGGGTCCGGATCTTCCTATAATCTTGGTAGATACGGATATATCGGATTAGTTACGCTATCGACCCCTTCCGGATTGCTCGGCACGTGTCAGTCCCGACTATGCCCCTACTTGGGCCATCACTCGGACTTGGGCTTTGGGCCGGTCTTATTAGCGGTCGTAACATAATGCAAGTTATTATATATTTAATTTTGGCTCGTTTGAATTTGAAGGAATAATACTACAAAAAAAAAAAAAAAACATGGATTACTCACGGAAAAAATTCCGTTGGAAATTACCCACGGAATTCCGAGGGTAAAAATTACCGACATAATTACTTATGAAATTCCATCAGCAACTGAAATTACTGACGGAATTCCGTGGGTAATAAAAATTTCCATCAAAAAATTTCCGTCGCAAAAAAGGTGTGACAGAATAAAATTGATTTTTCCCCACGGCCTTTTTTGCGACGGAAATTTTAATTACCCATGGAACTCCGTCGGTAATTTCAGTTCGACGAAATTTCGTGGGTAATTCCGTCGGTAATTTTTACCCACGGAATTCCATGGGTAATTTCCGACGTAATTTTTTCCGTCGGTAATTCCGTGGGTAATCCGCATTTTTTATTTTTGTAGTAAAGTAGAGAGAAAACAAGAACCTTTGAATATTATTGAATCATTAATACTTAATCCTTAAATCAATGAGAGTACAAGAGCTTTATATAGGCAAAACATAACCTAAGCTAATCCTAGAATATAATATAATCTAAATAAATCTTAATCAAATATAAACTCTAATAATAATATTTCTAAGACATATCATATATGAAAAAATGATATATCATATCTCAACATGAAGAATATATCAAATATTATTATAAGATATAATAATATCTTAACACCCCTTCAAACTCAAGATCATCTTGCGTTTGTCAGCAGCTACAGTAATAGGTGGACTAAAAGTAACTTCTTAGAGCTAGTGTCAATTTAGGAGGAACGGAAACGACGTCAAGCAGATTTTTCTAACGTTGAGTTACTCAGTCAAATAGGTTACACGGCTGTGGGGTTATTTTCTAATTAACTTGTTCTTATATATGTAACTAATGAATTTTTCCCAAGATTAAAAAGAAAAAATGTTTTATTCATAGCTCAAGTTCAAAATCTAGTTAAACCAGAACCAAAATGACTGTAAGTAATTCACAGAACTCCAGTTATCTGCTGCATAACATATTCCCCTCAAGTCTAATGGCCATAATCAATTCATCTTTACTTGAAAAACAGAAAAATCCCTTTGCCTAAAAATATCCTCATTTAGCTACATGCATGGGACGCCGTGGATTGCGATTTCTCTTTAATGTAGGCAGTGGCGGAACTCTAGGCCCCAGCTGGCCCAACTGATTTTATAAAATTTGTGAAAATATATATGTATTTATTATATGATATTTTATTTGGCCACAAATTTGGCCCCAAACTAATTTTTTATCTTCTCTCAGTAAAGATAATGTTTGTTTCATTACTCATCGCTTATTATTTATCTATATTTTCAAGGTTATTTGATACTATTTGGTAAATACTCCCTCTAGTCTTTATTTAAGGAACCAACTAACAATTCTCACAAGTCAATAAAAACAGTTAAAATCATTAAATTTGTCCTAAAATTTAAGTAATTTTCAATATTATCTCTATTAATTATACTAAACTCTAATATCATATTAATTATTATTCTTTTTTTGCTCGAAAAAAGTAATAATTAATTTTTATTAATTATTACTCTCACTCACTACCTTTTTAATTATGGGTATACATAAAAATATTTAATGCTATTTAGAAATAAGCAAGTGCCTTATAAAAAGGACCAAAATATACTTATTAGTTGGTGTCTTATAATAAGAACTAAAGGGAGTAGTTCAATATATTTATTTTTTGGCCCGGGCGAAACTTTTTTCCTGGTTCCGCTACTAAATGTAGGGCATCATCAATGTATCAATATGTAACATAAAATGTATAGTAGTGGACCGTATTTATAATAATTTATGAATAATATGACTCATTCTTCAAGATCTACGTCATATTCCCATAACATATCTAGTTTATTCTGATAAAACTATGAGCTTAGAACTCTCCATGTGTTATATCCCTACCGGCCTCGCCCTTTCGGGTGGCAAGTAGTGTGATACCTCTTAATTCTTATATTATATTACTTAGCAGCATGTATCACAGTAAATTACGCAGCAGAACATACATTCGGTTTGGGCGTAGTCTACTGGTAAGATATTACAAATCTTGATTACAAATTTAAAATATAAATACATAAAATATCTACAAATCTTCCTCAAATGATTTGAAACCAGTCCGGCACCTTCATGTGCTAGCATCCACCACTTTATCCTAGGAGCTACTTCCAACAAGCTGTAAATACATAGGTAGCAACATAGATTGAAATCCCGAAGGATTCTAGAGTAACCGTTAATCTCATACACAAAGTATGTAAAAAAACCATAAATACAAACCACAACATTCAGTAAATTGCACACAGCGAGGCATAAAGCCTAATCTAGAACAAGTAGTCTTAATAGCACGCAGCATAAACTACAGGGCACAGCACATAGTAAGGCCCTAGTCGCACACAGCGGGTTCCGGTTCCAAAGCGCTTGGAAAATAACAACACCGAATGCATACACAATCATGGTAAAGCATACCTACAGAGACATACAAAGCATATGAGGATTAAGGTTACTACGTGGTAAATTCTTGGACTGATAATCAACATCAAAATTCCTTAAAGCTTCGAATAACGATACTTCTTGTCCTTGATCTTATCTTTTCTTTGAAATCTTTTCTCCTTGAACCCCTTTTATTTTCAGTCAAGACTTGATATATTATGTGATCGGTTTGGAGATCTGACAACACCTCCACCATGTAAACGGCACCAAACACCTCATATCAAGAATCCAAAATTGTAGAAAGATTGCTTTTGCCAAGAGGAACAACATTGGAGAAGGCCTCGGGAGCTAAAAACACCAAATTGGAGGCGAAATCGGCCCCACTTCTTCTCCCTCTCTCTATTTCATTTTTCCCTCTCTCTCTCCCCTCTCTTTTCCATGTTTTGGCCAAGAATGGCCTAAAGACAAATGAGGGAGAAGGGGTATATATAGAACATGGGTGCAGTCCAAAACGCGCCACGTGTCTGGTCCAGAACGTGCCACGTGTATGGTCCAAAACGTGCCACTTGTTGCGCCACTTGTCCTCTTTCCATTGGACCAATATAAAAGTAGCTACTTTATGCCTTATCATGATGATGAGACAAGTGTCATGCTCTTGTGGCACGGACTTAAAAGCTATGTCATAATGAGGGGACACGTGTCACATTTCCATTTGATCAACAAAAGTAGCTTTTGACTTGTCATGATGGTGAACACATGTCATGTTTCTATTGGACCAACACAAAAGTATGTGATAATGAGATGACGACACGTGTCGTGTTTCTATTGTCCCAACACAAAAATAAGTTCGTTTTTAGGGTACCATTGAAGCATCACAATTGGCACAAAGAACCAAAAATAAATGTTTTCTTCAAGAAGTTGTTCTTCTTGAGTTTCATGATTCTGTAAGCATAATAACCTTAACAAACACAGTAAGTTCGTTTTTAGGGTACCATTGAAAACCAAAAGATATTCATATAATAGAGAAGTGGTAACATTTAAGTTGAATGGAAGACTTTATTTTCTTTTTACAGTATAATGCGTAACACCTTGAGCTGGGATTACATATTAAAGTTGTTTAGTTATTTAAGAATCAGTCGTGACTCATTTAGTTCCCTTAAAGACCGAAAATTAAACCTTTACAAAGCAAGTTTAATATTATTGAGGCCACTTTTGGAGAATAGAATCTTTCCATAACCTTTTTAAATCCCAAAATAATATCCCATAATTTTTCCTTGATTTTCTAAGGCTTTAAATAATTTAAACATTTGTTTTCTCCTTGGATTCTTTTAAATTTACCTGTAAATAGACTTTTTGAATAATTAATTTATTTTTTAAGGCTTTCAATTGTAACGACTTATCTTCAGCTTTAGAAACACCTTAAAAGCCTTTTAACTTATCTTTTAAAAAAAAAAAAAAAATTAGGGCATTACATGCTCCATTGAATTTAAAAGATGATTTTGTGTAGAAATGCACCTAGGTATGCATATGTAACGGCATGTAACATTCGTCATTTTGCCGCCTTTAGTATGCATTAGGAAGTGCTATGGTTCAATCAAAATGCAAATTGAAGCCCATAACAACTGAAACATGTTTTTCAATTATTGGGTTACTATCCATTCCATATTTCCAGTTTTATGGTTCAATTTTGAAAAAATCATAACTAATTCTAGAAAAATCATATGAGGGTGCTCTAAATTTATACTGAAATCTCTTGAAGTTCTTTACATGCTAAAAATATAACGTTATCCTAACCATGCTCTGTTTCACTAACAGAATCTATTCCTTAACTTTAAAATTCCATAACTCATGTTTTACACTTCCAATTGATCTGAATTAAGACTTATTGGAAAGCTCTATATGTCTGCTTCTTCTGACTTACTATAAATCACAATATCATTGAACATCATATGCTATAATTTATTTAATCAAACAGTATAGACAGTCAGGAGCTCAAGCATCAGTATAGTTTATTCTCACAATTCCTGGTTTATCATACTATGCATAAGTAAGATACAGAATAATAGTTTAGAGTGAATTTACATAAGTTAGATATATTAATATGTAATTTGGGACATAGATCTCAAACATTGCCACTTCACTTGTCCCTACCTTGTTGAAATTCTTCTTTCTTTCATTCTTACTTCCTCCTGATTGCTCTTTTACCTTGCTTGAGTTTGAACGTAGTTTTTTTTTTTTTTTTTTTTTTTTTTTTTTTTTTTTTTTTTTTTTGGGGGGGGGTCATTGTAGGGAGGGATGAGATTTTGCAATCCCAGTAGCAACGTAACACAAGCAATTCCACAAGTACATAAACCATTTCCAAGACATCCATTATCAAAAAATATACAAGATATATCAAGGCATGATATACTTTATGCTTGCCATGGACATATCCAATTGAATTAATCATGCAATCAAACGTGGTACCACATTTACAGTAGATATAATTTACATTCATGCATGGCATGGCAAATAATACCATAGAGAAAAACAACCATTAAACAAATTTACGTACAATTGAAAAAGCAAGGTGACCTTTAACATTAGTTTCTCTCAAGCAAGCTTTTCAACCTTGAAGCATCTTTTCATCCTCTCCACATTCGTTGCCTGATTTCGTTAATGACCCTAAACAGATTTTGCATCAAGTATAATACATAAACCAACTATTCCAAGTCATTTAAACCAACAATCTTTTTTTGAGTTTTTGGTTATGATTGGGATTTTTAATTCCCTTGAATTTTGACTTGGTTCGTTGGTCCTATCCTACACACTTTTCACATATAAAATCATTGGTTAACTCTCATGATTTGACACAACTTTAGCCACTTTGGGGTCAAATCACAAATTTTTACAATGAATTAAAATGCTATATAGTGTAAACAATTCGGGATCGTTCTCTTATAAAAAAGCCTTTTATTTTATATTCCCTAGGTTAGACTAAATGCTAAAAACATGGTTAGAAAGGGGGTTTGAAATTGGTTTTTTCTAAACTAAAATGCATGAAAACAAAGGTATTTATAATATTTGATTTTTGGGAAACAATGAAGGAATATTCTGGATTAAAAAGGATTATATGTTCAAATGGGCCGTGGTAGCAAAGTTGGTGGCTTTGCTAGCTTCTTGAAATAATTTGGGAGTTAATTTTGCATCAAGTCAAATTGAAAACCCTAACCAATCACATTAGGTCCACTCTACCTAATTAATGGCTAATCTTACAATTGCAACCATTGTCATCCCTTAGATAAATTGTTAAAAACCATTTGATGTATATTTTGAAAATCATTTTAAAGCATTTGCTTCCTCTTAAATGAGAGTACAATCGTGACACTCAAATTGAAATAAATCCATCATACAGACTAGTTATCGCATAAAATGCGTATCTTCATTCATTCAAAAGGAAATAATAAGTTCAATACAAAATCCAAGTGCATCAATACAAAAATCAAACACAAGAGTAACCCATCATGAACAAATAAACATTTATCTAAGTCTCACAAACGTGTAATTTACAAAATCAAACCAAACATAACATAAGACGTGAAATAAGCTAATGAAAAACTAATAAACTCTCATTTTTGTAGCATATTGAAGCTGTAGTTACTTTCTCTACCATCAGGACTTAAGGAAAATCAGCTTCTCCTCATGATGCTAACAGTAATCACAAACCCTTCAAAACCCAAATAATCCATTGAACAAAGAGAGGACGATGGTGCTTTGGAAGGACGTCGATGAAGGTCACCGATGGTCTGGAACTGTCGAGCTCTGCTTCTTTCAGTTCGCTGGCGATTCTGATTCAGAAGGCAGAGGCGTGTGCGATGGTGCTTGATGGAGGAGGAAAGTCTGATGGTGAGACTGCCGCGGAACTTCTTCACCTCTGAAGGCAAAGTTGGCGTGTCGTTTCAGGTTGAATCCGTGGTCGGGGAAGGCGAAGGTGAAGATGGTGAGAGGGTCTTATTCGAGAGTGGAAGAAGAAGAAGGTGACCAGGAACGATGGTGAGCTGCAAACCTAACACTTGTTTGCAGCTCCACGGAAGTTTCACTTTTCTGTAAATTTCTCTAGTCTTGAATACTAATTCTGACCTAATTAACATTTTCTACATTCTCAAATTTTCGCTTCTCATATCAAAATATGGTTTAATTATCACCAAACTCACAAAACTTCCACTTAAACATGTTTTGACCAAGAGAAATCATCAGTTGAAGGTTCTAATAAGTAGCTATTTATTTTTCTTGCATAATTGATGTTTCAGGATCTCATTTATAGCCAGGATATTAGCTAATCTTTATGTCTGTCTACTGTAAAAAAACACAGGGCAGTCTCATTATCTTAAATGTACTTAAGACCATATCAAAATCCTAAATATTCTTACCTCTCTCATCCTTGCTTTTTGCTTACTCTTAATCTCTCCCACTGCCTTCACTTCATCCAGCTCTACTCAAGTCTTGTTTCCCAGATTCTAAAATCATGGATAGGTAGCTTTTTAATTTTGAACCTTCATGCTTCTTTAATTTTCTCTTCTCCCTGTTTCACTAATCCTCTT
This sequence comes from Acacia acuminata, assembly GCA_019022655.1. NCBI lineage: Eukaryota > Viridiplantae > Streptophyta > Magnoliopsida > Fabales > Fabaceae > Acacia > Acacia acuminata. The sequence goes on from JAFJYI010000330.1 coordinate 514,051, forward strand.
CCATTGCCTCTTTCTTAATTGTCCTCATCGCATCAACTGAAGGAGGAAGATGCAAAATATTTTAACTTAATAATATTACACTAAAGTTAATAAAACCCATATTCCCACCAATCATTTCATGCCAAGTTAGTGCTGTAACTGTTGGCGTCATGAGCGATCTAAAAGAATAAAGAAGAGGATGATCTGAGTCGTATCCGAAAACACTGTCCTATAGATTTATTCCGCAATCACCGGTAAAGAAGAAGAGGTACTCCCCAGGATTAAATAGATCCTTCTTGACTAAATCAAGGCGGCAAAACTGGCAGAAGATAAGATAACTCAGCAAGAGATTACCGATGTTTTCTAATTCTCTCTTTTAAATGGTGTCACAATTGGGATATTATAAATAATGAATCAATGCCTTAAAGAGATGACGGTTGAACATTACACCTCTTCAGAAAGTCATAATTAACTATTTGTTTAATTCATGAGCCATGTTGATTCACCACTACTAAAAAATAAGGAAATAGTGACGGAATTTGCTACGGAATTTTTTCCGTAGCAAATTCAGGTCATTTTGCGACGGAATAAATATTCCGTCGCAAAACAAAGAAATTTGCGATGAACATAAACAATCGCAAATTGCAAAGATATATGATCCTTCGCAAAAGGGTGGCCAAAAAGGCCGCCCTTTTTGTGTTGGTTTTTGAGATCCGTCGCAAAAGGGCGCCACGGATATGTGATCCGATGGATATGTGCAAAAGGGCGGCCCTTTTTGTCACGTTTTGCAACGGATCATATATCCGTCGCAAAAAGCGACACCTTTTTGCGACGGACTTGATTCCATCACAAAAAGTAGAGTTCATTAATGAACTCGCTCCCCCCCGCGCGCCCTCACCTTCTTCCCGACACCCCCCGCGCCCTCGGCTCCCCCGGCTCACGCACCCCCAACTCCTCCTCCCCTCCCCACCCCGACCCCGCCCCTCGGCTCCCCCCCCCCCCCGGCTCGTGGCCCCTACCACCGTCGGTTCCTCCCCTTCCCTCGGCTCCTCCCGGCACCCCACCCCTCAACTCCTCCCCTTCCCTCGGCTCCTCTAGCCTTCCACCACCCTCGGCTCCTCCTCCGGTTGCCTCCCGGTCACCTCCAATTTTGTTTTTATTTTTATTTTTTTTTAACACTTCTAAATACTTTCATTATTGCGAGATAAAAAACCATTGCAGGCACTGCCAGACAAACAAATCCTAGAACTAAGATCTTCACAAGGGAATTATCAAACAAATCCTAGCACTTCTAATTTTGTAGGTTAGCTTAAAGTTTATTTTTTTCTTATAATTATATGATATCTATGTTAGGTTTGCCTTGTTACATAGTGGAAATATGTATGTTGGCAGAAGATTATCAATTACATGAGTTTAGATTTTTTTTTGTTTTAGTTTTTTCTTTGGCTGAATCTATTAATTACATAAAGATCTTGATAATCAATGTGTTTATTAATTTGGATTATACTTATTGTGTGTAGGAGATTCCATGATTTTTTTAATTATTGGGTTTTAATGATTTTTATTTTTGATTTTGATTTTTTTAATCTTGCATTGTTTTTTGGGACGAAAATAAATTACAAAAGTAATTTTTACAAGTAAACACAGTTAATAAACGTATAGAATTATTTTATGTGAAGTTTTTTCATTTCCATTTTTTTTTTTTTACAAAAAATTGTATTTTGTGTTGTTTCCATTCCAATTTAGAATATATTTGTGGGTATAAGTTGAGTTGACATCAATTTTTATTATATAATAATTCTTAAAATCACAGCATTCAATGGTATTTTATTTTTCACTTTTTAATATTATGATCCTCTATTTGGTTTGGTTTGAAGATTGTAACTACCCCTGCCTCTCCTAACATAATTGATTCATCTTAAATTTGAACTCGAGACTCAAAGGAATTATCAAAGCCTTACACCGCTAAACCAACCCTATGTTGGTAATAATATTTTATTTTAATTAGTTTACTTTGTTTAAATTTTTTTTTTTTTTTGTTCCTTTTAAAATAAAATATTCCCAAATGTATAGGATATTAATTTATCTAGCACTTTTTATGTTAGGTGAAAGTATAGTTTTTTTTTTTTTTTATAGAAAGTTTGTACTTTCAAGGCATTTTTAGTATTTTCAATATTAAATCTTTGTAAATTTATTAATTTTTGTTTGGAAAGGTAAGTTTGCAATATAAACTCACGCTTAAATAAAAAAAAAAAGAGCAAAAAAGAGCAATAAACATTAGAAGGCGTAAAAATAATTTGTAAATTGATAAATTTTATACTAAATACTTATTCTGTTGAATTGACCACTTTTATATATTTGTGGCATGTTGAGATGTTAGTTAAGTTAGTAACTGAACTAGCTAGGAAATATGGAAGGCAACCATGATAAAAGTTGGATGTACAATCGTCTAACTGAGAGAAGACAACTAACTCAAGCATTCTTGGCGGGTTTGAAAGAGTTCATCGAATTTGCTTTGGCACATTCACCTAATTCAAGTAGGGAGATCAGGTGTCCGTGTGTCAAATGTAGGTGCTTAAGATTTCAAGATTTGGAGGAGGTCAAAATCCATTTGTGTAAAAAGGGATTCATGAAGGATTATGAGTGTTGGGAATGTCATGGCGAAGTCCGACAGACACCGACACCGAGTGGTTATTACGGGGACAGTAGTCATCGAGACAACCTTAATCAATATGAGCAGTTGGTTATGGACGCTACAGGACCGTCGATCGGCCAATATTTCGATCCCGTTACTCATGTTGAACCGTCATACATGGGAGAGGAGACCGATACACATAGTCAACCATCATACATTGGAGAGGATCCTCATCCGGAAGCCGATAGGTTCTATAAAATGCTTCAAGAAGCACAACATTCATTATGGGAAGGTTGCAAACACTTTGAAAATAGTGAATATTCATCGCTATCGGCTACCCTAGCAACACTAAGCTTGAAGACCGATCACCATATGAGTGAGAGGAATTACAACAAAATGATGCAGATCATAAGCAAGGTTGTTCCCAAAGACAATAATTTGCCGAAGGATTTTTACCAAGCAAAAAAAAAAAAAAAGGTGAAAGAGCTTGGGCTTGGATGTGAAAAAATCCATTGCGCCTAGAGGATGTATGTTGTATTACAAGGATGATGTTGAGATGACCAATTGTAAATTCTGTGGACATGATAGATATAAAGTTGTGAGGAAAGGAAGGAAAATGACCCGTCAAGTGTTAAGCAAGATGTGGTACTTTCCTCTGGTGCCCAGACTTCAGAGATTGTATGCATCAGAACAAACAGCTGCTCACATGAGATGGCATCGGGAGCATCATAGGGATGAAAACTTTGTGACGCATCCATCCGATGCCGAAGCTTGGCGTAAATTTGACGAGGCAAATCATTTCTTTGCTATGGATCCCTGTAATGTCCGTCTTGGTCTATGTTCGGACGGGTTCGCTCCTTTCGACAGTACGGGCGGGACTTATTCTGTTGGCTGTCATTGTGACACCGTACAACCTCCCACCTTCTATGTGCATGAGAAGAGAGTTTTTGTTCCTTAACGCGTTAATCCCTGGGCCATCCAACCCAAAAAAGAAGATAGATGTGTACCTCAGGCCTTTGATAGACGAGTTGAAGATGTTGTGGAGTGAAGGGTTCTTACGTATGATATATCATTAAGTCAGAATTTCACCATGCGGGCTGCCTTAATGTGGACGATAAATGATTTCCCTGCATATGGGATGTTGAGTGGTTGGCAAACGTCGGGAAAGCTTGCATGCCCGGTATGTCTTGAACAGAACACGGGTTATAGCTTGGAACATAGTCACAAGGTCTGTTGGTTTGACAAGCACCGGCGATTCCTACCCCCCGATCATCCATTTAGGAGAAATAGAAAAGACTTTAGGCAGAATGTTGTCGAACGAGCAGATCAACCTCGTCGTTTAAGTGGCCAAGAAATATGGGACAGGGTCAAGTACATTCAAAGTGTCAAAGAGGGGGCTGCTTCCAGCGAACCTGAGGGATATGGCGTTCATCATCATTGGAACAAACGCAGCATATTTTGGGAACTACCATATTGGAAAGATCAATTGTTAAGACACAACCTCGATGTCATGCATATTGAGAGGAATGTGTTTTGCAATATTCTGTACACCGTGATGGACACCAAGGGCAAGACGAAGGACACAATCAATGCAAGACTGGACATAGAAGCGATTTGCAGAAGGCCTGTTTTGCATTTGATGAAGAATGGCACGGGACGGATTTCCAAACCTAGAGCGCCGTACACATTCAACAAAGAGCAGAATTTAGAATTGTTGCAATGGGTTAAAGATCTGAAACTCCCGGACGGTTATGCGTCAAACTTGAAAAGATGTGTCAACATGCACGAGGGGAAGTTATTCGGGATGAAGAGTCATGATTGTCATGTTTTTTTCCAGAGATTGTTGCCGTGGGCCTTCAAAGCATTACCGAAACATATATGGTCTATTCTGACGGAATTTTCCATGTTCTTTAGAGAAATTTGTGCTTCTGAGCTTAATGTTGAAAAGTTACGGCACCTGGAGGCGAGCATGCCAATAACACTATGCAAGTTAGAGATGGTGTTTCCTCCTAGCTTGTTTGACTCAATGGAACATTTTCCCGTTCACTTGGCCTACGAAGCAAAGGTAGGAGGCCCGCAACAATATAGATGGATGTATCCGTTTGAGAGGTAATATATATATTTCTTTCGTGTGGTTATTAATTGACCGACATGGTACTTTAGTTTATAAATATCCTCTGATATTCCATTGTAGGTAAAACACACACTTAAGTACAAGATCAAAAATCCAACCCTAATTGAAGGATCTATCGCTGAAGCATATCTAGTCGAAGAGGCCGCTAAATTTGCGTCATACTATTATCCCCCTGAAATGATGTCAAGATGGAGAGGGGTACCTCACAACGATGATGCCGGTGATACGAGGGATCAAAAATCAATATTTAATTATCCAGGGAGAGTCGTGGGAAAACGTTGGAGGTCAACTCTTGACGGAAGAGATAAGCAAGTAGCGGAGTGGTACATTCTAAACAACTATGAAGAGGCCGCCGAGTACTTAAAGTAAGATTTTTTTTTTCTTTCTACTATTACGCTAAGTATTAAAGTATTAAATTTAGTTTTTTGTTACAGTTACTTCTCTAATTGGGTCCGATCGGAAAATCCTTCAATGTCGGTGTCCCAAGTTGATCAATTCACGAACTCTGAGTTTCCAAAATGGTTTCGATCCTATTTCATGAAAAATCGATCAGAACCCAATGAAGTTGCGTGGAGTTTATCTTATGGAGCTGCAATTAGTGTTACTCGATGCAACAAATATATAATCAATGGGTATCGGTTTTCAACTGTTGACGCGGATGCAAGTACACTATGTTGCAATTACGGTGTTTGTTGTCGAGGTGACCAAGTTGACGGGGTGGAGACTAACTACTACGGGAAGTTACGTGACATAATTCAGCTGAGTTACCCGTGGGACAAGGTGGTGACCCTTTTTAAATGTGAGTGGTTTGATAACAGTCCGCGGGGGACAAAAATGGACAAACATGGAAATATTGAGATCCATTTGGACAAGGAGATATACGGTTGGTTATGACCCATTCATCCTTGCCCAACAGGCAGAACAAGTTTACTATACATCATACCCCACATCCCACCAAGGGTGGAGGGGAGTTATTAAAACCAAAGCACGAAATATTATACCAAAGTCGAAAGAGCCGAAATCAAATGACGATATGGCTGAACCGTTCCAAGCTGATGTGAAACATGTACTGCCCATAAACATCTTCGACGACGAAGTACCAAGCAATCTCTTTGATTCTGCTGCGGATTTAGAATTGATTCCTATACAAATTGACGATGAGGAATCAGACGATGAGGTAGAAGTGATTTACTCTGATAGTGAATCTGAGTTCGACGACTATGAGACTTCAGAGGAAGACGTGCAAGCAGATGTCGATGAACAGGAATCGTCCGGTTGATTTGTGTTAGTTCTTTGTTTATGACGATATGTTAAACTACATACTTTGTTACTTCGCTACTGTAATATTATCTAAATATCTATTTTTTATTTTTTGACATTATGTCTATAAGTGTTCAGAGATGGAGCATCCAGGAGGACGTTCAGGTAGTGGACGTGGTAGTGGTCAAAGCCGACCCCGTCCTATAAGAGGGGGTAGGGCGACGCCATCTGCTCCATATGGAGGTAGAGGGCTCAACGCTTCCCCAAAGGTGCCACCATTTAATATGTCATCTTCACCGTCGGGTTATTTGTCATCTTCTTCACCGTCACTTTATACGTCGTCGTCACCGTCTACCCCCACTGATCCACAGCAAGGGGGATGACAGGTTTACTTTACCATTTCTGATTGATTTACATATGTTTAGTTTCCTGAAACCATCTATGTACAAACATCTTTAATATTTCACATTCCTTGCTTAGCACATTGCGTCGCCTCAGAGCCACGTCGGGGAAGAAGGTAGTTAGTCTGATACACCAATCCGGGGCACAACAGATCCTTCGACGGGAAGCTTTGGATCTGTCGACGGATGACGACGAGTAAGTCATGCCAAGTTACCAAGTAATGTTACAAATTCCTTCTCTAATTGGTTTGTATGCTAATATTTGCATGATGTCCTCTGTCTTGACATTGTGCCTCATAATCGGGTGGGGATTTCATCTCGGCCCAATTATTCCGTAACTACAATCAACCTTGGGCCAAGTGGACGAGAGATTCCTAAGGACAATCGAAATGCTTGGTTCAATGAGTTCTTGGTAAGTTATTTGTTTTATGGTTATTAATTAAGTACTTTTAAAATTTGGAGCACTAATTGTTCGTTATTGATTTTCAGGATAAGCATATGACGTTGCCTGAACATCGTGAAGATCTGAAAAAAGCTTATAACCACAGGGCAGCCCGGTGGTTGTCTCAAAAGCTTTATTCACTGAGACAGTCTAGAGGCAAGAAAGATTGGCTTCCACAGCAGACAGCAGACAAATTATTTGACAATTGGGCCACCAATGACAAGTTTCATAACACAAGTGCGAAAAATAAGGAAAATAGGGCCAAAATGGAAGGACCGTCATATGTTGGCGGCTCCATTCCAATTAGTGAGCATCGACAAAAAATTGTAAGTACACGTTATTTTTTATTTAGGTATTCAATATTTTGTACTTTGAAGTAATTAATTATGATCATCATTTGCGTTTGCAGAGAGAGTCTGGGGAAGTTCCTGCAGAATCGATTGAGTGGGTTACCTTTGAGCGGACCCATTCTCGGCAGTCTGAAGGGAGTGAGAGGCAATGGATTAATCCAAGGGCGCAACAAGTAGCGGTTAGACATTTATTGCCTTTATTACTTGTTTTATGCACCACCATATTTATTTCATTTTACATGTCTTATTTGTTATGTATTTTTGTACTTGTAGGAAACCTTTCAGAAGCTATCGCAGGAGAGAGACTCGCAGCGTGCGACTGACCCCTCATCCTCTCAGTCCGATAACGAGAGTCTGTTCTTTGAGGCTACAGGCGGATTTGACAAGAAAGGGAGAGTCTTTGGATACGATGCCTCTGCCAGCCGACTGAAGCAAACAAAGCGCTCCTCATCCGGCACTCTAAGTGTTTCTTCAGGTAAACTTAATACATTTGATATTGATAATTTCCATTATCTTGTCCATTCAAATGAAGTCCAAATAATAAATGTACTTCATAATGTTTTTGCAGATGAGCTGAAGAAGATGAAGGCTTTGGTGCAGGAGCAAGCAACACAGATGACTCGGGAACAGGAGATGATGAGGGAGAAGCTGACTCAGGAACAGGAGATAATGAGGCAGCAGATGATTGAGGAACAAGAGATGATGAAGCAGCTGATGATTCAGGAACGAGAGATGATGCAGCAGCGGATGATTCAGGAACGAGAGATGATGCAGCAGCAGATGACTCAGCAAGCGGAGATGATGAGGCAGATGCAGCTTCAACTCAAGTCCCTAATGAAAGACAAGAGTAAGAGTTCGGCGGTGATGATGACCCTTGGTGATGATGACCATCTTGGTGATGATGATGATCACAATTTCTTGTTTAGACTACTTTTTTGTATTTGCTCTTTGCAACATTATTATATATATTTTGTTTTCTCTATGTAAACTCTTTATAATTGTTATTATATTCATGGTACACTACTTTTTGTATTCACTTTTCTTTTTTTAAAAAATTTTTTATTTTAGTTTTTTAAAAATAATTTTATTAGTTTTGCTAAAAATAATTTAGCAAATCCGTACAAATTTGACAAATTTGCTACGGAAACAAAATCCGTAGCAAATTTTCGCAAATTGGAGAATTTGCTACGGAATTTTTTTCCGTAGCAAATTTTTGAATTTGCTACGGAATTTTTTTCCGTAGCAAAGTGTGATGGATAGGGATTTCCGTCGCAAATTGCGACGGATTTTGCCTTTTCCGTAGCAATTGCTACGCAGTTTTTTGCTACGGACAAATTCCGTAGCAAATCCATTTTGCTACGGAAAAAGTCCATTTTGCTACGGAATTTTTCCATAAAAAATTGATTTTTCTTGTAGTGTGCACAAACCAACACAAATTCCTTAATTTATAAGAACATGACTTCTCAAAACACATCTCTTCATTTAAACATATTCCATAATATTGGAAAGACTCTTTCTTTGACACACACATATGCAATATTTACAACAGTAACCATCATTAGTTTTGCTTTCCAATGTTTAATCTTGACCATCCATTTTGTCTTCCAGTCCTGCCCTTGAATATAGTAAAATTAATTAGATTACCATTGAATCTTTAATTTACTTCAAGTTCCTTTAAGCCCAACTCATTTTCTTCTTTAACTTGATTGCATATGTGTGTTGGTTAAATATTTGGGCCAAGAAAATTCATACAAATATCTTCGACCTTGCCGCCAAGAAGCCACGTTCTTCAACTCTTCGAAATGGGTTTGGATCAGCCTCACAAGAAATTTAACGTAAGTAGAATTTTGGGCATTTTATTGGCTTATTTGGATTTAATTTCTGTAATTATTTCTTTGGTTACATTTAAACCAATAGCATTATTGGATTTAAGCCTGAATTATGAAAAAATTGATGCATGCCCCAACGACTGTATGCTTTATTGGGAAGATGATGCTCCCAAAGAGACTTGTAAGCGATGTCACACTTCGAGGCTCAGGATAGTTGGAAGGGGAAAACTCAAAAGAAGAAACCAACAAAGATTCTAAGGTACTTCCCTTTAGAACCTCGCTTACAAAGATTGTTTATGTCGTCTAAGACAGATGAGCATATGAGGTGGCATGAAGTTGACAAGAACTCATATGGTAAACTAAGACATCCACATGATGCTAAAGCCTATAAAGATTTGACTCAGGCTTTCTAGATTTCAAGCGGACCCTAGAATTTTTTGTCTTATGTTGGAAATGATAGATTTAATCCATTTAGGAATCTTAGCACAATTTACAGTATTTGGCCTATTGTCCTCATTTCCTACAACTTGCCCCCTTGATGTGTATGAAAAAAGCTCCTTCATTTTGTCTATTATAATTCTAGGCAAAAAAGCACTGGGAAATGACATCGATATGTATCTCTAACCACTTTTGAAGGAGTTACTGGAATTGTGGAATGTCTCATCAAGACGTATGACGCACATGAGAAGACAATGTTCAATTTGCATGCGACCTTGATGTGGACAATAAGCAACTTTCCTAGCTTTGAAACATTATTCGAGTGGAATGTGCATACTGGGATGGTGTGTCCAACTTGCAATTTTGACTCTGACTCAGTACACCTTCCCCATAGTCAAAAGTGGTGCTTTATAGGTCATCAGAGGTTTCTCGATGGCAAACACAAGTTTAGGTTGCAACACAATTATTTCAATGGACAACAGGAAAAAAGAGTACCTCCTAAGACTTTATCCGGAGTAGATATCATAGAGCAACTTCAGGATGTCGACATAGAGTTTGGAAAAAATGACGATGCAACAAGAGTGAGGAGGAGGATTGCCAGGACTTCTGCTTCTACCCCTTAGCAATGGCGAAAGATAAGCATATTCTTCACTCTTCCGTATTGGAAAGATAATTTGCTTCAACACAGTCTTGATGTCATGCACATTGAAAAAATTGTGTGTGACAAAGTGCTATACATGATGCTTAACAAACCAGATAAGTCAAAAGATCATCTTAATGGGAGGAAAAATTGACGGGCCATGGGAGTTCGTGAAGACACGTGGCCAGATGAGAATGACAAATTTCAATCGGCAAAATTTGTAACATCCGAATTTCGAATTTGGAAATTAGAAATAGTGTGTTGGAATTAATGGTGGAAATTTGGCTGAACAATTAATAAAATTGATGTTGGAAGTTAAGGCCTATTTTCATTGAATTTTGGGAAAATAATAAATTCATGGAATATTTGAAAGGGATAAGTTTTGTCTTAGAAATTTTAGAATCAATAATTTATGGCCAAGAAAAGTTAATGGAGAAAGGAAAACTCTTATATAAGATAAGGATATGTTAATTAGAATTTTAGAGAAGGGAATTGATGAAGTTTAATGGAAGGAGAAAAGCTTATCATGAGTTTATTTTAATTGATGGATTCCCTAAGCGAATTATGATTGACCTCTAATATCCATTAAAAGAAGTCACGTGGTCCCCTTGGTCCAGCGCATAAGAGACCATAGCAACCATTTCTCCATTAATTCATTAGGGACAGAAGAATTATTTGGGCAAAGAAGTCATGGGCCCCTTATGCTTGACACTTCAATTTAATATTCATTGTTAATTGGATAAATAAAGACCCAACATCATTTGGAAAGCAAGGCACACGTACAGCTCCTTTAATATTCAAAACTCACTCAGCCCAATTCTCTCCATCATTTAATTAAACATCCAGTTGGCCAATAGCACACTTGCTTCTTTCATGATACAACACGTCTTCATATCGGAGGATGACAGCACACACTCTCCTCTCTTAATCGCTGGACACATATACGCACACACACTCTGATCTCTCAAGTCCGCCACATACACCCCCCCCCAACTCCCCTCAATTCTCCATTTCAATGGCATCTAAACCCAATCACCTATACGCCCTATTTATTATCCATTCCCTTCGGCCACAATACAAGAAAATGAGAGGGTGAGTGTGTGAGAGAGGGAGCCGAGAGTGAGCCAGTCCGAGAGCGAGAGAGGGTTTCCGGAGGAAGAGGAGAGGCCGATCATCACATGCAACCATAGATTTTGATCAAGGTGAGTCTCCTGAACATTCTCCCACCTTCATTTACCCTCTTCGGCCTCCCAAAGAAAACAGAGACAAAACGATGCAGAGAGTGAGAGACTAAATGAAAGCATGCAAGAGATGAAGAAGATTCGGTCAACCACCTATTTCTCCATTCATTCGTTTCAGCTCTTCACCAAAAGCACAGTGAACCGAGAACGTGAGAGAGGCTGAGACGAGACTGAGGATAAGATTGAGAGAGAACACCGGAGAAGGAGATCAACATGCATGCAAGCTTGAGATTCAAATAAGGTAAGCATTCTAACATTTACCTAACCTTGGTTCTCAGCGTCGTCGAAGCTTTTGCATGATGAAACTCTGTTTTTTATGAAGTTGAAACAGAGTCAAAGGACGTATGCTACAGTAAAATCGAAAATGAACAGTACTTGTGTTACTGTAGCAATTAACGCACTGTTCACATACTGCAGCATCATGAAATGTTGCTGATTGAACGTAGATTATTCTGTTTCATGTGCTGATACAGAGGATATTTGAAGTTTCACGTTGAATGCAAATGTGAGTGGGCTCTCATTAGTTATTGCTGAACGTGAGGGCTTGCTGTTTCTGGGAATACACAGCTGAACATGAATATAGAAGTTGCTGTCATGGTTCTGGAAAGTGAACTTTCAGCTGAACAATGATTTTTAAGCAAGGTAAAACCAAGGCAAACGATCTTCTTTGACCCTGAAGTTTTGTGGATAATTTGTACACATCATAATCTTTAATATGAGCCAAAGAACACCCAAATCCGATGTGCACAAAGAGAATTATGAATTTCCAAAGTTCAACAGAAAAACTGAAACACTGTCAGTTTTCAGAAATGCACAGTCGTATTTGGGCTCAATTTTGAAATAGTAAATGTGCTAGTTTCGTTGTGAAATTTTGCAGATATAAACTAGACATACCAAGGTTTAATTTAATAGGTCATAAGCCTTAATCAGAGTAGGATCCTGAGAGATACAAATTTGTGAATATGACTTATTAAACTGGAACCTTTTTCTGGACAGCGAAGAAAGAATGAAAAACTGGGAATGATACAGAAAGAAATAAGTCTAGTGACTATTTTTACATGAAAATATACTTAATTAGTGACACATAGAATCTTGAACCACCCCAATCGGAGTTCTGTAGAATTATTGATGCGAAATTAAAAAGAAATGGCCAAAGTAATGAGAATAAACTCCAAGGATGTAAGAAAGACTATGAGGCTAAGAAAACCCATTAGGTATTCTTTTTATACGGCTCTAATAATATGACCAAATTATTAGGGCCATGAGAAGTCAAGAAGAAGAAGAATGAAAACGAATGAAAGATACTTCAAGCAACTCCGTAGTTGAAAGAGAAGGTACAGCCGGAGGACATAGGCTAAAGTAGTGGACTTACCCTACTTGCGTGTATTGATTTATCTGCTTGTGTGGTAATATGCATGATTGCTTTACTTGCTTGTTTAACATATTTGAATGGTGGAAGCTCTGTTTCTATTTATGCTATGGCCATGAGTATATTTTATGGAGCATTGTAGCATGCAGAAATGTCATTATGTTAATATGAGCCTATGTAAGGAAAGCATATCATACACTAGCATTTATCTTACATGCATTGTTCGGTAATGTTTGCTACTGAGATTCCCCAGAATCTCACCCCCCACAACCAACCATTAGGCAGGTGAGCACGATAGAGAAGTGTTGCACCGGACTACGAGTAATGGAGTGTCACTTGAAGACGACACATTGAAGGGAGTGCTTGAAGTTGCCGTATTTAAGAATGAGCATATCGAGAGCAAAGACACCCGATAGAGCTATGACGATGGCCTTGAAGTATGTTGACGCTTCCGTACGAATAATATAGGGTCGAGTGTCTAATTTTTGAGTATGTGTTTGGGAATGCTTCCGCATATGCCAAATGAGAAGATCCAGATGGGTTGTTAGAATCACACTACCCGTCACCCGTAAAGGGCGAGGCCGGTAGGGGTGTTATAAAATTCGTCCTCACAAAATAGAATAAGGAAATCCTCCTTACGACATTGAAGAAAATAAAAGTTCCTGATAGGTATTCAAGCAACATTTCACAATCCATTGACTTGCAAACTCGAAAGGTTGCTGGGCTAAAGAGTCATGACTCACATGTTCTTATGCAATAATTACTTCTATTGGTAATAAAAAAATATGTTGCCTCCCGATGTGTCCATCATTTTGGTGGGGCTGTGTTCTTTCTTTCAGAAGTTGTGCTCAAAGGTTGTGATCGTTGAGGAGCTCGATTAGCTACAATAGAAGATCATTCTTACGCTATGTCATTTGCGAGATAATTTTTTGACCTTTTTCATGGTAATGGTTCACCTGGCAGTATACCTTATTCATGAAACAAAGCTAGGTGGCCCAGTGCAATACCAATGGATGTATCCGATTGAGAGGTACTCATTTTACATATACGCCTTAGCATTACTCTCTAAATTTGCAAGTCACTGACTTAACCATTTCTAGACATTTCTACTTCTTTACTTTATAGGTTTCTTGGGAAATTGAAATCTTATGTAAGGAATAAGGCATGGCCAGAAAGTTCTATAGCTGAAGGCTATATAGGGCATGATGTCCTTTATTTCTAGTCAAGGTACTTTGATGATATTGAGGCGTCTTTCAATCAACCCCCTCATGTAGAAGATTGTCCTGAACCTAAACCTGAGTCTTGATCAAGATAGTTGTTGATCTCTTGTGTTGGTAAACCAGTTGGAGGAAGTGAGAGATTTAAACTAATGACAATTGAGAAGTTGAAAGCACATAGACATGTCTTGATTAATTGCACTAAAGTTGAACCTTTCCTTCTGTAAGCATTGAATACTCATATGTTTTTTATATATTTCCTTACAATTTATACTTACATTTCGTGACTTCATCTCATGAACAATTGCAGGGAATTCAAAAGTCATATGAAGCGTCAACTCAGGATCTGTACGCAGACATTCTTTGAAATTGACAGAAAGGTCCATAGAGAATTATGAGGATGGTTTGTGCGGCGAATATTGAATAACCACAACCTACATTCACAAGATTTCAGAGCTCTTGCACTTAGCCATCTTGATCATGTAACCATCAGGTTTACAGCATACAATGTTAATGGTTTCAAGTTTTGCATGGTTTTCACGAGATTAAGGATTGCTAACAAAAAATGCAGGTGTTTATGGAACCTTTGGAATAAGCAGTTATGTGAAGTGACAAAAACATGCAGTTCGGTGATGTCTCATATTATGGAAAGCTTCTTCATATCATCGAAATAAATTACCATGGCTATTTCTGCGTGACGCTTTTCAAGTGTTTGTGGGCAAATACAACAACTACTTGTGGACTCACAACTAATAGCTTAGGCATCACTTCAGTCAATTTCTCCAGGCCAATTCACACTAGTTAGTTTGAAGATGATAAGCCATATATTCTTGCCTCAGAGGCACAACAGGTTTTTTATGTCGAGGACGAGAGGCACAGGGATTGGAATATGGTGGTTTACTTAAACCCCTGGGACTTTATGACATGGACAATGCTGAAAATATCGCCTAGGAGAGTGAGCCATTCCAGCTCGCCAATTTTGAAGACTTCTACCTAAAAGGCGATAAGAGTTTACCTATCGTTCGGTGAGTTTTTTTAAGTTACATTTTATTATCAATTAATTGAAGTTTAATTTTTGTTCCCATCTTTTTACTCTTAAACTCACAACTAACAAGTTCTCCCCATCTATTTTGTAGTGATATAGACGAAGAATGATTAAAACAAAGAGAAAAATTCAACATTTCCTCTTGTAGCGGTTATCAAACCGCTATTGAATTAACAACCGCCACAAATTCCACCACATCAACTGCCACAAACACCGTTACGTCAACCGCTACAAAATTGACAAGGAAATCATTATAAATACCACCACCATACCTCAGTTTACATACTTTTTCAATTCTTCTTTCCCAACTTCTCTCTCATTTTATTTTTCCAATCAATGTTTTTCGGAGAGGTATCAAATATGGTAAATATATCGTTTTTTTCATATGTTTGATTTTTAATTTCTTAATTTTATATTATTCTTCGATACTAATTATTTTTAGTTTCCAGAACGACATTCCCTCCATATTCCTCTATGATAATCAACATTCATTTCATAAACAAATATCATTTAGTGAACAACATAATAATTCTTAGTATGATACTATTATAATATTGATAACTAAATATCATCTAAGTGTATTATTTCTTAAATCTACAAAAATTGTTTATAAGTAACTAAAATGACAAAGAAATAAATAAAAGAGCACTATAATTACTGATTTTTTTTTAAAAAAAAATCCAATGTTACATGTAGCGGTTACATAACCGCCACATAATTAAAAAAAAAAACAAAAAAAATTGGTACGATTTTTAAAATTTGTGAAATTGGCAAGCAAACATTTTAGTGGTTTATAAAACCGCTACAATATAAATTCAAACTTTTTAGCGCCATTTCTAAAATTTCGTTCTAACTTTTTGTTAGCGGTTAAGGATGTCATACCCCTTGTAATTACGATATTTATTAGAGTAATACAGCGACATATAGTGAGCAACACAGGTATAAAATAGTAAACTGATGATAGTAAACATTATTGGAATTGTTTAGGAATAATTTACAAAGTTCTTAATACAGTGATCCAAAGTAAACATTAGTGTCGATATATACTACGACCCAAAATAAGTTGAAACAAAACTACTATAGTCCTGTAGTTATATCTAGTATCTAAGCAACAACTATCACTACTCCATAATTACATTTCCTTTGGATATAGGCCCGTTGCTTTGACCATGTCTGGAACCTATGCCCTTGGGAACATTTGGATTCAATTTGAACCCCAAAGTAACATGTTAATCTCACAGACAGAGTATAAACAGTATATGAAGGTTAACCAAAATAAACAGTCCACTCAGCATATATATACATACCACACAACCCTTAGCGCAAGGTATAACGAATCGCATGTATCGAGAGTCCTCCTATACGTCAGAGTTCTCAATTGGAACACCCAACTAAAAGTATTCGACTGAGAACTATAAGAGTCCTGTCCGGAATCCACCAGCATTCTCAATCAGAAGATCCCCAAGACACCTGAATGCAACTAGGATAGCCACCTAAGAACCACCAGTTCATTAGGCCTTATGCCTAGTTCTAACCACTGAGAAGGTACTCCATGGTTAGCCATTCCGGTCAATCGAGCCACGAGTAGTGCTGGTCCTTCACGAGAAGGGACAATCACATTATGATTCAAAAAACATACACAGTTATATAGAATATGTGAGATTAAAGCTACTACCTGATAGTTTTTAAATTGTCCAAGTCGTTTCCTAGGTACTTTGCTTGTTCTGACGATTATAAGTTCTTATAAGAACATGTTATGGACAATGGTCATTACTAATACCACTTATTGACATTTCAAATGTCATCTAATACATTTTAATTGAACATGGAATTACTAGACTTAGGTTATGTCCATCATTCCATTATTTCCTTCATTTTCACATATTTAATCCTATCTTCCAGAATTTGTGATGTAACAAATGTCTAAATAAGGTGATTCCAAAGCCTATGGACTCATGATTAAGTCTAGCTTCAAGGAAAAATAATTCCAACAGTTTTTCAAACACAAATAATTCCCAGTTTGATAAAACAGTAGCTATTGTCCAGATTCATTCCATAATTGCAGGCTCTTTTTCAAAGTTTCTTAACTCAATATACACAAATCCAAATTCAACAAATTACCTATCATATTAAAGATTATTATGTCTACTTGAACATTATAAAATTTCATGGAAATTTTATATTATTTACTACCCCAAATATTCATCCCAAAATTACTGCCCAGACTGAACTTTTCAAGGCAGATTTTCAGCTTCGGCAAAATTTGATCCCAGAGCTTCCAAAATTCCTATCAAACCTCTACCCTACACAATTTTTCATTTTGGACACAATGGAACAATAAAATGGGAGAATCCTTCTGGAGGCCCACATTGCCAAAAAAAACCTAAAAAAAGCCCAAGGAATTTGCAAATCCTAGAAAAGGCCCCAGGGCCTTTATGAGTATTAAGTTACAATGCAAAATTACATTCATGCCCTGTGTGAGAGTGTGAAAATCAACTGAATGAATTAGAATAATATCAGTCGCCATATTTTTACTCCTTTCTCATCTGTAAATTGCAAATCGCCTTCTCCGTTACTCCGTTCTCTGATCTCCGGCCTTCTCAGTCTCGGTCTCCGCCTCTGCGTGTCCGTGTTCGTGGGTCTGCACCTCCGTCACCGTCGATCTCCACCTCTACACCTCCATCCTCAGATCCCTCGCTCTGCATTCTCTGCTCTACATTTGTTCGTTAGATCTTCTCTGCTAAATTTTTCGTTCTAATCAGGTTAGGTTTTTTTTTCCTTATGTTCCAAGTTCTTCCTGCCTTGTCTTTTTCCCTATGTTATTTTTTGTTTGTCAGACTTTTTATCTATGTGGTCACTCCTTTCGTTGATGAAATTTTCAGAATGTTCTATGTTATGCCGTTGTTGTTTTGGGTTTCGACCTTTCTTGTTCTGAACTAATTGAGGTGGTTGGTAGTGTTGGTTGTGTGAGAAATGCGCTAATACGGATTTTCTTAAGGCTCAGAGATTATGTGTTGAGGGAAAGGGACACTGACCACAATCCCTCTGTAGGTGCATAATCCCTCTATAGGTACTAAGCCCTTATACTCACGGAGTGCCAATTTGTTTCTTTCCCGTTGTGTACTAGGTTCGTAGAAGATGGCACATTCCTTTGAATTGTGGAAAAAGAGCCTATATTGATTCCTTAAAGAGAGATTGTTCTCTCCCCATGAAATCCGTATGTGGGTGTTCTTCCTTGTCCTTTATATGCTGAGCTTCTGAGACTTTATGACATAGTCCTAAAAAGAATTGTGTGCCACCATCTTGAGCATGAGAATCAAAGTGTATGTGGTTTGTGCATTAAAGGTCACGTTCTTGCTTGTTAAAAATTTGACTATGTTTGAAGCAAATTTGGGAATTTTTGTTTTGGTTGGTAATTTGCATCATTGAGGACCAAGAGCCATCATATATCTCACTGATTTTGTGTTTAAATATCATTTATCTTAATTTGATTTTCAAGAAAACACTGGATTTTAGTGCTGAGATTTATGATGTCATTGTAGAATTGGGCTTGTTTGGTGTTTGTTGCCATGCATAAGCCTACTGCATATACCTCTATCTTGAATTCATTCCATACTTGTACTCAATATTGAAGCAAGAAATATGACCATTGGCTGATTGAACTTAGGAAGAAATATGACCATTCATTTTGATTCGTTTGACTAGGCAAACAAGTCAGTTTTTGAAGCATAGTAATAAAATGCCAATCTTGATTATGCTATTTATTTCATAAGGACAAGTTTGGCATGTATTTATGACCCTTCTGCACCTTTTAAATATGAAAATTTTGGCATGTTGTTATGGTTCTATTTCTCATTTTTCCTGTCATCTATTCAGTATTTAGTTCCTTTTAAATATGTTCAGAATTTGTTGTTGTAATGTTTGACAATTGAGAACGGTTTCTTATTAAATGAGAAGTTTGGCATCCTTTTAAATATGTTCAGTATTTGAATAAGGTATTAGACTTATAGGCTTGTACTGAATGCTAGAATTTGACTCTTCTAGACCGAAGTTTGTCCATTCATTAAATCATGTGCACTTGAAATGGGTATTCAAATTGGTAAGCTTTGATCTAGCTTCTAAGTAGCTTGGTGTTATTCCTATATAGGCTTTTAAATTAATCCTTGATGTGACAAATGCTTAGCGAGGATATTGCATACATTGAAAACAAATTTACTTAGGGGGAATGAAGGGCTTGTTATGCTATGCATTGTGATTTGTTTTGTACTACTATCGAATTTGAAGTTTATTGTCAATGTTTATTTATTATTTTCATTTAATTGTTTCAGTTGAAGGCTTTGATCTATGATGATCGGAGAGGTGAAGCTACAAGTGCCACATTTGTTGCAGCTAAAACACGGCAAGAGAATGGAGAAGTCGAATTACGATAGAGACCATGGGGCTAAGGCTACCCTAGTGGAAAACCAATATCTTCCTTGATTAGGCGATTAAATGAGACCCAAATAATATTGTGTTTAGGACACATTTTAGTCTTTTCTTTAATGTGAACACGTGAATTTGTATTTATGACAATTTTGACTATGTAATTTCTGCAATTTGGATCACTGAATTGTTGTATTTTAGGGAAGTGTTTACAAAGCATTGTGTGTTGACGTCAAAATTGTTGACAATTTGTTCTTGTGCAAAGGTGCATTTGTATTTATGAAAATGTTCTTGACAATTTGGTATTGTGTGAATGAATTTCAATCACAAAAATAACCCCCATTAACAACCACATCAGCCCCTATTAACAACCACATCATCCCCCTTTAACAACTAAATTAGCCCCCATTGACAACTACATCAGCCCCTTTAACAACTACATCATCCCCCATTAACAACTATATCAGCCCCTATTAACAACCACATCAGCCCCCATTAACAACCACATCAGCCCCCATCTTAACAACCACATTAGCCCCTTTAACAACCACATCGCCCCCATTGACATCTCTTTAACAACCAAATCATCCCCCATTAACAACCACATCATCCCCTTTAACAACCACATCAGCCCCCTGACAACAATCATATCAGCCCCATTAACAACTACATCAGCCCCATTAACAACCACATCATCCCCTATTAACAACCACATCAAAAACACTAACAACTAATCAATCATGACAACTACATCACCCCCATTAACAACCACATCACCCCTTTAACAACCACATCAGCCCCTTTAACAACTACATCAGCCCCCATTGACAACTGCACCAGCCCTCATTGACAACTACATCAGCGCCTCTAACAACTAAAATAGCCCCCATTAACAACTAAATCAGCCCCCATTAACAACTACATCAGCAAACACTAACAACTATATCAGCCCCCATTGACAACTACATCAGCCCTCATTAACAACTACATCAGCCCCTCTAACAACCACATCAGCCCCCATTAACAACCACATCAGCAAACACTAACAACTACATCAACCCCATTAACAATGACATCAGCCCCCTTTAGTGGGTTCTGATGGACTTGCTAATGTACACTGATGGACTTGTTAATGTGTACTGATGTTATTGTTAACACAGACTGATAAACTTGTTACTATGACATACCAGTGATAGAGAGGCACAAAATAGTTCATCATGTAATTGATATTAAAAAGTCAATTAACTTCATATGGACCTGTACACAATACCAAATTGTTATGAACATTTTCATAACAACAAAAGCACCTTTGCACAATAACAAATCAGTTAACAACTGACATCAACGAACATTGATGTTTACAAAAAATATGATGGACAAAACATATATCCTAAATACAATCAATATGTTGTTAGTTCTCTATGTATTTTGATGATGAGTGACAATTGTAAACCAGCTAGGAGTTTTGTCTTAGGAAGTTGAAAAACTTACTAACAAGACAAAACTCGAGTTTTGTTTTCAAAACTCGAGTTTTGGTCTTGGCAGAGAAATGGTCAATTTCAATGATCTGAGCAAAACTTGAGTTTTGAGTAGAAAACTCAAGTTTTGAGACCTCCAGAGAGCTCCTAGTTTTCCACTAGACTCAAAACTCAAGTTTAGCATGCGAAACTCGAGTTTTGATCGAACAAGGCCTTTTAAATTTTCAAACTCGGTCTCGCGCCTTGTCATCGAGAAATTTGGAGTTTTTGTTTTCACTTAGTAGAAGTGAAAACTCGAGTTTTGGTTTCAAAACTCGAGTTTTGGCCAACCCAAGAGCATTACAAGTTTTCAAAGTTTTCATGATAAAATGAAAACTCGAGTTTTGGTTTCAAAACTCGAGTTTTGGCCAACCCAAGAGCATTACAAGTTTTCAAAGTTTTCATGATAAAATGAAAACTCGGGTTTTGATTTTAAAACTCGAGTTTTGGCCAACCCGAGAGCACTACAAGTTTTCATAGTTTTCATGATAATATGAAAACTCGAGTTTTGATTACAAAACTCGAGTTTTGTTCAAGCGAGAGAACAACTCACTTTACTAAGTCTTTGAAAACTCAAGTTTTGTTTTGAAACTCAAGTCTTGGAGTTTTGGACTACAACATACTATTTTCACTAACAATCCAAAACTCGAGTTTGGTTTTGGAAACTCGAGTTTTGAGATTCATTTAAACTTTGGTCCAAAAGCTCGAAACACGACTTTGCTCTCTGGAAGATGAAAACTCGAGTTTTGGTTCTGAAACTCGAGTTTTGACTTAAGTGCACAGTTGAAAACTCGAGTTTCGATACACAAACTCGAGTTTCTAACGGTGATTTTGAAATTTGATTTCTACGTTTTTGCAAAGTGTCCTTGTTTGATCCTAATACTTTCCAGGAACATTCTCTCTATGCCTTGCTATGTTTAATGATCTTATTAGTGAGTCTCAGGTGATTTAAAGAATGATTTTGAAGTGATAAAGCAAAAAGCAAAAAGTGGTTCAGAACATTAAATGCTCGTACGAGAAAGTTGCACTACTTTGGCTATTCCATCGCACACGGCTGCAAAAAACGTTAAAGAATGTTTTCTACAACAAGCAACTGTGTTTCAAACGGATTGATTTGCGAAGATCAACACGATCTTCTTGGCCAATTTGGATTAAGCGAGTTTAGAGAGAGAAGAAGCCAAAACTCACTTCCTAACCTTGGCGAGTCTCTCCAACGGATCTGTTGAAATTGCAACGGTCATCTAATGATCTCGAGTATAAATAGGACTGCATTCAAGTCCTCTCAACCGACCACAACAACCGAAAACGCACAAGCATTCAATTTTCTCAACTACCTTTCGGTTTTCACTTGTATTCGTCTTTTGACATTATAAGCTTCGGTGTTTATTATCATCTACTCTTAGAGAGAGTTTTCTATCTCGTAAACCATTCATTGATTGAGATAACCACAAGTCGGGGGACTTGGTGGTTGGGTGTATTGATTGCAACTTGTAAGGGGGAGTGAGTTCTAGAGAGAGAACTACTCTTGAGTACGAGTTTGTAATCGGTTTGTGAGTATAGTGGATTGAAAATCCCAAGAGGCTTGGGATTTGGATGTAGGTCAAGGATAAGATCGAACCAGGATAATTTCTCTTGTGCAAGCTTTCCTTCCCTTCCTCCTCTGCTATCATCTGTTTTACTTGGTCAAAACAGAGCACTTTCAGAAAAGTTTTTAATATACCCAATTCACCCCCCCTCTTGGGTATATAGCTCCATTTACATATGTTAGCGCACATAACAAATCATCCTATTGACCAAAACCAATTGCTACCTATTTGCATCTAAGATTTGTGTAGGGGAACCCTTTGAGCTTTTCTTTGCTTCGGTTAGTGCATTAACCCTAGTCTTCAGTCTTGCAATCTCCTATGCTATCTCTTCTTTCTCTTGTAGCTCTAATCCATATCTATGGCAAGCTTCTCTAAAGAATAAAGTAGCCTTTAGCTGTACATGAGCTAACCAAGACTTGTCAAAATGTTGATTTAGAGGTGCAACGTTCAAGTAGCCTTGGCGATGGCTGCTGCGAGGATGGGTGAGAAGTTAAACCTCAAACATTTCCTGAAAATGTGTAACAAACGAATTACAGAATAAGGATTCAATCACTTGCCACAGCTAGTGCAATCTAAACATTAAAAAAAAACAGCAAGTACCAATAATTTAGTATGAGTGCCAGCAACTTGATCTTTTCAAGTAATGCACAATTAAGGAGCATTGATAGCAACAAAATACAGTTCTAAAATTTAGCAGCAACTGACCAACAACTTCAGAATTTTCACTACCAAAAAAGAAATTCAACAGCCAATAACTAAAATGTAATTTCAAGAGTCAATGATAGCACAAAATCACAGCAACCAAGACCCAAATGTGACATGAACAATTTCAAACATCCAATTTTAACTTCCAATACCTAATGATTAATTTCAAGACAGCAAAAGCATAAATGAAAAGATTTTTATTTTTTTTTATCAATCTCCAGCATTGCAACAACCCATGTATCCAACTAAGTAATTGTTTCAAATATAAGCCACAAAAGGAAAAGGAAAAAAAAAAAAAGCACTTGCCATTTTCAACCATAGGATATAGCAAGTGGAATGCTTTGCTTGTGATTAGAGATCCTCAAAGTCATTATCTATAACAGTTGAGCAAGATCTGACCGGACATAATTCATCTTCCAAATTTTTTTGAAATTCATGATTCTTCCTGGCTGTCTCTTTAGAAAAATGGTTGATCCAGCATAAAGAAACCATTACTTCATTGTTGCTACGCAAATAAAATTGGTTTAAGCCCGATAAAACTGAAATGCAATAGGAATACTTGAATGGAAAAAAGTTTTCAAGGGGGCAGAGTATCCTTACCCTAAACTAGGTTTATGAGGAGGAATAAGTCTTCAATAGACCCTTAATCCACCAACTTATTAATTAAATTAGATAAATATCAACGATTCTTAGAATACTATTGTGCTTCAAACATGTCAGTTGTCACCTTAAAAATCTATATATGTTTCAATAAATCTTTGAGATGATCTCCAATCCTAACCATATCACAAAAGTCATCTAGTTTTTAAATCAAGCAATGTATTTAATTCAAGGAAAGATTTCATTTACGGAAGAGCCACACAAAAAAAGAAAAGAAATGACACATTGAGAAAAATGGATGCAGATCCTCCATTTTTAAAGATCACATAAGAAAAAATAGATGGATTTTTTCTTTTGTTACGGTAACCTGCAAGTATCATAGATTAGTTGTCCTGCTCATGTATTTTATTAGACCAAACCAGACCTTATCTCAAAATATAACAGGGCACTTAGATTTCAGCAATGCAAGTATCCCAAGTATAGTATGTTACTGTATTTTATACCCTGGCTGACCAACTGATCATTTAAATAAACTAATTACTAATAATGATTACCGATAAATAATATGCAAAGGCCCCATAACTCTCTTCCAACATAACGATTTATCAATGTTCAGTTCTAGTCAAGTTCATCCTGTCAACCCAAAAGTGTAAAGAAAACAACATTCCAAAGGTGTGAAAAAAAAAAGAACTCAGAAAACTAAAAATCCCGCCCACTACACAAAAAGTTAAAGAACTCCCAAAAACAACTCAACACAGCATGTGAATAAAGCTATCATCAAATGTTGATCTATTGCTTACCAAAATCTAAACATTTTGAACAAGATCCAAAATCCTGATCCTCGAGTTGATGAAGGAAAAGAAACAAAATAATCATGGGAGACAGAAAAGAAAATAGCGAAGTTATCTCAAATACTTTTGTGAATCGGTTCTCTTCTAACTTCCAATAAATCTCAAAATCAAATGTTCAAAATATTTCGCACCTTTCTTTTTGAAGGACGAAGGCATAGAGGCAGAGATCGATGACAGACAACTGGATGAGGCCGGAGATTAGAGAAGGGAGCGACGGAGAAGGGCGGCGTCAATTTCGAATAAGGAAGGGGGAAGGGAGCGAGTGAATAGCGTCGATTTGGAATGAGTGAGAGATGATTTTCAAATTGATTCTTCTTCATTTTCAAACTTTCACCAAGGGTATCAATGTAATTTCA
This sequence comes from Acacia acuminata, assembly GCA_019022655.1. Taxonomy (NCBI): domain Eukaryota; kingdom Viridiplantae; phylum Streptophyta; class Magnoliopsida; order Fabales; family Fabaceae; genus Acacia; species Acacia acuminata. Next base: position 539,068 of record JAFJYI010000330.1, read on the forward strand.
TTTTCTAACATAATTCCTATAAAGGCCCTAGGGCCTTTTCTAGGATTTGCAAAATTCTTGGGCCTTTTTTAGGATTTATTTGGTAATATGGGCCTCCAAATGGATTCTCCCCAATAAAATTGACAAAATTCCTACTCCCTTGGTCTTCTCTACACCCCAACCGAAACTAGGACCCCTTATAATCATCACGTTTTGCAAGTTTCACTTCGTAAACATCCTAATTTCGGTTCCTAACCACATTTAATTTTGTTATTTGAATCATAAACATATGTTAGCATAATATGGAATTTCGAACAGCACCTGGTCTTTGGGTTCCAATCAGCTAAAACTCAAGAAAATTAGAGAAACCACCAACAAACTCTAGTACATAACCAATAGGATTAGAATCGCTTAGCTTAATCATTGTTCGGTGTTTCTCGAAAGATTTCCTTCTTCCCTTGTTATTTTAGATTTCATTCAGCTCTCAAGAGGCACTAAACATAAATATTTCATGATTTCATGAGCTAAAGAAGTAGGAGGAGGGAAGGACTATAGATTACATGTCTGTAATGCGGGAAATTACCTCAATTTTGCAAAATTTCTCTTCTTCTTGTATATTTCGGTGGCTAAGAGCTCATGAATTAATGAGAGATGAATGAGAATAAGAATGAGGAAGAAAATGGCTGATTATAATGGTCAAAGTCAGGTTGGGGCTAAAATGGCCATTTTGCCCTTCAACCTTCGTGTAATTGCAAACTGTGCCATTAGTCATAATTCAATTGAATTTCAACATTTTTTTTTCAAATCCAATTAGCCAAAATTCTTGAGCCTCTTTTAGGAAAATATTGACCCCATTTATTGGCTTATAACCCATGCCCAAATGTCCATCGATTCCAACTTAAGTGTACTGATTTTACACTTCAAGTGTTCCATTTTACTGAGTGGATATTCTTAGTGTTCTTCAGCACTTCATGTGTTCATTTTTCACACTCGAGTGTCCCTCTTTTGTACTTCGAGTCCCTGTAATGTCAATGTTCAAAAAACACAGAAATAGTTATAAGTTGCTCAACACTCGAGTCCTCATTAATGCACTAGAAGTGTTGTCTGATCTGAGGTAATGTTTGTGTAACAATCTCGATAGCATTCGAGTGTTACCACAGATGGTCCTTTCTCTGTTTAGCTCTATTTTTCATCGAGTGAACAAGGGATCTGCAAAACAAACTACTAAATACTCCAATGCTCAAGTTAGTCTTAATTTGTCAAATTAAACTTAAAATAAATAGGATGAAGGAGATTACTCACAATTCATTGGGATTTACCATTTCCAATTCTCTTATGATATATAGGAATTGATCTTTGGCTAACGGCTTAGTGAATATATCAGCAAGTTGAAAATAAGTAGGAATGAAGATCACTTTTACATCTCTCTTTTGAACATGATCTCTAATAAAGTGATGTCTCACATCAATATACTTGGTTCTTGAATGTTGAACTGGATTTTTGGCTAAGCTTATTATACTCGTGTTATCAAATAGAATCAGAATTTCTTTGAGATGAATATCCAAATCTTGAAGTTGTTGCTTAAGCTATAATACTTTAGCACAACAACTTGAAGCAGCTACATATTCAACTTCAGTGGATGATAATGACACGGTGTTTTGCTTTTCACTGAACTAAGATATGATTGAGCCACTAAGGAACTGACTTTGTCCACTTGTACTCTTTCTATCTGTTTTGTAATCATCGTGATCAAAATCTGAGTAAGCAATGAGATATTCATTGCCTTCCTTAGGATACCAAATTTCAAGTTCCATTGTATCAGCAAGATATCTAAATATCCTTTTAACCGTCTCGGTTTATGATTCTTATGGAGCAAATTGATATCTTGCGCACATTCCCACGCTAAGTTGTATATCTAGTCAACTCACATTTAGATATAATAGTGAGCCAATCATTCCTCTATACTTGGTGATATTGAAATCTGGTCCCTTAATATCAGCATCAAGTAAAGTTGTTGAAGTCATAGGAGTATTAGCTTCGTTGCAATGATCCATTTGTTAGTTCTCTACATGTTTTGATGATAACTAACATTTGTAAACACAAGATATGGTTTTATCTTTGGTAAGTTGAAAAACTTACTGTTAAGACAAAACTCGAGTATTGGTCTCAATACTCGAGTATTGACTTGACAGAGAGTTGCTCAAATCAATTACACAAGGCAATACTTAAGTATTGGACACAATACTCGAGTATTGGACTTACAGAGAGCACTTCAAGTTTTTCACCCTGAGCCAAACTCGAGTATTGATATGAAAACTCGAGTATGGATCACACAGAGACAATTTCAACATTGAATTAAGCTCTCAATACTCAAGTATTCAATTGCATACTCGAGAATTGGTCATACAGAGAGTCATCAAGTTTTCCCATCTTATGGAAATTCGAGTATTGATTCTGCATACTCGAGTATTGGATTTCACAAAGCTTTCATACTTAACACTTGTTTATGAAAACTCAAGTATTCATTTGAAAACTCAAGTATTGACTTGACATAAATCTATAAAAGTTCTCAAACACCTTGAATACTCGAGTATTGGTTTGCACACTCGAGTATTGAACTGACAGAAAGATTATGAGATTTATGCATATGTTGAATACTCAAGTATTCATTTCAATACTCAAGTATTGACTTGGGAAAGACTTCACAAAGTTTTTCAAGATGAATGCATACTCGAGTATTCAGTTGGAAACTCGAGTATTGGGCATACAGAGAGCTTTGCTCTTTGTCAATAATTTGAATACTCGAGTATTGAGATTAATACTCAAGTATTGAGGTTTTTGAACTTAAACTTATTTTCATATCAAAAGTTCAAAACTCAAGTATGGATTTGGATACTCGAGTATTGACCTTATTTCAATGTTAAGGTCCAAAGTCAAAACTTGATGATTCCTCTCTGGAAGAAGAATACTCAAGTATCAAAATGAATACTCAAGTATTGACTTAAGTGCATGATGACAAACTCGAGTATTGATATACATACTCGTGTATTGAACGCTAAATTTGAAAATCAAATCGACAAATTTGTAAAACCTTCTTGTTTGATCTTAATACTTCCTTTGATTAATCTCTAATGTTCCTAAACATGTTTAACGACTTTATTCTTTGAGTTTCGGACGCATGACAGTTAGAGAAGGTACATTGAAGGTTTAAAGCAAAAGCAAAGGTGTTGTCAGAACATTAAATGCAAACCCAAAAACTTGCATACTTTTGAGTAATCCTTCTGCACACTGTTACAAAGCATTAAAGAATGATTTCTTCAACAAGCAACTATCTCTCCAATGGACTAATTTGCAGAGAGTCAACTCTGATATTCTACCCAGTTGGATTAAGTGCAGATTAGAGAGAGAACAAGACCTTACCTTGCCCAGAACTTTGGTTAATCAAGGCAACGGTAATAATGAAGATTACAACGGTCAATTAATGCTCTCTTAGTATAAATAGAGATGCATTCAAGTCTTCTCAACAACCACAACAACTGAAAATGAAATACATTCAAGTCTAGCAGTTATTTTTCAGTTTTCAACTGTATTGTATCTTTTGATACTTTGTACTTGATGATTATTCTTATCTACTCTTAGAGAGAGTTTCTACTTGAAAAACATTTATTGTAAAGAATCACAAGTCAGGGGACTTGGTGATTTGGGAGTTCATTGATTACAACTTATAAGGGGGAGTGAGTTCTAGAGAGAGAACTACTCTTTGAGTACAAAGTGTGTAATCTTTGTGATAGTGAAAATCCCGAGAGAGTCCGGGGGACTGGATGTAGGTCAAGTTGTTAGGACCGAACCAGTATAAATCTCTGTGTCCAGCTGCTCTTCCCTTTACTCTGTCCATCTTTGTTTTTGCTGTCTAAAAACAGAGCAAATTACAAAAGTTTTTAAAATACCCAATTCACCCCCCTCTTGGGTATATAGCTCCACTTTCACCATTCCATATTTCTTAAGAAGCTCTCACAGGTATTTGGTTTGGAAAATAAATATCTCATTATTTTTTTGCTTGATTTGAAGTCCTAAGAAAAAATTTAGTTCTCCATCATAGACATTTCAAACTCACCTTGCATGATCTTAGAAAACTCTTGACAAAAAGAATCATCAGTGGAACCAAATATAATATCATCATCATAAATTTGCACAATTAATACGTTATTTCTCTTTGTTTGATGAAGAGTGTTGTGTTGACTTTTCCCTAGACAAAATCTTATTCTAAGAGAAAGTTGCTACGGTCTTTTATACCAAGCTCTAGGAGCTTGCTTGAAACCATATAGAGCCTTTTTGAGTTTGAAGACATGGTCAAGTTTGGACACATGTTCGAAACTGGGAGGTTGTTAACAAAGACTTCATCCTGAATAAAACCATTTAGAAAGGCACTCTTAACATCCATTTACAGAGCTTGAATCCTTTGATGCACAAAAAGGTTAAAAGTACTCATATGGCTTCCAATCTAGCCACTAGAGCATATGTTTCCTAATAATCAATACATTCTTCTTGATTATAGCCTTTGGCTACCAACCTACCTTGTTTCTTACAATGGTTGCAGACTCATCTCGTTTATTCTTGAATACCCATTATGTGCCAATGGCCGAATGGTCTTTTGGCATGGATACCAAGCTTAAACTTGATTTCTCTCTAATTGGTTCAGTTCCTTTTGCATTGCAATCACCCAATCATTGTACAAAAGAGCTTCTTCAATGTTAGAGGGTTCTATTTCAGAAATAAAGGTAGAGAAACTTACTTCATTCAAAACTTTGTGCTTGGTTTTCACACCCTTGCTCACATTTCCTATTACATGGTCTATAGGATGGCTCTTGTTATATCTCCAAGCTCTAGGTTGGTTGGATAGAAGAATAAAAATCCTTTTTTGGCTCTTTTTCCAGGGAATCAGATGTTTTCAAAATTTTTTCAATTTCCTCATGATGAGGCATCTCAAGTTCATTATCTAAAGGATTGACAGAAGGTTCAATTTCAGAAAACACAAAATGAACAGATTCTTCAATAGCACAAGTTCATCAATTGTAAATTCTATAAGCTTTGCTTTTATTAGAGTGGCATAGAAAAATACCTTCATTTGACCTAGGATCAAATTTTCTTAAGTTTTCCTTACCATTGTTGTGGACGAATGATGCTACCAAAATTTAACTAAGCACCGCAAGTGTACGGGTCATGAAAATAGTAAGTGGCAAATCAAGGTCATCCCACAGAGACTCAATCAAATTAGTAATTAGGTGTCAAATTTCTTTTTTTTTTTTTATTTAAGTTGAGCAAATAAAAATTGTTTTCAATAACGGTAAAACAAAAGAATCTAATAAAAACAAGCACTTTCAAAGAGAAAATTCAAATATCATGGAGGACAACCTAGAGATACTAATCCCTTGTTTGATTCTTAGATTTTATTCCCACTAAATTAATTCTAACTTAACTTCATCAGTTAATCTAGAGTATCAATGTTTATAAGTGTCTGTCGGTCCACTTATACACCAACCTCAAATAATTATGCAATGTCTCACACAATTATTAAGGTGCAATTCAAATCGGACTCACTCTAATTTGACTATGCGGTGCTTCTAGATATATGTCTATCCTAGACGCAAATTAGATTAAAACCTAATTCCACATTATTTAATCCACGGTCAATTTAAGATTCCCTTCGTCAAGTTCAATCCTAAATCCCCAAAACATGCTTAATGGTGGCCAATCACTAAGCAATAAATAATAAAAACAAGATTAAATAAACTGATTAAAATTAAACAAAACTAATGAGTGGGAACAATTTCTAAGTCTCAAACAAGTTCATAGTACTCTAGGTTGAAAAGAAAATTAGCCACACATGGCTATAAGAAAACCCATTACAAAAATAAGAAATTCAGATCCCAGCATAAAGAGAAGAAGAAGAAGAAAGAAGAGATCTCAGAACAACTCTGCTTCTTCAATGAATATCATGCTCTGCTTCTTTGCTTTTCGTCTCCACTATGCCGTGCGTCTCTACTCTCTTGAATCTTGCATCTTTTTTCTCTGATGCGTGCTCTCTTCTCTTGTGCGCCTAGGCCTCTCTCTTTTATATCTATTCCTTAGGTCATTCAACTTGGGCCAAGGGAAGATATATTCATTCTTTTGTTTTCATTGTCGTGGGCCCATGTCATTCAATATACAATTGATTCCAAATTGTCCTCATCATACGTGATCTCTCTCTTTGACCATGTGGAGGATTGCTTTTATCTCTTGGCATGTGGGGTCCATGTCTTCAATCTCCCATTAATCCAAATTGATTCAATTGGAAATCATGCTCCTTGTGCTTCTCTTATGGTGAGCAAGAAAAGGAAATGATATGGTAATCATAATGATAATAAAACTAAATTTATTCAAAACCTTTAATTACTATGATTTATTTCCTAAACTCAAAAACTTGTATTTTAAATTGAAATCCCATAGATGATGCATCTAGATTGATATCCCTTAAAATCATAATAAAATCTCTTTAATTTAGCATTGATGACTTCCTAAATATATCAAAATATATCACAAATCAGTTAAAAATAGGAAGTCATCAACAAAGCATTTGCAACCAAATATTTGTAGATGTGCAATATTTGGTTTTCTTCCCATATAGTTGCTTCAAGTTGTTGTACTCAAGTATTATGGCTTAAGCAACAACTTTAAGATTTGGATATTCATCTAAAGAAATTCTAATTCTCTGTGATAACACGAGTACAATAAGCTTGGCCAAAAATCCAGTTCAATAACGGAGCAACTATAGCATATCCACTCAGTAAAATGAAACACTCAAAGTGCAAAATCAGTACACTCAAGTTGGAATCTATGGCACTTAAGCATGGGTTATGAGCCAACTTTTTGTGTGCCTCATCCAGTATCTCAGATCATTTCCTTTCTCACTAACATCGAGGTTAGCAAGAAGTATTTTATCGAGTATATTCATGATCAAGAAAACATGATTTAACAGATTCAAATCTCAACATTCTTTTATTCATTTCTATTTTTGTGCTATCATGCATACTACCTATATTGTCTTTCCTATGCATGTACATCAAGCACATGACATCATCATCATATAACAATGCCATTCAATTTGTACCTAGGGTATAGTATTCAAACACAGGACCCATGGGTCCATTTTTCAAGTGCTTGGTTATACAGGCTTCACTGTCTTTTTAGGACATTGCACAATACATTTAGCCTTACGGTTTATTCTATTACTACAACGATGTATACTTGGGCCTTACTACCCAAGGAATCTCCCTCCTGTCATAAAACATCTTAACTACAACTTGGTACAGTCTGAATATTCTATCAACCTCAAAATATACTCTAGGCATATCGGTCTAATGTCACTAGACTAGGCAGCAAACATATCATTAGGCATGTAGGTCTTATGGCCTAGGGATATCGCCCTATACAAACTTTGCAAATCGACCTTAACACCTTGAGCCTTTGCTCTTCATACTCCTCAAATACATAACATATTGTTGGCCTATGGGTGTACTAGACCCATAGGAGTTAGAGCTTCTCATTGAACACAAATCAAACTTCACAACCTAAGGACATACCGTCCCAAAAGGTCTTGCTATCCATCGCATATTCACACAGCGCTGGAGCACCCCTATGGTGATACATTGGGTCATATAAACCCTTTTCTAGGAACCCATCCAATGAGGAACACATTATAATGCATTATCCTTAAGAGCTGACGCATCAGTAACTCTATTTTGCAGTTCGTTATCATAGGACTTCACTCTACAGTTTGATGTCACGGTGGCTCCACTTTACAGCACTTCACTCGACGCTTTACTTAGCTCACTCTAATTGGTCAGCCCCTCCAATAAGAACCCTCAATAGGTAGCCCTTTCCAATCAGAATTCTCCGCAGGTAACCCTTTCTAATTAGAACTCTCCATAAGTAGCTCTTTCTCCAGTTGGCCACCTCTGGATGGAAATACCATTGTAACAAGAAACTCAATTCTTGTAAGGTCCTTCTTCTTTAGTATTTCTACAATCTGCTTCCTTTAATTCCGCCATCTCATCTGGGTCATTCTGTATAGACTTTTGATATTAGTCCAGCTCCAAGCATAATCACCAATTCAACATTCCCTATCAGATATTTAACCCACAGATGAGGGAATCAATTAGCTACTAACACATCAATGGTTATCTATCCCGATCCTGAGACTATAATCCGTGGCCACTAAGGTTCTAGCTACCACTAGGTTCCATAAAGGAACAAACCCTCAATCATTTTTTCTAAGGGAATATTCTATAATCAAGATCTTTCCTTATGCTAGATCAGTAGCTAGCCACCTCTAGATACGGGAGCAGATTTCCTCATTTTCTCTCTCCCTCCTTTTCTCTCGGAATCCCATCTCGGACCGTCCAAATCTTGATCCAACGGTCCAGATTTTAAAAAAAAAATTTGGAGTTTTGTCTTTTTTCGAAAAAAGACAAATTTAAAATCTGGACCGTTGGATCAAGATTTGGACGGTCCAGATGGGATTCTCGAGAGAAAAGGAGGAGAGAGAAAAATGAGGAATCCGACCCCTCTAGATACCTCATACACTTGTAGTACCACATTCTAATGCCTTTATTCATTTAGCCGAAACAATATCCTAGTACCCAAATTTGTTGAGATCGATTTACAAAACTAAATATGTAATAACAAAAAGCTGCCACCATGCAGCACCAATCTTCAATCAAGCTCTCTCGTCTTACCTTTAATCTCCTGCCCCGTCCTATAAGCACTTCCTGTATTCTTATAATAGGCTGGGATTCACAAATGAATCCCAGAGTAACCATTAATTTCATATACAATGTATGTACGAAGTATGCAAGAAAAACCATAAAACATACAGCATTCACAGGTCGCACACAGCGAGGCATACAGCCTAAACCGGAACAAGCAGTCACATATAACATGTACCGCTCAAATAAAGCACATAACTATGTCGGGGTTGCACACAGTGGTTCCGATATCCAAAGCGCTTGGAACACATAACATCGAATGCATAACCAATCACGGTAAATCATACATACAAAAGTCACACAAAGTACATGAAATTAAGGTTACTTACCTGTAGGTAGTTGATTAGTGAAATATCAAAGACCCAGCTATTATATAAGAATGATAGACCTAAAATAAAATAATATAACAGTGTCACCGCTAATACAACATCTTCCTTATATTTATACACTTGTAAAAAGGGTCCTCCTATTTTATAACTCATTAATTTCCTTTATTAATGAGTATTTCTTTCTTGGTGAATATTTTCTTATTTTCGCACATAGTGCAGAAACATTCTTGAAATTGACCCAACTTCAAAAATTCATAACTAATTGTAGAAAAATCCGATTGAGGTGTTCCAAAAATCTATATAACCTTTGACATGTCTAATTTTGTCTAAAAATACTTGATTAGCCCAGAAACATGTGAAAAATTCCCAATTTCTGAAAATACCCCTGTTGGTTTTTCTACCTTCTTATTTGCATATATTCATGCTTCTTGCTTTCTAAATTGTACTTCATACTCTTTCTCATACAAAATTTCATTTTAAACACTTTTAAACCATCAAAACAACCAAAATGTAATCATATCATTGAGTTCTAGATATTACCCAAAATTTCCTTAAACTTTTACAAAATTTCAAGAAGTTAGAGAAGAGAACTTACTTGCTTGAAGTTCTATCTTCTTTGGCTACTTCACCTTGGTCTTCCTTGTAGTTATAGCTAGAACTCCAACAATATTATACAAGATTACTAATTGAAGCCTTAAACACACTTGTATGAATTTGAAAGAAATAAGAAAATTCTCATAACTTCCTTACCTCTTCTTCTCTTGAAATTCTTCTTGCTTATGCTCTTCACAACACTCTCCTATCTCTCCCTTTTCTTTAGTGTGGGTGGTGCTTCTTGCTTTCCAAAATGAGGAGAGTGTGGTCCTATTTATAGAGGTAAGACACTCCAAAAATATCCCCTTGTATTTTTACTAATTTGCCCTTCCAATGCTTCTTGAAATTCTCTAGCTTCTTCTTATTTCTTAAGATAAAATCTGATTATTATCTCCTTTTCCCTCCACATGTCACGCCATACCCATGGTCCTTCCTTTATCCAATATGCTTTATAATCATATGCCTTATTTTGTGGCTATTATACTTTGTTTAATGGGTAAGGGGGTTAGGTGGCTTAAATTGTCCACAAAATATATCCAAGTGTCCCCATACTTTTCCTTTTTAAATTATATGTTGCCATCTAAGTAGCTTAGGTGTCCCCTTAATTGATTACATATGCATATGTGTGCTCAACTTTTCTCCTTTAAATATTATTTTGCCACATGGGTACTTAGGTGTCCCTTGCATAATTGTCTATCTTCCATGTGTCTACTTAAGTGTCCTCCTCCATGATTATTCATCTTTCCATGTGTCCCTCTCTAAATAATAATCCTTATTAGCCAATTAAATTAAAACAAATATCATTTGTCTTATTTTTTCATGAAAATTCCATATTTCTCAATAATATAATATTAATTAGCTTCATACAATAATTTACATAAAACAGGGTTATTACATGATATGCACATTTTCTTCTATACACTTCATTTCCTATTCACATTTTGAACCAAAATAGGTAAAAAGAGAAAGAAAATGTGTTGGAATGTTGTCAATTTTTTAAGAGTTAATGGCGGTGATGTTAAATTTCTTTTGTGTTATTTTAGAAAACTCATTATTGCTCTGATTGAAGGTTCCTTAAATTGATTTTGTGAAGTTATATTTGTTTAAAAACCCCATTATTGCTTTGATCGAAGGTTCCCTAAATTGCTTCGTGAATTTTTTTTTTTTTTTTGAAAACCCTAGTATTACTTTGATTGAAGATTCCTTTCCTGTTACAGGAAGTTATCAACCCATTCCTTTGATTCATGGTTCCTACTCTATTGATCTTTTTCAAAGTCACTTCAAAAGATATGGATTCCTAAGAAAATATCTCCTTTATTGGAAGTATCCATACCTCCAGAAATTACTTCAAAAAGATCAATAGGGATATGATGAATAAACTAGTTCAGTTGTACCAAGATATGATAAAGCATTCATCAAGATGACACTAAATTGCATTTGTGAAGTTATGCTTTTTCTAGAAACTCTAGCATTGCTCTTATTCTAGGTTCCTTTTCTATTATAGGAAGTGGTAAACCCATTGCTTTGATTCATGGTTCCTACTCTGTTGATCTTTTTTTATGTCACTTCAAGAGATATGGCTTCTTAAGAAAATACCTCCCTTCTTGGAAGTATCCATATCTCTTGAAGTTACTTTGAAAAGATCAATAAGGATGTGATGAATAAACTAGTTCAATCATACCAAGATGCAATAAAGCTATCAATGTGATATTAAATTACTTTTATAAAGTTATGTTTTTTTTTGGAAAGACCATTATTGCTATGCTTGAAGGTTCCTATCCTATTTTTGTATTAAGTAGTGGCACCAAGTTAAGAGCTCTAAAATTCAACAATGTGATCAGTTCTAAACTTTTCAATGAGAGTTTTTGAGCTACTTGGTCTTCACTCTATCTAATAGAGTAATACTTCCCACATCAAGTAGCCATGCAATATGAGATAGATCAATATTTTCTAGGCTTTGTGACTTGAATCAATTGCACTCTTGACCTATATATCTCATAATGTAAGTGTTCATCACCTATACCTTGTGTCTCACCAGCAATTAAGCCCAAAAAAATGGGTTGGTTGAAAAAAACACAAATATATATATAGAAAGGCTGCAAGGGGTAAGCAAACTGTTGAGCAACTCAAGGGTTTTCTTACATGTTGCTTTGCTCAAGGGTTTGCATACCATGAGTAGATTTTCCAATATGGATATTCATAGGTTTTTCCCTTAATCCATTGCTTAACATGGTTGTTTCCTGTGAAGAGATACAATTTATCAGTAAACAGTTACATTATCACTTATATAGATCAATAGTTGCCATTGATTCTCCCCACAAAGCTTGGAATGTCCTGATCTATATATTGCATAGAAAATTGATGTGGGAGGTATTGTTCTATTATATATCTACTACAGTCCAAATAGCTTAGAAACTCTTACTTGTAGAGTCTCACAATGATATATCATGATTATTATATAACAAACATAATGTATTATAAAAGTTCACAGTTCTTATTTAGAACTGTTATTTATGTACTAAATATATACAAAACGGTTGTCTATATTACTGAATAAATCACAGTTGTCAAAATGAGACGGTTATGTATCATGTAAGCATTTCTATATATTAGAGGTTGTTCACGTGTTCCCATCAATTATTATCAAAGCAATGCACATATCATGGTCTCACTGAGCCTCAATACATAATGGGTGTTATCTTTTAACCGTTAAAATAAGTCAAGAATAAATAATGGTTAGAAACCGAATTTATCTACGTAGAGCAAATATAGTGCTCGCTTATATGATGGTTCAGAACCGTGAAGTATGGCAGTTAATAATTGTCATGTATTGTGATTTTTGTATTAGTGTTGACAAAATTGATGAGATTAATGAAACTAAATAAAGTACTTAATTATAGCATATATTATGCAATCTTTTTGAAATACTTATGTATATCATTTTATAGGTTAGTCAAATTAGTTTAGAGCAAAATTATAAAAATAATTAACTTAATTAGATAAAGTGACTTAAAAAGTAAAGCTCTGCGATTATATCTTTAATTTCTTCAATTTGTACTCTCGTTTTTGTGAACTTATAAAATCTTTATTTAGCTTTAGAGACCTACTTGTTCATAGATTCTCACAGTCACAGATGTTCAAAACAAATTTGTCAATTAAGAATAATAAGAGAATAGAAAGCTAACAAACATTGAGGTTTCACAACTTGAAGGGCGATTATTAAAGTGTTCATGAATTATTTATTAACAAAGTTATCACATAAATAACAAAACTCGAATTAAAACCTCTATAAAATACAATATTAGTCATTATAGTTAGTCTTCATTGATTAGAACGTAGTTTTGCATTATACACAATCAACGTCCACGTTATGATGGCCCCACCAAAAAAGAACGTCTCCATGGATTTCGAATATGCCTTTTAACCTTTAAGTTTATTCGGAGCATCTCGAAGACTAAGGTTTTATCTTTTTAAAGAAATTTTCGTCAATAAAGTTTTTCCTTTTTTAAAATAAATCATTTATAAGCACAAGTCTTTTCTTCCCTCTCCAGTAAAGACAAGTCTATATCATATCTAATTAATTGTAAGTCAAGTGGATGGGACTCTATGCATTAATAAACGTGACTCCTTTATTCTTTTAGATGATGTACAAGACCTAATCTAATTTATCATTTACAATTATTTTTTTATTATGAGTAATTTTTGGATACAGATCAAAAGGGTAATTTTGATTATTTTTTACTTTCATTGAAATGTATTTTTAATATGGTTTTTATGATGATTATATTTGAGCATGATTTACTATAGACATGTACGTAGTAAAGTCATAAAGTCATGAATCTCAAATTTATTTAAAATTTATAGAATATGTTCCAAATAACCAATTATAATTGTAGAGAAAATAAAATAATCGATATAATTTTTTTTTATAATATAATTTTTTTTTTAAAAAAAAAACAAATCTTGGATTAGATCGGAATCATATTAGCTGATACAATCAATTTGTTGTCCAACTTGACCTTGACTTACTAGCAATCGATCTAATGAATGCCAAGTGTCCGAGTGTGTACGTGTACACACACATTAATTCCTCTCTCTGCACAAATTATTGTGTTCGGTTAAAACTTCTATTTTTATTTATGCATTGGATAAAAAAAAATACTCAAGAAGACTTGGGAAAGACATCCTGATTGCAAGGCCTCGATCAGGATCAATTGATAGCAAGGCCATAAGTTTTTTTTTTTTTGGAACATGATATAATTCAAGTTTTCAAATGGGAAAAATCACAAAATCCTTTTCTCAATCCATTCTATAAATATGATATACTTTTTTTATTCCATTCCACGCGCAGACCCTTATATATACCAACTTAGCGGCATAAGCTTTTTTATTTAAAAAATAATTGATCATTTATTAATAAATAATTTTTTAAACAACAATAATAAAATATATTTTTTCTTACATGAATGATTTCTATATATCATGGGATCGAGAGACCAAGGTATCTTTAGTAGGTGGCTATAGCTTAGAAGGACTAGAGAGAGGCAAAATAATCCCTCTCAATGTTTTTGACTTCTAGTTCATAAAGATGAGATGGATCGCTCATAGCCGCCCCCTCTCTTTTATTCATATGTATAAAGAAAAAGATTAAAATTAGTTTTAAAAAAATGAAATCGTCATCAAATTTAAATTTAAATATATATCACATAAAATATGCATATATATATAATTCATTATATATATAAATAAATATATAATATAACGCAGAATTAGTCTGAAAATGCATTAAAAAAAATATTAGATTTTTTTAGATCGATTTCAAATTTCAAATGAAACATCTCTATTGAAAGTGGCAGCCATGAAACCTGAACCGATTATCATATAATAATAATATTTTTAAAAAAAATAAAAAAAACCTATATTTGCTATTAGGATGTATTTAATTTAGAATTATTATGTTCTTAAAACTTAAATCGTAATACAAAACAAGGGGCGGAGTTTCTGAGACCTCATTTTCTTTTGTTTCTTACCTATCACAATGAGATACTACATAAATCTTTTTTTTTGACTTTTTTACTAAAAAAAAAAAATGTGATTGTTTTTTAACGTCATTTTTTCCTCTTAACCGACATAATAAGAGGAAGTTGAAGAAATAATCTATAATATCGGTCATTAATTAATAATACATGATAAAAAGTGTTTGTCACTTAAAAAAATGTAAGTGTTTATGTAGAAGAATAGATGAGTAAAATACTTCGTTTTGTTTGCTCAAGTAAGTGTGTGTGTATACTATTGAAATTATTATATTGTAGTTATTTCTAATAGTTTCATTAAAATGATACAAATATTTTCATATGAAAAAATAAAAATTTTATGTAAAGGAAAGACCATAAAGCAGAATTTCCCTATGCCGTACAAATAAATTTGTAATAATAAGATAAAACTTCTTTTTTTTTTTTTTTTTTTTTTGATAAATAAGATAAAACTTCTTATGTAAAGGAAGTGGAATACTTTTGACTTTTCTCGTTAATTGTGAGCCTCAACTTCTGGATAGCCGCCTGCCACTCTGTAATAATCATGACAAATTTTTTATAATAAAAATAATTCAAATGAAATAACTGAAAACCCTTTTATTTTATATAGAAATTTTTTTGGGGTGCTATCTGAAAGAAATAATTTATACATTGTTTCTTATAAAAGTGTCTGAAGGTAGTATTTAATTTTTTTTAATTGAATACTCTTTCTTATCTTAAATATAAGATAAAGTTGATTATTTTTAAAAGATTAAAAAAGTTTAATAAGTTACTTAATCATATTATATGTTATGTATCTTTATATTATATATCAGTTTTTTAGTCAAATTAATTAAGTTAAAAAAAATAAAAATACTCCACCATAATTTAATTCCTTTTAATCTCTCTAAAATAAAATAAAAAATACTATTTTATATATTGGAGGGAGTAACTATTTACAAGAGTGTTTCCCGTTACGTACCAATCAAATAACACGACAAAATGTAATAATTTATACCTTCAATAATACGATAGCAGCCTCTGGCCCTAATAAATAAACACTCAATTAGATATTAAAAAAGCAACTCTAGCATTCCCTCTTCACCGATATTCGTTATATATATGTACACATCTAGAAATCCATGGGGATATCACTAAACATGGCGTCCTCATCCACCCTCTCCTTCTTGTCCCTCATTTTCCTCTCTTTCTCTCTCATCTCCACTCACGCAGCCAACTTCGAGATCGTCAACAACTGTCCTTACACTGTCTGGGCAGCCGCCAGCCCCGGCGGGGGCCGTCGCCTTGACCGTAGCCAGACATGGAACATCTGGGTGAACCCCGGAACAGCCATGGCTCGCATCTGGGGCCGAACCGGCTGTAACTTCGACGCCAGCGGCCATGGCCGCTGCCAGACCGGCGACTGTACCGGCGGCCTCCAATGCACCGGCTGGGGCGTCCCTCCGAACACACTTGCCGAATATGCCTTAAACCAATTCAACAACCTAGATTTCTATGACATATCCTTAGTTGATGGCTTCAATATCCCCATGGATTTCTACCCTCTGAACGGAGGTTGCCACAAGATAAGCTGTACGGCGGACATTAACGGACAGTGTCCTGGAGAGTTAAGGGCTCCTGGAGGATGTAACAATCCATGCACAGTGTTTAAGACAAATGAATTTTGCTGTACTAATGGACAGGGAAGCTGTGGGCCCACCAACTTTTCAAGGTTCTTCAAAGATAGATGTCACGATGCTTATAGCTATCCTCAGGATGACCCAACAAGTACTTTCACTTGCCCTGCTGGTTCCAACTACAGAGTTGTGTTCTGTCCTCTGGGTTCTTCTTCTCATGTTCATCTTGAGATGCCTGGAAGCTCGAGCACTGAGTATTGATGAAGAGCGATTCAAATATTTGTGACTCCATCTGCTTCAAAATTAGGTTTTCTTTGTTGAAAAACTTTACTTTTGAGAAGAATTAATAAGCTTTGGAGTTTGTGGTGCGGTTTTAAAGTGGGGTTGTATATGAGGAGTGTTGAAGACTAATAAATAAAGGTTATGGTCTTATGGATCAGTTTTAGTCTGTACGTCACTTTATCTAACAGCTGAATTCCACTTTTTTGTTAATATTTCTTATTGTTAATACCAGTCAAGTTTGACCAAATATCTTATACTCCTCCTAAGAAAAGTTAAGACATTTAATATATATGTGAATTTTTCCTCATTTAATAAGAAGTATTGAAAAAAGATAGTACTATTGATACATTCTCTCTCACATATTCAATAGGGGTAAAATAAAAAAAAAAAAAAAAAAAAAATCATCTTTTAAAACTCTCAGGGTTAATTTATATTTAGGGCCAAATTTTTTTACAAATTAGACTTATAATAAGAATCAGAGTGTGGTATTCTTATAAATTATTGGATCATTTTCCATAATTTTTTGGATCAACTAGTGGTCATGTTTAATGGATCTGAAGGCCAAAATTACACCTTTTTTAGGGTGTGTTTGATTGAATGGAAAGAGATTACTTTGTTTAAAGGGAAAATTTTAGAAAGATACAATTAAAATGGGAAAAGATAAATTGGTGTTACAAATTTATCAAATCTCAAGTCACAATTGAAGTAGGAATCTAGGATTTTTCAATTCTGATCAAATGACCAAAATGCCCTAAATTAAGGACACAAGTTTCAGGAGCCAATAATAACATTTGAATCTATATTAATAACATCATATTTTACATTAACGACTTTGTTTTCATATTTGACAACTTCATATCCCGAAAACCAGAGAAAATTGTGAGGGCACAAGTTTCATGAGTGAATAACAACATTTATATATATTAACATCATATTTTATATTAACGACTTTTTATTTTCATGTTTCACAACTTTATATCCTAAAAATCAAGGATAATTTTGATGACAGAAGTTTCAAAGGGTTAATAATGATATCCGGATCTATATTAACATTATATTTTACATTAACGACTTCATCATTTTCATGTTTTACAATTTAACTCAGGACAATTTAGTCATTTGGTCATAATTGGAAATCTCATATTCCTACTTCAGTTCTGATCTGTGATTTGATAAATTCACAGCACTAATTTATGTTTTTCCATCTTTAATTATATTTTTCTGAAATTTTTCCTTGTTTAAATTAATTTGTGTTCTAATCCAGGAAGGAATAAGAAGTTTTTTTTTTTTTTAATGCTTATTAATGGAATATCACAGAAATCGTGAGGACAAAAAAGTCAACAATTTTTTATTTATTTTAAATTGATTTTCCCTGCGTCTGGAACGAGTGTGGACTAATATAATATCACAGTTAACAATAATAATAATAATAATGAAAAAAAAAATAGCTCCCTAAGAAAACCTCTAATCTGAAAGTAAGCCAAAAACTTCCAAAGTTTTCAACCAAATAACAAGAGGGGAGGCCAATCACATCTTAATATTTCCGCAGTGAACAGTGTTCCAGGCCACTTGATAATTTAGATTTTAGGATACCCAATAGGGAAAATTACATATAGGTCCCAAGGAAGAGAGATATTTACATTTAGGTCCCTTGAAATTACGAAATTACTCGAAGTCCCAAGGGACTTCGAGTAATTATTTGAGAATGTAAAATTACTTTTTTCGCCCATAGTGCATATTTCACACTTTGAAGCGATTAACAACACAAAATGCATAAATTAACAACACAAAATGCATAAATTAACCACAACTTCGAAAACCTTCAATTTGTCATGTCTCACTTCCGAGGCGATTAACAACACAAAATGCATAAATTAACAACACAAAATGCATAAATTAACCACAACTTCGAAAACCTTCAATCTATCATGTCTTACTTCCAGGCGATTAACAACACAAAATGCGTAAATTAACAACACAAAATGCATAAATTAACCACAACTTCGGAAGTGAGACATGACAAATTGAAGGTTTTTGAAGTTGTGATTAATTTATACATTTTGTGTTGTTAATTTATGCATTTTGTGTTGTTAATCGCTTTTGTGTGAAATATGCACTATGGGGGCAAAGAAAGAAATTTTACATTCGAAATAATTACTACGAAGTCCCTTGGGACTTTCGGTAATTTCGTAATTTCAAAGGACCTAAATGTAAATATCTCTTCTTTGGGACCTATATGTAATTTTCCCTACCCAATATCCCTAATTTAAATAAAGCATACTTTTTTCGGTCTTAATTATAAAATAAAGTTATCTTATAATTAGAACTAAAGATAGTATAATTTATCAGAGGCCTTGTATGACTAATTTTCTGGATTTTTGTTTATATATCTCAGACTATATTTTTTATTCATATTTTCAAGGGTTTTTGTTGTTGTTGTTGTGTCTTCTCATTGTTATTTATTAAAAATTATCAAAAACCAATGCTATTTGCACAAGGCATCATTGCTAGTTTACTCCAATTGGTAAAGGTGACCACTGATCACCGGCCATAGCCCATAGGCATTAACTGCACACAGCTATAATATAATGTGTTAGGTAGTCCTGCGCACATCCAGTTCCTTGTCATGTGGTTCTTATATGACCTAATTGACTAATTTAAAGAAGGGGAAAACACTTCTTTTCTCATGTCATACACATATAAAATAGTTGGACCCACATATATATATATATAATGTAATTATATATATATGTGGGTCCCACTATTTCATGTGTGTATAGGAATCTTCTTCTTTTCATGCAACGTGAGAAGTTTAAACCCCTTTAAAGAAATTATAAAAGTAAAATAAATTATTTATCGATATTATTTATAAGTCATTTCTAACATTTTTATATTGACCAAAAAAAACTTTAAACTCCACTAATTTGTTTTAAAATTTAGACTAAAGTATATTTTTAGTCCTGTAACTTGAGAAAATATTTCAATGTAGTTTTTTAACTGTAAAAGGTGTATTTTTAGTCATTTGAAGTTAACACCATGAGATTCACTAATTGAGAATGTTAGGTCGGCTAATTTAAATTGCCGACTTAGTAAGTTTAAAATGCCGCCATATCTTTTGGAAGATTAATTTTAAAATTATAATCTAGAAGCAATATTTTAAAGAATCAAAATTTGGATATGTCAGAATTTTAAATTTGATAAGTCTTTTTTTTTTTTTTTTTTTAGAGAAATTAGCGGAGTTAAATTGAAAGAATTAAAAACACACTTTTTATAATTAAAGGATCAAAATAGAGCCTCTTATAAAATTAAAAGATCAAATGTATATTTTAACCTAAAATTTATTAATTTTTCAATTTTATCTCCATTTAGTATACACTACTCCCTAAGAAAACAAAGTTTAAACTATAATAAATGAAGAGTAAAATAGACAAGATTTTTAATCACATGCCTTATAAATAGAACTAAAAAATTGCTTCTCTCTTTGCCTTATAAATATATCGGACTAGATGGGTATTTTTAAGTATTTATGTTTTATCATTTTTCTTTAAATTAATTTTTCTGACTAATAAAATGAAATATACATATAAGTATTTTATAAAGATCATATAATATATGCTATAATTGAGTTTTTTTGTAATTTATCCAAATTAATCAACTGAATATTATATTAAGAATTAAAAATATTAGAAGTATTAAACTATCAATAATTCTGCTTTCGCAAAGTCGTGGCTGGTCGCATAATATGTTAACAATGACGTCCCAAATAAGATGCGAAATCTTCGGTTACTTAAACATTATTATAGCCACTTCAACATATTGCATATAATAACTAGCCACAAACAAAGACTTTAAATAGAGTAATTGATTACAGGACAAAGCCTGTTCTTTTCATTTAGTTGACGTGACGCTAATGTTTATCCTTATTTCCCGCTATTTTAAAAAATCTCATGTTGAAATATGTACTCGGATGAGAGGAATTTATCATTTTCTATTCATATTATAAAATTTATTAATTTTATTAAAATATGTGATGATTTATGTGTTTTATAATCCATTTAAGTCATATATATATATAGTAGTATTAGTATTTTAGCTAAAATACACACACACACTTGTATAATCTATAACAATTCTATTTTAATCATGTAAGTTGAGTAATTAAGCTAGCTAGTAGGAGTTATCTATTTCGATTCAATGTCTGAAATTTTGAAATAAAAATATTAGAGTTTAATTTAAAATAAGATCACATCGATTTTATTTTTAATAAAAAGTACGCATTGAATAATAAACAAAAAGAGGATAAAAATTTAATGGTGAGATAATAAAATAATTTATTTTACGGATCGATGTAGTATATATAGATGGTTTATTTGACTAACTTGTTATTGGGCTCATACTAGCTATCGTGCGTTTACCAAGTCAAGCAAAGCAGGTTAGGTGCATGTGCCATCATCCATAGGGACAAAGAGTAACAAATTATCAAAAACAGTAGTGCACCTTTTTCTTCTCTTCTTTTTACAAACATTTGTTTTTCTCTTTCATTCCAAATAATAAGAAATTTCTTAATATATATCCTTTCTAATCTTAATTATAAGGTATTAACTAACAATTCTCACAAACCAATATAAATAATTAAATTTAACCTATAATTCAAGTAACTTTTAATATTTTTCCTACTAATTGTACTAAACTTTAATACCATATTAATTATTACTCTCACCCACTACTCTTATTTATGAGGGGCATACATGGAAAAGAATAATTAATACTCCTTGGAAACAAGCAAGTGTCTTATAAAAATGACCAAATAAACTTACTAATAGTTGATTGCCTTATACTCTCCAAGTCCTAATTATAAGACATAGTTGACTTTTTTAAAGAAATTAAGGAAGCTAATTAAATTACTTTAAAGTATTTTTATTTTTATTTTTTCTTCAAAGTAATTAGTTTGACTAATAAACTAATATATAATTTAAAGATACACAACATATAAAATGATTAAGTAACTTATTTAGCTTCCTTAATCTTTCCAAACAAAATCAACTATGTCTTATAATCCCTCTGGTCCTTATTATAAGGCACCAATTAGCTTTTCACACAAACCAATAAAAACAGTTAAAATCAATAAAGTTGTCCTACAATTTAAATAACTTCCAATAATACCCCTACTAATTGCATTAAACTTTAATATTATATTAATTATTAATTTCACATACTGCCCTCATTAATTATAGGAAGATATGGAGACAAATAATTAATGCTCATTGGAAAAAAGCAAATGCCTTATAAAAAGATCAAATAAACTTATTTATTAGTACCTTATAATAAGAACTAGAGAGAATAATTAGGACCGGCGGTAGTAATAAAGACCAAATACACACACAAAGCAGGTTAGGTGCATGTGCCATCTAGTGGGACATAGAGTAACAAATTATCAAAACCAGTAGGGCACGTTTTTCGGGCTCTTCTTTTTACAAACATTTGTTTTTCTCTTACATTATAAACACACACGCGCATGTGTGTGTGTATATATATATATATATATTTTAAAAAGGTTCATGATGTTTAAATGTCCAATTTTATTTCACTAGAAAAGAATAGTAAGTTAGTGACATATTTTAGTGATTTCATCGTAAAATAAATTGTAACTAATTGGTTACCGCTAAACTGGCTTAGCGACAGAATTTCGTTGTAAATTCGCTGTTTTTTTAACAGTTTAAAGAATATGTCATGTTGATTTTCCTTCGTACTGATAAAAGGATGCTTTATTCGGGGTGCATGTTTGAATTCAATGAACTTCATTTTCTTTTTAATGTGGAAAAAGCTAAGGAAACAGTGTTTGAGAAGCTTCTCCTCTGTAAACGCCACGTTCTATCCTCAAGGGAACAAAAACCCACTTGGTTCATGAGCTAGTGATAACTTTCAATTATTTAGAAATGCTTTGCAGCTAGGTTTAGAGAAATATTCATTAAATTTCTCCTGACTTATTTTTTATTTTTTTTTTTTTTTTTCTAGCGTAATTTTGCAAGGGGTTATGTATGTCTATTGATATACACGCTATAATTTGCTGCCAAAAATGGCATTTTCCTTTGGAAAAAAAAAAAGGGTTGAAGACCATATGTTTATCCTCAAAAACGAAAAAAGTTAAAGGGCATTTTGGTTTCATCGACTTTCAATTTTTTTTTAGAAAATAAAAATCATGTTTAAGTTAAATTTTGTTCCAAAAAAAAAAAAAGCACTACTACAAAAATTGCTTTTTAGACCGGGTGAAAAATCACTTTTTAACCGGTTGTTGATCCGGACTCGATACAGGCGGCCTAAAATGTCTCTTACTTTTTTTAACTAGTCCTAAAAATCATTTTTTAGACCAATTTTTTAAGATATAGGGTCTAAAAGGTAAAACTTTTAAGACCGGTTGTGTATACAATTGGTCTTAAAAGTGTCTAATTAAAAAAAAAAAGAAAAAGAAAACTTCCCACAGCTAGCCTCATCCCTTCCTCTCTGTCCTTCGAACCTCAACTTTTTTAGGCAAGATTTCAGATCTATGAACGTCAAGCACGAAACATTGTCGGCATGATTTCAGATCTTACTTGCAGGTTTATTATGGCGAAGAGACTCGCCCAGGAATGGAAGCTCAGGTGCTAGTGTTCCCTAAGGCTATCGGCGAGCTCCATGGGCATAGCTCGACTCCTCTTCCTCTACACTTGTGAACTCTTCAGCATCGCCAACTACCACCACAACTTCAGTGTTAGCGTCGTTGCCAACTCAAATTAAACAAGATGACTCCCTGCGACTCGAGCTCACTAATAATCCCTTCCACGACCTAGTAATAAAACCCAGCGCTATGTGTGTGTGTGTGTGTGTGTGTGTGTGTGTGAATAATCCCCCTCATTAACAAAAGTTCGTGGTTCTAAAATGAGCACGAGTGACAGAAGGACTCTAGGCGATGGGAGGACGAAGGGCGACGGTGGGCGTAAAGTGGGGAGCAGCGGTGGAAGTAGTCTGAAACCGGAAGGGAGCGAGGGTGGTGGTTCTCGTGGCAAGGAGGGTCTAAACCAGTTCGTGATGTTTCGGAGTGGGTCCACCAAAAAGCCTCAGATTCCTGGGGGTGCTGGCAAAGAATTTATGTCTTCAAGGGAGCCTCACCTGTCGTACAAGGATAAACTGCTATGTCTTGGAGAGTCTGGGCTCCTGGAACCTCACTTCTCTGCTGCTAAGGCTTTGACTGGTTGGAAGGAGTACTTTGCAAGGACTAATGAGAAACAAAGTACAGAGGAGATGGGGGAGGCTGATGAAGGGGTTGATCAAGATGAAGAGGCAGTGGATGTGTGGCGCCGGACTAGAAAACTTCCAAAGCTCCAAGTTAGCGCTGAGGAGTATGATCTATGGTGTAAACCATTTCTAAATTCACTCATTGTTAAGCTTCTTGGGAAAACTGTTAGCGTCGGGTTCATGAGGTTGAGAATGGAACTTATGTGGGCATCAAAGGGACCAGTGAGAGTTACACCACTGAGTAATGGATATTTTCTTGTGTCATTCAGTTTGATGGCGGATAGGGATTACGCTTTACAGGAAGGACCGTGGATGATTGCTAATCACTATGTTCTGGTCCAACGGTGGCGGCCGAACTTTAATCCTTGGAAAGCAGATCACCTGAAGTGAGTAGCGGTGTGGGTTCAGATCCCTAACCTTCCTCACAAGCTATATAATATCGAGTCAATTAGGAGAATTGGGAATATGATTGGGAAAACTCTTAAAATTGATCGAACCACTGTGTTTTCTGAAAAAGGTGGATTTGCTCGGATGTGTGTGGAAGTGGATTTGCAAAAACCGTTGCTCCCTAGTTTCAGTCATTTCGGCGAAGAAAACGCTTTGCATATGAAGGGCTCCATTTAGTATGTTTTTCCTGTGGAAAGTATGGACACCGTCTAGACCAGTGTACCATGATGTCCCCAAGCCACGACCCTGTTAGCAAGACAGCTGAGGTTCCAACGGTGGCCACGGCGGCGCCGGAAGTAGCATCAAAAAAAGAGGAGGAAGCGACGGGTTCGTCGAAGGGGAGTCATCAGAGCGTCGATTACGGGCCACAAATGCTGGTGAAGCGGGATTTTGGGAAGAGTATCTTGAGGGGGATTTGAAGCCACCTCAATCGGTGATAGCGACAAAGAAGGCGGGGGTGATACAAGGTGGAGTTAATGTTCCCAGTGATCTGCGGGATCCGGTGAATCAGGGGGAGGTTTTGGAAGGAAATAAAAAACGTGATGAAAAGGAAACTCCTTGTAAGTTTGGGGATGAGGTTCAGAATAAGGTAGATAAACAAGAATGGATCCAAGTGGGTTCTAAGAGAAAGGATGGTTCAAAAGTCAAAGCGCGTGGGAAGGAAAATAAATTGGGGAGTAAAGGCCAAACACGTGGGAAGGGGAAAGAATCGGATCTGGGAAAGGGAAGTACTAATTCAAAGAAAACCGTAATGTCTGGGCCGACAATAATGCTGGGCCGAAGGAGATGGATATTATTATGGTAAAGGGTGAGTGTTGTGGGCAACCTGGTTCGGTGAAGATTGAGCCTCCTTTAAATTCTAGTAAATGCAGTGGACCCCGGAACAATCATGAAGAGCATGCTAGTATGGGAGGGGAGTTGAATATTGTTGATGCTATTATTAATGACGCTAACTAGGTTGCAAACACGAATAGTTTGACGCTATTATGTTGTCTGAAGATGGTCAAGGGGATAAGCTCCCCATGCAAACTACTGTTTCTCCATGAATTACATCCTTTGGAATGTAAGGGGGGCTGGGGCTCGATCTTTCCCTTCCCTTATCCGAGGTATAGTTCACTCGTTCGGGATTGATTTCGTTGCTCTCTTTGAGACTAGGTGTAGCGGTGCTAAAGCTCAACATATAGCAGGGTCGATGGGTTTCCCTTATTTTAGAATAGTGGATGTGGATGGGTTTAAAGGTGGCATTTGGTGCCTATGGTCTGACAAGTTCAGACATGTGGAGGTTTTGGGGACCACAAGCCAATACGTGCATGTTCGATTTACAAGCCAGTTAATGCAGGTTTGGGAAATGACATTCATTTATGGCAGTCCGAATATTGTTCTACGTCGGGCGCTGTGGCATGACTTATTAAACTTGCGTCTCTCAGTGCACGTTCCATGGTGCTTGGGTGGTGACTTTAATGCAACACTTGCCACTGATGAACGATGCTCGTGGAAGGCTACGAGGGGTTCGGATAGGGAGTTTTGCATATTTGTGGAAGACGCTGTTCTGGATGACTTGGGTTTCGTAGGGCCACCTTTTACTTGGAAAAGAACTGGGATGGAAAGTAGGCTAGATCGTGTCTTAGGATCTTCTGCTTGGTAAGAAACCTTTCCTAACGCAGTGGTGAAGCATCTTAACTGGTATAAAAGCGACCATCGGCCCCTCCTCCTGCAGATTGACTGCTTTGTGATGAAAACCCATGTGGACAAGCCTTTTCGTTTTTTAGCAGCATGGGTATTGGATGAGTGCTTCTCTCCATTTGTATTAGGTAGCGGAGGAGCGACCTTACTTGGACTGAGAATGTCGATCAATTTACTACTGCCTGTGGCAAATGGAATGGGCAGGTTTTTGTCCATACTAATGCAAGAAAGAGATAGCTTCTGGGTAGGCTAAATGGAATTACGAGAACTGAGGCTCGATTTGGTCTAGCTATGGAATTAGAGGAGCTTCAAAGATCGCTTTGGAAGCAGCTGGAGGAGGTCTTGCTTCAAGAATCACTGATTTGGGCTCAAAAAGCAAGAAGTGCCTGGGTAGCGGAGGGGGATAGAAATACTCGGTATTTCCACTCACGTGCTAATGGGAGGAGGAAGAGGAATTATATTGGAGCATTGAAAGGAAGCGATGATGCCTGGATCTATGACTGTGGGTTGATTAAGGAGATGATGGTATCTTACTTCTCGACAGTGTTTATAGAAGAACTAGCCAGATGGCCTCCTCTGCGCTGTTCCATTTCATTCCCAGGTATTGATTCGACAAAATTAAACAACCTGGGGAGAGGCGTCACTGACTCTGAAATTAAGCATGCATTATTCAGTATGGGTGCATTGGAGGCTCTTGGGCCAGATGGGTTGGATGCTCTGTTTTATCGAGTCAATGGCAGGTGGTGGAAAGTTCTGTCTGCGAGTTAATCAAATCAGTTTGGTGCTCCCCTACCAAAATTCAGTCCTTAAATGATACTCTGATTGTGCTCATACCTAAAAAGGACCACCCGGAAGTTGTCAAAGATTTTCGACCGATCAGTCTATGTAATGTGAGTTATAAGATTATTACTAAAGTAATCGTGAACAGAATCAAGGCCACGCTACCAAAAGTGATTAGTCCCCACCAATGCAGCTTTGTCCCTGGTAGGCATAGTTCTGATAATATTATTGTTGCTCAGGAGGTTGTTCATTCAATGCGAAGTCTGAAAGGGAAACACGGGTATATGGCTATTAAAATAGACTTGGAGAAAGCTTATAATCGTGTGAATTGGTTCTTTCTCCGGGATTGTCTCCAGGACATGAATATGCCCAGTTCTTTGATTGATATTATTTTTTCTTGTGTTTTCTCTCCATATATGCAGGTGTTATGGAATGGTGAGCGTGCAGGGTCATTCATCCCTTCTAGAGGTGTCCGACAAGGAGACCCTCTCTCTTCGTACTTATTTCTTATGTGTATGGAATGCTTAGCCCACCTAATTCAGGAAAGTATTGGAAGAGGGGATTGGAGGCCCATCAGTTTGTCTAAGGGTGGCCCTCCAATTTCTCACTTGTTTTTTGCAGACGATATTGTTTTATTTGTTGAGCAAAGCGGCCGAGGTCAGACGTTGTCTTGATATGTTTTGTATGGCTTCGGAATTGAAGGTGAATGCGGATAAAACGCCCTTATTCTTCTCCAAAAATCCGAATCACATAAAAGGACGGAGCTCTGTAGTATGCTAGGGTTCCAAGTAACACCAGACTTGGGAAAGTATCTAGGGGTACCTCTCCACCACAAGCGGGTAACTAAGGGGAGTTATCAAGGAATCGTTGATAAGGTGCGTAAACGTCTATCAGGTTGGAAAGCCACCTCTTTATCTTTAGCAGGGAGATCCACCTTGGTGTCTTCTATTACATCTGCCATTCCGGGTATACCATGCAAACGGTCTCTTTACCTAAAGGAACGTGTGATGAGATTGAGCAGCAGAATCGAAGGTTCCTCTGGGGGTCGACATCTGAAAGAAGGAAAACGCACTTAGTGGCTTGGGACACCGTGTGTGAGCCAAAGAAGAATGGGGGACTTGGCTTAAAGCATTTACACCGCTAGAATCAAGCCTACATGATGAAATTAGGGTGGAACCTGATTAAGAGGAGAGATGATTTATGGGTGAAAATAGTGAGGAGTAAGTACAAATGTGGGGATGATTTAATTCCAACCATTAACCCAAAGAGATCGGGCTCCAATGCATGGTCGGGGATTAAGAAATCTTAGGAGGTAGTATCTGCAGGAACAATTGTTAACACTGATTCGGGGGCTATTCGGTGGGCGCATAGCCGGAGTGGGGATTTCATAGTAAAGTCAGCGTATCAAGTCTTATCTGGTGTCGCGGTTGGAGAGGAACGGTCATGGCATCGTATCTGGAAATTACACACAATGCCTAGATGTAAAACGTTTTTGTGGCTTGCTCGTCACAACAACCTTCTCACAAATGCGGAACGGATCCGTAGAGGGATGGGTGGAGACGGTAGGTGTGCCTGGTGTGGGGTGGAGTTTGAGAGTCTGGTCCATGTATTGCGTGACTGTAGGGACACAAAGGAACTTTGGGGGCAGTGGTGGATCCAAGGATTTCATGTAACTTTTTCCGGTTGGAGATTCAACCATGGATTGTAATGAATATCCATTGGGTCCATGACAGAGGAAAGGGGAGTTGGAGTGAGTTGTTTGCAACGACCTACTGGTTGATTTGGCAAAGGTGAAATGGACGGACCTTTGAGAACAAATCACCAGTAACGATTCTATTATTGCTAGAGCGAACTCTATTATCTCTACAGTTTCCAAGACGAGAAGGTTATTGCAAGGAGTGTTCTTAAATGGCCATCGGATCCAAGTAAGAGGTGCACCTTGGGAGCCACCAAGCCTTGGTTGGATCAAGCTGAACGTAGATGGGGCTTGCACGCGCAACCATGTAGCGACCTGTGGGGGTATTCTACGGGATGCTAGCGGCTCCCTCAAGCAAGGCTTCATGTTCAGAGCGGAGGAACCTGCAGACAGTCTCCTGGCGGAGCTATGGGCTATTCTCTTTGGTTTGAAGATGTGTTGGGATTTTGGCGAGTACAGGGTGTGTTTGGAGTCGGACATCGAGGAAGCAGTGTCGCTGATCAATGAGTCCATTCAGGAAAGTCACCTAGACGTGGTAATAATCCAAGAAATAAAGAGCATGATCGGAAGGAACTGGGAGGTGCACGTGCGGTGGATACCTCGGGAAGCTAATATGGCGGCAAACTATGTTGCTAAACATGCTTTGGACACTTGGCCTAGGCTACATCAGTTTCACGCCACATTCGGGGACCTGGAAGTTATTCTGGATAAGGACAAAAGGAACATAGTGTCTAGTAGTGGCTTTGGTTGAGGGCTTTCCTCCTCTCTTTGTATCAAAAAAAAAAAAAACCAGCGCTATTTTAAATAAATTCAATTTGAATGTAAAATTCAAATGGGGAAGAGAAAATGAACCAAAACCCAGGAAATAGTACTTGAGAAATACCAAAGTACCACCAATTGTACTTAAAATAGTAATACCTTACGAAAGTCTCGCGATTGCACCGAATCAAAAATTGGCCAAACCTTTTCCAAATCTTGAAGATCCAAAAAATTTACAATTAGGAGCAAATCACACAAAAATTTAGAAGCATTCTCCAAAACAGGTCCGGGTCATTGGTGTTACTCATAGTGTATCATCTAAGAGGGGGTAAATTGGGTGATTTATAAAATTTAAAACAATCTTAATCAAACAATTAAATCAATAAG
Organism: Acacia acuminata; assembly: GCA_019022655.1. Taxonomy (NCBI): domain Eukaryota; kingdom Viridiplantae; phylum Streptophyta; class Magnoliopsida; order Fabales; family Fabaceae; genus Acacia; species Acacia acuminata. The sequence continues at coordinate 568,729 of JAFJYI010000330.1, forward strand.
GAAGGGTTAGAAGAATATCGCTAAAGTGTGCACAAAGATTTATACTGATCCAGTCTTAATATTTTGACCTACGTCCATTCTTCAGAGTGACTTAGAGATTTCCACTATCTTTCAACGATTACACAAACTCGTTCAACGTAATCCTCAACAGGACTCACTCGACCCCCTTACAAATGTAATCAAACAACCACACTTAAGTTTCTACTACCTTGAGATTTTACAACAATCAATTTGATTGTAAAGACTCTCTCACATAGTAGATAAATAAACACTGATGAATCTAAAGATATTTTACAAAATATTAATGATAAATGAATGAGCAATAAATTGATTGTGCATGGTTAGTTGGCTCTGAATTGAATGCTCTTGTATTTATAGATGAACACCATTAATGACTATTGAAGCTTTCCATTAGACACAAATCAAAGTCGTTGGAAGATTTTGAGGATAATTGCTTTTGCAACACTGCTACAGATCTTCATACGACATCCATTTAGTCTCTGCAATTGACTAAGGATGGGTCGCTTTTGCTTTGCTGCAATTGCCGCTTCTAGAGATACTCATTGACCTAATCTAAGTTTGCTTGTGTCTGCTCTATTTTTGAGTTCGCATTAAATGTTCTGACACATAAATTGCTTTTGCATTTTTGGACTTAATCCGTGAATCAAATCATCTTAAACTCATAACTAAATAAATTTAGTAGCATTGAAAAACACTACTAGAAAATGCCAAAATAGCGACGGAATTTGCGACAGAAAAAATCCGTCGCAAATTTTTCTATCGCAAAATTTTGCGACGGATTTCAATTCGTCGAGAAAACTCCCAAAAAAAATCATTTTCTAGCGGGAAAAAGCCCGCCAATTTGAGACGGAAAAACAAATCCATCGCAAAAATTTTGCGACGGAATTTAAAATCCGTCGCAAAATTTTGCAAAGAAAAACAAATCTGTCACAAAACTATAAAAAAAAAATTAATTTTCTAGCGGGAAAAAGCCGGCCAATTTGCAATGGAAAAAAAATCCATAACAAAAATTTTGCAACGGATTTCAATTCCGTCTCAAAGTTTTGCAACGGAAAGACAAATCCGTCACAATTTGCGATGGATTTTAAAATCCATCACAAAACTCAAAAAAGAAAAAAATATTAATTTTCTAGCGGGAAAAAGCCCGTCAATTTGGGAGGGAAAAACAAATCCGTCACAATTTGCGATGGATTTTAAAATCCGTCACAAAACTAAAAAAAAAAAAAAAAATTCTAGCGGGAAAAAGCTCGCCAATTTGCGATGGAAAAAATCCGTCGCAAAAAAGCAAATTTTTTTGCGACGGAACTCATTTTCCGTCGCAAATTGTGGTCCCCCCTTTTTGCAACGAAATTGTGGTTTAAAAAAAAAAAAAAAATAGCTTTTTGCAACGGAAGTTGATTTCCGTCGCAAAAAAAAGCAAGATTTTGCGACGGATTATTTTTCCGTCGCAAAATCTCTTTAAGTCCCAATTTTGGGACATTTCCTCCGTCTATCACACACACACATTTCCTTGAAGTCCTTCTTCTTCTCCCACCTCGTCGCTCCTCCTCTCCCTTCCGCCACCGCATTCGTTCCTCCTTCCGGCTGAACCAACGCTCAGCCCTAATAGCGAATTTGTGATGTCCCTCCGACCCCACTGCCTTGGAAGAAGAGAACGACGAAATGACCATTTTGCCCTACATCTTAAACCTACAACTAAGGCCGCTGAGGGCAAAGCTGGAACTCTATTTTTAGCCTTGGAATGCGCCATTTTCTGAACATGGAAGACCCTAGAAGGCTTCTAGAAGATCTGATTTCGTGGGCCCCATGCTTTGGAAGATGAGCGGTGCAAAATATTTGTTTTACCCCTGGACCTAAACACCCAAAGTCATCATCGGGGGCAATCTTGGAATTTGGATTTGGAGGGTTCCAGTTGGTGCCACATGTCCTAGACCAAGAAGACTTAGAGAACCTAGAAAAGAATATTCTGGAGCATCTTTGGAAAAATCTACGAGAAAATGACTATTTTACCCTAGGGTGTTATTTTAATTACGGGACAAGCCATAACCTTTTGGAGCCTATAAATAGGGCCTCCTCCCCCATTTGGATCAGCCTATTTCATGCTCAAGGTGAGGGAGAGGAAGGTCAGATGAAGGCCCAACCGGCATCCTAAGGTAAGCCCCTAACCGATGACTTGGAATCTTTGCTTCTGCCCTATGGTGATTTTCGTGGAGTTGCAGTAGTATTTTGGTATCTTTGAGGTTTCCATTGAGTCCAGAAGGTGTTTTTGTGTGGGGACATGTTGGATCACCTTTTTCCAAACCCTAAAAGCTTAAGTCTTTGTTATACGAAAAATCTGTTGGTTCTTACGGTTTACGGGGCGTGTGTTTGAAATAGTAAATGAACTTCGTTTGATCTGAAATTTTACATGGTGAAAGTAGACATCCTGAGGATGATTTTGATATAAGATTTTGTGTCGTTTGGAGTTTCCAACCGAGAGATATTGCAAGTTTAAAATGACCTAAAAACCTGGACTCTGTCTCGGACCAATGGCTAAGTTTTAAGAATCTGAGAAGGATTAAAACCCAGATGACTTTGGGGATTATTTTTATGGTAAATACATTCTAAGGGTTAAAAGGCCACTGATTTCATGTCGATACAATTTTTCTAGAATTTATTAAAAATCGGCAAAGAATCGCGGAAAATTCTGAAGTTAGGCGAAATTATGGATCTTGAAGTCAAAGTTTGGATATATGACTAAAAGCTTGATGTTTGGCTGTAACTAGGGTGTTTTAACGCGGGGACCCTATTTTCAACGTCAAGGGAAGAGTTTATTATTTCGAGGCTTGCCGGTAGTAATTTGTAAACTTGCATACTTTCTATGTGGCTCTTGTATGTTGTGTTATCATGATTGTGGATGTAGGCTAGGTAGTAGCTATGGGACTCATGTCCTATGGTGGCTACCGAGGCCCAGGTATGCCGGCTAGGTAGTAGCGGTAGAGGCACTGCGAGGCCGTGGCATGTAGGCTAGGTGGATCTGTGTGACCGTGTGTTGAAGGTGAAGGTGAGGCCCATGTCATGTGGGGTAGTGGATCTGTGTGGACGTGTGTTCCACGGGTGAAGGTGAGGCCCAAGGTATGTGAGGCTAGGTGGAACCTATATTTGTGTGTTTATAGGTATCCTCTCGAGGCCCTAGGCTAGGGGTTGGGTCGCTCCTCACGACTGCGAGGCTTCGTTTGCGTATTTGGATCCGGGGGCTTGTCTTGACCGAGGGCGGTCTGCGAAAGTACATGCCATATTTATGTTTGAGTTCCGATTGTGATTTACATTACATGCATTGCATACATATTGTATATGAGTTTTACGGTTACTGCGGGGTTCAACTTTGAACTCGGTCCGTTTAAAAGATACGGGCGTAAGTTAGTAGCGGTGGAGGTCTTGAAGAAGATAGAGCTCACGGCGGAAAGACGAAGAAATAGAGGATACCGGTTAATTCTGTACTTCTATAATTGGAACGAGTGTATAATTATAATCAGCTGTTTTAGTCTTTATTTTGGACGGAATGTACCCTTAACGCTATGTGGACTACTTTATGTAATTGTATGTACCTTTACCGATTATAATGCAAGTTGTCAAACCGATCCAATGCTCCGTCGTGCATACTCGATATAAATTTAAAGTGACAATTTATCTAAGGAAAGATAATAAGTGATGAGGATCCCTCTAACTAACACCCGAAAAGCGAGGACGACAGGTGTAACACACGTCAACACATGGCCTAAGTGAAAAGAAGTATCGGTGCCTCAACAAAACTAAGAGAGGCCGGAAATGAGTAAACTATAGCACTCCCGATAAAGAATGGAAATATTTAGTGTCATCCTCTCGCTTAGCACATCACTAACAACGAAGCGAGATGAAAACAAACTGATGCAGCGAGCTCTTTTCTGGAATATTCTATCCTCATAAGATCCAACGGCTCGAATAAAACGTTCCACCCCGCTTAAGCATGGGTGAGGAAAAAGAGCGGGACGACAAACATTAATTAGATGAAATGTAACATTTGCCATTTTCCAAGTTTGTTTGAAGTATTTTTTTTTTAACTATTTGGAAATATCTGTGTAGGGAAAGCTTTTCTTCAAGTTCCTCCCTAATCTTCAACTCAAACTTGGTAGGAATTATCTTAACTTTGCTTTTTAATTTTTCTATTGTTAATATTAGGGTCATTATAATATATTTTTTCCAATTTCGAGAAAAGTCATTTAAGTTCATACACAATTTGTAATTTGTAAGCCTATATTATTTAATTTATGACTTTTTATACAGTTATGAAATATCTAGTACTGCTAATTATTTGAATCATCAACCTAGAAGGGGGGGGATCTTCCACTCACATATAGCCTGTATCGGCAATAATCACAGAGTATTGTGAGTTTTTATTTGTGGCATCAAAAATGAAATCTAGAACCAATATATTTGAGGTTTCTCTGTTTCTGCATGTTAAGGTCATTTTTTTTGTTACCATGAATGTGTCCCCAATATTGACCACAAGAGCGTTGAAATTTGTGTAAATGTATTGCCATTGATTGTCCACATAAACTTGAAGGCCACCCACATTGTCTTGGTGAAGAATAGTGAGAGAGATGGGATCTCGGTGAGGACCAAGCACCCAAAGTGAGGTCGGTTTTTTTTTTTTAAATATAATTTTTAAAACAAAATTAAAAAAATAATAAAGAAATTTTAAAAAAATAATGGAAAAGAATATAATTTTTAAAACGAAATTAAAACAAAAAAAAAAAGCATAATTAAAAAAATAAAATAAAGAAATTTCAAAAAATATTTTTTAAATAATTTTTTTGAAATTTGCGACGGATTTTTAAATCCGCGTCGCAAATTCCACGATTTGCGACGGATGTTGAAATTTGCGACGGATTAATGTCTCAAATTTGTATTTTTGTGACGGATTCCAAGCCGTTGTAAATTTTAACAATATTGCTACTCGTTTTTTGCGACGAACGTTATCCGTCGCAAACATAATTTACGACAAAAAAACCTGTTTTTGCGACGGATTGTTTCCGTCGCAAAAACCTTTTTTTTTTTTTGGTAGTGAAACATTATGAGGAATAATCAAATGTTATCAAATAATAATCCTACTGTAGCGGTTTGCAAATGGCTACTAATGTCACCTCCATACTACCTCTTCTGACATCAATCTTATAGTGGCTATGTGCAAATTTTGGCAAAAATACTAGCATTTTGACTGAATGGATAGCGGTTCACGTGTAATAACTGCTACACAAACGCTTGCCATGGCGAAATTTGTAACAATTGCTAAAACCGCTACACATGTTGTTTTTATCGGTTATAACTGCTACAAATTCATCTTTTTAACAACCACAAATTTAAAAGACTATTTTTAGTGTTAATAATTTGTATTGAAACTATCTCTTGATAAACCCATTACTAGCTAGAGATTTTTTGAGGAAAAATATAAATTTGAGAGATAGAGAATAAAGGTCTGATATATATTAAATATCAAAGTAAACCACTTGTCAAGTGGAGGAGTGATTTTTAATATTTTATCCGCATGATCCCAGCCATTGTTTGATTACATAAAGTTTCTTTACGCCATCCCAACTATAATCATATATATAAGTATACCATGTTTCTCCATCTCATGATTCAGAGTCTGTTTCATATACACCAAAACATGGCCACCTCTTCACTTCTCTCCTTATTCTCCCTTCTCTTCCTTTCTTTCTCTCTCATCTCAACTCATGCAGCCAACTTCGAGATAGTCAACAACTGTCCTTATACAGTATGGGCAGCCGCCAGCCCCGGTGGTGGCCGCCGCCTTAATCGTGGCCAGACATGGAACCTGCAAGTGAAACCAGGAACTGCCATGGCTCGCATCTGGGGCCGAACTGGCTGCAACTTTGACGCCAGCGGCCGTGGCCGCTGCCAGACCGGCGACTGTACTGGCGGCCTCCAATGCACCGGCTGGGGCGTCCCTCCCAACACACTCGCCGAGTTCGCCTTAAACCAATTCGGCAACCAAGATTTCTATGACATATCCTTAGTGGATGGCTTCAATATCCCCATGGATTTCTACCCTCTGAACGGACGTTGCCACAAGATAAGGTGTAAGGCCGACATTAATGGACAGTGTCCTAGAGAATTGAAGGCTCCTGGAGGATGTAACAATCCATGCACAGTGTTTAAGACCAATCAATATTGCTGTACTAGTGGACCTGGAAGCTGTGGGCCCACCAACTTTTCAAGGTTCTTCAAACAAAGATGTCCCGATGCTTATAGCTATCCTCAGGATGATCCAACAAGTACCTTCACTTGCCCTGCTGGTTCCAATTACAGAGTTGTTTTCTGTCCTTTGGGTTCTTCTCATGTTCATCTTGAGATGCCTGGAAGCTCTAATACTGAATATTGATGAAAAGCGATTATATCACGTGTGTGTGTGTGAGACTCCTATTTGCTTCCAAAATGAGGTTTTCTTTACTGAAAACTTTTCTTTTGAGAAGTAAGAATAATAAGGTTTGGAGTTTGTGGTTTGTGTCGTTTTAAGTGGGGTTGCGTATGTGATAGAGCGTTGCAGAGTAAATAAAATGAAGGTTATTATGATCTTATGGATAAGTTCTTTATGTCACTTTATCTAACCACTGTTGAATCTGAATTATTATATATGTTCTGCTTTATTGTTAACTTTTGGCAGATATGATGGACAATAAACACATTAAAACTTGTTTAAATCAATATAAATATAAAATTTTGGAAAAAATAATTATTTATAAGTGATAAATAGTGTAACTAATTTAATTAGATTTGATATTAGGCATAACAAAATACATCTAATTTATTTAATTATAGTTAAAGTGGCTGGTTAAAATAGTAGGAGTATTTTTGTATTTTACATTCATAAGATCATTGAATAAGCATTTGTTTCTTAACATTTATCTTTAAATTTTGGAATTTAATAAGTATTGATATATACAATCAATAGGAATAAATTCAGAAGAAAAATTTAAATTTGGGAGGATGATTGGGTTGGGATCTTACATTAAAGTGTTGAAACAAACCTCTCAGCTCAATTATTTAGAATAAGATGGAGTATAAAAAAATGTCAAATTGAACTGAGGCATTGCTGGGTTACTCAAATTGGTAAAGGTGATCACCGATCGCCATAGGCATTAAGTAACCCATACATTTATTAATATAATCATATATGCACATATATAACTATTCTATTTTAATCATGGTTGAACGATTAAACTGTAGGCGGCGTTCTTTATTATGTTTTCAATGTCTGATGTTTTGAAATAAAAAAATATATTAAAATCTAATATAAATCATATTAGTTTAACTTATTCAATAATATTATGGAAGCACATAAGGTGCTTCTCCCTTATGTATCATTTTTCCCCGGAAGTTTACATGCTTGTCCCTCTAATTAGAGGGACAAGCAAAAATTTTTTTTAAATTTTTTAACTTAGGGCATTTTTTTTTTTATATTCTATATATTTTGATTAAATTATATGATGCTTTTTGGGGGAAAAAAATTTATATTTAACCCTTTAATTAACTTTTTCAATAAATTAATGAGAACAATTTTAAATTTAACGGTGAGATAATGTAAATATATCACTGATACACCATAAAGATTTATTTAACTGACTTTTGATTGGGCTCATACATCTGTCCGGGATTTAACAAGTCAAGCTGTTAGGTGAACCACCATTTTGGACAAAATCATTATTTCAATTTGGACAAAACAGTAGGACACCTTTTCTTTCTTCTTCTTTCTACAAAGATACTTTTTTTTTTTTTTTTTTGCCAGCTTTCTTTTTACAAATATATTCTTAGTATATAATATAGGATAAAACTTAGGTCTATTTGCTTATACTCATTAAGTCCAATTTTAAAATTAAATCTGCTTACTATATTTGATTTTTAGTATTAATAATTGTCCAACAAAATTTTGAATTTTTATTAATTTGAATTTTTATCATTAAGAAAAGTCTTTTTGACATTATTTAATTGGAGAAATTAGCAAATGGATCTAAGTTTTATTTTATAATATATTAATTGTCTTATTTTTGTTCGTTTTCAGGCCAAATATAACATTAACTTTCTTAATGTATTTTTTTTGGAAAAAAAAAAATCATGAAGTTTAAAGCTCCAATTTTATTACAAAGAATGGAAGATCACATTGGTTTACCTTGATAATGATAAAAGGATGCTTTATTGGCGTGCATGTTTGAATTCAATGGAAAAGGAAATAATGTTCTGGAAATGCCACTTTCTATCCTCACGAGACCAAAAATCCCGAGGCAGTGATAAGTGACATTCCTATCTATCCTTAATATAAAATATATTTATCTTATTTAATTAGATTAAAGAAATTAAATTTAGTTAGTTAATATGACATATATTTTTTAAAATATCATAATCATCTTTCTTAATTCTCTCATTTTCCCTCTTTTCGATTGATTATTGTTGATGAAGTGCCAATAGGTGTACACTACTACAAAAAATAGATATTACTTTCCTAAAGGACTTCCTTATTTTTAAAAATGGAAGTAAAAAGTATAGGTTGTGACATTGTTGTAATTATTTGCCTGAACTTTGAGACTTAGGCATCCCAAAAATAATTTTAGGACGCCTACAATTAATTTAGGCATCCCTAAATATATTTAAGAAGCCTAAAATTAATTATTTAGCGTATTTATTAATTATTGGGAAATTTTTGAACATTTTTTGGCGTCCTAAAACATATTTGGGACGTCTTAAAGGTGATGTTTGGCGTCCCAAAACATGTTTGGGATGCCTTAAATATGCTTTTTGGCGTCCCATATAGGATTCAGGATGCCAAAAATTATCTTAAGGCGTCCTAAATTGATTTAGGGACACCAAACTCAGCGCCAAAGACATAAAGGATCGACCAAACACTTCGTCTCACCATTCTCTTCTTCCTCTTTCTCTGACTCGCCAAAGACCCACCATTCTCTTCTTCATCTTTCTCTCACTGAGCGCCAAAGACCCTAACTCAATCCCTCCTCATCCTCCATACACTTTTCCAGCCACAGCTCGCCATTGCAGATCCTTCTGGACACAGCTCACCGTTGCAGATCTGGGTTGCAGATCAACAGATCTCAGGTCCTTTGAATTTTTTTGCGTCTCTGGGTTGCAAGATCTATGATGGATTTGGATATGTCGTAGCATCGAATCGATCATCGCGAGATCTGGCTGGATCACATAGATCTTCCTTCATTTCGAATCAAACCCACACACGTCGTGAGAGCGCTCTTAGAATGGTGAAGGCCTCGCCGATGAGAAACACTTGGCCGTTGCCACCGAGCCCCTGTGACTGGCACTCTGTCGACTGAATGGTGTTTCTTTGGTTTTCGAGTTCGTAAAGGATTTCGTGTTAACGGACCTTGCTAGTAAGCTTCCTCATCTGGTGCTTGTGCCTCTCCTTCTTAGTTGTGCACGACGTTGTTTGCTTGACTTGTTCTTTTGAATTGTTTTCTTGCCTTGCTTGATTTTGTGGGTTGGGTAGTGTTTGATTTGCATAGGATTTTGTGCTATCAGACATTGTTCACACTCTTCCTCATTGAAATGCTTTGTTATCTTGCCCTTGTTGCTGCAATACATCCTATCTGATTCTTAACTTGCAGCTAACATTCTTGACATTTACACTTTGATTTGTTTTGATCCGTCGTAGCTTCTGATTTTTTCCCCCTATTTTGGTTGTTCCTCGTGTAGCTTCTGATTTGTTTTCATATTTTGGTTGTTCCTCATGCTCTTCTAAGGGTCGCGGAGGGTTTGGTTTTTAAAAAAAAAAAAAAAATATAATTAGGCGTCCTTATTTGAAATAAAGACGTCGTCAATTTCATTTTATGCGGCCTTATTAAATAAGGGTGCTATGAATTTCATTTTTTGCGTCCACTTGATAAACGTCCCATAAAAAAGTGACGTAAAATGCATAAAAAAACGGACGTTAAAGGTTCTTTCTGTAGTAGTGGTGGTAATTAACTATCCACATTATTTAGAAGATACCAGCCGTTTAACGAACCGTTGTAATTTCTTACAAATATAAACTCGATTTTTGAGCTGTAAACTATATTGAGTTTTTGTATTAACAAGTCGTTTTTTCCAGGGGCGGACCTAGGAATTTTCCTAACATGGGACGAAAATAAAAAATGTTAATCATAAATAAGCGTACTTGAAATACGATACAGACCTAATATATAAAAGAAATTGAAAGAAATCTTATAGAAATTACGATGGCTTCACTCTACTCTTACTCTACGTGTTTTCATATTGTTAAACTCACCTATAATTGAATCCATGCTAAAACTCAAAACAAGTTCTTTTTCAATATATGTAATCAAAGAATCATCAAGAAATTGGTATATATTCTCATAGCAATCTTTAAAAATATGATATCAAAACAATTTCATGACCAATATGATTTTAAAAATATTATTAATAACAAAAGTAAATTGATTAAAATTAACTTTTAGCCATCATCTATATTCTCATAGCCATCTTTTAACAAAACTCAAAACTTGCTCAAAATTCCAACCCTAAAATATTTTATAATCAGTATAAAAGTAGTATCATTATAAAGATAAAATCATGTATAATAAATTTTATGAAGAAAATATAATAAAAAGAAGTGATTTTGAGTACCTTATTGATCCTCAAAATTTATGGTAAGCTATTGAAAAGAAGGGGAATGAGCCCTGAGACGAAAGAAGACACGATTTGTTTTGGAAAAGAGAATACACAAGTGGGTTAGGGATATATTAAAGGTGGGCCCCACCTCTTCATTAGTTTTTGGGGAAAAAATATTTATAATAGAAAACAAATGGTATGCATGTGAAAGCAAACCAGTGGACTGATGTTTACATTTTTTTAAAAAAAATATTTATATATATTTAGGGGGGCGGGGGCCACCCCTCGCCCCTCCCGGTGTCCGCCCCTGGTTTTTTCTAACTTAATCCACATTTTATAAGTGAATCAATATGTTTTAATCATGAGTAAAGCATTCAAAAGGGTTTTGTAACTTCACCTCGTTGAAATAAAAGAGAATGAATTGGTTCCTGAACATGAGTATTAAATTAGATAAAGAAGTGACTTGATTTAATGAGAGATAAAGAAGTAATCTTGAGTATTGAATGAGTTAAAATCAATCCAGGAATAATTTAATTTGCAACTTAAAAAAGTATAACAGCTTGTGAACTTGAGTTTGACGAAGATACTTTAATTTAAAGGTAAGCGTACAGTGGATAATAATTATTTCAATTCAAATCTAAAACCATTCCAAGAAAAAAATAATAATAATAATTCAATGCTGCTTGGTTGAGGTGACAACCGAACACGCAACTATTAGGATATATAATATGTTAGTTAATTCGTAAGGAAAAGTCATCTCTGTAGCATCATAAAAAATCAACAATGACGTCCCATATCTGATTATTAAATGTCCAGTTACCTACTGTGAGGCATATACTTCGACATATTGCATATAATTTAGTCACAAACAAAGAATCTAAATTGAGTAATTGATTAGAGGACAAAGTTTGCTCTTTTCATATAATTGACATCAAGGTTTTATGGTATTATTTTAAACATTTTATGGCGTTTGAGCTAGAAAACAAAATATTAGCCCTAAATTATGTAAATTATAAGAGATAAGACTAGGTACATCCAAGTGCCTTAAAATATTTTATGAAGTATCCAGCACTCGGCATAAAATATTTTTCAGGTGCGTGCAGCAACTTAAAGTATTTTATTTTTTACCTTAATAATTGAGAAAATATGATATCTCCATTCCTAAATTTAGGACTTATTTTATAAGTAAATTTTGGTCTTAAATGTAAAATATTTTTCCCTTTTAGATCTCATACTAATTAACTTTTCCCATATTATTAATCTGTGTGACTCATAAATAGATATATAATTTAATGTTACATAGGTGTACGTATTTTAGAGAGATCATATCATGTATATTATTGTCCCTCTGGTTCTTAATATAAATGTCACTTGACTCTTGTTAGAGAGATTAAGGAAGATTTATAAGTTAGATTTAAGTATTTATATTTATCATTTTTCTCCAAACTAACTTATCTAATTTATCAATTAACATATAATCTAATTATACACAATATATATTATAATTAAATAATATATTTTGCTTTCTTGATTTCTTCCAAAAAGTCAACCACATTTTATATTAAGGTCGGGAGGTAGTAATAATTATGTAATTTATTTAACTTATTTACTCTTTGCAAATTAGATAAATTTATCTTATATGTATAGGTTTAGAGGGAATCATACTTCTTATTCATGGAAAAAAAAAACACACACACACACACACGTGCGTGCGAAAAAAGCACTTTTTAATATAAAAAATGACACGCAATAAAAAAGCCAAACTTTTTTTTTAAAGTCGCTAGCTAGGATTAGTTTTAGACTTTTAGGTGCACATTAATAACAATTTGAATAAAATTAATTCATTTCATTTAGGACAAAATTAACAAAAACAGTAGTGTATATGTTTTTTACAAACATATTATATAATATATTCGTTAATATTTTTAAGAAAAATATACTAATAAACTCAATATGATTTTTTATTCATGTATTGAAAACCTCATTTTTAAATTATTTGAGAAAATAAGAAATATCATGTTATTTTGTCTTGATTTTGTCACCGTTTTATAAAAAGAGTACTTTAGCTAAGCATGTTTGAATTCAATGAACCCCACATTTGCATCTCGTTTTCACCATGGAAAAGAGGAAACAAAGTTCGATACGCTTCTCCTTTGTACATATATGCCACGCTGCGTTCTATATTGATCAAAAATCCTAATCAATATATATATATTAGATTTTATTAAAGATAAGATCTTAACATTTTTATTTTTTTTTTTTTCTAGACTAGTACGCATCACAATTCTTTATTTATGCGCCAATATATGAAGACTTTCAATAATTTACAAGTTTTGCATCGCGGTTTTGTGCACGAGTTTTTTTTTTTTTTTTTTTTTTTAATAAAGTTCTTTGTTTATAAATAATGTGATGTAATTTTTTAAAACTAAAACTTGAATACCTGATGATTTGTGCAATGCATGAGACGTCGGAATATTAATTAACACAATTAAAAAAAAATCGAAAAAAAGGTCGTTGCACAAAAAATAGGTTCAACTACATATTATACTTTTGTTTTAAGATAATATGATGTATAAAATATAAATACACTGATACAATCATACAAATACCAACTATTATCACCAATAAGTTAAGGCCCCGCCCTTACAAGAAGAAAAATATAGTTTTGAATCTTAAAAAGCGTAAATATTGGGAGATATGAGAATCCCCTTTGCCCTCTAATCCTCGAGGGAAAAATCTTTAATAATAAAAAAATTATACCAACTATTATCATAAAATAAAGCCACCATATTGTTTAATTTGATGTCCACCTAATCTTGATATAAGATGAACTTATAGATTATGTTATCAAATTAATGGTTGAGGTGGTAATCGGAATACATGTCTAAACCATGAGAAACATACTTGTTGGGACTTTGGGAGCGTTAAATACCATTTAACGCTCTAAACCTGGTCAAAAGTAATTATGCCCATAATCAAGTTATATATATATATATAATATACACATATAGTATATAGTAATAAAATTCAATCTCATTAGAATTTCCAAAAATATATATAATATGAGTGAAGCACAGCCTTCTGCTCAAAGTGAAACACAATCAAATATCTATGAAATTGATTATAGTGGTTGTAACATCCCAATTTTCTAAAGCGTTTTCAAATAGTTTGATCGAGTAGAGCATTGGAATAATTTAAAAGAGCGAGTATATGATAAACTTTCACCGTTGGTGTATCCGGTTGCTTTACTTTACGGTACATTTATTCGAATATTCAAAAATACGTTAATACATATCCAAAAAGAAATTCTCCATTTGGGTCTTCGGGTGTCTTGCTTGCCCTTGTCCTCGATCCCGATCCCTCCGGATTCCCGAGGCTATAAGAGCCGAGGTTCAATGCCCATTGAACCTCGGGTAACGATTAACCTCATGCTTAAATATGACAAAGTATATGTATGACGAGATATTCATGGTGTTTCAAAGCAACAATCATTACATAAGCACACAGCAGATGTATCCCAACCGTACATAAGCACACAGTAGATGTATCCCAATAGTACTCGAGCACACAGCAGATGTATCCCAATAGTACATAAGCACACAGCAGATGTATCCCATAAGCACACAACAGATGTAAAGTTATCTATCACATATAAGCATACAATAAGCATCAGAGTTAGTGTTACAGTACGCGAATGTACCTTTGTCCGTTCGGATTTCGGTACGTCTATCGGCTCGATATGTTCCTGGATTCTCTCGGATATCCTATCACAATATTTCCGCATTATTCTTTTACAAATAATATCCTAAGGGATATCTTAGCCACTAATGACCATTTCACTCCTGGTGAGTTCATTTTCCTTTTTTTTTTTTTTTTTTTTTTTTTTTTTTTTTTTTTTGATACGAATAAGTTTTGGAGGGGTTCGACATTAGTCCCCCACCAAGGCCAGGGCACGGCCCCGGGCTCTATGAGCACTTACTGGGGACTTACGAGATCGCCTACCAAAGGAGTCCCAGCGACGGCAAAGGGCATTGAACCCACGACCCAACGGTCTAATCCTGGATCCCTTACCATCTATGCCAACTCTCATTGGCTTCATTTTCCAATTTATTCCCTTAAAATTTCGTAAAAACGCTACTTTCAGCATTTCAGGCAGAATTTCCGCTAACTTTAAAAATTCATAATTAATTCTAGAAAAATCGAAACGAGGATCTGTAAAATTCCCCAGAATCCTTAGGATGTATATTTTCAAGAAAAAAATACTTGTATATATCCAGAATTTATGAACAATTCCCAGTTTTCATTTTTCCCAACGTTGCCCAGAATTTCGCCCAGAAAAATAGCCTAACTTTAACAGGTTGTATCTCTTTGTACAGGAATCAAAATGCTATATATTATATATATTCCGAAAGCCCTACATATCTAATTTACTTCTGGAAATTTTCATGATTTATAGGCTTCATTTTCAACATAAAATATTAGCATTTCTATTGCTGTTTGCCCAGAAATTTTACCGAAAATTTACTTTAACTTTGCTACTTTGATCTTCAACTTCCAAGAATTTTGCTCCACAATATTTTTCACCATATTTTCGAGATAAAGACACTTTTAATCATAAAAACATGAAATCAAAACTTCTTGGAAGATTTAAAGATCAAACTAACCTTTATACTAAGAACAACTAAGAACTATAAAACTAAAGACTAGAAATTAAAAACAAGCTTACCTCTTGAAGACTCTTGCTACTCCCTCCTCCTTCTTGCTTCACTCCACTCTTGCTTAGAATGGTTTTTGGTGTGAAGAGAATGAAGAGGGAAGCCCTCTATTTATAGGGAAATGGTATGGCATTTTGGTAATTTTCTTAAACCTAACTCATCTTGCAAGTTGGCCATTGGATCTAAACTTAGTAAAGAAGTTTTAATCTCAGCCATCCATTGTGTTTAGAAAACCCTAGCTTAATCAACAAGTTTAAAAACTTAACCTCTAAGTTTTGCTTTTTGAGAATTAATTTACTTTAATGAAATCTATTTTTGGTTGCCTGATCAATCACTAATACTTTTAAATTCTAAGTATGCTTTTTGATTAGTAGTTAGATATCCAGATTTATGGTCTAATTAGATTCCTCTGGTTGTACTAAGCTTATTCTCTAACGTTTGCAAAAATAGCCTTTACTAGGCTTACTTTCGAGGTTAAATTATGTGGGTTCAAGATAAGTCCTTATATTTTCTCCAAGGTTCCTACTTCTTCACAACTATTTAAATTTGTATAAATTCTCACTTTATTTGTTGTTTTGAGTTTTTCTTGTGTACATCAAATATTTTGGATTTCAAACCATTATCCAATTTACTCTAGGATTTCAAACTTTATCAAATTTGCTTTAATTTTTTTCTCTCATTGGTCAAAACCTTTTCTCATGGATTAAGCTTTATGTAGTTAATTTAGACCATTAGATTTTAGCTTTATGAGGTTTAATCCTAGCCTTTCATAACTAATCTCAATTAGCATCCCTAATAAAGTAGTTAAGTGTAATTGTCAAAATATGATTAGTTTTAAGATTAATTAGAAACCACTTCTATGCTAATCCTAGCCCTTCACTAGCCCTTGTTTCTTAATTAAGGTAATACATCCTTAATTATGCCTTTAACATATGCCACTAAATTAATTGTGAATGTTTATGAAAATAATTCAATTAACATAGATTGAATTATCCACTAATTGTTGGCAATTTTCTCTAATTGGTTTAATTATTTCCTCACAACTTTTTAGCTTTTCATGGCCATTTATGCACCATATATTGATTTAATAATTATAGGGCAATTTATGACCCCTAAAATAAAATTGGATTTTTGCCTCTTTAAATTCCAAGGAAAATAAACAAATAAATTACTAAAATTAGAGACAACATACTTTCCTATTTTAAATAGGTATTATTTGGCCAAACTATAATATTTAAGAGACATATGAATTTTGGAGTATTACGGTGATGAAGAAGGTGACAATTGACAAAGATGTTGGTATGCTTTTATATTTTATGTGAGTTATTTAATGTTGCTTAGTTTAATGCTTCTTATGTTTTATGTGAGGCAATTGTGGACAATGGTTTGTTTTTTATTACGAATTAATGAATGTGTTTATTTGTTGGATGATTTGTATTATTTAGATATTAATGTTGATAATATTTATTTGATAGATTAGAACTTTAATAGTTGCAATTTACTAATTATATTTCTTTGGAAAAAACCCAAAAAAAATAATTAAAATTTGGAATAGTAATTTCCAGGAGCCCTGTAGGGGGCCCGGCCCTGGTACTATCTTTGGACTTTGAAAAACAGATTTTTTTTTCTTATCTCAGGCCCTGTAGGGCCGGGCCTGATTCCCAACTCTACCTAGGAGTATACCGAGGTTAGTTATCTCCCTTGTGTGTGTGGTTCATTCCCTAAGCAATTAGACAAAAATAAAGTTCAATAAAGTTTGAGATCGATTTCAAAACCCTAATAATTTTTTATAGGTGCGCGTTAGGCAAAAATACCTTATATTCAAAAAAAATAAAAATAGTCATCCTCTTCCCTCTCTATAGTTATGTAATAACATTTTATAGATTAGCTAGGTATTTAAGCTGTTTGGATCAGTTCGGAAAACAATTTCTCTATATGAAACAAATTAACTGTTCATATCTCATAACGCAAAAACAATTCTCGAATAATAATCCAAACGTACAAGAACAACAATTGTTAGATACATAAAAAATAAAATTTGCTTCACGCAATCCCAACTATCATTATATTCCCATTGCTCACATTTCTAATCAGACTCAGTTACCCACCAAAACGTGGCTTCTTCTTCTTCTTCTACCCGCTCCTTATTCTACCTTCTCTTCCTCTCTTTCTCTTTCATCCCTACTCACTCAACCACCTTTGAGATCCTCAACAACTGTCCTTATACGATCGGGCCGCGCGACCGGCAAAGCGGCCGCCACCTTGACCATGGCCAGACATGGAACCTCTCTGTAAATCCCAGAACCACCACGGGTCGCATCTGGGGTCGCATCGATTGCAACTTTGACGCACTACTACAAATATTGGATATCACTACCCTAAAAAACGTCCTTATTTAAAAATATGAAGTAAAAAATGAGGGTAGTGGCAATCTTGTAAATATATTGAAGGAAAATGAGCCTTCAACGTCCTGAATTATGGTTTAGGACTTATAAAATTGCTTTTTGTCATCCTAAATTTGTTTTAGGGCGCCTAATAGCCATATGAGAATTTTTTATTTGGCGCCATGAGATTTTTGTTTGTTTGGCACCATGGGATAGGCGACCTGAATTCAATTAAGGTGGCCTGTTTTTGAATTTTAGGTCGCCCAAATTGAAATTTTTTTTTGCTCTAAAATTTATTTCTTTGGCACCGTATGGTTTTTTTTTAAATTTTTTTTTAATATTAGCGACCTGAATGAAAATCAGGTTGCCACTTTTGTATTTTAGGCGACCTGAATGGCTTTCAGGTCGCCCAAATTAGAATATTGGCGACCTGAATTCTATTTAGGTCGCTAATATTCCTCGCACGCTCCTATTAGTCCCAATAGAAAGCTCACACTCCTCTCACCCGATAGAAATCCCCTCCCTCTCTGTCACGCCTTCACTCTCATCCTCGTCCTAAAACCCTCGCTTACTATTCCTCAGAAACATTCCTCCAAAGCCAGAAACATTTGAGCTTGTGGTGAAATTCTGCTACGGCTTCGAACTCCAGATTACAACTGACAAATTGATAAATGATAAATTGTATTTGCTTACAGGTATTTACAGGAGTGGTTGAGGATCATAAATGATAAATTGTATTTGCTTTCTCTTGTTAGCATAGGACTGATTTAGAGAGATATGATATCTCTGTTTTTAAAAGCAATGGTTATTCTGGACTAGTTTTCAATTGGTTATGCCAAAAGTCTGGTTGCTTTCCCTTCTCCCAAAGCATTTGCGGGTAAGGTAAATGGTGGAGCCTAATCTGATTTGAAATGGCTGTTTTGTATATTAGTGCAATGATTTCTTTTGTTTGGACTAGATTCCAATGGTTCACCTTATAGGACAAAGATCATGCTCTTTAATTTGAAATTTCATGATTTTTTGTTTTTTGTTTTTGTTTTCGATTGTATGAGAAGTACTTTGATAACAATCCTAAGTTGAGTATTGATAACAATCCTATCGTCTAGCATTTTTTCCAAGTTGATCGAAGTAATTTTCTCCCCAATATTCTTAGTCATTTGATTAAAATTGAAGATTTGCTCATGCTAATTTATTTATTTTTCATTGGATTGTCCTTTTTGAATTTGAAAAACCCATGTGTATGTTCTCCGGGAATTCTTTTATCGCTAAATTACTTTTGAGAAGTTTATCACTAAATCTACTTTATTTATTAGCATTTGTATTGCTCATGTGCTTATCTTTCATGTTCATCGCAAGTCGCCGTTGTAGGCACACGGTTAAGCCTCTTGATGATCATGAACTCCGGACTGAAGAAAAGAAGTTAATTATCACCAACAGCTTTTCCAAGGAACCTGTGAAAAATATACCTTGGGGATTGGTTTTGTCTAAAGCACCTGTTTAGGCTTTGATAGTGTCTCATTTTTGTCACAACTGGGGAACATTTATTCTTCTTACTTGGATGCCAACATACTATAACCAAGTAAGTTTTTCTATTAATCTAGCATCTTGCCATGCCCCACTTATCTTCCCTTTAATTATTGAAGATTATGGATTTTAGCTGACTATCATGATGCAATTATCTTCATGTATGTTCTTGGTAACTTGGAAAACAAATGTTAACGTTTAATTTAACCGAAAGGGTATTTTTCTTTATCATAATAGGTCTGAAGTTCAGTTTTACACAATAACGGCCTATTTCTATAAAATCTTTGAGTTCGTCCTCTTTCTCTCCTTTTTTGAAGATTGTTTTCCTCTGCTAAGACTATTGAGGTTAACTTCAAAATGTTTTCTGCAATAGTCGAGATACTCCTTTGACTTCTTTGTCCTTGGGTTTCTCGTATGAATTAAGTTCTGCGGGGGTTCGACAAGATACTTTTATTATTTATTTATTTATTTATTTATTTTTGTAGATAATGCAAACAATTGGGTTTCTTGGCCCCGCTTTCTTCCTAACTCAATTGAGCCGCATAACTTCTCTTGCAATGGTCTGTTTTGTGTATGACATGCGGTCGGGTTTGCATCTTGATTTGTTATGATATTTATTTTTTGCCTCCTTTGATTTTGGAAATCTCGATTCACATTGATTTTTTATTCTTCTAATTTTTTGCAACGAGGTTTTGAGAACTTTTAAGGAAGTTTAATGATTTATTTACTTTTCATTCCCCCTTTATATTATTTCTTTTTGATAATTTACTGTGAAATTCTTAGCTGAAGTGAATAAGATTGCTATAACTCTTCGACCTTTGAGCTTAAGCATTACTAATTTGATTCATATTCTCTCTAAATAGGCAACTGATGCATTCTCTCAGTCTGGTTTATATTCTAACCATCAAGATATAGCCCCGCGAGTAGATTCTATATGCCTCATTATTTCTGCTGCATGTAATTTTTGTTTGATGCGTGGAACAAGAGTGCACATACCTTTTTTTTCCTGTGCTTGCTAATGTATCGCCATCTTTGTTCAGCAGCCTTTTTTTAAATTAATTTCATGGTTGTATTGTTTTCGAAAGAGAATGATAAGTTTTTGATTAAATTTCCTACTTTTATTTTCGTTTGCATGTAATTTATGTTTGATGCGTGGAACAAGAGTGCACAATGCCATATTAGGTATTTTTTATTCAGGATGCCTCAATGAGACGACCTGAATAAAAATTCAGGACGCCTCATTGAGGCGTCCTGATTTAATGTTTCAGGACGCCTCAATGAGACGTCCTAAATAAAATTCAAGACATCTCATTGAGGCGTCCTAAATAAAATTCAGGACGTCTTATGTAAGACATCCTGAATTTTATCCAGGACGTCAAAAATCACAAATACGACTACCCTCTTCGAGACGTCCCTATGAAAAAGGACGTTAATTGGGTCTTATTTAGGTCGTTTTTTGGGTTTTTTGTAGTAGTGACGCCACGGCCACGAGAGATCGTCTGTCACGGGGGGCGGAATCAGGGGGCTAGGGGTGGCCCCGCCCCCTAAAATTATAGAGTTGGACCCAAAAGTCTTAGAAATTATACTTTAGCCTCACGAAAGTTTAAATATTTTCACTTAAGTCCCTATTAAAATGTCTTATAGAGGGACTAAATTGAACATATTAAAATATTTATAGGCAAATCATAATTTTCTAAAATTTTGGGTCTAATTCTGTAATTTTCCCCCTAATTTTAAATACTGATTCCACTGAGTTTTATTCTGTAATTTTCGCCCCCTGATTTCTATTCCTGGCTCTGCCCCTGCTGCCTAACCGGCAATTGCACCGGCGGCCTTGAATGCACTGGCTGGGGTACCCCTCGGAACACACTCGCCGAGTTTTCCTTAAACCAATTCACCAACTTAGATTTCTACGACATATCCTTAGTGAATGGCTTCAATATTCCCATGGATATCACCCCTCTGAACAGTATGTGCGGCAAGTCAAGCTGTACGGAGGACATTAACGGACAGTGTCCTAAGGTATTAAGGGTACCTGGAGGATGTAACAATCCATGCACAGTGTTTAAAACCGATGAATATTGCTGTTTTAAAGGACCAGGAAGCTGTGCACCCACAGCTTATTCAAGGTTCTTCTTGGATAAATGTCCTGATGCGTATAGTTTTCCTCGAGATGGTCCAACTTCTACCTTCATTTGCCCTACTGGTTCCAATTACAGAGTTGTGTTCTGTCCTTCACGTTCCTCTCTTGTCAATCTTGAGATGCCTGCAAGTTTATGAGGACAGGGTTTTCTCGTACTCTTCTGAGGAATTAATGAATAAACTTTTGTTCAGTTTCTCGTGTGGGTTTTTGGAGCAAATAAATGAAGGCTATGGATCGATATGTAACACATTATAGCTATGTGGACCTTAAGCTATGTGAACCATTTCTCGTTTAGATAATGTGTTAAAGTAATGGTAATTCAGATTCAGAAGTCATCTCCTTTTGACACCAAAAAACAAAGAAGTAATCTCTTTTGCATAGTAAATTAACAACACGTCCTATATCTGATACTAAATCTTCAATTACTGAACGTTATAGTCACTTCAACATATTGCATAAAATAACTAACCACAAACAAAGACTTTATAGAGTAATTGATTAGAGGACGAAGGCAAAGTCTGTGCTATTCATTTCGTTACGTGAAGGTGTAATATTATCTTCTTTAAATATTTTAAATATGGTAGAGAATAATAATTAATTATTCACTCCAAATAATCGAAAAAACAAACAAACTTGGAGGTACCATATCACACCACAGTCAGCTTGGGGATAGCACAGATAGGGCTTTGACTCAGTCAAACACTATATATATATATATATATGTATTATATAAAAGTCAAACACTATATGCGTATGTATAAAAGGATTATAAGGGTGATCAATCATCTTTTGAGGAAAGTTCACAAGCAATCTATAAAACAAAATTAAATTGTATGGCTTGAGAATGTGGACTCAATCTGTAGGCCCATTAGAATGCATAGTGATAAGACAACTACAGTGACCATAGCAAATGATAGGAGGAGTGAAGGTCTAAAAATTCCTATGCTTGAAAGACGGAGTAGTCAAAGATGACCAAGTTCCAGTTGAACACATTAATATAGAGGAAATGCTCGCTGATCCTTTGACTAGAGGAATTCAACCGAAGCAATTCGTTTTACATGTGCCTCACTTGGGGCTTAGGACTTCATTCATCTAGTTGAGGTATGTGGAGGAATGAAATTTGATTTATGGTTTATCATCTCTAATTTATAATTTGTATGTATTTGTGACATTGAGATTGATAAATGTTGAGACAGGAACCAAATAAATATTCTGGTTTATTGATAAAGTTATACCCATTAATTAAGGGTGGTACTTGTAATATGTGTAATGCTCGACGTGAAGGGACTTATCGCCATGATCTTGTAGTATAGCCTCAATTGACCTTGACCATGATCTTTGTAGTATAGCCTTAATTATTATCATTATAATATTATGTTAGTTAATTAGTTAGTTAACTCAAATATCAAGTTTGACTGTAGTCAGCTTAGGCACTGTCGAGGTAGGGGTTTACGTACAGTCATTATTTAATAATTATTTTTCATTAATTGATGATGGGTAATAAACATACGACAGGTTGAGTGAGAGCGAGTTACACACTTTGTTCCAAAAATCTATCTACTCTTCTTAAGGTTTTCCTGACTGGTGATGGATTGACTCCGGTTGTCATCTTTGTGCCCACCACCACTTGAAAGAAGCCTGGATCATTATAATAACTAGTAGTGCTCTCTCTGTTTGCTGTTCTTTTTACTCTCAGATTGTGAGCAGCTCTGAACCAGTTCAACTATGACGAGAGGTATTTATACTAAGTATTCCCCCGTGTACTTTGTGAGGATTCATATACGTAATATTGCTGCATAATTTATTGATGTATATGGATTGTCTTACAACTTATGGATTTTGATCAATTTAATTCAGGTAACTATATATACAATGAGTATGATTACAACTACAAGCATTATCTCATTAAGTAGGAGTTGGTTATATGAATCACATTGTAATACTCTATAAATTACCAACTCCTTAGATAACTATATATATGTGTGTGATGAGCTTCCTTGCCTCTTCAATCTCTATACTCTAAATGGGTGATGAGCTCCGCTGGCACATAACAAAGTAATAATCGCATCTAATGAGTCTGAGTACACCTGATCATGTCCCTAAGGTTGAGATCTTGGCATACTTCTAGCCATAACAGTGTATATGTTGTAACATCCCATTTTTAAAAGCAGTATATATATTTTTTTTCATCAGAGTAGAGCATCGGAGCGATTGAGTAACTGATATTTATATTCAAAATGCCGTAAGTCTGGCTGATTACAGTAGTGGTACGTTATACCGAGTGTTTTCAAAAGTAAATAACAAAAGAAGAAAGTCTTCAACTGAGTCCCTATGCGTCTTGCTTGCCTTTCTCCTCGATCCTCGGTCCTCCCGACCCGACGCTATGTCAAGAGCCGAGGTTCAATGCCCATTGAACCTCGTAAATTAACCTCATGCTCAAGTTGTATATGGATGACAGTTATCTCATGACATTACGGCATTAATCAATACATAAGCACACACGAGATGCAAGATTAACATATCAACAAGACATAGCACATAGCACATGTAAAAGTAATAACAACACAGCCACCGCATATGAATGTTATTACGGTCTGCACTATTCACCAGTGCCACGGTGTACATCCGTGTCCTCAGCGCTAGGAAAACTCAACGGCATTACCAAGACTGTAACCCGTATAAACAAAGCTGAATGTATAAACAGTGAACTAAGACAGAGTCTTAGACACGGTGCATGACCCAAGACCAAGTCCTGTCCATGACTCTATGAAATAGTCTATCACATATAAGCATACAATAAGCATCAGAGTTAGTGTTACAGTACGCGAACGTACCTTTCACCGTGTAGTTAGCAATATGCCAAACCTTTGAATCCGGCCCCGGACTTCCCGGATATCCTAACATATCACCATAACACTTAGAATAATATCCTATGAGATCCTTCCATCTCTATTTACCTCTCTACCCTTGGTGGATTTGTTATTTACAATTTTGCCCTTACATTTAATAAAAACGCAGGACTGGATTTTCTGGGTAGATTTTGCAGCAACTTTGGAAAATCATAATTAATTATAGAAAAATCATTTTGAGGTTCCGTAAAATTTCTCATGACCCTTGATATGTCTATTTTCAAGTAAAAATATTCCAAGAAGCTATAACATCAAGAATCATTCCCAGTTTAATGTTTTCTCAATGCTGCCCAGATTTTCGTTCAGAAAAATAGCTTAACTTTAAAAATATGTTACTCCTTGTGTAGAACTCAAAATGCTTCATATTTTATATTTTTAGAAAGCACTACATGTATAATTTATTCATGTAAAATTTCATGATTTAATGACTTAATCAGCTACATAAAATAATACCATCTTTTTCACTGCCTACACAGGATTTAAGCTACCGAAAATTCTACAATTTTCACAATCTTGATCTATTGATTCTAAAAATTATTCCCTAACATGTTTTCCACTCCATTTTGCGTTTTAAAAGCAATGGAGACTTCCAAACATGAAGGGGAACATTTCTAACAATTTTCTAGATTAAACTACTATTTTATCAAAAACTAAAAGCTTAAACTCAAGAACCTTACCTTTGGATCTTGAACTCCTTCTTCCTTCTTCAAGAACTCTCACTCTCTCAACTAGGATCAGCTGAGTTTGTGATGTTGGTGTGAAGAATTATGAAGGAAGGAGCTCTCTATTTATAGAGAGATTTTAAGGACACAAATGCCAATTAATTTTAACCAAATCTCACCTTAACCCTTGGATTATAATTCACTTTATTAAACAAAATCTCACCCATCCAAATGCATGCCGACATGCTCCAGCATTTATCAATTTAATTGTGTTTTTTTTTTTAATTGGCAATTTCTTTGATTATTTCATTTCATGAAAAAAAAGAAAAAGGAATCCTATCCATTTGCACATGCTTGCCGACATCAACTTTTAATAGCCATTAATATGTGTGTTGCTTTTGTTTTTGTTCATGCGTCATTTATTTAGCAAAATGCCTCAATTACTTAATCATAAATTCCAACAAGCTCATCCATTTATTAAGTGCCGACCTCCCCTCTTATTTTTAGCCATTTATTGTATTTTCTTTATTAGCAAATATCTCATGTCCTAAGCTTCTAATTGGCTAGTTGCTTTATTTGACTTTTCAACCAATTATTATGACAAATCTTCCTTCCTTCCATTTTGTACAAGACGTGATTTAAGCTGATCTTTGGGCCAAGTAGTAATGTCTTTTTAATGACTTAATTAGGTGCTTAAATATCCAATTAATGTCAAATGCCAATCTACAATTGGTTGCTTATGTAATCAACTATATTATGTATTATTAACCAAGTATTATTTCATCTTCTTTGGCCTTTAATTTTTTTTCTTCAATAATCAGCCCTCTTTTATTTCAAAAATTATTACTTTAATTTGCCCATAATTAAATTGAAGAATTATGCCACTAATCTCAATTAGTGCAAAGCTTATTTGCCTATTATTTGCTAATTGGCACTTAATTTAATTAATTGTTTTTATAACTTTTTCATAGCTAATTATGTCACATTTTATTGTCCTAAATATGTAGTCTCAAATCCAACCATTTGTCTATTAATTTCCAGTGAAATTTGGATAAAATTATAATCAATAGATTATAATTCTTTGAGACACATATTCACCTTTATATTTTAGTAATTATTCTCCAAAATACAATGTTTATCGAGTTATGAAAATTAGGGTATTACATATGTCATGTGATTTTTTGAACCCAGAGACTTTCGGCATCTCTAATTAATCCTCCACAAGCAGCCTGGGTTCCCTCATCTGGCATCGTTGGGAAAGAGTATCAATGTGGTCCTTACCAATAGCTTGATACACTTTCTCTTCAACCCTTCGAGTGAAACGCGGCAAAAGGAAAACTTCATTTGCTGATAGATCTTCTCCTTCAAAGATCTGGCCTGGCTTTGCAAATCAGCCAACATTACAACACATTGTCTAAAGTTTAACTTGGGGCATCCTAGTTGTTTAAGTTTTAGCCATTTAGTTTAATGGTCCTGACTTACATTTAATGACTCAATTACGACTCAACAATACTTGGAGGATTAGATTGTTTATTATTATTATTATTATTATTATTATTATTGAATTAGAATAGGTCAAGATTGCATTATATATATCACTCTAATCCTATTTATAAGTCTATTTTAACAACAACAACAAAAATTGGTCATATTTATAAGTCCAGTTTCATATGTAATAAATGAGATTGTGACAATTTTACCTAAATTAATTGTACCCATGAAGATAAAAAGAAAAGAAACAGTTGAAAAATACTCAATCATAAATGAAAGTAAAGTTGTAAATTTACCCCATAATCATTGAATCACCTACCTCTCATTGGTATGTGGGATTTGGTCAAAATGAACTTATAACTAGGACTATATATACACACACACATACAAACGATGGTTTGTTTAGATTTTCTTTTGGGTGAAAATGGTTGAAATTAATTCAATGTCTATTATCTTGAAATATATATTAAAAAAATATCGTAATTTAATTTTTAAATTTAATTATAAAATAAGATCAACTCCGTTTTATTTTTCACATAAAAAATCATCAAGAAATATGAAAAATGGACGAAGAGAGCATATTTGACTAGCTTTTGGGGGGGGGGAATAAAGACAATCCAAACAAACAAACAAACAAACACACAGAGAACTACGGTTTTTGAATTCAATGACAGTGAACCATACAAATTATGAACATGACCAAAGAAATATCTTGCATTAGAAAAAAAAAATGAAAACAACTTGAGTAAAAAATTTAATTTAAAAACACAAACAAAGTGGTAAATAAAGTAGGGTAAAAGATTTCTCCGATCCTTTGGAGATAGAGTTATCTCCAGGTGATCCTAAAACTACGTCGTTTTGAATTAATGAAGGGCTTGTTGTAATTTTGGTGAATTAATGAATGGTGCAAAATTACGTAAACACCTTTCATTAATTCACCCGAAAATTACAAACGCACCCTTTATTAATTCAAAACGACGTAGTTTTAGGGTCTTGGAGATAACTCTATCTCCAGTGACAGGAGAAATACTTTTCCCAATAAAGTATTATAAGAAACATTTAAAGTATTGAAATATATAAAAAATAGTATTGTAGTTTTTTTCCTAGAACTGTGTCTGTTTTTTTCCTTATTGGCGTATTATTTTTCTTTCTTTCTAGCCTCAATTGTGTCTCACCCATTTTTTGTGGGGAAATCTGTTATTTTATTTGTATAACTACGTGATATTTAATATCATATCATATTGGAAAAATGAAGAATTTTTTATACCTTATTGTCACCTCAGCTGCCAGAAGAAATATAAAGAATTTCATAAAAACTCTAAATCAACAAGAGTTTTTTTTTTTTAATGAAAATAAATCAACAAAATTTTGATCTGAGATACTCATCCTTCAATAAATAGTCGGAAAGTGTACATAACATAAAATCATCATGAAATATCATTACTACATAATCACACATATATAATACATGATAAAAAATGGTTACAACAAATAAACATATATGTTAAGATAGAGGTTGCACAATAATGTATAACATTAAAACTTAGCTGTTAAATATATGTGTGTACAGCCATATATTAAGATGCGGAATTCACCAAAACATCGTTATTTTATTATTTTTTTTAATTAAAGAGGGGCAGAGAGCCCTATAGGAATAAATAGACTACATAAGTGGGGAAATTAATCTCAAACTATCCTGTAACACCCATGTCCTTAAGTGGGTAGGACAAACATCTAAGATGGAAGACATAGAAATACCCTCCTTAGTTATGTTGGATTACTTACTTTGCCAAAGGCCTTAATTTTAAATTGTGCATGTGCTCGATTCATGTGGATCCATTATTATAAGGCCCGAAATTATGTCTTCATTTGATTTAATTATGAGGCGTAAGGCCCATTATTATAAATTGTGAATATAGTATGGTCAATTAGGGGCATAAACATAGTTGTGAAAACGTAGATTTTACCGAAAACGGAAGGAGAATGAAAAATCGTAAAAACGTAAAATTGTAACGTAGTAAAAACTTAAAAACGTTTAAAAAATTAGTAAAATTGTTTTAATGAAGAAAAAAATCAAAAAAACGTAAAATCGAAGTGATAAATTGAGTTTTTAAGAACCATGGGCATGAATCTTTTAAAAAATAAAAATAAATAATAATAATAGGGTCGTGAATCTATTAACTATGTTAGACATGAAGCATTCATTTCTAACATGGTTAATGCATGCGAAATTGATGTGGCCCTAGCCTGTAGGGGCACCATTCCCTTATCACTCAAGGTGAGTTACAGGAGTGTGACAAAAGCTTTTATAATCTTGATAGTGCACTTGTTACTATCTGTTGGCTTGATTCGTGGCCCCAATGAAATCAATTTTTTGCATAACTGTGTTAAATGCCCAAGTTTTCGGTAGAATTAGGAAGGTTGTTACAAGTAGAATGGGCTTTAGCCATTTAAAGATGAGATCTCGATTGTGTTCGTGTTAATGCAGAGAGCATCTTTAAGAAAGCTATCCCCAATTTAGTCCAATGATACTATAATTTTACCAAGAAAAATAGCTATATAAACAAATCATAACAACAAAATTATTATAAATTAACCTATATATAAATGCTCAAGTATAAATTAATCAATATCTAAAGTCATTAAACAATTGTTCCAGTAAAAAGGAAAAGAAACTGTCCTATTCGCTACTGTTTTGACAAATGTTCTCGTTATAATGAATAGTACACTAGCTTGAGTTTGTCAAATGTCAATGCCTTGATACGAAAAATGGCATCAAATCCAGCCTAGAGACATGGGCGTGTTTCTTTGTAATTGTCTCCAAATTATATTGTTTTGTAGGAAAAAGTTAGTCAAATATACATCAAAAAGGAAGGGGTAAGTGAAATAAACAGTTTTATTACCTCATCACTATCAATTTTTATGCTTTTTATCTACTTTCTGGGTATAACTCTTCTTATCTATTCTCATTGTTGAATTTTTATGTAAAAAATAAGAATAAAAAGGAATAATTCTCCAGAGATATAAATGATAACAATACGAAAGAACAGTATGCCTTGTGTGAAATCTAGATTAGTTATCCCTTCAACTTTTCTAGAAATCTTTTACAACGGATAATGTCATCGTTTGACACGTCGAATAAACCACAACCTGTGGATCTCCAATAAATCCATGGGGTTAGACCGTGCTCGATATCTCTTGAAAATATAATTTTTCCACACTTCACCCTTAGAATCAATTGAAGGGGGAACAAATTGACCAAATGTTGCGGGAAATATAAGACATTGGATATGATAATGATAGTGATTTTACTAGTATTAACTAAAGGCCGGTTTCTTTAATTTTAAAAAATATAAAAAATGATAGAAAAATATCATTTGATTGAATTACAAAAATCCCCCAAAATATCTGTTAAATTAGTGCGCACAAAAAAAAAAAAAAAAGGTGATCTAGTATTTTGAAGTTTGGGTGTTGATAATTTGAATATAGGTAATAATAATTTAAGAATATCAATTAACAACTTCAAAAAGTATACATAGTAATAACTTGAGGAGCTTAAATTGTCAATATCTATACTTAAATTACTAATTTTTATATTTAAGTTATCAACACTAAAACTTTAAAATCTCATATTCCTTTAAAGATAATCTTTTAACCAACATTTTTTGGATATACATAGTGACAACTTGAGGAGCTCAAAATATCAATATCTATACTCAAGTTGCTGATTTTTATACTCAAATTGTTGGCAACAAAACTTCAAAATCCAATATTTCTTTAAAGATAATCTCTTGACTAACATTTTTTCAAAAAATGATTTATTTATTTATTTTCGTTTAAAAATTACCAACCAAACAATTTATCCATATCTCATCTGGATTGTATGAACTCCCCAGCCTTCCTTAATTTATAGGGAAAAGGGTTCCCTTCCGTTTATTACATTTGTCTATATATATCCATCTTTCGTAACTCTCAAATCTCATCTTACTCACAAATCATGGCTTCCTCTCCCACCCTCTCCTTCCTCTTTCTCTCTTTTACTCTCATCTCCACCCACGCAGCCAACTTCGACATCGTCAACAATTGTCCTTACATCGCGGGCGCGCTAGCCCGGTGGCCCCCTGGACCACGGCCAGACATGGAACCTGAAAGTGAACCCCGGATTTTTTTAAAATAATAATAATAATAATAATAATGATAGGGTCGTGAATCTATTAACTATGTTAGACATGAAGCATTCATTTCTAACTGGTTAATGCATGCGAAATTGATGTGGCCCTAGCCTGTAGGGGCACCATTCCCTTATCACTCAAGGTAAGTTACATTGAGTGTGACAAAAGCTTTTATAATCTTGATAGTGCACTTGTTACTATCTGTTGGCTTGATTCGTGGCCCCAATGAAATCAATTTTTTGCATAACTGTGTTAAATGCCCAAGTTTTCGGTAGAATTAGGAAGGTTGTTACAAGTAGAATGGGCTTTAGCCATTTAAAGATGAGATCTCGATTGTGTTCGTGTTAATGCAGAGAGCATCTTTAAGAAAGCTATCCCCAATTTAGTCCAATGATACTATAATTTTACCAAGAAAAATAGCTATATAAACAAATCATAACAACAAAATTATTATAAATTAACCTATATATAAATGCTCAAGTATAAATTAATCAATATCTTAAGTTATTAAACAATTGTTACAGTAAAAAGGAAGAGAAAGTGTCATATTCGCTACTGTTTTGACAAATGTTCTCGTTATAAT